>CM066736.1:99130851-99855851 GCA_033961575.1 Aselliscus stoliczkanus | reverse complement strand
ACTTTCCCAGCATCCAGTAAGTTTTCTCGACTTACCTCATATAGATAGGTATAACAAGAAAATTGCATGTAGATCAGAATGTTGCAAAAAGCATATGTAAGGAAGTGTGCACGTAGCCATTCTCATAGCTTTCCAAACTGTTTTTCACACTGTAGCCAGAATGGCCACATCATCCTTGCTTAAAATACTTCAGAGATTTGGGAATATTCTTAGAATAAATAGGAAGTTCATTAGCATAGTCTATAAGGAGCTGAAAGGTATGACCTTTTTCTACCTTTCTAACCTCATCTTCTCCTCTACCTACTCCCTTTTATTTTCCTTGCTTAAGTTTTATTACCTTTTTTCACTTTCTGGAACACACTGGAACTCCCCCTCCCCTACCCCAGAGGCCTTTGCCTAAATTGTTTTCTCCTGCTGGAAGGCCCCTTGACCACCTTCCAACTCTTTGCCTAGTTAACTCTATTCATCTTCCTGTTAATCTGTAACCTTTTCAGCCATACCTTCCCTCTGCTTGGGCCTCCGAAACTTGGTTAAACATTCCCCTAAATATCTATCTTGTTTGTAAATGTTATTTAGTTGTAGTTTACATTTATATGCGTGATTGATTACTTGATTGAAGTGTCTCCCCACTTTGGGCTACAGATTGCATGAGAGCAGGGAACCCAGCTTTTTCTTGCCATGGTATTGGCATCCTTCGTTCCTGATATAGTACCTGACATAGAGGTACCATTCAGGACATTTTTTAAAATTAAAAATGAATGAAATGAAGAAGTAAGTTGACGTCATACTTGTTTTATATCTTCATATATATTAACATATACATTAGTTGAATATGAATATATATGAATATTTATATATATATATAAACATATACATTAGTTGAGTTTATGGTGCTTTTGAAGAAATTTTTGATCTGCTCTGTGAATCTTCTTTTCTATTTTACTGTTTCTGGATGGATCAAGAAGTTCTTTCTTTTCCTATTCTGAAGTTCCTATTGCTGAAATAAAAAATCATTTTTAAAAGAAAATCAATTCAAGCAGCTACAAGGACAGGTGGTCACTATCCTTGATATAGTATTTGTTCCTTTATCAGTGAAATATATTTTCTAACATCATTTCAATTATCTTGTTTTTCTTTTAATTTTGATCTTAGGACTTCTTTCAGCAGTGAATCCTTAAGGGATATGAGATATTGACAGTTTGTTTGTTTGCTTGTTTAGGGCTTGGGTTGACATTAAGAATCCCTAGGTGGCCCTAAACGTCATCACTTCTGTGCTGGTATCAATCTCACCTTGTGGGAATCATGTTTAGCCAGTGCTACGTCAGCATTTTCTCAAGGCCCCCTTTCTCCATGGGGCCCCTCAGAAAATGTGGCCCCTCCTAATTAAAATATTTTTAGTTTCTCAGATTATCCTGGTGCTTTCCTAGCAAAAATGAGGGTGGTTTCATGAGGAGATTGGATATCTCTTCTTCCACACACACAAAAATTGGCAACCTTTGTCCCCTTTGACAGCTGGTGGCATCTTTCTGAAAAGCGTTCAAATCATAGATCATTTCTTCATAATGGAACCTGTGTGGCTCAGATACAGTGGGTTGAAATTCTTATGCTGCGGTAAAATGCTCTAATTTAGATTCACAAAAGGATTCTGTACCCTTTACTTAGGAGAGCTGTGCAATTTGCCCACAAAAAGACTGCTCAGCAACATTAGTGCATACCATAAGTGTTCACTGACATCATATTCATTAAATAGCACATCCTTATGCATAACCTTTTCAACCCCAAATGTGTTTTTTCCCTTTGAAGAATGACAAATGACAAAGGGGTGAGGGAGCCCCCCAAGCAACATTGTTGCTTGTTGCCTTTCAGGATGAACTTGGGAACTTTAGCTTGATCCCCTCACAAGAAAAAAAAAAAAAAAAGATCAGGTTCAATCCTTTCTTACCTGAGGCAAAATTTTTTTGTTTTTGTTTTTTTTCTTTTTCTCTCTCTCTCTCTCTCTCTCTCTCTCTCTCTCTCTCTCTCTCTCTGTAAGACTCTTTCCATGGCCAAGAGAGTGGCCCTTGATTTCTGAGCTTCAGAGACAGATCTTGGCACAGTAGAAAAATTTTATGAGGGCAATGATCAGAAATTTCCTTAACATTTATTAAGCACATACTATGTCTTAGATCCTGTGTTAGTCACTGAGGGTAGAGGTGATTATAGAATATTAATACAACCCATCGTTTCTAATCTTTCATATTACATATCATTGGTTCTCTAGCTTGATCAAATTATTGAGGGGGAAGTGTGGTGAAGGGAGAGAACAGATTAGGTCTGCTTTTTGTGTTGTTTTGTTTGAAAGACTGAGAGGGAAGAATGAATGACAGTTTCATTGATGACAATACTTTTTCTTGGCAGAGGCAATGACTAACCCTAGCATTCATTGCATTCCTCCTCTGTAGTGCCCCTGTGACCTCCAGTTATTGACCTCCAGTTATTGTCCCTGACCTTCAAGTGTCTTAGGGTGGTCCCTTTCTAAATCTGCCCCCCTTCCCACCTTGTCCTCAATTCATTCAGACTTTGCTCAAACTTGTGAGATCTCTTCTTGCTTCCATTTCAGGTACACCGGAGAGCCTGGCAGAAAAAGAACGGCAGCTCTCTACCATGATCACCCAGCTGATCAGTTTACGGGAGCAGCTCCTGGCAGCTCACGATGAACAGAAAAAACTGGCAGCCTCACAAATTGAGAAACAACGGCAGCAAATGGACCTTGCTCGCCAACAGCAAGAACAGGTGAGCCCTGCAAAAGGCACTGACGAACTGGAGATGCGGGGTGTGCCAAGCCCAGCCAGTAATCATATTGATTGGTTTATTTGTCCTGAGGTGTTCCTAAAAAAAAGAAGAAGAAGGAAAGACAGAAAGAAGCCTTCTAGAAATCCAGGGTCTTCAAGAATACTGAGGGAATCCATAGGGGACAAAGAAAGGCATCATAGCAACTGGGCATAACTGAAATAATATTGTTCCAGAACATTTGGATTGGATTTATTACTCAGGGAGACTTATTCGCATAGGCAGCTCGTGGATGTCCAGTGTAGCTTACCATAAGTAAATCGCTTCTCTCTGGGATTTACTCTTTTTTTCTTTATCCAGAAAAAGAGGGTCTTGGTCTAGAAAAACTTTGAGGATCTTTCCACTGGTCCAATGTTTTTTCTCTGATTTTAAGGTTAGGGTGACCATACATCTCAGTTTTCCCAGAATGGCCCTGCTTCATGCCTGTTTTCAGAATAAATATTAATACCCCCCTTCTTCTACTTGGAAAGTTGTCCTGGTTTGGATGCTAAATGATATGATCATCCTATTTATAGCATAGGTAAATCATGAAAAACAAATTAGCACATGGCCCCCCGTAAGAATTTGACTTCATCGATTTAGAAGTGAGAAAGAAGGAAAAAATAGCAAAGTTTAAACATATCTTTTTAAAAGTAAATCACTTTCTTCAATATTTTTCCTGTCTCCTACGAGTGCATTAATCTACCAACAGTGATCCTATAGACTAGTCCCTGGTGCTTTAGATCAGACAGACCCAAGTTAATGTGCAGTTTTTAGGAATCTGACATTATTATGGGAATTATCTTTTCAGTTAAATGTATTTTATAGGTATATATAGAGCAATATATGCTCTGTTGATTTTAATGAGTTGTGACGTCTGGTATTTTATATGCCTGACTATTTGCCCACATGTAGGAATATGGACTCAGCCCCTAATGGAACATAACATAAAGGAACACTGTAAAAAATCAGAAGTTAGAATGTCATTTAGCCATCCAGAGATGACACAGTAATTAACTATTGACACTTGTGAATAAGCTAGCACAAATTAATCTTGACACATTTGCAGACGAGTGATATCTTACAGTGAACACTTTGTAATTATATTTCAAAATGAAAATTAAATGACACTTAAAGCTAGGTTGTCATGCTCAATGAAGCGAGCATGTAGCTCAGCCGATCGGCAAATAAAATTCAGGATTTGAGCCACATGGTGCTTATGTACCATACTTCACTGTGTCAAATCCATACGTCTAGGGCAGGAGATCGTAATTGCGCTCTGGTGTTCGGCATGCATTTCTAAGCAGCACTTTATCATTCAGGAGCGGCCATCAATATGAGATGCCTGGTGGTGTTTCACTGGTTCGCTAAGAGGAAATAAATATTCCGACGATCCAGCATCTATACCTAGATGCTGCAGAGAGAGTTGTCCATTTCTGATTTGAATGGTGACAAGCAACGTGGGCCGCTCCAACCTGATTAAATACCGTTTCCATTTGGCGGATGAAGCTTTGGGGGAGGAATGGTACCATTTCTCAAACTGTAGCCTAGGTTAGGGATGGCTGTCTCATGACTTCCAGGACAAGACAGGCCTCCGCAGAAATCCGAAAGCAACATTTGGGAGCAGACCGCTCTTTTGTGTTCTGCTGCTGAATGAGAATGCGATATGGGCGTTTCCCCGCTTTGCTCTAGGCTCAAGCTTCGAAAAAACTCTGGAAGCATACAGCAGGGGGCGGATCCAGCCTGTTACCACTTCCACCACTGCCCATTCTAGAATACTAGTGTTTGGGGAAAAAATCACTCTTGCCTACAGGGCACCACTAAACCAGGTCCTTCTAAGTCCTCTTTGGCCACTTTTCCTTCTGGCTTCCTAGGTTGGAACGAGTGTGTTCTCAGTAAGGGACAAGCCCCTGGGCTTCAAGCTACAGCAGCTCCCCTTTGGAGGCAGTGAGCAGCCCGGTTTCTAACTCATGTTTTACAGTCATTGCCATTATCCCAAAGAAGATGCTTGCTCTCCTGAAAGTCAGATTCAGTCCTCAACAGCGCTTCCATTAAGCAGTTAATATTTCCTTTTATAGACCAGCTCATGTGTTCAGATACTGAATCTGATCGTAGCATGGAACAAGGGGCCATAACGCTTGTATGCGGATCCTGTCCTGTAAATGTAACACATTACCCTCCAAAGGATAAATATTAAATTTTGTTTTAAAAAACCCTTTGTACATCACATGATTGATGTACATCCACAAAAAGAGATAAAGATTTTTCACTGTTTGCCCTTTTTTTTGGCACTCCCTTGATGATATTTGTTAAGTCTTGCCAGTTCTGGGAAGTCTTTACATCAGGAAAGGTTTCAGTAAAGTCAACCGTATCATAATTAATAGAAAGTTCTTTCCTGTCTTTGCTTATGGATTTTACTTTTTATATCCAAATTAAGCGCTTTTAGAGAAATGTTGCCAGAGTTTCTCCGTCTTTATTCTCCAAGGATCCGATTTCAGAATTCCCATTCTTTCCAGATGACCGGCATAGATACAGTTGAACTGCTCACAAATGTAACACAAGGGGCAGTTTTCACCTACCGATGAAATGAGTTAGGGGTCAGCAGAGAAATGGCACCTGTTTGAAAATGTTCCCTTTCTCCAACTCCCTGATTCTGCCTCTCTCATTTTACAGAAACTCCCTCACCTAGAAGTGCAGTAAAGCATTCTTGTAATACCAGGAGAGACACCTGAGGTAATGGCGAAGGTGTAAGCATTTCATTTTAACTTAATGAAACTTTATTTCTGATAGATTGCAAGACAACAGCAGCAACTTCTGCAGCAGCAGCACAAAATTAATCTCCTGCAGCAACAGATCCAGGTCAGTGTATTTTATTACTCTCGTCTGATTATACTTAGATACTTTCCTCCTTGGAAATGGAATTTCAAATGCTGCAAATGCACCCCTCTCTTATAAACAGCACCACTACGGCTGCTATTCAAGGATGTTGTATACAATTGTGTAAGTGGATGTAGGAAATAGCAATGAAATGGTGGCCTAAGCATTCTTTGCTGATGTGATGCATAAGCAGCAAAAAACCTTATCTTTTATCTTTCTGCCATTTGCCTAACACAACCTAGTGGAAACCTAATGGTTTCCAAGGTAGCATACAGATGCTCTTTGCATTGTCACAAACCAATTTCTGATTTGTGTTTTACCGTCTAATGGTGTCATGGGGAGAAGTTCATGTTTATTTACTTGTCAGGACTGTCTGCGCCAGTTAGGGGAAGAATCTTATGACCTGGGAACAATGTTGGTAATCATTAATGTGTTCAACAGATATTAATTCCATTTCTGTGCTGAGGGGAATATGAAGATGAACAAATCACTGTCTTTAAGGAGCTTATAGTCTAACAAGGAAGAATAACTTGTTTCCGAAGGATTGTAACATAATTTAGAAATTCCCTTTTTTGGTTGTGGCAGGGTGACACAACATAGAGATTATAATGACAGTGGCCTGGGGAGAAATTTTGATTTCTGTCATTCCTTTAGATACCTGATGGTTAATTCAACTAACAGCTATTTGAGATAGGTAAGGAAGTGGTCTTCATGTTTGAATAGGAACATAGGTGTGTGGCTTCTAGAAAGCCCTAGTATAAGGAATTGGTTGTCTGGTGATTAATCCTCAGGAAAACTGACCCCAGAGTTATAAGTTCCCACCACAGCCTCTGTGGTTTCTCTTGGTTGCTGTGAGCATTTTCTAACCACTGGGATCTGTGCGTCAGCTCGTTGGGGCAGTATATTCTGAATTATATTATTTCTTTCCTTGAAGTTAATATTACACTTTCCTGGAATTTTTTTATTTAAAATCATTTGCATAAAGTCATAGCAGACTTTAATCTTCTACCTCATTGATGAAAGACGGCGATTTTAACTTAGATCCTTGCTTCACTTTGTTAATCATACTTAGTGAGCCAGGGAGTCCTCACTGCATTTAAAATACCGATTTAGTGCCTGAAGAAGTGCCTGTACCTAATTCGGCATTTTGTTCAGCTCTCTTCACTAGGAGGTTTTCACCAGTGTTCAGTTGTTGTTGTTGTTGGTTTAAAATTAGTTCTGATTCTGTATTCCATACTCAAGGCGATATGTTTCAAAATAGAGTCCGAATAGAGAGAGGTTGGAATGTCTCTGGCATTTTTGACAGTCAGCCTTGACGATTAAATCTTGGAATAATTTCTCATCCTGATATCTCTTTTATAACCCATGCTGAGATCCTTAATTAAATAACTGTCCAGGTGTTCCCTTGTTCTGCCCTTATTAGAATTTTCAGTGTGTCTCCCACAGCTAAGGTCAAGATTTTTAGCCTGTGGCTTCCTATGTTTTTCTCTAGTTCCCTCTCTAAGAACTCAGTAGGTGTGAAATAACCTGGTCATTTAGTTCTGTGTGTTTCTCATATTTGTAAAACAGAAATGAAAGATGCTCCCTGAGATGTTCCCATATCAGTTACTTATTATTAAGGTTTTTACTACCTCTTTATTACTTCTTTATTTATTTATTTTGAATATATTTCACTTCTTAGTTCAGTGTTGTTTGAATTAACTGGTCATCTTAATTGATGTTTGCCTGTGCTACTGAGGATCTCAGATGAATAGCAAATAAATCAGTTCAGGATATTTTTATGAAATATTTTTAGTATTTATTGATTACATCAGATTTTATAGTTATAAGTTGACTACATGAAAATGATGTATTTTTTCAGGAAACTAGAACTTGATCTTAACATATAGTTCATCAGAACGTTCAATTTGAGAAAATAGGAAAACTGTTTTTTCATGTTTTCTAATAGAAGTGTAATTGCTTTTAACGTTCATAGATATTTCTCATTGTTTAACTTTTTAAAGATTGAAGCTAATCAGCTCTTGATCTCAGCAGTATAAATTATAAAATCATAGAGAGATTCAAAGTGTCAGAGTTACATTTATTTTAGAGATATAGGATTCTTTGTAACAAGAATTCATATTTTAAAAAATAAGAGGAAGCAATAACCTGTATTTACAGTTTGTTCTGTCCTGAGCTACTTACTGCTTCACTGCAAATCTTGTCAGTATTTATCTGATCGGTATGAGACCATTCAAAGAATTTTTCAAATGCTGAAAAACACTCCTTATACAAAACATATTCATCTCTGACACTTAAAAAGCAGGTATCTGATATTCAGACTTTTATTTTTTTGGAAGGGGAATGGATTAACTGTGTTTTCAAAAATGGCTTTTCACAAGCCATGACATGATCAAATTTAGGAGACAGATTATCGTCAGGCTCATTTTAATATAGTTTTTGAACAAAATATGAGATTTAGAGATGCTTCAAATATTTTTTCTCTCACAAAAGAAACGTTCTCCCTTTTTGAAAACAACAAAGGAAAATAAGATGATAAGTACAAAACCCAGCTTCTCTCTGAAAGCAAATAAATACAGAGACAATTTGAGCAAGTTAAACCTTTGTTCTTCTTTTAAAACCTCAAGTCCTAGAACCAGTGAGCTAACATGGTCCCCCAAATTAAACCATGGCAATTGGCTATGGATCACGAGTATCAGGTGATTACACCCAAGACTGTTGTACTTCTAGTTCAGATGCTGACTTCTGAATTAGTATCGTTTTGGAATTTGCAAACTATAAGAGAAAGAAGGGGAAGAGTGTCTAACCCCTTGTAACAACCACACACAAACATGTCTAGGCCTATTACAGTGGAAATAAATGAAAACCTGCATGGTTTGAGCAAGTTTAAAGGCAGTATATTTCATTAGTAATAGGAAAAGGCATGATTAAGATAGTATTGTGATGCTGTTTTATAGGCTTATTTTTTTTTAACTTTTTTTTTGAGGGCAGTGTTACTGACCCTCATATGTGGGACCCGAACCGGGGCCTCTGGCTTCCCAAGCCAGCGCTTAACTACTGCGCCACTCTGCCGGCCCTTAGGCTTATTTTATCTGCTGTTATTTACAACTTACATATGCAGTGTAAATAATTTATTTGTATATTTTTTTCTTCCTCGAATATAATTTTTAATGTAATTGTGCCTTGGTAAATCCTAACTAAATTTTTAAAGACACACTTTTAAGGTCACGTAAGCCATGTTGAAAAAGTATGATGAATGATTTTGTGAACTAACGCTTTTTGTATTTTTTTTCTTTTAAAGATTTTATTGGGGTGTTGGGGGAGGGGAACAGCGTTGGGGAATCGGGAAAGGGGAACAGACAAGTTGCTGTCTTTTTTTGTTCTTCAGTCTAGTTGCGGAGGATGTTGCTTCACTGGTCCATGTTGGTATCATCATTGTGCTCTTCCCAGATGAGGCAGATTGGTCACCGGCCTCTGGCTGGTCGCTCACCGAGGCTATTGGCAGCTCACACTGGCTGCCGACCACTCACTGTAGCCTATGGCAGCCCACTGCAGCAGGGGCTGCAGCCTACACCATCGCCGGGGCTTGCAGCCCAGCTCCAGGTGGAGCTGTTGTTAGCTGTAGAGGGCAGTGTCACTGGCCCTCATATGTGGGATCCGAACCGGAGCCGCTGGCATCCCAAAAGCAGCTCTTAACCAGTGCGCCACTCGGCCGGACCCCCTTTTTGTATTTTTGATGAGTCAATTTCTACCATTAAAAAATCAGGTTAAATAACTTTAAATGGTTATGAAAATGCTTTAATATTAACAGATCTTTGAGGAGGCTGTTTGCTTAGTGAACTCAAATACCTCTGTTTGTGCTTTGGGGAAAATGGTGATTCCTCTAATTTGTTACATATTAAGTAATTCCCCCGATATGGATCCCAGAAAAAAATTAGACATTTTTGATATCTCCAGGACAGAAACAGAACAGTTTTTATCAACTTTATGGAAAGCAAAACTAATAGATCATGGAATATGGATCCTTGGATTTGGGAATGTTGATTCTCATGCTGCAACAGATAACCACCTCAGTAATTTCATCCTCCTGTGCCCATCATTGCCCTATGTGATATCTTAGCCAATATCTTGGAGTATTTTATTTATAAGAATTCTGTTGACTAGTAAACACAATTCACTTCTAATTCACTGGACATATCAAAGAATACTATTTACAGGATTTTAATCAATTACTATGTATAAGTCTAGTCTAAGCAAAACAGAAAATATTGCATAAATCCTGATTTTTTGATCTGTCCTTGTATTTATGTAACTTAATTTGGCCATACCATGTTTTCTGAATCTAGAGAGGATAGTCTTCATGGACACCGCACACCACAGTCTTTGGTTTCAATAGCATGTCCATAGGAACACATTTAGCAATGGCCTTTTGCTGCTAGAACTGAATCTTTGCAAGAGAATTTAGCACATTGAAATATCTTTGTGAGACACTTGCTTCCCCAGGTTGAAACTCAGACCCTAATTTGAGAGTTATTCAAGTGGCTTGTATTGTGTGCTCTGCGGGCACTGTCCTTTTCTGACATCGCTGACCAAACAACCACACAACAGTCTGAAGAACAGACTGGCTGGTGGGGATTGTATTTGGGCATTTGGCTTCCGGGGCCAGGGCCAGTGATTTAGTCAACTCATACCCATCTACCTGTTGGGGTGTAACTGTGGAGCTTGAAATTCGTAGCTCTTTGTTAATCTTTATGGTTAACACATTGTTTGTGGGGAAACGAGTAAACTCGTCATATCGCTCAAATGCCCGCATACAATGTGTTAATGTACAATATCAGTTGCCCTCCCTTCATCATATAATACACGCATGAAATAGTGAGCTCAGTCTGTGGCATGCCTGAAATAAATGCCATGGCTGCCGTTTTGCAGATATAGCCTTTGTCTTATCTGAAAACTTTCTCTTTTAAATGCTGTCGTACACCCTGCTTATTTGCAAAACCAAGAGTTTGTCTCTTCTCTAGAGTTTCCCTCTGTTCTTAAGGGTATATGAGTGTTTTTCATACGGAGTGTTTTTTATTTCGGTGATAATGTATCCCTGTGAGGTACTGGTATAATTGGTGTGTCTGTTTGTCACATTGAAAGCACCATTCGATGTGTGTTCTCTTTTCTTCCTGTCTGTTAACCAGAAGAGATGTTAATGTTATAAGCAAGGAGGTGATTGTACTGAAACTATTAAATAGAATAATTGGAGACGTGCTCTCACCTTTTAAGGAGAGAAACCTTGCCTTCCGTTTCCTTCAGTCTGATTAACTACAGGCGTTTCAGGTATCTGCTGAACACAATAAGGACTACCATTTATGTGAAGCAGTTGTCTAAAGATCAGAAATAATTACTTTGTACATTAGCCTTCATGGCCTGCATGACCTGGTTAATTAATTTTTTGCTAGGATAATAATAATAGATATATATTTGAAGATATGCTTCATCATTAAGTATCTAATTGACCTCTCATTTTAAGAGCTGGACCTTACATTTATTGTCTTTTAGAGAAGGCTGGAGCAGCCAACCGAGACTGAGGGAAGTCAGGGGCCTCTCAGCCTTACATAGTCCCTCTGTCTTATGTTGCATCTCTTTGTTAATTGTGTTTAGCATTGATAAACAAAAAGCAATTACAGTGCTCCTGTTTTGGCTGTAGCAAATAGTCCTTTTTTATGGTATTGATCAGGTAACAGATCTCCTTCCAACATCCTGTGTAAGGACCAAATACACCCATTGGAAGGAATTTGATACTTCTATTGGCAATGTCTATTTATCTGATACTCCCTTGCAATGAGAAGTGGGTTATAAACATAGCTTAGAAGTTGAAGATTAGCCCCCAGCTTCAGCAAGCCCTTAGACTATTTTGTAATTCTATCTTCAATCATGAATTAGCCAGGAAAAACAGACCCCCTCTCCTCTATTTTTCTGCTGTACGCTGTTTTTAATTGCCCACAGGCAGGCTGTTGTGATCTTCTTTGGAAGTTGAAAACCAAGATAAAAATGCAAATCTAATTATTTCTTTTATGTAATCTAATTAACTTTTTAAGTAATGATAGATGATGCTCCCTAGCTTGCTTCAAACATTTTAATAGTGAAATGTCTGAATTATAAAGAATAGGTAAAATGGTTAGAGTTCAAGAATAGGAAGAGCCTTCACAGCTAAACATCTAAATTATTATGGGGGATCAGAAACTTTGCATTAGTTAATCATGCTAGGCTTTTAAAGTTGGGGTGCATCTAGACATAAGAAGAGGCGATACCTGACCAGATCCAAGGAGCTACTATATGGAATTAGTAATCAGCTTGCTACCTGTTTTCTAAATATGGCCTTCCTGCAAAGTTCTCCTTCAATAGACCAGCGCCTGGTGGTGAGTCTCAATGAGTGCTTTTCGGTCCCCTTTAGCTCACCCTCCCTTCTCTGTCCTATGGACTTGTGCTTATCTCTTAGATCCCCCTCCCTAGCTCTCTCTCTCAAACTAATGATGCTAAAAATCCAGGGAAACCTGTCTCTGCGCTGCTTTTGGGATTAATGAAAGAAGGAGCGTGCCTTCCCTCTTCAGAGGCAGGAGGGTATAGAGCAGAGTGGCAGGTGATCCAGGTGGTGCCAGCCTGTGACATTGCATAACCTTGAATCACTCCCCCAGGGAAAGGTGGCTCTCTTCAGTTTTTTTCTTGATCTCACGGATTACATTGAGGGCTCAGTGTAGTGTTAGTCTTTAATACCTTGCTAGGATGTGCTCATCTCTTTGTAGGAGAGAAAGAGACATCATCTTAGTCTGAAAGACTGTGGAGGCAATAACGATTCACTCAAATTTAAATAAAGTAAAACTTATTTTCATGGGTACATGATTATCTTCTGTTTATTAGAAGTGATTTTCTATTTGAGGTAGTGATATAAAGTCTCCTCCTGAAATAAATGTAATGAAGCAAAAAAAAATTCCAATTAAAAAAAACCTTATGTAAATAATAATTGGGTCCTTGGATAAGGCAAAAATTACGAAGGTAGTTCTTTAATGATGGAATTTTGGCAAACCCTGGAAAGAGCACTACCCTAAGTAGCATTAAGTATTCCGCCTCCATTCTGCTTCCGCTTTCACAGAACGTTAAACTTGGAAACATCACCCACAGGACCTCGTGATTCTCATTTATTGAAGGGGGGATGGTGGGAGGTGGGTGGGTGGTAGCTATTCCTGTTGGACAACAATACAGTGAGTTTATCATTAAGCTAGATTTAAAAATAACCCCAAGATTATATTTTTTTTCTACTTTCTTTGGAATTAAAATACCCTTTCTTTTTATGATGTAAAGGTGATAATAAATGATATGTGCTTTGTTTCTTTTGTTTTCCTACAGTTTTATTTGATAAAATAAAAACTTTCCAAATCTATATGTCCCCACTTTTGCTTTTTTTTTTTGAATTTTCTTTGGAATGCTTTCTCTGGTCCAAGTCCTTTACACGGGAAACTGAGGCACAGACCACAGACTTGTCCAAGCTTAAAAAGCTAAATATTGTCAGAGGCATGATTGAAACTCAACTTTCGTGGCTCCTAGTCAAGTTTGATTTCCAGCATCCCAGGTTGTGTCTCAGTTTGCCCTTTTTGTGACTGAATAACCCTTTGTGCACTTTAGTTTCCTAGTTTGTAAAATGTGGACAATAGTACTTCACATCTAAAATCCAATTACATTCTCTTTATCCTTAAATGGAAAAAAATGGAGGATTTGTTATTAGAATCAGTTTATATCCCAGAACTACTACAACTGTGGGTACATACCCACAAGGAAAGAGATAAAAAAACCATAACTGGAATCTTTTTGTAGCGTAGTATGAAATGGATTCATGGCTGAGTGACTCTTTTGGTATTTACATAGAAACTCCTTAGACAGTTAATTATATTACTTTCTGGGGGCTTTAAAGTGACACATGTCTACATTGGGGGTCAGTCACTTTTAATGTTAACACCTTTTTTTTTTTTTTGCAGCCACTTTCTCCAGCTGAAATAAATGGCAGCATTTGATGCCAATGGCTCTCAACCTTGGCTAGACCTTGTAATCACTTGGAAGCCTTTTAAAAATACTGATTCTTAGGTCCCATCCAAGAGATTCCGATTGAATTGGTCTGGGGAGAGTCCCAGATAGTGACTATTCAAATCTCCCTAGATGATTCTAGAGGTTAATCAGGATTGAGAAATACTGCTTTATACAGTGTAGTGCAGATTAAATGATTAAATGTGAACTCTTAAGTTGTTTGGACTATCTATTTATCTACCTACCTACCTACCTATAGATAGAGTGAGGTTTGGGTATAGCTTAAGCTAATAATTCTTGATCAGTTGACATATACTTTTGACTTTGGTCACAGCTATTTTACTTAATAGCTAGAAAGTATATAACGGATCATGGTTCACACAATTTTAATAAATTTAGTTCTAATGACTTGATTTTTATTTATATGTGGGTATACTGGCAAGACAGCAATATGTTGATATCAGATTTGTACATTGGGGAGAGGCACTTAAAATAAAAATGAACATAGTTTTCCATAATGAGACAAAAATTTATAGAAAATAAATCCACAGATGCTATTTGATTTCTACTATCTAAACAGAATGGATTTTGGCCAAGAAAATCAACCTGTTTTTTAAAATGTGCTTTAAGAAAAATCCTCTAAGGCTGGCAGAGTGGCTCAGTTGGTTAAGAGCTCGCTCAAGAGTGCGAGCTGAGCTCTGAGCAACAGCAGTTCGATACCCAGCCCAAGCTGAGCAGCCACTGAGCTGCCAACAGGTGGCAGGATGGCTCAGCAAAAAAAAAAAAAAAAAAAAAATCCTCTATGCTATTGACTACATCTTGACATGTATGAGGACTGTGAATGCGAATGCACTTTTAAGCTACATTTGTACATATAAGTAGAAGACATAGAGGATAAGATACATTGTTTCAGAGTGCACGCAATATAATTTTTTTTTGTAGAAGCAGCACGAGTATTAGAGACTATTAAATTAAGATTTAAATTCCAGTTCTACTAATTATTAGCTCTGTGACTGTTTTGCTACTTAGCAGCTGTGAGACAAGTTACTTAATATCTCTAAGCCTGAATTTCATATAGCTTACTAGTTTATTAGACATCATCCTGTAAAGCCCTTACCACATGCTCAATGCATAATACCTATCATTATCATTATTTTTGTTGTTGTTCTTGCATAGTAGGTATAGAAATAATTTCAAAGTCCTTTATAGAGAAACATACATGTGCATATTTTATATCTGCATGTATAAGCATGTTTGTATCTATATGCACAGGCATAATTAGAACCCACAAATTGGTGATATGAATATAGAATAATCAGTGTGGATGCATTTTAATCAATTATTATCGTCATGATAATCTAGAGAAGAACAAGCAACCATGTTCTCTGGCTGCCAAATGAGAGGTAGTTCGGTTGCCACTGAGAGGAAAGTAAGGTTTATCAGGCACTCCGAAATGGCTGACCAGGAATTAGATAGAGCTGCCTGGAGAGCATCGAAAAGGGAGCATGGCCTTTAATTCTGGAAGATAGGGTCACACGCTCACCTTTCCCTCTGAAATGGGCTTGTCTATTAGATCAGTAGTGCTTGTGAAGTTAGAGGGATAGTAAATGAACCTTTCCAATTTATTTTATAGCCTTTTTAAAAAAACACAGATGAAGTTATGTGATGCAGCAGTACAAAATGCAAAAGTCCTCCTTGTTTAAAATAAAGTTGTTCATATAAATCTTGCGTACGCCATCTCCTGTAAGTCAAGCATTTGCCCAGCTTTTGTGAATTATGTCTATACTTAGAATTTAAGAAGTTAAACAGTATGCATACCAGACTTGAGAGATGGGAAATAAAAATTGATATACTGTGTGACACTTGATATAGCACAGGGAAATATTTTTTAAATTCTGAAGGGATGTACTGACATAACCATTTTTAATTCACATAAGGTAACTCCCACTCAAAGTTATTAATGTTGAGAGTCAGATATTTTTACTTGTTCAAAATAAAAGAAAATAAATGATGCAAAAGGTGTAATGCCTCACTGTGAGACGCTAAATTCAGTTTATCCACCACCCGCTCAGTTAAGAAAATGTTAAAGCTGTAACATTAAACAACGAAAGTGAAGGAATTCACAGGTCAGGATAAAGGGTAAAGTCCATCCTCAGTGAGGTCACAGGCATGACTTCTGTGAAACATACACTTCAGTGGAAGATTTTTCTCTTAACACGTCTACAAATGAATTTTCTACAATGGCTGGGATTCGTGCAAATGGAAAGGGTTCTCAGTTAGGCTGACTTGGCTGAGCTTGAACATGTTGACAACATGGACAAGCCATTCTAAAGAACTCCAATAGGCCAGGCTTATTTTATGCCGCACAAGCATCACTCATTTCCCAGCCACACAAATATTGACTCCTCTTTATACATTCCTTTATTGTATTATTCATAGAAAAATGAAGGGGGGAAAAAATCAAGAAAACTGATTTTAGTTTCAGTTGATTGTCTAATAACTTTTATCTCTTTCGAAAGTTATGATTATGTCAGAAATCAGTTACCCAAATGGAAAATCATTCCTTTTCTACTGTTGTTTGATAAAAGATGAATTAAGTCCTAGTTTGGTGTTTTCTAAACTGGATGTGGCAGAGGTCATTGGTGCATGTACAGAGAATTAGTTAAATACAGGGCACTCAATTGGCATAATTGAATGGTGTCTGAGGAGGCAGCCAGGGACCTGAAACTTCAAGGAGAAGAAGGCTCTCCAGCTGTTGGTGCGGCATTTGTTTTGTCCTCAAGGACCTTTCTTTGGAGGCTGTCAGCCCCTCCTTCCTCCCGATTTGCATTTCGCTGAGAACAAGAATGTCTTGATAGCTCCCAGATAATCACTTTAGTAGCTGGTGGCTGTGATTTGAAAGAATCAACATGGATATAGTGGTAGAAGAAGGAGAGTAACAGCAGAAGATGATGGAGAAGAAGTAAGTGCTCATGGATAGGAAGCTATCACCTTGCTTAGTGATGAGTAATGGAAGTTTGAGAAAAGGAAATACTAGTTCCAAGTTTTCTTCTCCACCTTCCTCTCTGTAATTCTTATGCTTTATGCAGACTCAAGTTTCTAGATTTTATGTTTGAAGGCTAGATGGAGTGGAGACACCATGAGGTGACCTGGTATTCTTTGTGGAAAATACCAGAGAAGCAGGCAAAAAGGAGGCAGCAGTATTCATTATTGGGTTTAGCTAGAGCTTAGCCTTAGATCAGTAGACCAGGTCAGATCAACAACTATTGGAGCAAACATTCAGTCTACTGTTGGAGAACTTCTAGCTCTTGGCTGGGATATCTGTAATATAAGGGTGAAAACCAGGGCAAAGAGAAATGAAATGGAGCTCTTGAAGGTAGCCTCCACACAGCAGCTATTTTCCTGTTAAGACTGTCAGATTTTATTCTATTGTGGATCATCAGGTAAGTGCCTTTGTCTCTGACTGGGCCCTTTCCTGGTCTCCCTTTTAGGGTAGAAGTACATCCTTGGAGTTCAGATCATCAGCAGGCCAGTAGAAGAGGTGATCGGAATTCTGTTTAGGACCTTGGCCTCCATATAAATAAAGTGGTTTTTCTCAATAAGACTGGGTCCTGCCTATAAAGACCTGGATTTTTTTATACTATCTACCTCAGTTGGTTCAGAAAATAGTGTTTCAGCAAATGTCTTTGTGCAGTAGGATTATACAATACCTAAACTATTGTTTCTTGTTTTAGCTTAGTTTTAAAATATTTTTCTAATACATATTGCCTTAGTATAAGACAAAAATCAGTTAAAAAATGTTAAAGTACATTGAAAGATTGTTTTTCAATATTAAAAAATAATTAAATGTATTATGGTATATTCATGTGATGGGCTGTTATAGACTGTTAAAAATGATATTAATGATTTGAAATAATGCTGACTGTATAATATTAGGTGGGAAAAATCCCTAGAACACAATAATGTGAATATAGTAAAATCTCAATTACATAAAAATAGACATTTACAAAAAAGACTGGAAGAGAATGTATTGCTTTTATAATTATTATTATTATTATTATTATTATTATTATTATTATTTTACTTTAAAAAATGCAGGTAACAAAAAAAGGACCAGGCATCCACTCTTTTATCGTGTTCTCACTGCTGGAATAGATTGTGATCCCCAATAGATGATCAAATCTTGCAACTTAACTGTCATACCTGATTTCTAGTTGCTTAAATAGAGCTTCCAATTAATCAGAAACAACAAGGTCTCCAGGAAGCTGGAAAAAGTATACGCAGGTATAGATCTTTCCAGTGCTTTCAGACTGTTTTCCTGATAACCATGTCTGCTCTGCCCCTTACTCACTTTCCTAACCAAGTTGGTCTAGGACGCTGAATTAATGCCATGGACTTGTATGTTCCTTTTGGCTCAGAGAGGCCATATTTTTAAGACCAGGATAAGAGAAGACATAGAGACGATGGCTGATCTCCTCTCAGCAGAACTTGTTCTCCCTTCCATCAAAGGTGCACAGTCCCAGCTGGGGGATGAAATAGCATGAGAGAAGTATAGAGGGGCAGAAAGAAGCCCGGACGCGGATCCACGATGTCTGTGTCTAGTCTTTGTTCTGCTAGTAATTCTACGTGATATAATTCTTCTGCACTATTCTCCTTTACAATATATTTAAAACAAGGGTCATTATACAAAATGATTGCCAAAATTCCTTGCGACCCTGACCTCCCATGATTCTAGGTAACGGGAATTTCTCCTTAGAAAATGGAGAGCAGTAGGTAGTCCTGCCTACAAGGCTTTCAGGCACATGCCATATTTTGGCCACAGCAGAAGCCATGTCCACTTAGCGATGTTTGCATTTTGAAACCATTGAAAGGTTTTGAATTATGAGGTCAAATTTACGTGTTCTTTGAGGGGTATTGTGATGGTTTGTAATGCCTGCCACATGAAATGATAGCTACAGGGGATTTTTAGAAAAAGCACATCGAGGAAGAGGGCCTGTAAATGCCTGCTCTCAGGCCACACCTAACACATTTCTGTAGCCAACGACAAGCGCCTAGCATCAGGGCTATATAATGGAAAGGGTGACACAAACTCAATTTTAGTGTTGCAAGTGAAATATTATAATTTTGGGGGAAAAAATACCCTTGTAGCTTTGCTGAAGTATTAATTGCAGGAAATTACAGCATATCCTAGTGAAGTATTATGTCAGTGGCATACATAGCATGTAACACCTTTTCCTAGCCTCTCTTGTTTTCACCCCAAGTGCAGCATTTTCATTTGAAAAGAGATGTGTTAAGTAGTTAGAAGTTTGTCTAACTTGTGGGGGTGGTGCTGAGTGCGGTTCAGGCTGTCTGAAAACAATTAAGCTGTGAGGGGGAGACTTGTTGGTTATGCTCCCTCGAAGTGGGTTTACTGCTGGAAGCATAATGTTGATGTGGATATTCTTTCGGCCATTCCCTCATTTCTAGCTTGTTAGGTTTCATCTTCTAGTCCTAATAAATTTTCCAACTACAACTTATTTATTGGGTTGCAAGATAAAAAATGAGAGAATTTCATTTCTGATGTATGGTAGAGTTTAATATGGTTTTCCGATTTCCTCCCATTTTGTTTGAAGTAAATAGGGTAATTACTCACTAAAATTCTAATATCTTTCAGGGCTTTAGGGATGAATCTAAAACAGAACTATATAATGTTTTATTTAAGCAAATCCATGTTCTTATTAGGCAGTTCACCTTAATGTCATTTTTTATAAATAAACTTTGTTTTATTTTTTTCAAGGGTTATTTAATGAATTTTGTTGTACTGCCACATTCTGACATCTGCATCTACTAAGGCCGGCAGGATGTGATTTGTGGTTTAAAAATGAAAATAAATTATTATTTGAAAAATGATAAATCATTCAGAAATGATACGTAAAGTGAATGTAAGAGTCTGATGAACTACCATTGTTTTATTTTTATTTTAGAGTAAGGCACATGCACAGTTATCTGGGTTTGCACAAAGCATTTGTGCCAGTTGTGCATCTGATTACTATCTAACTGGCTAGGAGTGAAACTTATTCTGGAAGTGCTGGCTTCTTGAACTGTTTATGGTCTCCATTCATGGCAGGGTTCTGCCGGGGAAACCATTGTGTAGATCTGGTTTTACTTATCAAGTCCAGATCTGCTTTTTCTCCCCCTGCTGAGCAAGGTGAAGTTCCCCGTGCTACCAGCTTCTTATTATGCTGGGGTCCATGGCATTTGGGGGGATTGAAGCTGTCAGCCCTAGAACTCCCAGTGTTCTGTTCAAACATTGCTCGAGTAAATCCTTGGTAAGTTTGCTCTACGTACACCATTCAGGTTCAACAAGCATTTTCCTTCTGAATAAAGGATTTATTTTAATAATTATGGACAGATACTCATTTCCCTGTAGCCCTCCCCCTCTCTACTTTGGATAAGAGTAGGTCTGAACTGGAAGGCTTTCAAAGCTGGTCCTTCGTTTTTCAGCATGGCCTCTCTCTGTTTCCCCAGTGGGAGGAGCAGGTGAGAGAATGAGGTTGGGGACAATACAGAGAAGATTTCTATGTAAAAGGCAACGGATGTTGTCTTTTCTCCTTCAGAAGGGTCAAGAACATGTTTTTCTTTGGAAATGAGAAGGTGTAAAGGGGTATTTTTGGTAGGTTCTATAAGAAGGCCATTTCACTTTCTATTGTAGTAAAAATAGCTGGCTGATAAGTAATAGTTTTAATCCCCACCCTGAAAGAACATGTTGGCTGTGTGTTCCAAAGGGGAAAAACGTATTGAATTTACGGAGGACAGCAAGTCTATCCCATTCTGGCCCTTAGTTTATTTTTTTCCAGTTCTGCCTTCTGAATCTGGGTTTAAAAGTGCTGGAAGGTGTACTGATCATTCGCAAATGGTTGTTGGAATTATTAACTGTAAAATGCAGGAAAGATATCTGAGAGGAAAGCTGAGGAGGTACTGCCTCTTAGTCGATGACAATAGTGTTTGGGAATATTCTCATTACCTTTTTGACTAAAAAAAAAGTCTCACTGCATTCTGAAAAAAAATGAACAATAGGAGGTCTTTAAAAAAACCCAACTAACTAACAAGCTGTGAAGTTGTATAAGAAACACACTTTGAAAAACGGTCAGAGCGCTTGTGTATTTAGCACAGCAGATGAAATGATTTATTAGGTTTTATACACACTCGGTAAAGGGTAAGCATTGCTAACAGAATGAGTGGCAGCCTCTGGGAGCTGAACAGGCCCCAGGGACTAGTCTTTGTTCCTCTGGTCTTGACAGGCATGTGTCTCTGTTAAATGAGAGCTTAATTTCTCTCATATGTGAACAATTTCCAAGCCCAACAAAGGCAGCCAGGACTGGAGCTATTTAAAAGAACCAGCACGGGAGGAAGCATTCTTGAAGAAAGGGATGCTAAAGGGCTAATTACTCAAGATGGCTTAGCAACTATTTTATTTTTTTTCCCTAAGCAAGGTTTATTAACATGGATCTGCCACTTTAAAAAAAAAACACAAAAAACAACATAAACACATATTAGAATGACAAGGTTATAGTTTTATTCTTTGTGAAATAGCCCTTTGCTGATCTCTGCTCATTGAAAAGAGGTGCCCCCATCAGCCGTGGTGGTGTATATCATGGAATATTAATTCACTGGAGGGGGGAGGGGAGAGGCTAATATACTTTGGATCCTTTCTCTCTCTCAAGTGGAAGGAATTTAAACTATTTACTAAGCAGCATCCTTGGCAACTGTGAACCCTTTCTTTAGGCAGTAATTGCCTAAAATGTGGAGGGGATGTTTATTTCAATATTATCTGTGGGTGTTTCAAACTATGATTTGTTTAGTTTGCCTCGACTGCTGGACTCTCCTATCTGGGGAAAAATCCATATTGTTAAAATAGGCATATGTAGGAGATTACAGGTATATCTCCACTTCCACTGTTCATGTTTTCTTAAAAGGATTGTGTAAACTGGGTCATTTTCCCCCTTTGACTTGTATTCTAATCCTCATTAGGCCTTATTCTTAATTTTAGTCTACTAATCTGTAAATTTCTGTACTTGCCCTTTCAAGCTTGGTCTGTTTTCAGTAGGTAATGATCTATAAATAAACATTAAAATGTAATTTTATGGCAACTATATAATATTATAATGATAGGAGTAGTTAAATATTAGTGATACTCACCTTGTGATTGATCTGTTTTGGATGTTTTTATAATAGGACACACCAATTATTTAAATTGTTTACAAGGAAGAATTTTAGAAGTGAAAGGTGAACTTATGATTAGTGAGGATGCTAAGTTGAATATTGAGACACTGTGGTCCCAATTGGCTTCTTGATTTATTCTAGAACTAAAAAAGTGACCCAGCTTCTCTTGATGATCATCAATAATTTGCTGAATGACCTTTGGCAAATCACTTTATCACTAGGGTGAAGAGGTTTTTTCCAGCTCTAAATTTCCATGCTTAAAGAATAAGGTAAAAATGGATCTCTGAAATAAAATAAATCTACCTGATTTCAGAGCATCAACAATAAATTTATTTAAAAATATCCCCCACAAAACATCATTACACGTCTCCATTTAAAATTTTTAATATAGAAAAACCAGGACACCTTCAAATACGGTACCTTGCCTGGCTCAAAGCCAGACAAGCAACGTTACTATTTATTCATGGCTACAACATTCCACTATGCATGACAAGCTCTGTGTAGCATGGTAACAAAGGTAGGGAAACTATTGATTTTATTTATAATGATGGGCAGCTGACAGAGAACTCTTTTGATTGCATCTAATTATCAAAGTGGTCTTCTTGAGTGAATCAGATTTTTCATATGCCACTAGCAGTTAAGATGGAAAAACCATAATTTCCACGTGCATGCCTATTTCTACTTGTGTATAAGCAATTCCTGAAAGCACCTGAGCCCTGTGTACAGCCATGATGATCTAACTTTATGGAGAATGAGGTGGTATCTTTCCTTAGACTATTCAAATGGATACTATGTGACTTGGAGAAGAAAAAAAGTGAAAGTGCTTTTTCTTAGTGTCTTTACTTGCTACCCAGAAGTACTGTGGTTTTCATAAGAAGCCATGTTTTAGTAGAAATAACACATGCCAAACCACTTAAACTAATGACTAAGCCATCATTGTTCCAGATTTGGAGTGCATTTGAATATGAAAAACAGTAGGATCTTCAGAAATGAGAGTCAAGGAAAATTCTAGGACCCTCATTTCTGACATGAGTTAATTAGGTTAAACTTGCCCTTTTTTATTTAGGATGTTATCCAAAATGAATAATTAATATCATTTCTTTATTAATTACCTCTCTTTTTATATTAAAGATTCTTATAAATGACATCATCACTTCAAGTCATACTTGATACCTGCTTTCCCCTCATGCATCATAGAACTGTCAGTTCTAGTCCAATTTACTGCCAAATGCCTCCTATCTGTCTTCTGTTTCATTCCCACTGTTACTAACATGATTCAGGTTATCATCACCCCACTCCCAAGCTGCTGAAATATAGTCTTAAGTTGTCTCTTCACTTTCCATCTGTCCCTTTCCACTTTCCACTACACATTCATTACAAGACCTTCCTAAAGCACACTTCTCATTGTATTTTTCTTCCACTCAGAAGTCTCTAATAATGTCTTGTTACCTATTATTTTTATTTATTTACCAAATTTTCCTTGAGCACTTATGTTTCTGACACTCTTCTAGTTTTTGAGGATATGACAATCTCCAAAAATCTCTGTCCTGTTGAGTGTTCATTCCAGTGCGGGGTTGGGGGGGAGGGGTACGTATAAATGAGAAAAGTAAAATTATAGCATGTTATAAGAATTGCTATGGAGGAAAAACAGAAAAGGGGGGAAAGAAGTGGGAAAGAGATACTGCCATTTTAAATAGTATGTTTGGTAAGTAGTCATGAGGAAGCTAACATTTGGGCAAAGACCTGAAGGAACTGAGAAAGCAAGTCATGTGGATATCTGGAGCAAGACCCTTCCAGGAAGAGGGAACAACAGATGCAAAGACTCACAGGGAGGAGGGAAGAATCTCTATTCAAGGAATATCAAGGGGCAGGGATGGTTGGCAGCAATGGGGATAATTTTGTGAACAGATGGGAAAGACTAGAACGCAAGAACAGAGAGGGCCTTTTACATCATTTAAGGACTTTTGTCTTTTAAGTGGAATAGGAAGCCATTGGAAAGAATGTCATGAGCTGACTTGAGTTTTAACAGAATCATTCTGCCTACTGTGTTGCAAATAGACTGAAGAGGACAAGAGTAGAAACTGGGGTGAGTATTTAGGCAAGAAATGTTGGTAACCTGGACCAGGGCAGTGGAAGTAGTGAGAAGTAGTTAGATGCTAGGTATACTGTGAAAGTAGAGCCAAAGAGCTTCCAAGTTGAAAGGGAAGTAGGAAAGTCAAAGGGGCTGTTAAGGATGTTGATCTAAGCAACTTTGAAAATGGAGTTGCCACTCAACAAGCTTCTGTTATTCACTGGGAAGCTTGTAGGAACAGATATCATCAGGGGGTAAGGGTGAGGGACTGTGGGGAGAGGAAGGGCTAAAAAGCAGGGAGAATTCAGGAATATAGTATTGAATTAGGTTGAAATCCTTATTCGAGATCCAGGTGGAGATGTTGAGTAGACAGTAGGACATAGCAGCCTGGAATTCGTAAGAGAGGTAAGGACTAGAAATATACTCTTGGGAGTGTCCATATGGATGGTTTTTAAAGTTCAAAATTCTTAAATTGAATCCTATGGCCCTCTACATCATGGTTCCCACTTTCATTTCTAGCTTTACTTTTTGCTGGATAGTTCATCAAACTTGTTTATGTGTTATCCTCTAAACATGATTTGTGTTTTCCCATCTCCAAGTCAATTGTTATATATACTTTTTCTACTTGGAATGCTAATTCCCGCCCCCCCTCACATTTATCTCTGCCTTTTAGAATTCCATGAAACCATCACTGATCACTACCACCCGTTGTCTGCCCCAGCCGGACATCTTTTTCCCTTCTGCGCTTACACAGCCCCTTGTTCTTTTCTGATAGCGCTTAATTGCGTGCACGATAGTTTAGCTATTTGTGCATGTCATTTTCCTCCTATAAGATCATAGTCTACTTGAGGACAGAGATCGTATTAATTTTATATTCCCAACATGACTTGCTTGGTGCCTTGTACATGGTAGATGTTTGGTGAAGATTGTTGAATTGAAGAGTTGAAATCTTAAATCATTCTAGTGGCTAAGGAAAGAATCAAAATTATTCTTTTTATTTTTCTTATTTTATAGGCTCATCACTTAATGAGTCCAATAGTATATCTGAAAAATATATTTGAAAACTATATCTGAAACAAATATATGTAAACAAATATGTCTAAAATATTTAGCTTGTGATTCCATGAATTAAATGGAGTGATGGAAATTTAGGGGTTGGTTTGTTGAATTCTCCAGGCCCTGATCTTCCGACTGAGGTTAAACCAATCCAATTTGGAGATATTAATATAATAGTTGATGAATCAGTTGGCTGCTCAATTCCTGCTTGACTAAAGTTGGTAATCTTGATGAAATTAACAGTATACCTTTTATAAATAAAAAAACAATTTACTGACCTGTTTTAAATAAACCATTGTAGTGACATGTTTGGATGGATGGACTCTGATGTTAAAATACTTAAAAAGTGCAAATATGTTTGTGAATGCATTTATACTATAAAGTTTAATTGACTCTCATTTCTATCTTTAAATTAATGAATAACTTGTATTTATAAAAAAGTAATATTAAATATTTATTATATACCAAGGTCTTTTATAAGTTCTTTACCAATATCACCTCCTTAAATCCTGTGTATTTAGTTTTTTATAATTGTTGAACTTTACTATATAGTTTTTAAAATTTTTTTAAATTTAAAAAAATTTAAAGATTTTTATTAAAATATAGCTAACATACCATATTATATTAGTTTCAGGTGTACACAATAGTTATTCAACATTTATATACCTAAAGCAGTCATCACCATGATAAGTCCAGCAAACATCTGACACTGTACTATGCTTTCACAATATTATTGACTATATTCCCCATGCAGTACATTACATCCCCTTGACTTATTTGTTTTATACCTGGAAATTTGAACGTCCTATTCTACCTTACCTTTTTAATTTTTCAATTACATTTGATATTCAATATTAGTTTGTATTGATTTCAGGGGTACAGCATAGTTGTTAGACATTTATATAATTTAAGAAGTGATCCCCCTGACTAGTCTAGTACTCACCTGGCACTATACACAGTTATTACCATATTATTGACGATAATCCCTATGCTTTACTTTATATCTCCTTGACAACTTTATACCAATAAATTTGTACGTCTTAATCCCTTCCCCTTTTTTTCACCCACTCCCTCAACTCTCCTCCCATCTGACAACGACCAAAATGTTCTCTGTATCCATGTGGTTGTTTCTGTTTTGTTTGTTTGTTTTGTTCTTTAGATTCCACATATGAGCAAAATCTCATTGCATCTGTCTTTCCTTGTCTGACATACTCCACTTAGCAAAATACTTTCCAGGTCCATCCATGCTGCACCAAATGACAAGAACCCATTCCTTTCCATGGCTGAGCAGTATTTCTTTGTATATATGTACCACCTACTTTTTATCCATTCATCCATCAACAGGCACCCAGGCTGCCTCCACATCTTGGCCATTGGAAACAATGCTGCAATGAACATATGGATGCACATGTCTCCTTGAAGTAGCACTTTGAACTTCTTTGGATGAATACCGGGAAGTGGGATTATGGGGTCCTTCTTTGTCTCTTGTTATAACCTTTGTTTTACAGTCTGTTTTTGTCTGGTATAAGTATTATTACCTCAGCTTTTATGTTTTTGGTTTTTTTTATGTTTCCATTTTCATGAAATAACTTTTTTTCATCCTTTTGCTTTCAGTCTGTGTGTGTCTTTCAGTCTGAAGTAAGTCTCTTATAGGCAGCATATGTATGGGTCTTCTTTTCTTATCCACTCAGCTAACCTATTTTTTGACTGGAGCATTTAATTCATTTACATTGAAAATAATTATTGATAGATATGTAGCTTTTGCCATTTAATTATTCATATTTTTTATCTTTTTGTTGTTGTTGTTCTTAAGGAAGTTCCTGTGAGATTCCTTGTAATTCTAGTTTGGTGATGATGAGCTCCTTTAGCTTTTTTGTCTGGGAAGCTCTTTATCTGTCCTTCGAGTCTAAATGATAGCTTTGCTGGGTAGAGTAATCTTGGTTGTAGGTCCTTGCTTTTCATCATTTTGAAAATTTTGTAACATTCCTTTCTGGCCTGCAAAGTTTCTGTTGCAAAATCATCTGACAGTCTTATGGGAGCTCCCTTATAGGTAACCTTGTCATTTTAATTATGATGTGTCTTGGTTTGGGCCTCTTTGGGTTCATCTTGTTTGAGACTCTCTGCACTTCCTGGGCTAATATATCTATTTCCTTTGCCAGGTTGTGGAAGTTTTCCATCAATATTTCTTCGAATAGGTTTTCAATGCCTTGCTCTCTACTTCTTCTGGTACTCCTATACTGCAAATGTTGGTATGCTTGATGTTGTCCTAGAGGCCCCTTAAACTGTCCTCTCATTTTTTTGGATTCTTTTTTCTTTTTTCTTTTCTCTTTGGGTGTTTTCTGCTAGCTTCTAAGTCACTGATTCTGTCCTCTGCTTCATTTAATCTACTGTTGATTTTCCTCTAATGTATTCTTCATTTCCATTGTATTCTTTATTTCTGTTTTTTTTTTTTAATTTTATTTCTGATCGGTTCTTTTTACTTCAATTTTTATGTTTCTAGCTCTTTGTTGAAGTTCTCCCTGAGATCATCGAGCATCCTTATAACAAGTGTTTTGAACTCTGTATCTTGTAGATTGCTTTTCTTTATTTTGTTTAGTTCTTTTCCTGGAACTTTGTTCTGTTCTTTTATTTGGGACATGTTTCTTTGCCTCTTCATTTTGGCTGTCTCCCTATGTTTGTTTCTATGTATTAGATAGGCTGTTATGTCTCTGGGTCTTAGTAGAGTGGCCTTATATAGTAGGCATGCTCAGTAGAGCAGCCTTCCTGGTCACCTGAACTGGGTACTCCAGGTATGCTTTTTGTGTGGGTTGTGTGTGCCCATCTGTTGTAGTTGAGTCTTGGTTGCTGTTTGCATGTCAATGGGAAGGATTGACCTTCAGACTCATTGATTTTGAGGACTGGCTGTGACTACAGTAAAGGAGCTGTTGTGCCAGGCTGACCCTAGAGAGCAGAATTTGCTTTAGTAGGGCTCTGTCACCTGCCCAGTGCACCCTTTGGGTGTATTATCCATAGAGGCTGCTGGGCAATACTCTTGCTGGGTCCGAAGCTGGCCACTGGGCCTCCCAGCCAGGAGGCCTCCTGGGAGTGGGTCCACCACAGGCCAAATTCAGCTGCAGCCAGTGCCCTGCCTGAGGCCACCTGGCATGATCCACAGAGCAATCCACAGATGGCTGCCGCTCACTCTGGGCTTGGAGGTGCCTCGAGAGGCCAAGCTGCAAACTGATGCCAGCTGTCACTAGTGCTGGGCTTATGGATGCTCAGCCAGAGGTACAGGACACGCCAAGCCAGATGCTGCTTGTTTGGGTTTTGTGAGCTTTTGAGAGATTTTAAGACAGTCTGTAGCATGAGCCAAGTCAAGCCGTTTATACAGAAAAGCCCCTGGAAGCTGCTGGGGTGTGCCTGGACGTTGGGTAGAATGGTGTCTCAGGGAATCAGGGCAAACGAAAGGTGTTATCCAGGTTGATGAAGACTCAAATATGGCGACAATCTGCTTCTGCACACTCGGAGTGGGGAGGGCTCAACAAAGAAACAGTGGCTTCCCCCAGCTCTTCCATCCAGGAGAAAGCTACCCTGCAGCCAGACAATTCAGTTTTTCTCCATATGTCCCTGGTTCCTTTTGAGCTGCTGCCCCAATGCTGGAGCTAAGAGCGAGTGAGTCTGTCAGTGAATAAGCCCATGCATGTGTGTCTCCTTTAAGAGAAGTACCTGGGACTCCAGCTCACTCAGCCACAATCTCTGCTGGTTTTCACAGCCAGGAATTATGTGGGCTTCTCCCCCTGGCACTGGAACCCTGGGATGGGGAGCTTGCTGTGGAGCTCTAACTCCTTGCTCCTCTATGGGGTGGGGACCTTTGTAGCCAAAATATCCCTCCTGATTTTTAATGATCACACAGGTGTGGAATCAGCCCATTTCATGTCTCTTTCTCTAGGTGGCTTCTTCTGTATGTCCTTAGTTGTGGGGCTTTGGTTCAGCTAGACTTCAGACGATTCTCAAGGATTGTTCTTCTGTAGTTTACTTGTAAGTTTGATATTGTGGTGAGAAGAGGTAAGCACAGCATTTACCTACTCTGCCATCCTGACCAGATCCTCTACTATATAGTTTTTGAAAGTCAATAATGCTATGGTTCCTTGGGGAAACTTCAAAAACAAATAGTAAGAGCTGTGGTTTTTACAGGCTAAGTTTACTATCTGGTCTTTCTTTAAGGCTGTATAGCTTCTATAATTTTTGCTTATATTCTGTTAAAACCAGAAATCTTGAGAGTGGTAGATTTAACTCAGTTCTTTAAACATGTATTAAGTGCCTTAATACTGAGCTGTGAATACCAAGGTGGAAAAGATAATATCCCTGTCTTTAAGAAGCTCATGGTTTAATAAGAGAGACATCTGAACAATAATCATGTCAAATAAAATGTTGATTTTTTTCCCATTTAATAATATTCTTTAATTAGCTTTGTTCACTGATCAGATCCTACGTAATTTAGCTTTGTCAACATCAAAGGTATGTCCCTTAAATAGGACATGGTGGTATTTCTGGCTTGCAAAGTTATCACATCACGTAGAACAATAGCAGTTTTGGGAACTCCTCAGAAAATACACTGAAAATTATTTCTCCAAATGTATATTTTTTAGAACGGTTTTACTATTTGCTATTTTAATAATCAACTATAGGAAAAAAACACAGCAATAAGGAACAAAAGCAGTTAATTTCACAGCTGACACTGAATAGCTGCTCTATGTAACATGACTGAAAGCCAGATGTATGAAGGCAATATAGAAAATATTAGATATACTGTTTTTTTCTCAAAGGACTTTTAAAGGAACCAAGGAAACAAAATGACCATGTATTTTAAAATGAGAAACATCACAGAGCATCTTGTTAGCAAGTACAAAAACACTGGTTATAAACTTGCTAAATGCTACAGGTCCACCAAACCGACTACAATGATTCAAAGTAAAAAGTTATAGACCAAGCAAGAGACTACAAACTTTTTACTTGCCTTACACTGAACATAGTAGAATATTATACTTTTCAGCAGTGTATTGTTAATGTGTTATTTGAGAATTTCTAGAGGCTGAACTCGTCTTTGTCTTGCAACAAATTTCTTTCAGAAATGGAGGGCCTTAGACGTACTAGCTATTTCTGTGGTTGAGTTACAAGTATACCTATCAATACCTGAAGTTTTAAGAGAAGACAGTGCATACCGCATAGGAGCTCCAGTTTGTGTGAGCCACAAAGGAAGCATCTACAGGTTGTCATCTTGCTCAGATTATTATAACATTGTCTTTTGGTTAGCCTCAGAAGCCAAATCTAAATGGGGTTAAGGCCCCGGGAGAATGGTTTAATCTATACCTCATGAGGTCTTTACTCAAGATTCACTGGCAAGATTTGTTTTTCACTTTGAGAGAGACACTTTTCATCCTGAGACTTAATGTGGAAAGTTTATGTGGAAAGAGTTTTTTCCTCCCTCCAGATTTTGTTTTTCCTGAGATGTTGGCTGAGAAAGCCTGGTTTAGACTTTTCTTTGGCGGATGATACTTAACCTTCTGAAAGGTTAGGATTATATGTTCTATCAGTAGTTGTAATTTTTTTTAACATGCTTGTTTTCTATGATTTAATTCTCCTTTTAATTAAATCTTTCATTTATATATTCATATATATAGAGAGAGTTAGTTTGGGCTGGAAAGGACCTTGAGGATAATGTAAATTGCTGACTTGCAAATGTTTTTACACTAACACAATAAGAAATATATTTCACATCATTACCTGGTACACATATGCAGCACAATACACATATGTAGGTGTAACAGAAGTTTCACGAAATTTCACTGATTGCCTTACTACATGGGCACTTGTTATGAGATCTTCTTTTCTTTTTTTATTTCTTACTTGTCTTTTCTCCCTCTTTTTTCATCCTTTTCTCTGGTCCTCTTTCTTTTCCTTTTTTCACACTATCTATATTTGTATTATTTCCTCCTTTCTCCTGTCTTCTTGATTCTCTTATTATATTTTCCCTCTCTTCACTCACTCTTTTTTTTCCTTTTATTTTGCCCTCTCTCTTTTTTCTTTTTTTATCTCTCCCCTTTTTTCCTCTATTTTTAAAATGCTAGCTCTGTTCCCATTAATTGGTCACAACCACAGCGTGTGGAAAACACTGACCCAGGTCAAACCACTTATTTTTCTCTTAAAGAAGCTGAGGCTGATAGAGATGGAGTTTTCCAAGATCACATGTTATGTCCTGGAAACACCTAGTTATTAACAGAGTTAAGTTTAGACTGTAGGACTTTAAAGGTCTCCAAAGAAACCAAAACATTATGGGTTATATGGACATCTTATTAACCTTCTGAACCTAATTCTCTGTTTTGAAGAACACAAGATATATCTAGTTGAAATTATAAGCATGGATGTCTAGATAAAATTTTGGAATTTCATACAGCTTTCGAGTTTGACAAAATCGCTCTCACTATGAAATTAAAGTTTCAATTTTTCCAAGCAGGGAACAATTATGACAGTTATGTGTCAAAATGGAAGGACTTTAAGAGTCTATTATATATAATTCACAGAATCCTTGCATTAAATTTAGAAGAAAGAAACAGGAGAATCTATTAACTGATTTTCATAGTCCCAGGAAGGAGTGTGAGGGCAGAGACTATGAGCAACCAGAGCCTGATAAAATAGCTGGAAGTTTAGCCACCTGCAAGTTAGTGTGTTTGAACAGTGAGTGTCAGGAAAACATGTGAAGGGTCCGGCCAAGCGAGAACAATAAAAAGTCTAAAATTCATTTCTCAGTAAGTACAACCAAGTACCAGGTATTGTGGTATGTCAAAGGATGAAAAGAAAGATGGCTGAAGAAACGTTAATATGGGTGGTAGAGGCCTGACTTGACTATCAGAATGAGCAACCTTTATGGATGATAGAATAGCTTCTATTTTGGAGGTAGTTTTGTGGTGCCAATAAAGTTGCCCGACATATTATTTTTCCTTTGTCCTGCTTTGGTCTCTTTAGAAACTCACGCCATTTATGCCTTTTTTCAGAATCTGCTTTGAATATGTGATTTTGTGAGGTTTTTTGTGTTGTTTTTTTTTGTGTGTGTGTGTGTGTGTTTGTTTTTTTTTTTTTTTTTTTTTTGGTAATTTAGTTTCCATTGTTTTTTAATTTTTTATATATTTTTAAATTTTATTTCTAGGACAGTACACCAAGTTTTCAAGCATGGAATTTACAGCAAAAACTGTCAATAAATTTGATATAATATTTGGATTTAGGGGAACAGCTAGCAACTAGAACCTACTAGCTACTGAAATAATTGTTTTACTATTAAGACCATAATATAGATCTTAAAAATAACAGATTCGTTTTCAAATGACAAGTAGTGCCATCGTCACAGAATCTGAGAACAAGGGTAGCAGAAAGGAATAGGTGCACGAGTGTTGTGCTAGAGCTGATTCACGCTGGCACACAAGAGCTGGTTGTGTAAATCTTTTCCCGACTCCTTGTTCAGTGACATCATGTTAGTGGGTTGAAATCAGTCATGGAGTGAATACACCTTAGAAATTGGCAAATGCTCTAAATCATATCAGTCTCCACCCTCCCCCCACTTTTCTTTTTATTTTGAGAGCTGGTTTACCATTATACAACTGGGTGTAATAAGGAGTAAAAATATTATACAGCAAAGTAATCAAGCCTTTGGATCATTAATTCATGAGTTACTAGTACTGGATGTCAGTTAATTAATCAGTATCATTGGTTTGGGATCATGAGTTAAAAACTTTTTTGTAGTTTTGCTGAGAAGTTCGAGTTCATTGAAGAATTGAAAAGGGAGCTCAGGTCCAAAGATTCTTCGCTAATTTAGAAATATTTTAAAGTAATCCACAGCCAGAAATAATAAGCCCCTCAGGCTCACTCTGCTTTTTCTGTCGACTTCAGGAAAGAAGGAAAACGTAGACGTCTGAACAGACTCTAGCTTCAGAAAATGAAATACTCCACAAGTTTTCTCTAGTCTGTAATTTCATTCCAACAGCTGGCATAGCTTCTGTGTTCCTTGATAGACTGGTAAACGACTCTATTTAATATATTCTTCTTATTTACCTTTATGTTGAAAGGAACCACATTAGCCTTCAGCCCTTTTAAGTAATTTTTACCATACTTAGGAGAATGTCACAACCTGATATTTAAGAGGAGTCATTATGGTAGACTTGGAGATGCACTGTCCAGGCCCCTCTTCAGGGGAGCACTTGTCCCATCACAGTACAGGAAACAGACAGCCTCCATCTGTCAGCTCCCTCAGCTTTGTCTCAGCTGCAGAGAGCTGCCTAGCCCAGGCCATTTCGTTCTCAGGGCTCTCCTGTTGGAGTGAAGGTAGGGGATGGGAAGGTTGGGCCTTTGGGCCTGAAGCTAGCCACTCCAGAGCTTCCTGCTGAGTTGGGTGGAATTTTGCTGGGCTGGTATTGTAGCTCAGCTTCTTCCTGGGCTCAGTCTTGGTTCTTCCCCCTTCTCATTTACACATATTGTTTCTTGGTAAATATCTTGGACCCTAAACCTTGTCTCAGTGTCTGCTTTTAGAGAATGCCACCCTCAGCGCCCCAGTACCTATACATGGGTGTTATGTTTTATTAGATCTTGCTAATACCATGGAGCCCTGTGTTTTGAGTATGTTAGTCTTTCATCCTTTTCCCCCACAACTGTTATGAAAAAGCTGCTTTTGTTGTTTTACTCTATGTTTCAGTATCTATTCCCCAAATATTGCCATTTATAAACATTTGGTAATGAAATTTCACCTACTCCAATATTGTTGCATCTTGGATAGAGACACGCTTATCAAAAGTCTGATTGTTCTGTAAGCCAGTAAAAGTCGAAAGACAGGAGATAATTTTAATAGTAAATGTCTCTATGTTACAAATTTTATTACATTTAAAATGTAACCCACAATTGTACTTGGTCAAAACATTTCAAATATTTCAGTTTTGTATGCATAGTTATCAGGTTACTAAAATCCATGGGTGGTATATATTTTAGATCTTATATTACTCAGAATTTTGCATAAAGGCCTCATTGCCTTATTTTTTTCTATCAGTTCACAAGTTCACATCACCTAATATTTCTCTATCAAATTCCCTTCTGATACTATAAGACCAAAGAAAAAGATTAAAAGAAAGGAAGCAAAGCATTTTTTTAATGAACATCAACTTCTTCACAGAACTGTTTGGGGTAGTTGTATGAAAATGTTGAGAAAGAAGATATGTGGAAAAGATAAGAAATATGAGAAACAGTAATATTTATCCTCAAGTCCTGAATGTTTAATGAGCTGAACTTGAGCATTTTCATACTAGAATTGATTTCTGTCCGAATTAGAGAAGTGGCTAAAAGAACAGGACTGAGTCACAGCTGAGAACCATCAGTAATTTTGGATAAGTAATTAGTATTAGATAATTTTGACTAACAGAAGTAGCACTAATAAAATGATTTGATGAAAACCTTCTCTTAAAGGTGTAGACTTCTGTAACATCCTTAGTAGAGAGACCCAGACATAAAGTGAGCTTCTGGGGATTGTGTGTATTATCTTTTTCCTGTGAGTGATACATTTCATGTTTTGTGCTGTTTTCTTCCCCCCCGCCCCCAAGTAAAAGGTATAAAATGGGTTGATGCCAAGTGATGCTAAGCATAATTTTCCCAAGGATCATGTCCTACAATGCATTTCGTCACACTAGTAACTTTCTCTGACTTAAGTGAATCCATAGAAACTGATCCCAGCATATTTAATTCCCCTCTTCCTTCTTTATCCTTCCCACCCCACCCCTCCCACCTTTCTTTCTGTTTTATCCTTCTTTTACAATAAGAGCAGAAAAAGGACAGAGGAGAGTAGTTTGGTAGCCGTTGAAGGAAGTGGACTTGAAAGCATAGGTTCCCATCAAAGGGATCGTTGTAAATGTAAAAGTAAAGAAAACATTGCAAATTAGAATGTGTTTACCTAACCTTAATTAACTGCTTGTTTAAGCTGTTTTTAAGAAAGCTGTATTAATTTGAGGCTTGACTTAAGGGAAAAGACTTTAAAGAGAGGGGGTGGCAAATATTCAAAAACGTAGTTTCAGAGCCTGGCTCTACTATCTATTTTGCATGTGATCTTAGACAAACCATTTAACCTTTATGTGTCTGTTCTGCAAACAGATGGACACACACACACCCTCTGTATCTCCAGCCTGTGAGACTTGGCAGAGTTAATATGTAGAGAAGAATTTTTTGTAACCAACTTGCTAAAGGGAGTAGTATTAATAATAAAGATGAATACATTTATGTGGGGCAAAATAATTTTATATCAATATTCAAATCACATTCACCAAAACCATTTTCTGAGACTTCCAAAAGAACACTCAGAAAAGAAACCACCAGGCTAAAAATACTTTAAATACTTTTTTGATCAATCCTGGTAGCCCTACCCACAAGTTTTCATTTTGTCTGGTTACCCACTCTCCACACACATACATAGACACATATGTCATCATTTGTCCTGCCAAATACATGAAGAGATAGCAAATTTCTCATATGGTTGTCTATACATAAATTACCGTTGTGATAAAGGTAAATTAGGACTCAGGACATGTGGAAAAAGAACTGCCCATGAAATTTACTTATTTGGTTGTTGTTTCTTTGGTGCATTTTGGCACCAGAGAAAGACATGGTGTCTTACAAGTTTAATTCTGAACCAAACAGCAAGTCAACACATGGGGGTCATCCTCTGTGAAAGTGACAAGGACATGATGCACATACCAAGGGGATATGGTGTGTTTTGGCGATGCTGGTTTTAAGAAGATAAGGAAATTAGAAAGAACTGAGGGGGGATTTGGGTAGATCTGTTAATACAGTGTCTATATGAACTGAAAATTTCCAAGTAAAAGATATATTTAATTTCAGGAAGGAGACTGATTAATTCAACAATGTTTGAATTGAATGAATTGCGTTTATTAAATTGCCACTACTCTTTAGGCATGATATAGGACCAGGAGTAGAAAGAAGAAAGACCTTTGGGTGGCCACAGTCTAGTAACTGACAGTAATACAGGATGCTAAGTGTTATGACAGATGTAGTCACTGACCGCCACAGGAGAAGAGGCATCTAATCTCAACTGACAGGTCAACCGAGGTTTGCTCAGAGAAGTGACATTTGAGTTGATCCTAAATAGTTAAGTAGGAGGAGACGTGAACCAGAATGGGAGATTTCCAGACAGAGAGAAGAATCTGTACAGAGGTTCACAGGGATGAAGAACCTTGCATGTCGGAGAGCTGCAAATAAATTCCTTTCTCTGTAAGGCTGGCGTGTGGCGCACAAGTACAGGCATGGCAAAATGAAGGTGGATTGGAACTATGTCCTAGATCATCTAGGACCTCAGATGAAAAATTAAGAACAATCATTTAAAGAATTTAAGAAAGTAAGTAAAATGATATTTCAGAAAGATCGCTCTGACAGCAGTGTGGAAAGTAGTTTGGGGGAGGCTGAAAGTAAGAGTCAAAGAGAGCATTTAAGGTCCCATTGAAGTAATTCAAAGGATTTGCTCTGAGCTATAGCAGTAGCAGGGGGAATAGAGAGCAGATGGATTTGAGTGATGCTGAGGAAATAAAATCTATAGGACTAATGATGGATTGGACGTAAGAGGAAGAAGAGATTTAAACTAATTATTATATTTCTGCCTTGTACGATAGAGTTGACAGCTCTGTTCAACAGGATTCGTGTTTCTTTAATTCCACAAATATTTATTGGGCGCACACAATCTACTGGGCCCTGTTTCAAGCACTGAGAATATAGCAGTGAAAAAACACACCAAACTGACAGAGTTTGAGGGGATAGATACTGTAAATCAATAGATAATATCATGCTGTGATGAGTTCTATGGAGAAAAATAGAATAAGGCTGAGTGGGAGTATAGAGCGATGAATATTACTAATTTTTAGAGGTTAGTCAGAAAGGCCTCCGTGAGGAAATAATTTGAATAAGTTGAAGGAATGAGACATGTGAATATTAGGGTAAAAAGTATCCCAGGACGAAAGAACCAAGTTACAAAGCATGTGGAATAGGGGTGTGCTTGGCACATTTTAGGGGTAGCGGGGAGGCCAGTGGAGGCAGAGTGGACAGAACAAGGGAAAAAATCATATATGGTGAGGCCTGAGAGACATCTGGGGACACATCATATAAGTACAGGATGATGAGCTGATCTGAAGTGTCGGATGAGATGAAGGGTTCTGTTTTCAGCATTCTGAATTATCCAGGTAGATATGCATACTAGATGTTGGACATTTAGGTTTGAAGTTGGGAAAGGAGTCGGAGTTAGCAATAGAGATTTAGGAATCATTATCAAATAGGTGATAATGAGTCTATACAGAAATATAGAGAGTGAGAAGAGTGTAGGGAGCAAAAGCTTTGGAAACTCAGACAGTTAAAGGGTGGAGTGATGGAGCAATGGGAACACATGATGGAGACTGGGAAGGAGAGGTGGTGGTAAACTCCTCTGGTAAACTTTACTGAATAGTAGTTGGTAAAGGGGCCAACTGACTGATCCACATTAGTTTGGTTCTGTAAGATTCAATCATGAAATATTTATTGAGCATCTACTATAAACATACCACTCTGAACATGGATGCAGGAGGATTCAGAACAGTAGCGTGATAGGGCTTTTAGAAATCATCCATTTAAACCTATTCATTTTGTGTTAGAGGCAATGACAGCCAAAAAGGGCCAGGTGACATGCTCTAGTTCTCAACGTTTGATAGTGATAGGGTAGGACTATGATCCAAGTTTTTGGATCTTTCTCTGTTCTGTTCTGTTCTGTTCTGTTCTAGTCCATGCAGGCTGCTATAACAAAAATACCATAGACTGGGTGGCTTAAACAGCAGACTTATTTCTCACAGTTCCGGATGTTGGTACATCCAAAATGAAGGCATCAGCTGTGTGGTGAGAGCCCACTTCCCAGTTCATAGAGGGGTGAGAGAGCTATCTGGTGAGCCTTTGTAAAGGCATGGATTCCACACAGGAGGGCTCCACTCTCAGCACTTCAGCACCTCCCCAAAGGCCCCATCTCCAAATACTGTCATCTTGGGCAGTAGGATTTAACACATGAATTTGGGGCAGACAAAACATTCAGTCTATAGCATTCTCCAATATACTTGAATTTAGAGAAGCAAAGAACATACTAGATTGGAGGAATGGTAAAGAACTTTGTGAAAGCTGGGTAGGAACTGGATATTCATGGAGAAGGGCAAGTTGAGATGAGTAAATATTAAAGCAAAGAAGTGAGAATGAGTTTGGTGTAACAGCATCTAAAAAAATGTCCACTTCTTCCATGGTGGAAAAGTGTTTATTAGGGGATAAGAGAGATAAATTTGGAAATTTTGGTCAGAATAAGGACTATATATACCTGATGGAGCAGGAAAGCAATAGGCAATTATTGCAAAACTAGTCCATCTTTAATGAAATCATGCTGTGGAAGAGGAAAATAGATACAGTAGACTGCCAATAAGTATGTGTTAACAGCTAATGTTTGTTAAATGGTGACTATGTATTAGGCTCTGCAATAAATGCCTTATATGTATTATATTACTTAATTAACACAATAATTCCCTACTTGCCCTTGATAAAATGGAGGTTTCAGACGGGTGAAGCAACTTGCCCAAGGTGTAAGTGGCCATGTCAGTATTCTAAGCTAACTAACAATAACAGCATACACTTATATAGTGTTTACTTTATGTCAAATGCTAGTTTAAGGCTCAGGATACATGAACTCATTGGACCCTCATAATAATCCTATGTGGTTGGTAATATTATTCCCATTTATAAATGAGAAAAGTGAGGCACAGAGAGGTTACATAATTTCCCCAGAGTCATACATTTAACAGGAGCTGGGATTTAAACTTAGTCTAGCTGTAGCATCTGTGCTCTGAACCATGGCATCTACTGCCTCTCTCTGTGACTCCAAAGCCCTAGCTCCTGGCCTCTATGCTATTTACATCTCCCTGAGTATAACTTTTGATTGAGAGACCTATAAACTCATTTGTCAAACTGGGAATTGGGCATGGACTCGGATTAGCCTAGGAAATAATTTCAAAGGGAAAAAAATGAGATTTTCTGCCAGCCTGACTCATACTTCACGGTTAAGGAGAGAGAGTAATTCAAGGACCACCTACAGAAAAGAAGGAGCAATAGTCTCAAAATAGGAAATTTACCAGGTTCATAACTTGTAAACAAGGAATGCAGGAATAAGAACTAAACTATGTGCAGCCCAAACTGCCCAACTACAAATATTTGAACACTCCCTGAAAGGCCGGTTGCCCAGGAAATGCCTGGTTACAAACTCAAGGTGCAGATTTATCAAGGTAGGTAGATGCCTTGCGGGCTGGTCTGTGGCGATTTGTCCAGTTGTGTGTGGGGAAACGGAGACAGAAAATGTTGAATTCTTTTGTTTGGGCTTTAGGTAAAGCTGCTGTGCATATTTTTCATGGGCAAATATTAAGTGGCTTTAAAAAATCAATTATGCTATGGTTGAAGGATTCGGAAGACCATTGTGCTTAATTTAATTCAGAACTAGGTGATTAGAAAAGGTCTGATTAAGGGACGAAGAGGAGTCACTTATAAAGCAAAATGGAAGCACCAGAGGGAACATCAAAAGTTCATTTTTGTAGTTTCTATACAAATTAAAGCAAGGGTTTCAAGGATGCACAGGGATATGTAGCATAAAGGTGGAATTACACAACAGATTGGAGATCTTTTTTTTGTAATTTATAGCAGCATTTTAGTTGGTGGGGGGATGTTCTTATTCTGTTGGGATGATGGTTAGCAATCCTTATATTTCTCTATTTATATTGTTCAATTTTGCATCTTATTTCATTTCATTTGTGGATTTCTAAACTCCACTTGGCATCTTGATTACAGCACTGTTCTTTGATAATATTTAGACGTGTGAGGTATGTTCATTGTTGGTCTCAAGCTATCTTGGTTATGAATTACATTTGTCCAACATCAAAATATAGAAAACAGGTTACTAAGGTTTTGGTAGTGTTCAGCCACTCAAATGAAGATGGGAATGTAATCTGAGCTGAGAGGAATAAATTGCAATCTTACTTTACTTTGATATTCCTTTTTATTTTGGGTATCGTTACGCAGGCTGTGGGTATAGCACCATACTTTGATATCGGAAAAGTAGAACTTAAAGAGTGGTTCTAGGTTTAGGGTTAATGAATGAGATTGTGTGACACTGCAGAGAAAAGAAGTAGAACATTATGTTTCACTTTGGGATTTTAGATTTTGGCTTTTAAAAATATTTAGGTTTTCCTCAGCATCTTGTCAGCAAGTATGCAAGCCAGAAAATGTATTTGCCTGTTGCTAATTTTGGGTCACATATCTGCCTGACCAGTCTCTTCAATTCTGTGAACACTTGGGCAGAAGTGGCAACTGGAAGATTTCAGCATGTTTTGGGCAGGAGACCAGAGAGCTATGGTCATTACTGTTGATTGTATTGCCTGAGACACAGTGAGACAGGGAGAGCTCTGATGGGCCCAGTGGGTTACGATCTCAGAGCTGTTTATGCTCCTGTTGGTGGGGAGTGGGATGGGTTCTTATTCTGTTTTTCTTGAGGTGACTGGAGAAGGTATTTTATTTGTCTAACTGGTCCTCTCAGAAGTAGTTGACCCTTTTGTTCAGAGGGTTAGAAAAACTTACTCTTCATTTCCCACTTTGTAGCATAATGCATTGCCAAACAAATGTGGGACAACTATCAGTTCACAAGATCTTTCCCTTTCTGGAGGCTATGACTTCCTTTTCCTTAAAAAAGTAACTAATATAACAACCCTGAAAGCTTTGTTTAAGGGTGTGCCTGTACATGTGTGCATTCGTGGCTAAATGAAAACATGAAGCTAGGAAGCAGAGGGAAATATAAAACTGTTAATTCTGTCACTATGTATTACATACCAAAGTCCAGGGTGTATCAGGAACAATTTAGTAGGTCCGTTGACATTAGCAGCCTGGATTAATGAGGAAGGATGTTCTTTACATTTAAATACACACACATTCCAAAGAAAACACTAATTAGTATTTTTTTTGTTTTGTTATTTCTGTAATTTATTGAAGCTCCAGTGTCAAATTCCAGTGGTCTGTGTTGAGATCCCTTTTTATTTGTTTGTGAAGTAAGCATCTGGATTTCAGTGGTCTCTCGCCAGCCCTGGGTTCTCCAGATACTGAACAGAGCCGTCTGTGGGTGGGGTCAAACACGCCTGTGACTTCTGACCATTGAAAATGAAGGAAAACATTTGTGGTAAGAAACAACAGCACATGCTTGACCTCTAAAGCACACACAGCTATAAATGGATAAAAGTGACTATTTAAGGTTGCTTCGAAAAAGAACCACTGTGTCTACAAAGAAAGAAACCCTAATTCAATGTTTGAAAAAGCAAACTATGTGTGGGTGAAAGAACATGTTTTTGTCAAAAACATCTGTGGTGTTCCCTCTGATGTATTTGATCCTGGTGGTAAATCAACAAAGTTAAGTATTAGAGACAAAATTGACTTTTGACAACTTATTATGTGATAAATAAGGTTAATTCAATCCAACACATCTCAGGGCTGCCTTGAAGCTGGTGTTATTTTGGCTAATTGCCAAAATACGGAGTCCTCATCCCCAATTTAAAGACATGGCCTGAATTTATCATCCAGAAGTTGTAGGTAGTTGTGTATATGTTCTTTGTACTCTCATTTTTATTTCCACTTAACTACTGTGTTTCCTAGAGGTGCTCGCCTCACTCTCATAAGTGTCACCAGGCCTAATCTTTTAGGATTGAACTCTTCAGCTTGCCAACCTTTTCCATAATTGTATTATTGGCATGATTTATAGACTGTACTGTGTATGTTTTTAAAGATCTGAGAGATTCCACACCCAATTTTATGAGTTTTATTCTCTTCTCCAAATACTAAAACGATCATTTATGGGCGGAAGTCCCCCCAGATAAAATGCAAAATTCACAAAAACAAATAATTAAACATGAATTTTTAACTCAGTCAATTGGGTTGATGAGATTAACTGAAGGCAACAGTGAGACAGGGTGCTTTCCACTGTCTGGAGGGATTTTTTGTCAAAAGAAGCTAAATTACATCGAAAAGTGAGTGGTATGAATTATTAGGTGATGAATTTTAAAAGTAGTGTCCAAATGTAAATAGTGAAATCATTCCAAGTGTGACTCAGCAGCTGCAAGAGCGGGAGAAAAGGCTGACATGACACATTTAGTCATTTCTTAATCACTTTCGTTAGGCGCTATTGTCAGCTCCAAGAGGCAAAATCTCATCTTGATTTCAACCCATAATGCGAATAGTTGGAACCTAGACTCTCAAAATCATTTGCTTACAAAACACCTTTTAGATCATCTTAGATGTTTCTGTGACCCAATGTCATAAAAAGATGCAAAAAATATATTGCGTATGTCATCAAAGGAAATTTCCCATTCCCCACTTACGTGTTATAAAGGAGATATTATTTACTGTAAGATCCAAAAGTATTAATTAGCTGCCTTGGTTTAAATAAAATTGATTGTTAAGGCAGAAAATAGAGGATAATACGAGTTCTAGTCTGCTGTAGCCTCCCAATAAAGGAGGCAGTGACCCAACTCATTAGCCCTTTGATTTAATATATTGACACTTGGGTGGGAATAATTCCGTTTAGTGGCTTTTGCTTCCCAGGGATCAATTTAATTAGTTATAAAATGTGACTTCTTGTCAGGAGCTAGAAGAAATGCTGACGTTAAATAAAGTCATACGCAATTTAAACAATAAAGCTATCGATGCCTGGTTAAAAGTTAATGATGCAAAAAAAATGGCTTAATAGAGACAACCTCAGCAGTGAAAGTGATGCTAGGAAAATTAAGCTAAGTGGATGAATGAGGAATGGTGATGTTGTTGAATTGTTAAAACAAATTCATGGCTGGCCTGATAGCTGGCTAGGTTGGAAGTGCATTATCTTTCAGCCTGTGAGATAGAACTAGTTCTAAACTCCTTGCTTAGTATTACTTCAGTGTGAGTTTCACGTGTTCACAGGTTTTAGGATCCAGGGGAGAGAGGAAATCTTGTTTAGGCTGTTTGGACTACAAAACTTCTTGAAATCATCTTGGGAGAAGGATGAAGTTTTACTCATGACCATCCCGGAGTGGCTTACATGAAGTGGTCTCCCATGACTTCTGCTGCCTGGCCCCTAGCATCGTTGAAAAATACCACGATAGGAGCATTGCTGGTGCATGGCCATTCCTTTTTTGTGCAACAATATTTGAGATGAACGCTAGGTCTGCACTTAGGCTGGCAACTTTCAGATTTCTCCTCCTTCTAGATAGCACTTACTATAAAAGTAGTTCTCCCAATGTAGAGAAATGTACCCTTCTTCATCTGTGTAATTAATGCCAACTCTTTTAAGTCATTCCTAGAATTAATTAGTGGTATTTTATACCTCTGACACTATCCACACAATGGCTTTCCTATGACCTCTGTCTGTTTCTCTAGCCTCGATCTACTTACATTAAAAAGCGATGAGTTGGCTTAGAATTTAGTAACTAGATGATCTCTCTTACAATTATTATTATTATTATTATTTGTTTATGTTTTTAAAACTTTATTGGGGAACAATGTGTTTTTCCAGGACCCATCAGCTCCAAGTCAAGTCATTGTTTTCAATCTAGTTGTGGAGAGTGCAGCTCCCTGGCCCATGTGGGAATTGAACTTGGTGTTACGAGCACCACGCTCTAACCACCTGAGCCAACCGGCCACCCTAGATGATCTCTTAAAAGGCTTTCTAACTCCCTAACTCAATCATAGATTCAAAATCAACTGGTTACTTCTGTCAAATCAATTGCTTTAGGAATGGTGTAGCCGAAACAACCAGTTGGCTGACTAACTATGCCCGGGTTTCTGCTGGTATGTATATATATGTACCACATTTGCCTTTCTTTTGGCATTGCCTGCTGCTGGGTCATTAACACCAGTTAGCTAAATAAAAGATAACCACATTTTATTGTCAGATAAAATTTATATCTTGCTTCTCTAGCTGCTGCCTTTCCAAGTCATTTGCTCATTCGTTAAAGATGAGGCACATGTTTAAACTTGATGAGTTTTAAAATAGTTTTTTTCCTATAGCTAAATTTTGTACAACCACCAAAGAAGCACTTTTTTCTTTCCCAGTTTTGCCCCTAGTTTATCTGCAGGCTCTCCACTCGGTGGTTGCTGGGTGGGAATACAAGAGCAATGAACTGGGCTGTGGAAAGGAAGATGAAACGGGAATTTATGGTCTTTACCACTCTATCAGCTTCCTGTTTCTCCACTGTGTAGGGAAGCGCATATTCTCCCAGCCTCTTCTTTCTGGAACATATTGAAAAGTTTCAAGATTGAAAATCCTGGCCACAAGCTTACTGTGTTGGAAATCTGTTTATTGGATATTTCTTTCTGCCAGTTCAGCTGCCAAGGAAATTACTGGAGAGTCTACAGCAGACCATCAAAGTGCAGTGCATCTATCTAGGAAAATCATAGAATAACTTACCTTGGCAGTTAACAAAATCACTGTGGTCGAAATTACAATAAAACATAAAGACCTTGAAGTTCCAGAGAAATACGTATCTTAATATGTGTTGGAGCCGAAATGATTTGGAGTTTCATTTGCCGTCCCACTGGTAGAATGTGCATGCACAGCCCGACAGGGAGGACACATAGTAGTTAAGTGTGAGAAGGGGCATTTTGGAGAAAAAGCTGACAAACTTGACCCAACAAAATGGCTTTCAGAAGCCTCCCCGGGAAGAAGAATCCATTTGGAGGCAGACGTGCATGCTTACATAGTATTTGGTAAAAACATTAACAGTAGCAAACACGTGAGAGAACAGTAGGGAATATTGCTGAGGATCAAATCTGTGCCAGAGACAAGTTTTCCATTGGAGTCAAGGTTATCTTTTTTTTCCCCTTTCTTGAGGTTGGGGGAAGGGCCATTAGCTGAGGACAAGAGGGAAATTGTGGGGGACTGATGTTAGATAAACTATTTTGTCTTTGTGTTGACATTATATTGGCTACAGCCTACACAGAAGGGATGCCTGGAAAAAAAAGTAAGGAGAGAGAGGCATTAATATTTTTTAGTGTGCGTGGGTGCGCCAGCACTAGAGGGGCCCGTGTTTTCTTAGGGCTCAGATGGCAAAGCTAAGCATTCAGCCTACGGCAGGAAAAAAGTGCCTTTTTTGTTTTCTGACTGCAGAGTCCAGGCATTCCCAGGGGAACACAATGAATGGCCCATTTTGTCCAACACGGTTTCATAGACATAGATTTCTTGTTTTTTCATAATTATTCTTGCCCGTCATTGGGTGTGCACATGACATTTGAGCGTGTTTTAAAGTCTTAACACACTCATGTGCCTGCAATAAAGTTACTCATAACAATCCCGGCTTTCTCCAGACAACAGAGCAGGGTCTGTTGTTTTCACAAGTCACAGCAGCTGGGAGGCAATTGTGAAGACAACAGCTTAATCTAGCTGGAAAATACAGGAAGAAGAGAGTATACACTAAATTTCTTCCCATATTATTCCAACAATGAAGGACTTTTTTTTTTTTAATGGCTATGGGTGGTCTTACTCAATAACTGATTGGCAGAACCTACTTTCAATTTCTTTAGAAAGTTGTCTTTAAATATTAAGGGTCTCCATGATTACATTCATCGGATTTGTGAATCAGCTAAAAGGCAGGCTCAGGCAGTGGGACACAACCGCATTTCAATGGCTAAAGAAGGTATTACCGATCATTTGTTTTTTTATCATTTGTTAAGTAGCAGTTGCTGTTTATTAAAAGGGTACTACCACCAAAAAGTTATGAAGCAATGGTTAATCTCCTTTGAAAGATGTGTGTAAAGATGAAGGGAGGTTCGTGGAAATTCGCTGTCTTCCTGCCAGGCTGAATTTCTGGTTTGCAGTCATTAGCAAGTTTTACATTTCACACTGAATAACGGATTTTAGGGAAGAAGAGAGTTAAGTTTGAAAGATTTAAATCCGACCTGGGACATCAGAGTGGTCAACTGCCTGTGCTCTTCGGGGTGCTGAAGTGAACCAAGTTTTTATTCCATGTGGATGGCAGGAGATAAGAAATGTGAGACGTACAATAAAAAGAGGGAAACTTTTCCATGTTAATCTAAGCTTTTTTTTGGCTGGAGGTAGGGGGGAGGACGGGGTGGGGGAGGAACGGAGGAGGGGGGAGGAATTACTTACGTAGGATTTGGGGAAGGAAGTGGCTTAAAAAGCCAGATTGGCAGTGCCGTGCTTAACTATTTCAAATTCCACTACCCTTCCCCTTCAAGGAAACATTTTGTGAAAGAACCTCTTATGGACTCTGAACAGATATCGAGGTGACACGAAAGTGTTTAGTCTCTAAGACATAATGGTGTTATTCATATTTTATTAGGAAAGCTGAAGCTAAGAGGGCTGGCAACTTCAGTAAGCCATTCCTCTCACCCCCTTTCTTAGGCGCTCACAACACCTGAATAAGTGTAATATCATTTCACTCCCATTCTTGGTGTGGAAAGACTGTCTCCTCATGAAAGTGTTTTTAGATAGAAATCTAGTCTAATTGAGAAATCCGAATGCTGCACAGGAACTTAGAATGACCTTCACTGTCTTATCTCTCTTATATGCTGAGTGTGAAGAGCATTTTTTGCCTGTTATTTATTGAGCACTTATTCTGATTTCCCTTAAATATCTTTTTTTAAACAAACACATTTTTTGTTATAGTATTTCCTCTTTATTTTACACACCTCTCCCCTATTCTTGGCAGAACATAGTACTGAAGGCCCAATAGCCAGGTTCTTGGGTATCGAGATCCAGTGCTCAAGTTAATGCATTTGTCTTCGCTGGTGTTCACCTGTTAGCCCTCCTACCAAAGCATAGTTAATTAGGTACATACCTTTATTTTAGTGCTTACCCTCTAAGCTTCAAATTTTAATATTAGCTCTCATTTATGGTATTATCTACCAGGCACTGAATCACTGTCTTTATGTGTGCTTTCGTTAACCTTCATAAATATACAACAATGTAGAGTTTATCATCATTTGACAGATGAGGAAACTAAGGTTACACATCTAGTTGGTTAAAGCCAGGTGTCAAATGTAGGTCTCTGCAGCTTCAAAACCTGTAATCTTTCTTCTATACCATGCTGCCTCCTACTTAAATGAAAAGGAGGAAATAGCTGTGCCTAATGAATACAAAGTAGGGACATAAATCTAAAGATAATAGGGTTCTTCTTCCCTCTCTTCCTCCCAACCTTTCTAATTCAAAGAGCCATTAGGCAGGCCCAATTGAGGGAGGTGGGGATTGAGGCCTCTGTGAGGAGAGTGGCTTGTCAGGGTGATGGCTCAGTGAGGGTTGGGGCCAACTATTGTAGATGATGGCTGCCAAATGGGGAAATCGGTTGTAAAGGTCAGGAGATTGGTTGGTAATCGAAGGTAGAGAAAATAAGTATATATATAAAAATACACACAGATACATGCACAGATAAATTCATACATATATACATATATGTCTATATATCGGTGGTGCCCAAAAAATGTATACAAGTAGTGGACACTTTGGTCAGCATTGCTCAAGCAGTAGTTCGCCGTAATCAGAAGTGCCTGGATGCTGATGGTAACCACTCTGAGCACCTTGTAACTGCAGAAGTCAAACGGGACTGATATTCATCTTTTGTTATCGGTATATATTGAGTATTACAATTGTAATACAGTTTTCCTTTCTTAAAATGTGTATACATTTTTTTGGCGCCCTCTGTATATATACATTCATATACATAATCATATGTGTGTGTGTGTGTGTGTGTGTGTGTGTGTGTATAAATATATATATACATATGCCAGGTTTGTTTTTAATTTAATTTTAATTTTGTATTGAGGTATATTTTTATTCTGAGATATAACAAACATTATATTAGTTTCAGGTGTACAACATAATGATTTAATATTTGTATATATTGTGAAATGATCATTAAGTCTAGTTAACATCTGTCACACTATATGTAGTTACAAAATTTTTTTCTTGTGATGAGAACTTTTTAAGAGTTACTCTTAACAGCTTTCAAATATGAAAAAAAGTATCATTGCCTATAATCACTATGCTATACATTACATTCCCATGACTTATTTATGTTATAACTGGAAATTTGTACCTTTTCATTCCTGTCACCCATATCGCTCATTCCCTAACCTCCCCTTCTACCCACCATCAATGTGTGCTCTATATCTATGAGCTGAGCTTGAGCTTGGTGTCTGTGGGGCTTTTTTTGGTTGGTTTGTTTTGCTTTTAGATTACACATATAAGTGAGATCATATGGTATTTGTCTTTCTCTGTCTGACTTATTTTACTAGTATATTGCCCTCAATGTCTGTCCGTGTTGTCATAAATGACAAGATTTCATTCTTTTTTTTGGCTGAATAACATTCCATTTTATGTGTATACCACATGTTCTTTATTTATCCATTGATGGGAACTTTGGTTGTTTCTATATCTTGGCTATTGTAAATAATGTGGCAATGAATATAGGGGTACATATATCTTTTCTAACCATATTTTCATTTTCTTCAGGTAAATACCCCCCAAAAATGGAATTGCTAGATCATATGGTAGTTCTGTTTTAACTATTTTGAGGAAGGTTCATTCTGTTTTCCATAGTGGCTGCACCAATTTACACTCCTACCAACAGTGCATGAGGGTTCCTCTGCAACACTTATTTCTCATCTTTTTGATAATAGCCTTTCTTACATGCATGAGGTGATACCTCATTGAGGTTTTGATTTGTATTTCCCTGATGATTGGTAATGTTGAACAACTTCTCATGTACCTGTTGGCCATCTGAATATTTTCTTTGGAAAATGTCTATTCAAAATCTCTGTCCATTTTTAAATTGGATTTTATTGTTGTTGTTGTTATTGAGTTGTTTGAGTTATTTATATATTTTGGATGTTAACCCCTTCTCAGATTTATGGGTTGCACATTTTTTTCCCATTAGATAGGTTGCCTTTTTATTTTACTGATGGTTTCTTTTCTGCGCTTTTCTGTGCATTTTAGTTTGATGTAGTGTCAGTGGTTTATTTTAGCCTTTGTTGTTGATTTTGTTTCTGGTGTCAAATTCAAAAAAATCACTGCTAAGACTGATGTCAAGGAATTTACCACCTATGTTTTCTTCTAGAAGTTTTATAGCTTTAGGTTTTACATTTAAGTCTTTAATCCATTTTGAGTTAATTTTTGTGTGTAATATAAGATAGTAGTCCAGTTTCATTCTTTTACATTTGGCTGTCCAGTTTTTCCAACAACATTTATCAAAGAGACTGTTCTTTCCCAATAGTATAGTCTTGGCTTCCTTGTCAGAAATTAATTGACCATATGTGTGTGAGATTATTTCTGGGCTTTCTATTCTGTTCCATTGATCTATGTGTCTTATTTTTTAATGCTAATACCATGCTGTTTTGATTACTCTGACTTTGCAATATAGTTTAAAATCAGGGCATGTGATGCCTCCACCTTTGTTCTTCTTTCTCAAGATTGATTTGGCTATTCAAGGTCTTTTGTGGTTCCATAATATTTTAGGATTTTTTTTTCTTCTTTAGAAAATGTCAGTGGAATCTTGATAGAGGTTTATGTTTTGTTTTGTTTTGTTTTGTTTTGAATAGATAGTTATAAGTATGGAAAAGAGGAAGGCAAAAATATTCTGGATATCCATGAAATCACATTGATATTTCTAATTCCAATGCATTACTACAGACTATTTTTGTCTTCCTCTTTTTCATTTCATTTTTCATTTCCATATATATCCATGGAAATAAAAAATGAAAGACAGAAGAGAAAGGTCTTCCTTATAGTCGAGTGCCAACTAACAAAATACAAGAAATGATGGAAGGAAAACCACCACTTGGCCACCATCATAGGAATAATGAATTCAGATAAGAAACATGAAGAGATGTGAAAACTATTAGATAAGAGTTGGATGAAGAACAGGGTATTTATATAGTCTCAGAGTATCTCCCTTCACAATACCTAGGAAATTGCTCAAGGGAAAAGTGTAAAGTATAGTGGGGAAACCTGACAGATACCACATTACTTAGGTGACATTAATAGCAATGGGACTGTTCGGTATCATAAACTACCTTATGGGATGCAGTGAGAAGAGAAAATCGTCACTTCCGTGATATTTCTACGTAAAATGCATAACCTGACTCTAGTCATAAGAAAACATCAGGGGGAAAAACAATTTAGAGACAATCTTCAAAATAACTGGCTTGAAATCTTCAGTATTGTTAAGGCCATAAAGATCAATGAGTGCGGGGAGCCCTGCGAGGACCAGGGGTTCCCTTGGGTGGGACGGCGTCGGCGAGGAGAAAGAAGGAGGGAGACATCGAAAAGAGGTTCATAGGAGTGTCACACACACACTTTATTATTAAAGCCTGGCCCCCTTTTTTTTTTTTTTAGCTGAGCTATCCTGCCACCTGTTGGCAGCTCAACGGCAACTCAGCTCGGGCTGGCCTCGAACCGCTGTTGCTCAGAGCTCAGCTTGCTCTCTTGAGCGAGCTCTTAACCAACTGAGCCATTCGTCTGGCCCTAGCCTCGCCCCTTTTATAGGGGCTTCTGACCATTACCTCAATTGCAAGTTGCGTTGCAAGTTATATTTCACGTGATCAGGATGTTTTTCTCTTTCTCAGAACTTTTACCTTTTTGTAATTGTGTCTTTCCAGGGTACACCGGTTACCATGACCTCCTTACAGGGCATATACTTGAATTTAGTAGCAAAAGGAATCTCAAACTTTTTCTATCCTACAAAGAGCTGCATATTATTGCAATAGAGGGGAACATCTGTTTCTCAGTAAGAGCTTCAGTTTTTGTTGCTACAGCAATGTACAAAACAAAGAGTTAAAACAAGATTGTTAATTAAAGTACCTCATGGTCAGTAAGTTGTCTCTTATCAGAACTCTAATGGCCAAGAGACCTTGGTCTCCCGATCTCCAAGGAAACCTTTCACAGCTGCATAGGCCAAGGGGCTTGAGTCCCCAATATCTCAGCTCAGGGGTCCCCTCGGACTGTAGCCTGCTTTAGGGAGTTTTCTTTTCTTTAGGAAATCTTGCCCTGTCATTGACTTACACAGCCAGCTATCATCAGGGTAACCCAGGAACTTGTCACAAATTCAGTGACAGTACTGTCTTCTATAGGATATGATGTGGAGGAAAGGCACATGGGTTCATAGAGACAGGAGATATTCCATGACCAACCATAAGGTAGCATCCCACACATCCAGTGCTGAGCGTGGATCTTTATTTCAGTGTGGCCTTGTCAGACACCAGGATGCTGTCAGCCCCCGGCAAATGAGGAACTGAATAATTGTTCCAGATTGAAGGAGACTGGATGGAGTCATGACAACACATGGTTCCAGACTGGATCTTATTGCTGCAAAGAGTGTATTGGGACAGTTAGAAAAACTTCAATAGGGTCTTTGAAAGGTATACTGTAGTTATTTGCAATGTTCCTGAATCTTTTATGTAAATTTGAAATTATTTAAAATTAAAAAAAAATATATTGAAAATGCAAAAGATAAGAATTAACTTTGATTCAAAGAGTTTAAGAACAGAAAGCAGTGGTCACTACTCGTATGCTGGTTAGCCAAACATTGTGCTCTTAGTGATACTTAGAGGTTTCTTAAAAGGAATCCTTAAAGGGAACGCATTATTGATCCATGCCCTTTTCCCTTGCATTTGAATGTCTTGGCTTTCATGTTTGGAAGAACCCTGTAAATGATGAGATACTTGGGCCTAGGACATAGTTACTGCTACTCCTCACAAACATTTTAATCAGCATGTTATTCTTAGCTTCTGAGATCCAGAAATGTCACTGTTGATAGGATTTCGGTGTTGATGAAATAAACTTCTAATAGTATCCTGTCAAGAGATTCATCAACAACTAATGATGATGTTGGTTTATCATCAAAAATTACACAGCTTGCTCTTGTACTTCAAAAAAGTATTGGGGTTGGAAGAGGTAGCTGCTTTGTTACTTCTATTTTGAGCCCTCCAAATAGTGACCATCAAATATCTACCAAAGTTTAGATTTAAACTTTGATCAACAATTGGATCTTCTCAAATTTTAGAAAGTTAGGAAATTATTAATAACCACAGAAAAATTCCAGTTAGTAGTAGTTGCTTGGCTGATTAAATCTTTATCTCCCTTTATATTGAATCAGAATCATTTGATTTTGAATGTTGGCTTTGTCAATTTATTATCTGTGTGGGTTTAACCTTTCTGAATCGATCAAATGACCTAAGGACATCTTACTGAATTATGTTGTTGTGTGGATTAATTGGGATAAAATATAAAAGTATCTAGGATATATTTTTTGGAATCTAGTAGGTCTTGAAGTCCTAGGTCTCATTTCTTAAACTTCTTTAGCAACAATTCTATATCTAGAACTATGGTAAAACCCCAAATAAAAAATTTCCTGGCTTGCTGGTCACAAATTAAATGTACATCCATTCCCTTGTATTTACAGATAATAAATGTATAGTAAATTAGGGGAAATAATGTACATTTGTGTAGATTTCCATATCTGTTATTAGTTTTCCTTGATTCCTTATGGTAAACAGTCAAAATACTCTCTTATTTATATATAAGAAAATTGAGATTTACTGGTTCAAAAGTAAGATAGTAGAAGAACTAGTATTTCAATCTAGTCTTTTAAACCTAAGCAATGGGCTTTTTATTATCCAGTATTTCTTAACCTTTAAAAACCCACATGCCCTGTCGGTAAACAAAAATAACCTCATAAAATTTTTTAATATTGCAGAAATTTCCAAATAGGTTAAATGGTGACACAGGAAAATTATTTTATCTTCCAAGATGCACATTTCAACTTTAAATATTGTGAGTTTTTCCTAGGCAGTGAGAGCATAAAGTCACTTCTAACACGAGCCATATTGCTTTGCTTTGTTTTCCTTATTGTAGATACAGTAAAACCACAATCACAAATATATGTTGATGAGGTTCGGTTTACAGCATGGAGAGCCTGTACACTTATGTATGCTCTTTCAAATAGTCCTCTCTAAGACACAGACAATAGTTGAGTAGTTACCAGAGGGTAAGGGGGGAGGGGATGGTAGATGAGGGTAAAAGGGATCAAATATATGGTGATGGAAGGAGAACTGACTCTGGGTGGTGAACACACAAGGTGATATATAGACGACGTATTACAGAATTGTACACTTGAAACCTGTGTAACTTTGCTAACACTTGTCATCCCAATAAACTTTAATTAAAAAAAAACAAAATAAATTTTCAAGGCATGCCTTACTTCCCTCTGATTTTGCCTTTCCTCACCACCCTTACCCTGGCGATGTGGCCTGAGGCACCAGCCTTGAAAATCTGTGCATTACAAGGCAGTATGGAGCATTGGTTGACAGTAAGACTCTGGAACCAAAATTCGCAGACCCTCCACTTATTAGCTGCCTGACCTTGAGGCAAGCTGCTCCGCTTCTTTGTGCCTCATCTATAAAATGGAGAAAAAAATAGTACCTATCTCATGAAGACGTTCGGAGAATTAAATGGGTTCATGAATGTACAGCCCTTAAAAAAGTGCCTGGCAAATGCTATATCAGTATTATGTTATTGCTATTACCATTATCATTATTATCATCACCTATGCAATTACCATAGTGACTTAAAGCAATATAACAACATGGTAATGTTAGAATGTCGGGAGAATCCAATTGGATGAACCTCTGTCATTAGGTCTTCTTCAATCTGTACGTCTTATTTTTGAGCATGATAAAATAATTCAGAATCTCGCCTATTAACTTCCCTTAGTTATTTTAGTGAAAATATTGTTCTTTTGGCTTTGCAAGATCCTTATTTACTGATTCTTCGTATAGAAAAACCTTCATAGGATAAGCTAGACCCAGCTGTGTTTTTCAGAGCCTTTTCTCCTACTTACTCTTCACAAATGTGCTTTGGTGATTCTCATATATACTATACCCCAAAGTTTATCCTTGGAAAATAACAGAGGGCAGAAGCACTTTCCCTTAAGGCATAATGAATCTCCCACAGGAGAGAACATATATTGAAGAACACATCTTACACACACACACACACACACACACACACACACACACACACACCAAGTTTCTGAAATGCTCTCCGAAAGGAGGTGTGCCTCTAAGAGAGCACCAGACTAGTTTGAGATGATCAGATTTAAACTTAGTGAATAGTGTCTTATGTGTGCTAAGCAACTTACATCATTTCTTCTTCATTTCTTCGTCGCAACAACCTTGTGAGGAAGGTATTATTCTTCTCTTCTTTTAATAAGAAGAAAACTGAAGTTAAGCAATTTGTTACATTACTGACTCCAACCTAGATCTTTTAACTTCAATTCACGAATTCCAGAGCTCATTCTACCATAACACAACAGCCTCTGAATGAAATATGCATGGTTTGCTCTTTTGTTGTTGTTGAAATAACACTTTAGGAAATGACTGGAATCTATCTACTGTTGCTGTTTCCATCCATATGCTAGTACGCGCCATTTTGAGAGGGATCAGCGAGGGAATTGGGCTATGGGAGTTTGCAGTACTTGGTGAATTTGGGTGTTCTTGTGGTACAAATTGCTTTTCTTTCCAAGCTAAGAGCAGGTGGAACAAGGCTGTCATTTTAACAAGTTAGTATAAATGAAACAAAACAAAACAGAACAAAAAAACAGGCAACCTGATAGCTTAGGAGGACCACAGTTTGAGCCCAGACTTCCCAATGGAACGCTTTTTCTGCTTAATGCTAAAGTAGACTTTTGCTTTTCCCTGAGAATGTTGTTAATATCCTTTGCTCACAAAGGAAAGCCCCTTGTCATTTTGGAAAGAGCAAGGCTGCAGAAGGTTCAGGTTTGAATTCTGGCTCTGCCACTTACTAGCCATTATATTGGGTAAATGCATCTTTCTTAATCTTAGCAGTCTCATTTATAAAATGGGAAAGTAATGCGTACTTCATAGGACAGTTTAAATTTTTCCCACTTTTTTTTTTTTTTTTTAAGGAGGATGCTGCTCACAGTAGCCCATGCAGAGATAGAACCAGCAACCTTGGTGTTATCAGCACCATTCTCTAACCAACTGAGCTAACCAGCCACCCCAATTATTCCCACTTTTGAAAATTGTTTTATTTTTTCTACTTTATTGATAAATTACATGAAGTAAAATGTATTTGATGAATTCTGGAAATTGTATACAGCCATCTATAACTTTTTAGCTTTAAAAAGTTTCCTTGTGTCCCTGATGCAGTCAGGTCCCCTCTGTAACACTGTGGGTCCATTTCATTGATCTGCTTTCTGTCACTCTAATTTTGCCTTTTTTAGAATTTCACATAAAGGCAATCATACACTACATAGTCTTTTATGTCCAGTTTCTTTCATTTAGTATGATTTTTTAAATTCTTTCGTGTTGCTAGGTCTATTAGTATTTAGTTCCTTTATACTGCTAAGTAGTATTCCACAGGGTGGACATACCATGATTTTTGTAGCCATCCTCCAGTTAATGGACATTGCCTTGATTTCAGTTATTATTGGTTATTACAAGTGTTGCAAGTCTTGTTGAGACATATGTTTTCGTTTTTCTGGTATATATATATATATATATATATATATATATATATATATATATATATATATTTATATATGGATTGCTTGCTGGGCTGTGTGGAAATTGTATGTTTGTAAGAAACTAGCTATATCTATTTTCATTTTCCCCAAAGAGGTATGAGAGGTCTGGTTGCTGTGCATCCTTGCCAATGCTGGGTATTGTTAATCTTTGAAATTTTAACGATTCTAGTGGGTCTTAGAGTTATCTCATTGTGGTTTTGATAGTCATTTGTCTGACTATTGGTGATGCTGAGAGTCCTCATGTGCTTATTGGCTATTTACATATTTTTATTTTATTAAAAGATTTTATTGGAGAATTGGGGGAGGGGAACAGCATTGGGGAATCTGGGAAGGGGAACAGACAAGTTGCTGTCCTTTTTGTTCTTCAGTCTAGTTGTGGAGGACGTTGCTTTACTGGCCCATGTTGGTATTGTGATCATTGTGCTCTTCCTGGCTGAGGCAGTCGGTCGCCGATCATTGGATGGTAGCTCACAGCAGCCCACTGTAGCCTACGCCACTGCTGACGACTCACCGCAGCCCAGCTCCAGGTTGAGCTGTTGTTCACCATCTTAGCTGTAGAGGACAGTGTCACTGGCCCTCATATGTGGGATCTGAACCGGGGCCCTACTGTGCAGAGCTGGTTTCCCAAGCCAACTCCTAACCAACGCGCCACTTAGCCAGCCCGGCTATTTACATATTTTTGTGTGAGAATTATCTATTCAAATCTTTAGCCATCTTTTTATTAATTTATCTTGTTTATTGAATCGTGATAACTTTTTCTTTTATACTCTGGATAGAAATTCCCTTATTTTCTTTTGCAAATATTTTCTCCCATTTGGTGTCTTGCCCTTTTGTCCCTTTAACTGTTCCGTCAAAGAGCAACATTTATAATTTTGGTGACATTTATCATTTTTTTCTTTTCTGGATCATGTTTTTGTGTTCTGTTTTAAAAATATTTGCTTAATACAATGTTATAAAGATTTTCTCCTATGTTTTATTCTAGGACTTTCCTAAAAATTAGCCCATATGTTTAGATCTTCATCCATTTTTCATTAAATGTGTTTGGTATCAGATAAAGGTTTATGTTTAGGTGAGATAAGGGTTTCCCATACTGATATCCATTTCTAGCAAAATCTGTTTAAAAGACTGTTCTTTCCCCCATTGAATTACCTTGGCACCACTGTGAAAATCAAATGTAGATTGATTTCTGAACTCTATTCTGTTCTATTGACTTACATGTGTATTGTTGCACCAATACCAGCCAGAATGTATTACTGTAGCACTACAGTAAGTCTTGAAATCTTACAATAGTTATCCAGTTTTGTTGTTCTTTTTCAAAATTGTTTTTTCTATTTTTTTCCATATAAATCTTAGAATCAGTTTGACATTATATTTGAAACGTTCTTCTGGGATTTTGATTGGGATTGTGTTGAATCTATAGATTAATCTGGGGAGAATTATTATCTTAACAATAATGGGTTTTCCATGACGTGAATTTGGTATATTTCTCCATTTTTTCAGTATTTTAAAATTTCTCTTTGCCTTCCTGTATAGCTTTCAGTGTGGAGGCCTTGTATACATTGGTTAAATTTTTCTAAGTGTTTTGTTTTTTATGCTAATGGCAAATGGAGCTTTAAATTTTTTTCCAACATTCTGGTATGTCTAGTATATAGAAAGACAACTGATTTTCATTGTTGACCTTGTATGTTGCAACTTTGCTAAATTTACATAGTAGTTCTGAGAAATTTAAAAAAAAAAATTCCTTAAGATTTTCTATGGCCACGATCATGTTCTCTGCAGCTAAAAACAATTTTACTCCTTTCTTGCCAAACTGTCCATTTTATTTTTTTTCCTTTGCTTTGGCACTAAGAAACCCAGTACAATATTGGATAGAAGTGGTGAGTGTGGGCATTCTTGTTTGTTCCACATCTTAGGTAGAAAGCATGGAAGCTTTCACCATTGATTATGATGTTAGCTGTAGGTTTTCAGACACCTTTAATCAGATTGAGGGAGTTTCCATTCATTCAAATTTGCTGTAAGTTTTTGTCATAAATGGGAATTAAAGTTTTTCAAATGCTTTTCTGTATCTATTGAAATGATTGTGTTTTTGCTACTTTTTTCTCTTATTATAATGAATTATATTGATTGATTTTCAAATGTTAAAGCAACTTGTATCCCCCAAATAAACTCTACTTGGACATGATTTATTATGCTTTTTATATACCGTTGCATTCTATTTAGTTACTCTGCTTTTATGCTTTTGAAAACTAGTACCCCAATCTTCAGGAAAATAACTCAATTTATATTTTGCTAAAAGCTGTCTTTGTGTTCTGTATATTACAAGGAATATGAGAAGATAAGTAATGATTCTGTTTCAAAGGAGTTCATGGTTTCCTACATTAAAAAATTAAGAATAATATCTGATTGATTTTAATGTATGTTGCAGGCATACAAACGTGGGGCCCAGCAGTGGAGGGAACAGAGAAAGAGAGGCAACCATCAGAGTCACTGTGTGTCAGTGTTGCCAGATGTCTTTGTAGCAGAATTAAAATTTGCCTTCATCCTCTGTCACATGATACAGATTTATGTTTAAGAAAAAAACGAACATATTTAGACTAAAGTTGGAGACAAAAAGTGTATGTTTATATTTAGGTTCCACCTTACAGGAGACAGAAAGACAACTAGAAAAGAAAAATGAAAATTCCTGAACTGGGAATTAGGAGATCTAGTTCCAATCTTAGCTGGTTTTGACCAGTTATGTCACCATGGGCAAGTCCGAGTTATCTCTGTATGCCTCAGTTTTCTCCTCTATCCAGTTGTGGATTGGGCCAATCAGTTGTTCTGGACAAGGAAGGAGAGAGCATGCAGATATGCAAAGCACCTTGTCCAGGTGAGAATCACTAGATTACATAGTCACCAAACCTTTTTCCCTTCCTGAAAATCTAAGATTTTACGATTTTTGTGAAATCAAGAAGCTTGGACACTGAAGACCTTGTTTTTAACTTTGGCTTAGCCATTCTCAAGTTTTGTGACCGTGACAAGTCACTTTACTTCTCTGGGCCTTATTATATTTGTTGAAAATGAAAGCAGTGGAAAAAATGGTTTTCTAGAGCCATCCTGGTTCTAAAAATTTGAGGTTCTAAACTGAGGTAAATCTACTTATATTATCCATGTGTGTGTTTATCACATATGGCGAAGACCCTATTGTAGTGAGATAAATAACTGTGGCTACATCTTTTCTGTGAATGCTTTCAGCATCCTTAAGAATCGTGGGAAATAAAAAAAAAAAAAACAAGGACCACATTGTTAAACTCTTTTCTAATTTTTAATGGGAAATGTAATTTTTGGAGTGTTTGTTGAAATACTAGCTTTCTGTAGTATCTGCTCCCAATATATAATGCAAAAATCTAAGGCTTCTACATGTTTTTCGAGGGTGTAGTTTTCCTTTATTATTTACAGTTTGTTGTAAGAAAGCTTCAAGGGATATAGGGCATTAGAGTGTCACGTCTTTAACTAGCTGGGGTATTATACATGATTTGAGTCCCCGATATTTTCTAACAGTAAGGTTTGTTTATTAAAGAAACCCCATGCTGTGACAGCTTCAGTTTAATAGAAGCCAACTTTGAACTTGAACATTCAAATGTATGCCCATATATCTTAGGCATATATCATACATAATGATGTGGGGTCTAGACATCTTTCTGGGTTTGTTTATGTCTGTTATGGATTCCCCTCATTATCCCTGCTATTTGAGGGAGACCCCATGGATTCAGCTAGTTTATTGCACACTTTCTATATCTTCAGACTCACTCAGAGTTCCAAGTGGCACGTATGTTCCAACTTGGAAGGTCATTTTCTCACTTTGCTGTTTTACGATGATGATTAAGGAAAAATAAAGAAAATGATTTTAGGTAATGGTGACATGTTTGAGAGTGGCTAACCATAATCCTTTTGGCCATGCTTCAAACACAGCTTTATAATCTTTTTGTTATTATGCTACTCTTCCTAAAAAAATCTTGACAACTTTGAGTTATAGCATCTGTTTACTTATTTTTAAAACCACATTGTGTATTATCTGTTGTTTTATTATTATTGATTATAACTTTTAGTAAAGATAACGACTTTAATCTTTAGTTATTACTAATTTTATAGTTTATATATGTATATACAGTATACTCAGAATGTATGGGATATACATATACAACTAGTTAGAGTCGAGTAAATGTACCTAAAGAATAGATTTTAGATATAAAATAAACATGTTTTATTTGTAGCACCTATCGTTAATTTGGCAAGTAAATGCATGGTCACTTCACTAGGAGCTTTCATTGTTGCTATTCTTGTTAAAATCACTCCCCTTGACATTTATTTTATAAAATAGGCATCTCTGTGCATGACTCTAATTTTAAAGAACTACTATTTATATTCTTTACAAGTTGGAAAGCTGTTTTTTTGATCAAGTGAAATAAAGGAATCCAGTAACATTATAAAAATAACATTATAGTAAATATTGAAGAGGATGGATTGTCATTAAAATGTATCATTACGGATACTTTTTTGAGGGGGTGATATGGCACTCACTATACATATTCATCTTGTTCTTAAACCTGGAGAGAGTCAGTGATTAGGTGATTTTTATGCCTGGTTATGCTGGAAGGAACAAAAGAAACTTTAAAAACTGAAAGCATAAACATAATTGAACCACCCACTTAAAAGAAAAATTGGAATAGATGTTTTCCAGGGGAGAACATACCTTCTGTGTAAAAAGGGCTAGTGTAACAAGAAGTCATCTATTCTTGATTTCCTTAGACAGCTAGAGCTTTGTGCCTTGTCTAGTTTCTGTGTTTTAAGAGCTTGTTCTGTGTAGCAGAAATAATACAATAAATGGATTTAACCACATTTGTCTCAGCTAGACAGTCTGCTTTGTAAGAGATTGCTGGTACAACATAAACAAATTATGTGTTTGTAGTGCTTTTCAATGAAAGCCTATCTAACAGAGCTGAGATTGTATTTCAGCAGCTGTAGATTTAATCTCCTACCTGTCAGTTAAAACAGGCATTTCCTGAACCAGATAAGGACTAGTTGTAGAGGAGGGAAGTAGTCACAGCTGGACAAAGACCTATTGTTATTGGCTGATAATTTCTATGTAGATTCAACTCCTTAGTCCACCATGGAAACTACATTCCCAGTGCAGTTTTCAAGGAGTTAACCTGATCCTTTTAATAGTTAAATTAAGAAGAGTTGAGGAGAATCAAAGCTGGGCTTTGTGTCATTCATGTTTGGGAAGTGTTACATGGAAGTAAAAATAAATGTCTATAGCTTTGATCATCATCATTCTAGATGATTGTGGATGTGCTAATAGGTGATGGAAAAATCCCTGTTCACAGATTTGTAACTATATTTTTAGGAATTCAAGTTTTAATGCAAACTAAAGTCAGGAATTAAATCTATGGGTAGACACTTTACCCTGTGAGTAATATATCATAGGTCTGTTATAGTAAAATATCATATGTCTATTTCTTCTCTTTTTGTCTTTTTACATTTTTTTGTGGGGATGGAGGTGGGATTCTCTTTCTCTTTTTGTCCCTGTTATCCATAGAAATTTACAAAGTTAAGTTGACCTGTCTCAAAATGTGTGGAGTTGGTTCAGAGAAAATATCTATCTCTACATTTGGTTAGGTTATTATAATATTATTCTGAGTCCCATGTCTCCTAGATCATGAATGGCTGATGGGAGGGCACACTGAGAGGCTGGTCCTTGTGTTTATCCTAACTTGGTCAGCAACAGAAATCCAGAACTTTTCAATGTTCATTTAAAATTTCAATTTAAAGAGGTTCATGAGTTCTCAAGTATAAAAATAAATATATGCATCTTAATTTAATTAAAAATTTTATAATTACCATTTTAATTAAAGTTTTTATAGCAGTTTCCATTTTGCAAGGAATTTTTTACATTTGCCATTTTATCTTTACAAAATATTTGTAAGGTAAGTATAACTCTGGCATTTGGAATTTACATTTGCTGAAGTGTGGAGGACAGAGTGGGCAGTAATCAGATCAAAATTATGGATATAAAAAAACAGCACTAATTTTTTTTTAAAGCACACAATATTCTTGCTTGCATTTTCCTTTCTCTTCCTTTATGATCTTTATCTTTCCTTTCACATTTTTCTTTCCTTCCTTCTCCGGTGTCTTCATTTATCTTCTCCTTCCCTTCCCTTCCTTTTCCTTAACCTATTGTAATTAGGACAAACCCAATACAACCTTTGTTTTTTTGGTGGTACAGAAAATTGGCTAAAATTTTATATTGTGCTTAACTTTAATCTTAGACATCCAATGCCCCTCTTTCTTCTTTATCTGCCATTAAGTATTGTCATCAGTGGGGCCGGCCGAGTGGCGGCCCCACTGATTGGTTAAGAGCTGGCTTGGGACACTTGCGGCCCCTATTCGGATCCCACATATGAGGGCCAGTGACACTGCCCTCTACCGCTAAGATGGTGAACAACAGCTCCATGTGGAGCTGGGCTGCTGTGAGTCACCGGGGACAGCATAGCTGCAGCCCCTGCTGCAGTGGTCTGCCACAGGCTACAGTGAGTGGCCGGCAGCCAGCATGAGCTGCCAAGAGCTGCTGTGAGCAGCTGTCCAGAGGCCGTGACCTATCTGCCTCACCCGAGAAGAGCGCAATGAGGATACCAACATGGGCCAGTGAAGCAATGTCCTAATGTCCTCCACAATTAGACTGAAGAACAAAAGGACAGCAACTTGCCTGTTCCACTTACCCAATTCCCCAGTGCTGTTCCCCTCCCCCAATTCCCCAATAAAATCTTTTAAAAAAAAAGAATTGTCATCAATGGCTCTGTAATACTGTGTTTTAGATGGTGTATAGTAAAGATATATATATATATATATATATATATATATATATATATATATATATATATTAAAATAGAGGAAAAGCAATATTAGAATTTCTAAGCAGGATTTCTTTAATAACGTGTGGAAAATGCAATGTATTCATTTTTTCCATTCTGAATTCTTGTTATTTTTTTCTATGGGCCTAAATGGACCAGCATATCTGTCCGCTTCTTTTTGGGCTTGAGTTTCGGTTTCTTTTCAGTTGTGATTGCATGAGTTGTTCCTAATCAGTCTTTTTTTTTAATTAAGATTTTTATTGGGGAATTGGGGGAGGGAAACAGCATTAGGAAATTGGGGAACAGGAACAGACAAGTTGCTGTCCTATTGTTCATCAGTCTAGTTATGGAGGACGTCGTTTTACTGGCCCATGTTGGTATTATCATTGCCCTCTTCCTGGGTTAGGCAGTAGCTCAACAGCCATTGGATGGCCGCTCATGGTGGCTCATGGCAGCTCACGACGCTGCTATCCATTCACATTGGCTGCCAGCCACTCACTGTAGCTCACGGAAGCCCACTACAGCAGGAGCTGCAGCCGACGCCATCGCTGGTGACTCAACAGCCCAGCTCCAGGTTGAGCTGTTGTTCACCATCTTATTGTTTTGTTTTGTTTTTGTTGTTTTGTTTTTCTTTTGAGGGAAGTGTCACTGGCCCTCACATGTGGGACCCGAACTGGGGCCACTGGCTTCCCAAACCAGCGCTTAACCACCGCACCACTCTGCCGGCCCTGTTGTTCACCATCTTAGCTGTAGAGGGCGCAGTGTCACTGGCCCTCATGTGGGATTCGAACTGGGGCCCTGGTCCTGTTGCTCAGAACTGGTGTCCCAAGCCAACTCTTAACCAACGCACCACTTGGTCGGTCTTTTAAAAAATCAGTCTTTTAAAAAATTAATTATTATTTAAAAATTAATTTATTTCCCAATTACAGATGACATACATTATTACGTTAGTTTCAGGTATACAAAATAGTGATTGGGTATTTCTATACCTTATGAAGTGATCGCCATGATAAGTGTAGTAATCACCTGCCTCTGTCTTAAATAATGCTGTTGCCCTATTGTTCTTTGTAACAGCAAAGAGTATCATGAGAAATGAGTGAATTGCTGCAGCATCTGACTCTGTATTGTAAATTCCAATTTCATTTGGCAAATATGACGTTAGTCTCAACTACCAAAAAAAAAAAAAAAGAGAGAAATTTAATTTAGCCAGTGTTTGAGCCAGTTTGTAAATATTAAATTTTCTACTTTTCTGATCTTCATTAACAGCTGATTTTTTCCATAGGAAAGTTGGCAGGTAACTTGAATTATGTTGAATATTCCTATTTTTTTCCCTACACAGAGACTGAATTAAGGATTTACATTTTTAGTCTCTGACAGTAAGCTTCTCTACTTCCTAAAACTTTATTAAAAGACATTGTATCTGGGGAAAAGAATTATAGTGATGCAGCAGTAGCCACTTAGATTTTAATTTTTTATACTCTTCTCCCCCATAGGCAAAAAAAAGTACCAGTATTTGCCAGTGATGTGGTTCTTATCTCCTATGGAATCACCGGACAGATTATGTTTTAATCAGTTAGTTAATGAATCAATCAGATAATTATGTTTTGGCTTTCATATTTGGAGGCACTGGCCTACTAGCATATTGAGAATCTATGTTTTCCTTGTACTTGAGCAGAGAGAATATATAAGATGGAAAAGGGCCATTGTGATCCCCACTTTTGAACTATTGAAGTCGTTTCTAAGCTGGTCTCCCTGCTGTCATTCTTGTAATAGAGTCTGTTTTCCTCACAGCTACTAGAACAATCTTGATGAACCTAAGTCCGATTTCATGCCACTTCCCTGTCTTAAAACCCTCCAGTGACTATCCATCACACTCCGAATGAAATCTGGAATTTTTACTGCACTCTACAAAGCCCTGCATGATCTGGCCTATGCCCATCTTTCTAATATTTTCCCTGCTACTCTCCCGCTGATTCTGCACTGGTCTTACTAGCTTACTTGCCCAGGTTACTGGGGCCTTAGGTGTTTTGCACTCACTCATATTCTGCCTGAGTTGCTTTTCTCTTAGAAAGTCCCATGCAGCATTTCCTTAGGCCACTTAACCCTGTGCTGTATTATCCCCTCAGAGAAGTCTTTTTTGACCACCCCTATTCAAAATAAACCCCTCTACTCCCTACACACCACCTCCTATTTTCTACCTTATAGTCCTCACACACTATCTCATTATCTTACTTTGTTTTTCTTCATAGCATCTATTATCAACTGATATTTATTATATTTACATATTTGCTCATGTGTGTATACACACACACACACATACACACACACACACACGTTCACATTCACTTGTATATTGTCTGTCTTCCCTAGGAGATAATGGTAGGGCGTTTCATCTATTTCTGTGTCCCCAGTGCCTAGAATAGTGTCAAATATTGAAATAAAAACCATTGAATAATTCAATACAACATGTGCAATATAAATTTTGTCAGAGGGGGTGAGCACCTTCCACTTGGGGAATTTTCATGGAGGAATTGAATTTGAGCTGACCCTCGAAGAGTGGATCAGGATCAGGTTTGGGAAGGCAAAGAACAGAAAACAGATCATTCTATGTGGGGAGCGAGCAAAGTGGCATGAGCAAAGGTTTAGAGGCTGATGAAAGTAAGAGGAGAAAGATGGTAAATGGTAGTAAGAAAAGAGGCTCAAGGGGGTATGTTAAGAATATATTGTGGAGTGATTTCAATGGTAGCGTAGGCTAGGGAGTTTGGACCTTACTTTGTTTGGCAGGGACATGTCTTTCCATATCTGAGTTATTTAATATAAACACAGTACTAAATAAAAATAGAAAAATAAAGAAAATCACTCCTTTGAAATCAACACATTAGGGCACCCTTATGATCACCTTCAGTGTTGACATGTTATGCATGGAGGTGGGGGTAGCAAGTGTGGACGTGTGTGGGGGTGTGTGCATGAGAGTGCGTGTATATGTGTAAGTGTGCGTGCTGGTGGTGGAGCAAGAGCAGTAGGTGACGTGCCAGAATGACATGAAAGCTGTGTGTCATTGACTTTTTGCCCTAAACATACTGGAGTGTGAAAAGGAGTGAAAACCTGCAGGCTATTTGATTTCTGGCTGTAGTCACCACATATGCCTTTACTCATGATCCGTTTCTTATAAAGATCACCTTAGTTTCCTTCTTTGATCCCCCACCCCCGACTCCAGAGCACATACACAGGCACCCTCTCTCACTGATACTCCCAGGGAGGGGGAGTTTGCCATGGCTGAGCCCCAACTGTCCATAGCTTGGACACCTTCTGTTCAGAACACCCCCTGTATGTTTCTCTAGCTTAAGATGAAACTGCTTGTGTTCTTCATGGTGGCTGATGCTTAAATGTTTTTCTTCATTCGTTCTGCATTGCATTACCAGCCCACTGGGACTTAGCAGACATTATTATTATTATTTTGGAAAATTATATTCCTGATTCTTCCGGTGAAAACAGCTTATCATTTGACAATAAGGATGATAATTGATGGTGATGAAATTATTCAAGAAGCTTAGCATCATCTCTACACTATAGATGAATTTCAACAGATGTACTAGGGGAGCTCAGTCATTAAAAATTATCTTCGTATAAATGAATAAAGTCAATTTTTGTATTTTTATACCAATTCGTGGACTTCAAAGTCAGACCATGCCGTGCCAAAAGAAAAGATTGCTATGGTGAAGTATTTGGGAGGAGATATGTATACTTCCGTTGCCTCAATTTGAGGATTATAAATGATGAAAATGCTTTGAATTGATTCGGAAAATTAAAAAAAAAGTCATCAGGATTGTTGTAGCTTAGTTTTTAAACAGCATAGAAGGAAAGTTCTTTAATGTATTTATGTAACAAATATTCGTTGAGTCCCTACTCTGTGTAAGAGTGACTTTTTTACTAAGCCCTGGGGAGATGCAAAGTCCCTGACTTGAAGTTGCTTGTGCATAATTTTAACAAGACCTGTAGTCTAAGACGTAATCCTGCTTTTCTGGAGGAGGAATTTAATAATTGAACTCTGGTCATTGCTAACAGAATAAGCTTGCGTAATATACCTCAGGAGTAAAAGCCAGATTGCCTTCATTGCAGGTCAAAAGTTTATGAAAGGTTTATATCTGTGTTAGGTTGTTACCAAGAAAGGAATGCTACCTTCTTCGCAAATGTTACCCTATTTATTCGGTATTTATACAAAATTAAAAAAAGTTAATTTCCATCTTGCCAAAACACTTCGATCATTGCATATATTTGATGGGCTTCCATTTGAGAACAACAATCATTAGCCTCTAATATGTTTCATACTTCTGTAGAAATAAGACAAGGTAGAATAAGAAGCATTCATCTTCACTAGTCTTTGGAAATATCTGTAGTAATTGACTAGCTCAGTCTTCTGTGATGGCTTTGGTGACCACTAACTGTGACTATTTGCATAATAGTCAACTCTTCACTTCTGTAGTGATAACTGTTTGTATCTGATTAAAATTAAGACTGTTTTAGTTCTCTTGACTTTTCCAGAAGTTGCAAAAATTGAGATTTGCTGTTCTGCTTTAACCAAACAAATGCACACATGGGGATAACAATATGCTGAGTTTATGCAGATTTTACAGCACGAATCTGAATAAAATACCCACTAATAGATCCTTAAGGAGTAATAAACACACATGAATTTTCCTTAGTTGCACTTTAAAGTGATTTTAACATACTACTAGACCTTAACAATAATATTTAATTGACAAGATTATGCATTTGTATGGATTGAAAAGGTGGTAGATATCTAATTCCAAATGAATCATAAATTTTACTTTTGCATAACATGTTTTATTAATTTCTTTATGGCCAGGATATTCTACTTCCCTCCTGGTGAGAGTTTCTTAAAACATAGTGAGATAATTTAAACACACTTAATTAACATTTATCATCCATTTTATAAAGTAATCTGACTTTTGTTCTTATAAAACTCTCAAAATGTTTCGGGGTTATAGACCATAGGAAGACTATGGAAAGGCACCTAAGAGAATTTTTGCCATAATTTGGTTTCTTTTTAAGCAAACCTTTCCTTTATTGACACTACTGCAAAGGAAGCTGACAAATGGGATGATTTATATTACTATGTAAGTGAAAGCAAACCTATTACCACTACCTGATAAAATAAGACTGTGAACATCTCTGAGGTATCTTTATATTACTTGTGCCTGGCGCGGTACCAAGTGGATAGTGCTAGGTGCTCAGTAAATGGCTGTTGAACATTTGAAGACAGGGACCACTGACTTCTCTCCTGGAGTAATATATTTTTGGGGAGCCTAAGAGGTCATTGTATATGTGTGGAGCTCTTTATTTCAGGGAGTAAGGAGACAAATGAGTAAGAGATACCAGAAAGTACGATTATGCTAGTGCTTTGTTCTTTTTGAAAATTCAATATTTAAACATGACAAATGAATGAGAGAGAAAGTAATGATATTTGATTCTTAAAGATCCTGGGTAGATTAATGAGGTATTTGCTCATTTTAGAAAACCCAAGTAGAGTGAGTGTATACCGTAGATTGAGAATAGAAAAACAGGAGTTAATACAAAGGTCAGGATTGGCTCTTTCAGAGCTATTTCTCTCTGAATATATGCCTAAAGAAGATTTTTAAAAATACGTGCTAGTGACCTGACAGATGAAGTCATTGTGTACTTACTCTCAATGGCCATTCCTCTACTATGTAACCAAGGAAGGGAGTTAGAAAGTGCTAGACTGTGAAGTGGGTTTAGTGTAGCTACCTTAAAGACCACCTAGTAAAGAGAATTGCTTTTGTTTGCATGTATTCCTCTTGGTAGTGAGAGTAGGGACAAAGTGAAACTAGGGACAAGATGTGTCTTTACCCCTGTGAATATTTTAGATTTTCTATTAAATATATTTAATAATATAAATTAGTAAGGATAAGTAAACTACTGGAACTATTTTTTCTTTTTTCTTTAAAATAGCTTTTTTTATTTTTTTTGAGGGCAGTGTCACTGGCCCTCATATGTGGGACCCGAACCAGGGCCGCTGGAACCACCATGCCACTTGGCCGGCCCTAAAATAGCTTTTCATTGAAGTGTGATATACATACAGAAAAAATACATATCATCAGTATAAAGTTAACCCTTCATTAATGTTCAAACTAATACATACGACCTTGAAAGATGAAAGCCCGAGTTTTTAAAAGGACGCCTTTTTAAACTGTCATATCTTGAGTTTGCTCTACCTTTTCAGGGGTTTTCTTGGCCTTTCAGTGAGGATTTTGAAAAGACTGTTAGCAGTAGTATGTAAGTTTTTGGAAGAAATTGTGTTATATAATAAAGATGAATGGTAACAATGATGAGAGAGAGAGAGGAAGAAAACCCTGTCATCAACAAACAAAAACTAACAAAGCAGGATGCTCTTCTGGATATAGTTACATGATTTGTACAATGTGTATCTATTGGACATTGGTGGGAAACATCTGGGAAGATGGCACTCTATGTCCTCAAGTACCCTAGAAGATTTGTGTCCTAGAACTGCCTCTGCTGAAATTTCTGTCTCATTATTCTCCTGCTAGAGCTCACTAGATTCTCCACAAGAAAGGATTTGCTATCCTTCATTAGCTGTAGCAGCCAGAAAATTGCTAAATACGACAAATGAAAAGCAAACCATGTGATATCCAGGTGTATTTAAAAATCATTCTTAAATTCTCATCTGAAGTGAGAAAACTACAACTCTATGCCTTTTACAGTCGCGTTAACAATACTACCCTATGGAAACTGATGCCCAAAAAACCAGTGCTTAGGTCTTAGATGGTTCTCATGTTGATCCGCTGACACAAAATGCCTACTGTGTCCTTACCCCTGTGATACAAGCAGCAGGGTATACAGAAATAGAAATGGCACAGGTCATTCAGGACATTCAGTTTACTTGGTGAGAGATGATTCATGAATAGAAACAATTAGTGAATACTCTGATAGGACGTATACAACATAAGGCCCCTTTGTGTACTTCAGACTATGGTCAACCAAGAGAAGTTCAATCTGTTACCCACTACATTATGCTGAAGTAGGGCACAGCAGAATCTTAACATTTTCGATTTTCACAACAATCACAAAAGGTTTGAAACTAAAAGCATGTATTTAAGGCACTCCTTTATTCTATCAAATGAGACCCTTTCCCTCCTGTCGCCAGCATTAACTGAGATCCATAGGGTTCTGCGTGCATTTTGGGGCAGTAACAAGACAACCTGACCTTGACCGCTTTTCATGTAAAGTTTCTGGGGCCTTTAGCCCTTTCACTGTAGCCACTGCAGCTTTTACAGTGGTAACACGTTATGCAAATGACTCAGCTATTCTTTGCAATACAGAATATGACCCTTAATGAAACTCCCCTCCCCTCCCTGTCCTTTCTGTCTGGATGCTGCCTCTTCCTCACTTTCTCACTATTTTCTATCTCTGTTTTTCCCTCCCTCTGTCACGATTTACACACATGGGATATATTGCCTCTGACCGATTAAAGAAGCTGTCTGCAATTAAACCTCGTGAGGAATGATGTTTCTAGAAATAAAGCATCGAAAGATCTTAACTTGCTCACTGTCTTTAACTCAGTCATAGACATTAATAGTCTCATGCTTTTCAACACACATTGTTATTTCCTGTCATTAAAAAAAGTTAAATAATCTTCGTAAGCGAGAAAACGAGCCCCCCTGAGTGTCACTGTGTCTGCATATTAGCACGCAGCCAGGTCTCTGCCAAGCTGCTCCCTGACTGACTGACTGCTACAGATGCTCATTCTCAAGTATTCCGAGTCATATCTTTAGTGCAAGTCTGCAGGGACAAACAATAGCACCTGTTCCTCACAAGATATCAGGCCAGTGAGCCCATTCATGTATCTTTAATGAAGCTCTGGGGCAGATGGCAAAAAATGGCACCGTCAACAACTTAGCGCCCGAGAAAACAAAGGGGAAAAGTGTTGATGCAACAATGCTGTTTGCACACCCAGGAAGAGACAGAGCCTGAGTATTGCACGTGCCTCTGCTGCCGTCTTGATTGTCTGCACGACATCAGGAGCACTTGAGCCATTAAAATTTCTGGGCATGATCAAGAATGCCTTTCCCACCCTCTCGCAAAGGGAACCGATGTGGCGAGGGATTGTGGGAGTTTAGAGTTTGTGCGTTGGAGGCACGCAGTGTGTTTCTGTCATGACACACGGGCTGAGCTTCACCTAGGATGGGTTTCTGGTTTCTTGTTAGCCATTCAAGTTACATATTAGCCAGTGAGTGCTGACTTCCAAAGCAATAAAAAAATAATGCACTTTCATACTCAGAGATACATTTTTGGCAGCATTGCAGTGTTATTCTTTGCGTTAACAAAATCCGTTTTGCCTCTACCTATGGGGTATTGAAAGCATCTCTGAATTTGTGCTAAGGGAAAGCTACACTTTCAAGACAAAAAGGTACTATTTGAAATTTTTTTTTAACTTCGTGGAAAAGACGTGTGCAGACTGGTTGTTCTTTGATGGAATGAAGGGAATTCTATTATTTTTTAATTTTTTTGTGAAGTATTTTTGGAGGTTGCTGTTTCCAATGGGATTGTCTTTCCTGGCTTGTCACCAGATGGGAAAATAGGGTGATGGGAAGGAAGCGGAAAGGCAGGCTTCTGTTCTTCAGAGCAGGGTGGGGTTGTGCTGTATCTTCCAAAGTCTTTATCTGTCCTAAGCTCTGACACTCAATGAACTCAATTCCCAACTTCCATAGGAGGAAAATATTGTGGATGCTCATGTGATTCTTGTGTAGCTACCAAGCCCTGTTTCCTATCTCTCCCCCCACCTTACCCTTGCTTTCCATTTCTGTCCCACCTTATACCAATAATCTTCGAGTAAGTGCAATAAATGGAAAACTATGAAAGGGGGAAACTATTGCTTTAATTCATGCTTTCCGTTTATATTGCAGTCGTGCACTGCTTAACAACAGGGATACATTCTGAAAAATGCATTGTTGGGCGATTTTGTCATTGTGCAAATATTGTAGAATGTACTTACACAAACCTCGATGGTATAGCCTACTACTGTAACTGTATATGCTATACTTTTATATCACTGACAGCGCAGCAGGTGTGTTTACACCACCATTACCACAAACACGGGAGTAATGCGTTGGGCTAGATGTTACTATGGCTCCAATGTCACTGGGTGATAGGAAATTTCTGGTTCTATTATAATACTATGGGGCCATCATCGTACAGCTGGTCTGTCATTGACTGAAACCTCATTATGCAGTGCATGACTGTATCTGAACTGGGTCAGGATGAGCTTCCTATAAAAGATAGTAGTTAGATGTTTTCATAGACCTCCATTATCCTTGCTAATTTTTAAGACACATCATTTCTTTAAAATAATATCCCACTGGGGAAATCTGAATAAGATTGTTGGCTTGTATAAATGCCAACACCCCGGTTGTGATATTGTACTGTAGGTTTTCTTTTTTTAAATGAAATTTATTGGGGTGACTACAGTTAGTAAAATTATATAAGTTTCAGGTGTACAATTCTGTAATACATCATCTATATATTGCACTGTGTGTTCACCACCCAGAGTCAGTTCTCCTTCCATCACCACATATTTGACCCCCTTTACTCTCTTCTGCCACCCTCTCCCCCCTTACCCTCTGGTAACCACTAAATTATTGTTTCCATGATTTTTTGTTTGTCTTATTTGTTTGTTGCTTACAGTTTTATATCCCACATATGAGTGAAATCATATGGTTATCAACTTTTTCTGCCTGACTTATTTTGTTTAGCATGATAACCTCAGGATCCATTCATGTTGTTGCAAATGGCAGTATTTCATCTTTTCTTATGGCCGAGTAATATTCCATTATATATATACTACATCTTCTTTATCCATTCATTTATTGAAGGAAACTTCGATTGTTTCCATGACTTGGCCACTGTGAATAATGCTGTCATGAACATAGGGTGTGCTACAGTTTTTCAATGTTTCCATTGGGGCCAACTGAGTAAAGGATACATGGAATCTCTGTGTATTATTACAACTGCATGTAAATTTACAATTATAGCTCTAAAACTTTCAGTCAAATAATTATCACAAAGAATTACATTCCTTATCTCATTTAAGTCTGTTTAGCAAAAGATGACTTTATGCTTGATATAATATGGTACTTTAAAAGTATAGACTTTGAGCCTGATTTGACTGGACTTGAATCCTGGCTCTATCACTTTTTAATTGACCAAGTTACTTAGCCTCTCATGGTTTTGTCTTTCTCATTAAATGAATGAGAATAATAACAGTAAGTACATCATAGAGACTTGAATATTAAATGAGATAGAGCCTGTAAATCACTTCCCCAGTGCTTGCATATAGGAAACACTGGAAAATATTAACTACTATGATTATTATTATTATTATTATTATTGTTATCATCATCATCATCATCACTGTTATTGCTTTTGTAATTAGAGCTAGCAAGGAATTTTTCATCATCTTCTCTCAGCCTGGATTCTAATTGGTTACTGGATACTTTGGCTTTTGTTAAATAAAGGGTACTTTGAATTTTCATATCGTTGTTTTGCTTAAACTAAGTTAAGGACAATTTTTATCATCTGGAGCTAAATGATTATTGCTAATGAACGAATTGTAATAAATTATTGGAATTAATGACAGTAGGTATGAGATCAAATTGTCATGGGTACAAAATAAGAGAGAGGAAAAAAACTGAAACTGAACAACATAATATCCATACTCCAGAGCTATCTCCAACAATATACCTCTGAAATATAAAATTATTTTTAGTTGCAGATGTTCAGATTTAACTCTATCAAAAGAGTGTACACATGTGATTTTGCTTTTCTCTATCACTGAAGTCCATGTAATGTAAAGGAAAAATCCCTGGACAGGGTGATTAGCAGCTCTGGACTCTCGATCCAGTTTTGTCGCAGGCAGTGTGACCTCAGGCTCATCTCTTTTACCTTCCCTTAGCCACTTGTTTCCCTATGTATAAATTGGGAGGTTTGATTTAGATTAGTGATTTTCAGAGAATGGTCCCTGGGCCAGCAGCACCAGCTCCACCTGGCAACTTGTTAGAAAAGTTCACTCTCAGGCCCCCACCTCAGATCTCCTGTTCCAGGGACAGGATCAGGTTGAGCAGTCTGTTTTAACAAGATTCTGATGCACACTAACGTCTAGGTGTCACTGGGTTAGAGTTTAAATTTTAGGTAGTTGGACCCAACCCCCAGAGTTTCTGATTCCTAGGTCTGGGATGGAGTCTGCTAATTTGCTTCTTTAAAGTTCTTAGGTCAGTGTTGCTGATCCTGCTGGTCAGGGAACTACTAGGTTAGGTCAGCTCTAAACTCCATTTCTCCTCTATGAGTCTCATTACTGTCATTTTCACTAGGTCTTCTGTCCCCCTCCTTATTTACTTTGCCCCTCAATTTGTGAAAACTGCCTCCAAACTGACAGTTAGCATTAGAAGTTTCTAACATACCCTACCCTGTCGAGGGTGAGGGACAGAAAGGAACTTCCCTACATTCTTACAGCGTGTGTTAATATGAAATACTACAGCTGTTTGGCATTGAAAACGACCCTAACTACTTTTCGTAGTTATCTCATGTACATAGCTAGTTACAAAGGATGTATCTTCAGGCACCAAGAGTCAAGGGTTAAGGTCTGATGCTTAACTCTCATTGCTCCCCTTAAGGTGTCTCATGATCTGAATAGCTCAGGCACCATTGTAGAAATAAAGTTATGTTTTCATGATAAGATGCTGCTTAGTGAATGACACTAAAGATCCCAAATTCCACCTTCATGATGCTTGTACCCCACCTCTTCTCTTCATGGTTTTCCGGATGCTTGGGATGGGATAATGCTCTGTGAGGCATGGTGTCTTCCAAGGACATGGCAAATCCCTGCCTGCCAAACTGAATTATTTAGTTGGCTCATGTTTTCTTTTTTTTAAGATTTTATTGGGGAATTGGGGGAGGGGAACAGCTTTGGGGAATTGGGGAAGGAGAACAGACAAGTTGCTGTCCCTTTGTTCTTCAGTCTAGATGTGGAGGGCGTCGCTTCACTGGCCCATGTTGGTATCATCATTGCGCTCTTCCCGGATGAGGCAGATCGGTTGTCAGCCGTTAGACCGCCGCTCACTGTAGCCCATGGCAGCCCGCTGCAGCCCCACTGCAGCCTACACTGTCACCAGCAACTCTCGGCAGCCCAGCTCCAGGTTGAGCTGTTGTTCACCACCTTAGCTATAGAGGGCACAGCATCAGAGGCCCTCATGTGGGATCTGAACCGGGGCCCTGCTGCTCAGAGCTGGCTTCCCAAGCCAACTCTTAACCAACGCGCCACTCGGCTGGCCCCCCCATCATGTTTTCTTTTTTGAACTAGAGTTATGGATAAGGTCCACTGTTTCTTGTTGTTGTTGTTGTTGTTTTTCCAGTAAATTTATCATTTTCTAGTACTGAATATTCAAACTATATGAAAAAAAGAGCAAGGATCTAACATTTACAGAGTGCCTATGACTTGCCAGTCACTGTGCCACAAACTTACTTTTCTTGTCTATTTAATTGTTACAGTAACCATGTGAGGTAGTATCATTAGCTGTGGTTTTCACATGTGGGAATAATGGACTCAGAAAGGTTAAGTAACTGTTCAAGGTCACACAGCTAATGGAATCTCGTGGTGTGTAGCTTTAGGCTCAGATTTGTTTGACAATAAAGCCTTTGTAAGCATAGTAGAGTCCGAATATATATGTGTTGAGAATAAAGGAATGACCATATCACATTGTCTTCCTAATGTTGACTTTTAAACAATTATAGAATTATAAAGCTGAAAAGGCTGTGTAGGTCCTTGTCTGATTAGGGGTTTAGTTATGCATATCCTTTAAAGAATTCCTAACATACAGGTATACAGCCTTTACTCAGCCACCTCTAGGTAATGGCACACAAGACCTCTCTGATCAGAGTGATTGTTGAGTAGCTCATTATTAGAAAATGCTCCTTTGTATTAAACATCCCGAAAATCTCTTTCTTTTGAGCCTAGTCCTGCCCTTTGGAACTGCTGAGACTTAATCTGGTTCTCCTTCCATATATCATTCCTTCAAATATGTGTAGATAACCTTACATCTTCTCTATCCCAAGCTAAACAGCCCTCATTCTTTCACTGTGTCTCAAGGTCCATAACACATAATAATAACTTAATAAATATCTGTTCAATGAAAGAAGGAAAGAGTAAATAAACATGATATCTAGACTTCTCACTTTCTTCCTCCCCTTCTCTAGAGTGTAAAACATCTCCACTATGTTCTAGGCCATGTTTCTAGAAGTAAAGGAAATGATTCCCTTTGATATACTCTTGCCCTAAACAATAGTCACCCACAAAAAATAATTGGGTTTTATTTGCTGACATAGAGCAGTGCCCTTGTCTTTGACATCTCAGATTTGCATCAGGCCACAACAGGCTGGAGTTGAGCAGCAAACCTAGCGCTTTTCTTCAGGGTTAGAGGCAAGACCTGGGCACCAGGGGATCAGCTCCAATTTAAGCAGGCTAAGTTTGTCCTCTAATGTACAAAACTTGGGCTTACCTCAGCTAAAATGGAAGAAATAGCTGCCCAAAGCTAGTTTCTTTCACACCCCACTGGCAAGGTAGTAATTGCACAAAGACCTTTTTATTATAAGTTGATTTTCCTGAGAAATGAATTCAGAAAAATACTGTAAAGTGTTTATTTTTTGCTTGCCCTTTATTAACCCACATCTTAGAGCTTTCCCTAGAGAAACACTGTTGGTAAATGAAACGTCTTAGACCCACACAGAAGCATTTTGCACCATGTTCCGAGCTGTGGAGGGAACAGGGGTGGGACAAGGCAAACTTGGTGCTATTTAAACTGGGTCATCAGCCAGTATTTGGAATTTTGCTGAAAGAGAAGATTTGGGGATTTAAATGGGGGAATGGTTTGGGGTTGATAGAATTATTGGTGAATGTTTTTATCTTAAATAGGATACCATGTAGCCCTCTTATACGAGCAAGGAAGCCCAAGACCCAGTTTGAGCTTAAAGACCATTTCTGGTAACACATCCTAGTTCTGACCTTCCCATAACAAAAGTTGTGTACATTCTCCCTATACAGTCACGCCCTAAAAGCCAAGACCAAACCTCCATGCGATGCTCCTCTGGAATCTGGGCAGCATGCACTGCGTAAAGAAGGGAGCTGGGAAATTAAAATGTGATTTTCACAGGCATGATTCTGTCATAGCTCTTATTTCCTTTATATGGAATACAAATACTGATATAGCACGAAGATTTTCTGTTTTGCATTTTTGTGCTCTTTGATACATTTATGGAGGTCAAATGAAATTTGATATAGTAGGATTTATTGTGAAATGCTCTCTGAATACAACTCCATAATTACGGAGCTACATGGGAGTGCATAAAGCTGTAAAACTGCTTAGCCAGACAAGCAATTTATATGTTGCATCGAGGTGTGTATGGCAAAGAATATTAGTTTAATTGGGAGCCAAGATGTAGTAGCCTTAAATCTGACGAGCTATATGTTTAACATAATGCAGCGAGGCTGTGAAATAAGATGCCTCAACTGGGGAGCTAGAGCTTTCGGAATATATAACAATTAGACATGATTTTCTGACCAAGGATACTAAGCACTAGTTTCAAAATAAAGCACCACATGCAAAGCAGGTGAAAGGGCAAAGCCTTTTAACATTGTGCAAAGATGCAAACTTATTTCTCCTAGTTGTTTTTTGTTTTTTTTAAAGAGAGAGAGAGAGAGAGAAAATAAAAGGAAACAAGTCAACATAAAAGAAAACCATTAACTACAATTTGGTGGAAGGGCAGGGATGAAGCCAATTCACAGTGAGGTTATGTTCTTGGTGTGTTGATGGAATCTCAGAGGAGGGATTTGGGGAATTTTGTGTGCGTTTTCTCAGGGAGCATGTTTGGGTTGAGGTTAGAAGTGGGTGGCTGTGTGGGTCCCTGCGCACCACCAAGAGTGAAAAACAAATACTTTGGTGGCATACGTTTGCTCCCTGTCTGATCATAGGCTCTCTTCTGTTTAGCAGGTTCAGGGTCACATGCCTCCGCTCATGATCCCAATTTTTCCACATGACCAGCGGACCCTGGCAGCTGCTGCTGCTGCCCAACAGGGATTCCTCTTCCCCCCTGGAATAACATACAAACCAGGTAAGTAGAGAGGGATTTAACATTCTTTTGGGAAACTCTAAAAAGCCACATGGTTTTGCTCAGTAGTCACAACAAACACAGACGCATACTAAGGAACTATGACTAACAAGCTCACACAAGCTGATTTTAAAGTAAAATTAGAATTGGGGAGGTAATTGGGAGGGTGGCATGTTAATAAACTAATTGGTTGCTAAAAACTTTTACTTTCTCCTCTTCCAATTGAGCTTGTTTTGAATTCACAGATGAAATGCTGCTTTCCCTGGGGACTACAAATTTTTGTCAGCTCTCTCCTACCTTTACTGTGTGAATAATTGTTTTGGATTCAAGATGCTTTCCTCCCCCTTAGAGCTTTTATACTCTGGGAGAGTGATCACCTACTGTATAAAACGTTATTATTGTTTGTTGTTTGGTTTCTCTTAGAAGAAAAGTTAAAACTGGACTGGTTTAATTAGCTTACTATTAATAGGTAAAATTCCTTTTGAGTTTAGTCTAAATAATGAAGCATTCAGTCATATTTTCTCATTCATCTTTGAACCTCAAAAAACAAGTCGCATAACCTTGCAGTGAAATATGTTTTGAGACGATTTAGCAAATGTTATGATTTTTCTTTATTCCTCGGAGTTTACTGGACTCCTGGGGAATTCAATTAGGGACACATAATGGTTTGAAGCTTCTTTCAGAGCCTCCTTGTAAACAGGGCTTTAAATGTTTAAAGATATGTTGCCAAAGGAATCCAACGTAAGAAGATAGTCAAGTAAATAAAAGTCAACCTTAATTTCATTTGTGCATTCTTTGTAAGTGACCTCAGCTCAGAAGTAGTGACCTTGTTCTACTCATTAATAATTTCTGTGTCAAGTTCTTTTTAACATATTAACCTGCTTATATTAACCACCAAGCCTGAGTGCAACAAATCTGAGTGCAGCAGTCTCTTTGTGTGTGGGATTTATACAGTGAACAAAGGCATTTTAATATGTTTAAAGGCAATAATAAAATATAAATCGCTTTACTAAAATTCTTGGTAAGGAAGCTTACTAAATAGCATAGACACAAACCTGTGGAGAGTTTGAACATCTATTTTAATTGCTTGTTGCCTTCGATTACTTTTTTGCATTTGGTAGAGAACCCCGTTCCTTGTAAGGAAAGGTAAGATATCAGTGTCAAAACTCAAATGATTCAAGGAATAGAGATGCTCCGGAATCGGCTAACTTAAGGACTGACTTTGAAAATTCCTCAGATACAAATTAGTCAAACCTAGTATTACTAAAGGTTTTGGGATACCTGAGGGAAAGAAAATTGTTCTTCAGATTGCTAAAAATGGATTTTTCTAGAGCAGAGTTTTCGGAGCAAGTGATACTGCTTATGAAATTGGCATCTGTATTAGGGACAAGAGTATATTTTGTCTCAGAGAGTATGTTTCTGTCAGTGCAATGGTGCAGTCCTTCTCTTGTCTCTATAAATAGTTCTGAACTATTTCTTCATCTTGACTTCCTTTCGAAACACGGACGTAAACTGAACGTACTGGCTTCTCCTAACATGCTGGAATAGGAGTCGCCATTCCGAGACCAGTCTTAGAAACCTTTGAAATCAGCTGTATGTGGACACTACTTCATTTCAGTGTTTTTAAATTTAAAATTCTCTACACATCAATGTCAGGAATGGGCCTTCTTTTCTGCTGGAAACAGACATCAACATACTTAGCACTATGTAGTGAATTTTGTTAAAACAATACGACTTTTTTCACTGGGGAAGATATTGTTATATAGTCAATGAATTTGGAGCCTTTAAATAAAAAAGTCTTCTCAGACAGCATCACTAAGATTATCATATGTCACTAAGAACAATATAGAGATTGGGACAACACTGTGCAGGAGTGAGTTACTGCCATGGGCATCATGTGTGCAGCATGGAGCGGTGTCCTGGGGTAGCAAAGCTATAATTGTTATGCTGACCAGAAAATTCTGGTGAAGGCAGGACAATGGCTTGGACATGGAGGATGATTTTTTATTCATAAGCAAGGCTGGTTTTAAAAAAAGTATTTTCTGCTGACTCCTGAGTGAAGGCAGAGAATTTAATTAACCACAACAATAAATTCTTTAATACTTTGGCTAATTTAGGCTCTATTGTATATAAAATGATACTTAAAAGGGATTTAAATGATACGTTCTTATACTGTTTGTAGAGAACTTATACATACTCAGAAGACTTAATCTCGTGAATTGGGAGAGGAGAATAATTGGGAGTCTGGACTAGGAAGGAACTTATTTGCCCCAAGCTGAGCTGTGTTAATTTCAGTTGAAATACACAGGAGAGAAGGACTAAATTTGTAGAAGAGAGCAGCTTTGTCACATATGCTCGTAGATATTTGTTATGGTTATACAACATTGCAAATGTATTAATGCCACTGAGTTGTACATTTACAAACGAATAAATTGATAAATATTATGTTATGTATGTTTTACCACAACTTTTTTTTTTTTTAAGAAGCATTAGGTATACTTGTAAAATTGCTTTTGGTCATCAGGCAGATGGACAGTATATTTCAGTCAAATGCTCAGCTTTTGGACATTTGTAATGGCTAAGGATATAGTTTCATGTAGTTAAATTTACTCAATTTCATGATCAGACTTTACCCCCAAAGCTAGTACTTTAGAATTTTCAAAGAACTTTCATACATTTTAACAAATGTAATGTTTACACCCACACTGAGTAGTGGACAAATCATGACATATTCTTTTAGATGACAAAAATGTGAGGCTCAGCAAGGTTAAGTGATACATCCGAGTAAGAATGAAAATGATCCATGTAAAATATTCAGCACAGTGTTTGGCACAAAGTAACTACTCAGTAAGCTTTAGCTAGTATCATAACTAATAAGTGAGTGGAGGAGCAGACAGAGATCTCCTAGGATCTGGTAGGAAATGTCCAGAGTTTTGCTCTCGCAGCAATCATTTAAAACACCCCAGCTACACAGCCCATGGGTCAGCGGCATCATCCCTGATGCATGAAGGAGGCTATCCACTGTTTTTATTTCACAGGCACTTTAATCCTGGTCTGATACACACATTGGCAGCTATGAAGGGGGCTTAATCTTTTACTTTTCTCAAAAATAAATGCTCAAGTGTGTTTGTCTTGCCCTGGATTGCTGCATCTGTTGGTATCACAATAGGAAAGAGCAAAGCAACCAAAATTCTGTAGTTTACATTCTGGGCCCTGCTGAGTTCCTTTCCAGAAAGATGCCTCCAATTATAGAACCATTAACATTTTCTTTTGGATTAGAGGTTAAAACTCAATAATGCTATTTCTACAGAGATCAATCTGGTAGATGTTCCCCTAAAACTGCATAAACCCTGTGAGCAACGTTCCTCCTCAGCAGCTCACCAAGGTAGGAAAGCTTGCTTGGTGTTCACTGTACACTGGGACCCCGAAATGCCCAGAGCGATGCATCAATTCTTCTGAAGGGAAGAAGGTCCAGAGGCCTAATATATTTGTTTAGACTGCCCTAATGTGGATTCAGAAACAGTCAACTTAGAGAACATCACCCTAAGGTGGGTCTGTCTTTTTGGAAATGAAGATGGTTATTCGATCAGCTAGAGGCTCAAACTCTGTGGAAGGTGGGAAAGGTGCAAAAAGAGAGTCATTTATTTTGTTATTTATATAGACCAAGGTAACACTTGCTCCTCATCTTGCTTAGGGAACCAAAATATAAAGCATGTTACCATTCAAGGTTTTTGTATACCCCAAACTTTTAATCATCACCTAAAAGCTCTGTGGGTATTAAACAATACCTCTCTCTATGCCCCTTCTCTTAACTCCTAGTAACCTCTGTTCTGCTGTCTTTCTCTATGAATTTGCCTATTCTAGGCACATCATATAAATGGAATCATATAATATTTGTTCTCTGTGTCTGGCTTATTTCACTGAGCATAGTGTTTTCAAGGTCCATTCATATTATATCATATGTCAGATATTCGTTCCTTTTAATGGCTGAATAATATCCCATTGTGTTTCTGTGTGTGTGTGTTGTTTTGTTTGTTTGTTTATCCAGTCATCTGTTGATGGGACACTTGGGTTGTTTCCACCTTTTGACTATTGTGAATAGTGCTACTGTGAACAATGATATACAAATGTCTCTTTCAGTTGCTGCTTTCAGTTCTTATGGGCATACATATATGTAGGAGTGGAATTGTTGGGTCATATGGTAGTTCTGTTTAATTTTTCGAGAAACTGCCATACTGTTTTCCACAGAGGCTGCACCATGTTACATTCCCACCAGCAATGCAAATGAATTTTGATTTCCTCTCATCCTCACCAACACTTATTATTTTTTAGCTTTAAAAAAAAATATGTGCTTCCTAGTAGATGTGAAATGGTATCAATTTGGTTCTGATTTTCATTTCCCTAGTGATCAATGATTTTGAGCATCTTTTCATATGCTTAATGGGAATTTGTGTATCTACCTTGGAGAAATGTCTAAGTACTTTGCCCATTTTTGAATTGGAATGTTTGTTTTTTGTTGTTGAGTTTCAAAAGTTCTTTATATGTTCTAGATATTATCCCTTGTCAGATACGTGATTTGCAAGTGACTTCCTCCATTCTGTAGGTTGTCTTTTTACTTACTTGATAGTATCCTTTGATGCACAAAAGTTTTTAATTTAGATGAAGTCCAATTTATTTATTTTTACTTTAATTGCCCATGCTTTTGCTGTCATATCCATGAAATCGTTGCCAAATCCAAAGATTTACTCCTGTGTTTTCTTCTAAGAGTTTTATAGTTTTAGTACTTAAGTTTAAGTGTTTCATCTATTTTGAGTTCATTATTATATATGGTGTAAAGTCTTTGCATGTGGATATTCAGTTTTCCCAGCACTATGTGTTGAAAAGATGTCCGTTCCCCATTGAAAGGTCTTGGAATTCTTGTCAAAAATCAATTAAGCATGTATGTTAGGATTTATCTTGGGCTCCATATTCTGTTTAATTGACCATATACTTGTTCTTATGCCAGTATCAAACTGTTTTAAGTACTGTAGTTTTGTAGTAAATTTTGAAGTCAGGGAGTATGGGTCTTCCAAATTTATTCTTCTTTTTCAAGACTGTTTTGGCTATTGGGGTTCCTTGCAGTTCCAATAAATTTCAGGATCCGCTTTTCTATTTCTGAGAAAAGGATTGTTGGAATTTTGATAGAGATTTCACTGCATCTATGGATTGCTTTGGATAGTATTGACATCTGAACAATGTTAAGTCTTCTTGACAATGAACATGGATTACTTTCCATTTATTTAGGTCTTTTAAATTTTCTTTCAGCAATATTTTGTAGTTCAGTATTGCAAGTCTTTTTACATCCTTGGTTAGATTTATTTTGAAATATCTGATTATTTTAGATGCTATTGTAAACAGAATTGTTTTCCTAATTTCTTTTTAGATTGTTCACTGCTGGTGTGTAGGAACACATTTGATTGTGTTTCTTGTACCCTGCAATTCAGCTGAATTTGGTTTAGTAGCTCTTTTAGCTTTCTTGTGGGTTCTTTGGGATTTTGTATCTTTAGGATCATGTCATATGCCAATAGAAATAGTATTACCACTGCCTTACCAACTTGTATGCCTGCATTTATGTATGTATGTATGTATGTATGTATGTATGTATGTACGTATGTATGTGGTCTAATAGTGCTGGCTAGAACTTCCAGTAAAATGTTGTAGAGCAGCAGTGAAAGCGAGCATCATTGTCTTGTTTCTGATATCTTAAAGGGAAAGCTTTCAGTATGTTACCCTTGAGTATGATATTAGTTGTGGGTTTTTCATAAATACCATGGAAGGGCATTGGATTTTATCAAATACCTTATTTGCATCAATTCAGATGATCATGTGTGTTTTTCCCCTTTGTTCTATTAGCATGATGTGTTACATTGATTTTTTTTTTTAAAATGCTGAACTGCCCTTGTATTCTTACGATAAATTCTACCATGTTATGATGAATATGCTGTTGGAGTCACTATGCTAATGTTTTGTTGAGGATCTTTGCATCTATTTCATAAAAGATATTGGTTTGTTTTCTTTTTCTGTGATGTCTTTATCTGGCTTTGGTATCAAGGTAATTTTGACCTCATTATCTCATAGTTAGGAACTGTTTCCTCTTTAATTTTTTGAAGATTTTGGGAAGGATTAGTGTTAATTTTTCTTAAATGATCAGAAGAATTTACTGGTGAAATCATTTGGTCCAGGGCTTTTCTTTGTTGGGAGGTTTTTGATTACTGATCCAATCTCTTTATTTGTTATAGGTCTGTTAATATTTTCTATTTTATTTCTTCTTGAGTCAGTTTAGGTAATTTGTTGTTTCAAGAAGTTTGTCCATTTCTGGTAGATTTTCTAATTCATTGGTATATAATTGTTACCTAACACTTCTTTTTAATTCCTTTGTTTCAGTTAGGATTTATTGAGCACCATTCATATGCCAAGATATGTATATGTACTGAATTTTATATAAATAAAATAAATATATTTACATAAAATAAATTAATATATATTTATGTAAAGTAAATAAGTACATAAGTATATAAGTACATACAAATATATATTTTCATAACTATTCTAAGATACAAAGTGACATTATCTCTATTTTGTTAAAAGAAAAAAAAAAACAAACCTAAAAGTCACTGAATTTGATAAACTCTCCAAGCTTCCCATCTAGAAATTAGTGGAGATAGAATTCAGACTGAAGTTTCCGATTTGACATTTTATACTCTTACAGACATAGTCAAAATGTTTATGATGTTAAGAAATATCTACCTAGTTTTTTTGCTGTGGAAAAAAATATGATTTATATGTAGGGGATTATCTAAACGACATCTTGTAAAACTAGCCATTTCCACCTCTTCCAGAATTAAAGCAGACGTGTGTAACCACTATTGCTGGATTAAGTCTATCTATTTGATTAAATCTGTCTACTTGAAATCAAAGCATTTGAGGTTCTTCAGATTTGTACTCTCATTTTTAAATAAAAATGTTGAGGTCCAAGGAGAAAATATGTTTACCCATGTAAACTAACCTGGTTTTATGGAGATCCTTTTACGTGTGCCCTCCTTTACATATGGAGGCTATATCATTGTTGAGCTATCATTAAGGCATGAACTTTGAGTTGTTATTGTAATTTTATTTCTTATAATGGGGATGGGTTTATATCAGTTCATCTACCCTCACTTAACTAATTGCTATTGTGACAAATTCCATGGATTTTCATATGATTGGTGAATCCATGGATCTGGACACATCTATGAAATAAGTGAAGACATTAAGATTGATCCTTGTTCTTAGCTTCTTTAAAGATATGAAAAACAATGCAGATGCTCTTAGCAAAGGTCCTAGGACCATGACTCTTTTCATCATTGATCTATTGTTTGATGAATAGAGGGAGAAATAACAGCATGGCAGGCTCAGCAATATGTACTACAATCCTTGCCATTTATCCTTTTGTCCTTAGAAGAAATGGAAGGTTTTGTTTTATTTTTAAGATTATAAATATGCCACCCATTACCTGCTAACTTTTGCTGCAATGTGATGTCTCACAAAGACAAATTCAGCTTCATTACGACTTTCCCTCAGAATAGAGGAGAGTTGTAATATTTTGCTATTCTGAATAGACACATCCAGGCAAGATGCAAAGTGGCGTGTCTAAGTCTATCTTGGTGATAGTGGTTGAAATATTTCCATATTGTAGCAAGAATGACAGCCCATAAAAGTGGCATCTATCTATAAGTTATTTGGCAACTCAAATAATTTACCATCATCCTATGATGCCATCACCCGATAATCTGTGAGGTAGTTAGGGACATATAGTGTATATTTCTTCTGTTTTGAAGGGTGAAAAATGAGGTATGAGACTTTGAGCCTGTTACTGAAGAATCTTTGAATCCTGTCTCCTAGTTTAATGTATTTTTTCTTCTCCACTCCTCCTAACCTCTCTAAATGATTTCCTCAGTGGGTTAATATGTGAAGGTAATATCTCAGAAGACTACAACCATCCCAATCCCTTGTCTTTCTGAAGAATCAAAGTAAATGGACACAATTTTACCCACAGGATTTTTTACTCTTTAATAAAATTGAAATTTATCTCTGAATTACACAAACTTGGGGTATTCTTGTAGGATGTATCCTGAGTCTAAAGACTCCTAGGTTCCTAAGACAAGCTCCCCCTTCTCCTGTATTTAAGTCTTAGTAAATTGCAGCTTCATTTTAGCTTCCTTGAAAATTGAAAAAAAATGTGCATTCTCTTACTCAGGGGCTCTTGCTGTGGGGCTGCTTTGATTCCAAAGGAATGTTGCCTATTGTGACAAATGAAGCTAATGTCAGGCAACGTTTCCATAGATTTTTTAATCCTGTTTTGTGTTTGTTCTGTAATCCTCAGATAAAAATAGTCAGTTGGATAATCTAGCAGAAGGCTGGGAAGATGCATTTACGAATGGGCATTCTTTCCCAGCGTGGATTTTGGAAGTTGTCTTCCTATACCAGAGGTAGCAAGGGCCAGATTACAGCAGAGCCTAAAGCCAACCTGTTCCAACAGGCTTCATCTTCCTTTGTACACATTTAAAAAGAATGGGTCCTCACGCAAGCATTTCAAATCCAGAGACAAATTTGAAAAAAATTGCTACAACATGTTGACTGATTCCTTGCCAAGTCAGCCACTGAGAACTTTTTCTTGATCTACTCTAACACGGAGAAAATTAAAGGGGTGGGGGTGGTGGGGGTGGAGAGGAAGAACACTTTGTTATAACAAAATTAAACTGCACAATACCCTGAATTCCTCTCCCTCTTACGTTTTTTTTTTCTTTTCTACACTTAACCCCCTCTTCCCTTTGCCCTTATCCCCTCCTCCTGCCTTTTCTTGTCTCCCCCTTTCCTAATGATTCTTTGTGATCTACTCTGTTGGCTCTAATGTATTCATTTTTACTTTTGGTATCAATACAATGATGTGTTTTGGAGAAATAACTTTCCAAAGATAGTATGTAGATATAGGTTCAAAGCAACAGAAAGGTTAAAAATGTTTTAAAAACATGCCTGTCAGCAGTGGAAAGAAAGCTGTTTGTGGCCAGCAGGTGAGCTGGAGACTACTACAGGGTGTGGTGGAGATAGCAATAAATTAACTGGCAAGCCAAAAACTATTTTTAAAAAAATCAGCTATTTCATAGCATAAAAGCATGACAGCTATGAAAAAAGGAGTGCCCCAGGGAATTCTTTTAGAGTTTGATTTTTTAAAATATGTTTGACATGAAAAATGTTTTAGTACAAATAAAGCAACTGGTATTAAACTTATGGGGGTGGGGAGTTGTGGTTTAGAGTTAATATGAATAATGCATGATATTTAAAGAAAGAATAGCTTTAAAATGTTCCAGGAGGCAGTCCCTGTTAGAATGGTATTTTTTCCCCCTATTTTTGAAGCATCATTAATTCAGCCTTGCCATATATATATATATATATATATATATATATATATATATATATATATATATATATATTTTAACCTGATAGGATACTGGCTAAAGAAATATTATTTGACTTAGATTATTATATTCTTTTATCAGAGAATTTAGTGTAAATATCAAGAAGATCAGTAGAATTATTTAAGCATACAGCCACAGTCATTTACTATAAAAAATAATTTGGCCTAGTTATCTTTTCTAAAAAGCTCATGTGGCACTGCAAACCAAAATCAACCTCATGGAAGGGGAAAAACAAGATCAGATATTTTGAACATTACTCCATAGGAGACCAGCACAATATAGTGTTGCTGAATGCATTGTCGCTGCGCTCCATATGCAATCAGAAGCCAATTGTTACTGGACTGTGTATAAGCACACACTGTGCTCAATGGTCTGATGAGGTATTATGGATATGATGCAAAGAGACCGTGTCGATTAGCAGCGAACAATTTGTTAAAAGCGAAAGCAACTTAACATTGACATTGGGCCAGCTGAGGAGCCAGCCCTTCATGTGGCAACAGCGGGCTTGGTTTTCTCGGGAACCGGGGCCATCAGGAAGGCTCCAGGTAGTGTCCATACAGAAAACAATGAGAAAGAGAAGAGGTTTTATTGCTTTCCAGTTGACCGCCTTTATTACTGTGATTCTTTCTCTACTGTCTCTTCATTATGACATTTCAGCTTTCAGGATGTAAAAGTTCATGCAAAACAGCGTGATTATTATGAATGTCAAAAATGTGCGGAGGAACAGCCTATTAAAATATAGCCTAGAGATAGCACATAACACTGACTTTAAATAACTAGATGAAGCCATTAAATCGCTGATATTGTGTAATTTATACACGAGTATTAATTTGGGTTTCAGTCACTGCTACCACAAGACATTCCTCACCGCCGTCTCCTGGCTCTTCAGGTCGCCGTGCACAGCCTGTGTCCCTAGGTCACAGACAGGAGGCACTTCAGACCCTGTATTTAGGAGGAGTGGTCTGGAGTCAGAAACACGTGAAGATGCGGCACTGCTCCCTGCTGAGCCAGGCTCTACCAGGCTTCTAATGCAAATATGCAATGTAAAATGTGTGATTATTTAGTCAGATCATCACCAAGGACTAAGGCATAGTGGATAGGAGGCATTTCACAGATTGTCGGCAGATAAGATGGGCTTCCCACTCCCCCCATCAAATGAAAGAGGTTGCATTAAAAAAAATTTTTTTCTGTATTTTATTTTATAAAATAAAGTTTAGAATTATGGACGGTCAACAGCTCATAATTTTTTTTTTTTGACTCTTAACGCTCTGCCTTGCCTCCCAAAGCCAAATGTTTTGTTGTTCTAATATAAAAGCCTTAATGCTTTCCCCGTGAACTGAGTGTCAGCCTGGCTTTAAGGTATTTTTTTACTCTTAAAAAAAATGATGTATTACAAGATTTGTAATGGAGTGAACATGCTTGAATTGCACATTTAATTTTTTCAACATCACATTCATGTTTTGCCAGTTTGCCTACCAGCTATCTGTTAACAAAAAGTTCCAAGGCAGGGCTGCAAGTCTGTGCCCAACTCAGCCTTTTGTTTCTGCAGATGTTTGGGCTTAGAGCGATGTTGTAAAGCTCAGGCAATCCAAGGACCATGTTTCTACTTGTCTGCTGAGATTCCCTGTGCATTGTCTAAACCTGTATGCATTGTTCTTTCCGACAGGTGATAACTACCCCGTACAGTTCATTCCATCAACAATGGCAGCTGCTGCTGCTTCTGGACTCAGCCCTTTACAGCTCCAGGTAAGTGCCAGAAGAAAAATATGTGGGATGCGAGCCAGTGCTTTAGTGGAAAACTGCTAACCAGCTGTATGCTAAATAATGATCTGAATGTTAAATAATTTTTTAAGCATAACCTAAAAGGATTAACACCTTATGTACTTACCATATTGCAACCATATTGCAACTAGAAGAGAAAACTGCCAGTTTCAATATTTTTAAAGGAAAAGTGGCACAATGACTTAGTAGTATACTATATAGTCTCTGTCAGGTGAGTTGATGGTTTTACAAATTTTTTTTCTTTTTTATGGCTAGTTGTGATTCAGTGTGTTAGCTTTTTCCTTATCAATTTTCCATCCATGTATTCATTGATGTCCAGATTAGTTCACACATACGAATCAAAACAGAAAACAAGGTTGGTTATTTTCCTTCTTCCAGCTCATAGAACAGGGGGTTGTTATTACCAAATTGCCTAGCTATTCACTAAAATGTGAATGCATTACACCTGCGTGTGTGTAGTCTCATCCTCACCCTCTTCCTCGTGCCAGGCCAAATGCCTGGACATGCTGTCTGACCTAGTTCTGGGTCAGTGTTCTCGATTCAATGCCAAACCTGGGGCGAAAGTGTTTAGAAAGTGGAATAAAAAAATCGTTTGCACCTTAACTTCTTTACAGTAAAATGAAGGGTTTACAGTAGGACTAGGTGATCTGTACACCCTGCTAGCACTGCCATTTTAATGGGAAATTGACTTTAAATATGCGTATTATCACAAAGAGATAATCTCATTGAAATGATGGTTAAACCTTCAGAATTTGAACGTTTAGAAAATACATGATAACTTGAATTTTCCTTACAGTGGGAAGTTTAAAGGTGATATTTTATTCTCATCATTTACTGTGATTATTTTTGAGTTTCCTTACGTAACCTAGGGACTAGCATCTGGCTGGGCCCTTTTATGTCTTCTTTGCTATTCCCTAGACAACCTGAACATAAAAAAGAAATGTGCAAATATTTTACAACGAAAAGCATTTTTTGAGCATTTTCAGTTGGGTCTGCAAGGAAGAATTTTTGCCCTACTTTGAGAAGTGTTTATCATAAGCCTCATGCAGAACATGTTACCCATTATGGACTGTCCAGCACAACTAGACATTTTGCTTAACCGGAGCAGTAACCCTACGCCTGTTCCAAACCTTGCCCTTCCCCACCACTAACCCCGGAACTGGCTGAGGTTGGTAAAATATAAAAAGAAACCTCACTCATAGGAAACCTAATGTGTTTCTCCTTCACCGATAGCTGTGCTAGAACATGTCCCCTTGAGTCAGAGGCAGAAGTAAGAACCAGTACCATTGTTGGATCTTGTGACCAACTTCCTAGGAAAGAGCGTCTGGGTCCCAAATCTTCTACTTTCTATTCTGTGGTGTGGTCAGTACCCTGGATTTAGAAATATGTGTTCTGTTTCATGAGTTCTGACAGTATGTTTTGTCTTTTTTTTTTTTTTTGTCTGAATATGCTACTAAACAGAAGGGTCATGTGTCCCACCCACAAATTAATCCAAGGCTCAAGGGCCTAAGTGACCGTTTTGGCAGGAGTTTGGACACCTTTGAACATGGTGGTGGCCACTCTTACAACCACAAACAGATTGAGGTATGAATACTTCCATTGGTGCTTCATTGGGCGGGGAACTGGATGGTTCAGTCATATTCTAGGCTTTTTTGTTTTTTTTTTAAGTGGCAAACACTCAATCTAAACATTAAAATCTCATCTTTCCCTTTTTCTCATTTCTGAGGAGGCTCATTTTTGCTCCTTTTCTTTCAGAAAAGAAGGGAAACCTCAAACCAATGCCCCTGAATGAGGTTATTGCTATCTATTTAGCCAAATTCTTTACATTATGAATGCCTTCAAAACCATTATTTCCCTTACTCTTTTACTTTTTTATGTATAGTGCTATATCATGTTTTTAAAAAAACAAAAACAGAAAACACTTAAACATTTCTAAGAAAATCTCATTTGACCACCCTATAAAGTTGGTCAAATTCTGCTTGTACAGACAAAACGACAGAGGTTCAGAGAGATCAAGTTATTTAACCAAAGCTACAAAATATTCGCAGAGTCAGAGTTCTTACCCAGGATTTCTAATTCTAATATCTAATTCAGGTTTCCTAACTTAGTTTCTCAGGCTGAAATAGAGGTGGGTGCCTAGGCCTGAAGTTGCTTTTTACCCCATTAACATCTATAGTGTTCCTTTCATATTTAACTTTTGATAAAGCTCTTTGTTGTTTCTGTGGGGTATTCTTACTCCTTGGGAGAAGATGGCTCATAGGGCTCTTTTGAGAACCAGTCCTTTTCTTCTATGGGGAACCAGCCCCTCTCTCCCCAGTGTCATGCTTAATTCTTCTCCTATACCATTGGCTTCCTTCTCTGGGAAAACCAGCTCGCTGTTGATTCACAAAAAAATGGAGACAGGCTACCTCAGAGTGAAACACACTTTAACTTCCTGAGTTACATGTAATACAACGTCGTATAGTCTAACCTAGGATGGGCAACTCAATTAAAAAAAGAAAGAAAGAAAGAAAGAAAAAAGGGAGGGAGGGAGGAAGGAAGGAAGGAAGGAAGGAAGGAAGGAAGGAAGGAAGGAAGGAAGGAAGGAAGGAAGGAAGGATTGAAGGATTGATGGATTACATTTAGCCAAGTTGTATATTCAGCTCTTATCAGCTCTGCCAGTCTATACATATCCAACACTATGTGCTCAGTGAAGTGCCCCTTGGACATCTTCTCGGCTGCTTTGGAATCTGCATTTTTGGAAGATGACAAAGCTCACTCTTAAGAAAGCAGAGAACAAGATCAAAGGGCCCCATGGAAGTAGCCTAAGGAAGAGCCCAGAGCTTGTTGCCCACCTTGTTCTTCCCTTTCACTTTGATAGGAGAGGTAGATGGGGGCGGTTTCCCCCCAGACATGACCATACACACACTGTCAGGGTCTCTGCTCTACAGCCAGAAGGGGTTTCTTTCCTTAAGCTTTCTTTTGGATGTAGAAAAGGTGCCATATTTCTGAACATTCTGAAAATCTGCTGTGCTTAGGATTGATTGCTAAACAGAGAGACAACTGGACATTAGGAGCAAGACTTTGTATGTGATGACAGCTTACCTGCTCAGGACAGATAGTTTGTTCAACTCTTAAGTGCTTGAAAGAATGTGAAAGTAGGTGACCTTGGTGTGATTGCAAGCCTTCCTCTCCTCTTTGCCTTTTATTGTCTCTTGAGGTGTTGAGTTCTATCCCATCAACCTCCCCATAGCCAGTTTTCTACCCGATCTTTTTTTTAAACTAATTTTTCACTTCGGTTGACTTCTTTCCCCCTACAAACTCACAGGTCCCTGATGCTCTGGCTTCTGTTGGGTTTCTCAAAACCACAATGTCAGATGTGAGGGTCAAATCTGGGTAGTGCCGTAACGATGCTGATCTAGAACCACAACATAATGCTAGATGTCTGTCACTTTTATTGTACTAAACAGAGAACCCATTAAAGCAGGAGCCCTCATAGCTTTGCAGTTTAAGTTTGGGCTGGTTTGAGAGTTTCCTGGGTTTTTGTTGATTCTTGCTCTGTTCTCTTGCTCCCATTTTTTTTTTTTTTTTTTTGCAATGTTTTCTTGCATGTCAGGCAACCTTTATTCTGTTTGCTGTTATGGTACCCTGGTTAGAAAAGATTGACCTTGTTTGAAAGGCAGGTTTCCCAAACTTTCCTGGTATAACATGTTTATAGGGATGTTCTGAACAGCACAATAGACACTCATATCTAAGCTGCTACAGACATGAACATTTTCAATCTTGAACAAAAGGAGCAAAATTTAATAATATCTTGCTTTATTGATTTGAAAGTCTGTTTGTTTTTTTTCTAGCTAAAGTTTTCTCCCTCTCTTTGACAAGCCAAAATATCACAGCTCTGTCCATTATCATGATCACGATAAACTGTTGATGCTAAGGAAGCAGTACAATGATGATAACTGGTTTCATTTCTAAACAGAGATTCCTAGGAAGAAAAGTCCACAGCATGTACATACATACATATCACCACCACCACGTTGCCACCCCACCACCTCCACGCACACACACCCTGCTGCGTTGCTCAGAGCTGGTCCTGTCCGACCTTACAGTTCATTTGTCCTTCAAAGGTTGTCACTTCTGACATTAGTAAGCCTGGGTACATCTTGAAAGCATTTATATATACTTATACTTTGGAAGCCTGAAATCTGGTCCTAAATAGAGAAAAGATATTTTAAATGGAAAGACCCGCTTTACATTTGTGTATTCCAGTTCTTTCTTTTTTTAAAAAAATAAGGAAGATACAAGAAAGTTTTTCTTTCTTTTTTTTTTTTGGGGGGGGGTTTTCTGTGCCAATCGAAGGCATGGTTTTCTCTGCCTCAGGGGCACAATATTAGAAGAGAGCAGGCCAAAGAATGCTATTTTTAGTTGAACAGTTCAGCAGATGGAGTCATGAATACTCATATATCTGAAGGCTGAGGGGCTTGAACCATTAATTTTGATAATGTATTTAACCCTGGGAACAATCAGAAACTGCAACTCTAAGGTTACAGTGCTTTTGACCTTTAGAGACGAGAGGGCACTTGCTACAGTAAACAATATATTATATTGCTACTTATTCCAATTCTCTACCCTTATAAATTTCAGGCCCAGTTGCCATTTGCTTTGCTCAGCTATGTTAGCATTGATCCTTCAAGTAAGTCAAAAAGAATGTTAAGGAAGGGGGACCAGTATAATGAGGCAGTCATGTAAATACGGCCTTTACATAGCTAAGATGTTAGATTGTTTCTGAAGAAATATTGTCTTAGAAACTAAGCTCTAAGTGCCTTTTTTTTTTAAAAGGAAAAAGTGGTTTCAGTGTATTGATTCATTTTACATGGTGACTTTCAATATGATAGAACCTTAAAGTGATTTTGTTTTGTTTTTGTTTTGTTTTGTTTCTAATTGGGAGTAATGTTACCTCGTAGTTGTAGCTTATATTAAACACAATCTGGTACTATGTCATGCAAAGTGACGCACCTGTCTCATGCCTCCTTATTAAATGATGCATGCTTCTCTTTAGCAAATACAGCAGTTAAATATCACACAGCTTAAGAATTCCTAATTAAAATATCTCCACATGTCAGCATATTGGTAATGTATTATTTTAATCCATTTATTTTGTTTATGAAACAGTGACATATGTTTAGATTGTGAAATATATGAGCCTTAAAAAATCACTTTATTGAAGAAAATTAATTCCTACAATACTGTCTCGGTAATGTGTTCACTCACCCAGCCAGTCGCTGGCGGCACTGCCAGTCTTAATGTTGGGCAGACATACTTACCAGTTTTATCTGCATAACAGTCTCGCAGAGAAGCAATAACAATTCCTTTTCTTAGATCCAAATGATAAGGCTTTTCTTTCTTTACTTTTTTTTTCTTAACATTAATTCAAACCTGTCCCCCTCAAAACACTTTTTGTTGCTTCTTTTCCTTAATACAATGAAGGATGGGACTGAGGGTATATGTATAAGGGATTCTGAAAGACCAATCAAAATTAAAAACAAGCTAGTTACCTTTTCAAAGTTAGACATAGTAATTTGTTTGTCAGCAGGGAGATGTTTGGGTCAGCCCTGAGATAAAGTGACTGTCAGCAGTTATTCCTACAGGACAAGTAATTTCACTCAATGTATTACTGACAGATTGCTCACTTCTCTGAATCACTGGAGAAAACAAACTTAATATTGTTACAGGCAGAGTTTCTGTCTTCATTAGCCTCAGAGAATGATTTTTATCGAGCATTCAAAGTCTACCAAGCTGTAGTTGGGACATATTTTAACAGACAAGTTTTTATAATGATAGTATGGGTAGTAGTCTAAATGAAAGAAATTAAACATGAAAATTTTTTTAAAAAAATCAATAAATGGATTTGCACTTTTATCTGATGGGCATTATGTGTAGTTTAGGGGAGATTTGAGGAAAGGAGTATAATTGGAGCCTGAAAACACTAGCAAAACCTATCAACCATAAGTTATTCTTAAATGAAACTATTAAAGTCTGCCAAGTTTGCAAAGATGGAGGAGAACAATTGAAGTTTTTGCAAAAGTGAATGCAAACACATATTTTATTTAAATGATATTGTCAATTTTCATGCTACAAATGGAAAGTGAAGAAGTGCCCCATCAATATTGAGAATGCTCTATTCCTATTTCAGTTCCAGCCTAAAGCTTTATGGTTTTATATGTACATGCTCTTCTCTGGCTCAGACCCTGTCTTCTTGTTTGCAATTGTAAACATGCCTCAGTGCTCGGAAGGAATGAGAGGGTGAGTTAGCTTTGCTGGGTGGGCTTGAGAGGTTGTGATTTCTAATAGAGAGTTGAATAAAGAGCAGATTAGAGTGACCTATTACTGGCTACCTGATGGAGAAAAAGGGATGCACTGATTCAAAGCTTGTTTTGAGGATGCCAACCATGGGGTTGTGCTTTGAGGGGAAATGCTTGCTTTTCTTTTAATCAGCCTTTCCTCACCCCCTTTGGTTTTAAGAGTGTGATGGAACTTGGGAGGATCATTACAACTGAGACTAGATGAGCTGGGGACTAATGGAGTGAGCTCCACTTTGAAATCAGTATCTTGGATTAAAGTTTCCACAATTACTTACTTGCTATGCGGTCCTGTACTGGACTCAAATTCCCTCCTTTTTACAATGTGTTCATTGTAAAAAATGGGTAATATTTACTTTCAGGGTTTTTGTGAATAGTAAGTGGGTTTATGAGGCATGAGTTAGATGTCCACAAAAAAAAAAATCATCATCATAGTAGGAAAACACTTTCCAACATGCCAATAAGCAATCAATTCTATCTAGCTTTGCTGTCTAAAGTGCTTCTGATAGGTAACTAATTTACTAGAACATAGGTCACTGAATTCAGGGACTTTTGTCTCTTTTGTTTACTGTTGAATCTCTAATATTGTCTGGTATAGTATTTGGTAAAATGAACAAATGAATGAATTTCATCATTGGGGACTTTCTGGGATCCCAGCTTCTTTGAAAACTTTTTTTTTTTTTTAAATATATACAGTCACATGCTCTCTCTTTAGGAGGCCTTATTTCATGCAAACAACTTTTCATTTCTAGGTAGGCTCCTTAAGAAAAACAGCAAGATACCAAGTAAATCCTGATGGAGGTTAATGAAATTTAGGCAGATCAGTGAAGAATATAAAACATGAAGACTTTTCCTAGTGTTTCGAATTCTGACTTGTGATTATATTCAATGAAAACAGAGTAATTTATACCTACCCACAAATTAAAAGATTGGGTAAACTGGATTATCTTTTAGAAATTGAATTTTCAGTTGGTTTTAAGGTAATACCTAAAATTTGAACAAGTATAGCTCTTCTCAATAAACCCTGTTAATCATGGTATTTAAATGATTTGATTAATGGTGTGTTCAGCTGTACTGACAGAGATTGTTTAGTAGGAGCCCAGGACCTTGGAATTACAAAATCAGTGCAGTCCTCTAGCTTTCCTAATAAAAGATTTCTACCAACATTTATTTAGCTCCAGCTTCACTAATGAACCCACTCAACAGGGAGTTCCCAGTGTGTGAGTACTTGTATTTAAATAGACTGTACATAAGATACAATGTTGTCTAAAATAGCGACAGGTATTTTTATTCCCGTTTTTACCAACCTGGAATTTTGAGCTATTGTTTAGTGGGCGCCATGTATCTAATATCTGTATGCCTATGTGTTATAATGAGCTACCTTGTAAATCAGAGAGATGATGTGATGAAGGATGTGTTGGAAGCTTAGAAAAGCAAAATGTTCTAGTGTTTTAGAAAATGCTTCACTCCAATTTCCAACCATAGAATAAGTCAGAATATAAAACATTTAGGAAATTTAAATCAGAGAAAAATATGATGCAACATTTTGATGTGACATTTTTAACTGCTTTATTGAGGTATGACTGACATACAAAAAGCTGCATATATTTAATATATACAACTGGATGAATTTGGAGATGAGTATATATCCATTAAACCATGCAACAATCTATGTCATAAACTTAGTCATCGCCCCTGAAGTTTCTTCCTACTACTACTATTATTATTGTTTTGTGTGATTAGAACATTTAACGTAAGCTCTTAGTAAGTTTTTAAGTATACAATACAGTATTATTATTATTATTTTTTTTTTTTGAGGGCACTGTCACTGGCCCTCCTATGTGGGACCCGAACCGGGGCCGCTGGCTTCCCAAGCCAGCGCTTAACCACTGTGCCGCTCGGCCGGCCCTCAATACAGTATTATTAACCATAGGCTTTATGCTATACAATTGATCTATAAGAGTTATTCATTTTGCATAACTGAAGCTTCTTGCTATTTGTCTAATACTTCCTGTTTCCCCTCCTCCAATCCCTGGCAAGCACCATTCTACCCTGCTTCTGTGAGTTTCACTCTTTTAAATCCCGCATGTAAGTGTCAATCACATAGCATTTATCCTTCTGTGTCTGGCTTAGTTCCCTTAGTGGAAAGCTCATCCGTGTTGTCACAGATGGCAGGAATTTCTTCCTTTCTCTAAGTTGAATAAGATTCCATTTTATGTATATACTACATTTTCTTAATCAATTCATCCATCAGTGGACATTTAGATTGCTTCTATTCCGTGGTTATTGTGAATAATGCTGCCTTGAACATGGGAGTAAAGATATCTCTTTGAGATCTTGATCTCAATTCTTTTGGAGAATATATATATATATATATATATATATATATATATATATATATATGGTTGTCGGAAAAGTCATGACATATTTTTTCTGTTTTTTCATTGCAAAAATGTATCATGACTTTTCTGACAACCCAATATATGTATATGTGTGTGTGTGTGTATCTATATATATATATATCTTATATATAGCACCCAAAATTTAAGGTCTTGCATTGAAGTCTTTAATCCATTTAAAGTTAATTTTTGTGTTTGGTTTAAGATAAAGGTCCAATCTCATTATTCTGCATCTAGATATTCAGTTTTCTCAGAGACTGTCCTTTTCCCATTGGGTATTCTTGTTACCTTGCTACCTTTGTCAAAGATGATTTGACTCTATATGTGTGGGCTTATTCCTGGGCACTGTATTCTGTTTCATTGGTCTATCTGCCTGTTTTATGTCAGTATCATGCTGTTTTTGTTACTGTAGCTTTGTCAGATATTTTGAAATTAGGAAATGTGATGCTACCAGCTTTGTGCTTGTTGTTCAAGATTGCTTTGACTATTCAGGGTTTTTATGATTGCATATGAATTTTAGTGTTGTTTTTCCTATGTCTTTAAAAAAATGCCATTGGAATTTTGATAAGGATTACCTTGAATCTGTAGATCACTCTGTGTAGTATGGCACTTTAACAATATTTATTTTTCCCAACCCCAAATATTTTACTGATATTACAATTAAAAGGAATTGAGGAGCTACAGGTGGATAGATAGTTTTATAGATACACCCCAGTGGAGGGATAAAACTTCTGGCCGGTAGAGCTAGCAAATAGTTATTACTACTCTGCCAATTCTTCTTTACTCTTTTATTCGGAGAAGCATTCATATGTCACAGGTATGCATGTTTATGTAAATCTATCTAAATTGTAAATTCAGAAAAAAATTGTAATGATTTAAGCTCTCTGTACTGTGAAACCATTTTGCTTTATTTTGACTGTTCTAGATTTTTTTTTTTTTTTTAAGGGCAGTGTCACTGGCCCTCATATGTGGGAGCCGAACCGGGGCCGCTGGCTTCCCAAGCCAGCGCTTAACCACCGCGCCCTAGATTTTTAGGATTAGGATAATTAGATTCTCTTACATATCTTGCAGACCACAATGGCACTAATCATTCATTCTTTTCTCAATTAAATGTGAATAAACAAGCACTAACTATATATCAGTACTCTGTACTAATTGTTGTGTAGATTAAAAAAACAAAAAAAACTCATTGTATATTCCCTTCCTTCATTCCTCCCTTAAAATTGATGACATCAGTAGAGTCATCCTGAGTCAAATTGACAGGAATTAGTTAACATTATTTATTCCCAATTTTATAAACACCAATTCCTTGATATTTTTAAATCATTTAATGTGGGATTAGCTAAGCATTTGCATTTCTTGTTAATAGACTAATAGGTGGAGGCAAAATAGACCCAAATAAATTTCCCAAGGCTTCCACCCTTTTTGTCATTTGGTGAAGCAAAGGCTTAAACAAAGATGTTTAATTTCCAATAAACTTCACTGAGTTCGTTCCTGTCTGTGTGCTTCTCTTATAGCACCAGCTAAAATACCTATGTCTAACCTTTAATATCGTGATATGTATCTTCACCTGGACCATGATTTTTGATACCTTATCAGTGATTTCCCTAATACTGTTGACCTTGAACAGTATGAACTAAAATAAAACAAAACAAAAAAGATAAATGATAGATATGTATAAAAATTTTATTGTTTAAAGTATATCCATGTGTTGAGTATCTCAAACTATACAAAGTGCAAACGTTGCTCATTCGAAGTCAGTTTGAAATAGAGTTGTTTTAAACCTAGAAAATCTACTTTGGGGATATTTATGAAATTTTTAGTCTAATTCTCTTATTCCTTTAAGTTAAAGAAAGAATTAATTATTACATCCTCTCTTCTTAAAATCTGGTTACTTGAAGTTATACTTGTTTGCTTTGAATATGTTGCAGTAGCATAACTCTTTTTGTATGCTAGAGTTGTATCAAAACCTGTTTCTTTTTTTTTTAAAGAGGGCAGGGTCACTGTCCCCTCATGTGGGATCCGAACCGGGGCCGCTGGCATCCCAAGCCAGAGCTTAACCACTGTGGCACTCAGTTGGCCCAAAACCTGTTTCTTTTAAGGGAGCTTATACATAGTCATGCTCAGGAAATATGAAAAAGTTTGTATGAAAATTCAAACATCACAGATTTAATCATTCAATTATTGAACGAATATTCATAGTGCCTATTACTTGCCAGGTACTATTCTAGACCAGTGGTCCTCCATTGGAGACAATGTTGCCCCCTAGGGTTCAGTGAACAATGTCTGGAAATACTTTTGATTGTTATGATGTAAGGAGGGGGTGGAGATACTACTGGCATCTAGTGGGTAGAGACCAGGGATGCTGCTGGTTACCCTACAATGTATAAGACAGCCCCCCGACAACAAAGAATTATCCAGTCTAAAATATCAGTAGTGCTGAGGTTGAGAAAAATCTCTTTTAGGTTCTGAGGAAATATCAGTGAATCAAACAAACTCCTTGCCCTCATGGAGTTTACATTCTAGAGAGGGAAAGAGAAAGCAGGGCAAGAACTCTATAACAAAGTCTTGAGATTGCAGATTTTACTGATCTTAGAAATATCTCACCTACCTACCTGTCTGCCTGAACCTGGGTGGGCAGATTTTTAAAAATTGAGACCTATTGGATTGTTTATCTTTGGTTCTTTACTTCATTTTGATCTCCCAAACTAAGACTTTTATTCTAGCCAGTCAGTCCCTTCTGGCTAGAATAGTCACAATTCTCCTCAGGCCCATCTTTTCAATTATATTAAACATACTACCACATACTCTGGCTTTCAGGAAAGGAATATTATTTCTGACTGCTATGGAATAGAAGTCTATCTTTCAGAGTAAAGTAAATATGAAATTTGGTGGGGACCTGTTTGTTAGCTTTTATAGGGTGCTGTTTATTGAGATCCCATAGGATAAGTGGGATCATTTGTGGCAGAGAATTTGTAATTGCTGTGTGAATTGGCTGTTAGTACAAAAGAAGTCTGAATTTCTTTCCAAAAGCAAAACCAAACAGATGTAAGAATAGTATGAATATTATATATGCATATATAGACACACATAGTATATATGTATACATACATATATAAAATACATATTGTATAGTTTTTGCACTTTAATAAGCAATTTATTTTAGGCTTTATAATAAATGTGCTTTAATATTATTCCCATATTTTAGAAGAAGAAAGTGAGGCTCAGATAGGACAAGGAACTTGTACCAGATCACTCATCTATTAAACAAAGCAGGACTATAATGGATGGTTTAAGTGTATTTTAAAATTTACTTCTTGACCAGATTCTTTGCCTTTAACTCTGCTGACTGGCATGTAGGAAGCACAGTCATTTAGAAGCTTTCTTCTTTTTCTTTTTTTTTTGAGGGCAGTGTCACTGTCCCTCATATGTGGGACCTGAACCAGGGCCGCTGGCGTCCCAAGCCAGCTCTTAACCACTATGCCATTCAGCTGGCCCTAGAAGCTTTCTTGCATAATCTATTCCTCCCTTATTATAATAGTCAAGTAAAAGTAATTTAATTAAACCATAAAAGGAAAACATTTCAAAGTCAACAGGACATTCTCAGGATCCCAAAGAGTTCATGTGCTTTCCAGATTTCCAGGTTACCATCCAGAAGAAATTTCACAAGGCTAAGAAGAGCTATCCTGAAATCCGTCTTATCTTACTCTGTAGCTTTCTTGCGGGGAAAATGCTTAGAATGTGTTATTTGCTGGATGCCAGAGCTCTGTTCTTTTGAGAGTTTCTGGGACTGTCTGACAATTTGAAAGTTCTGATGAGAGTCCCGGAGTGGCTGGGGAGCGCATCCTTGCCCACTCCCGGCCTGCCTTGCCCTCCGAGCGTGTTGGGCAGGTTGCATGCCAGCAGACGAAGCAGATGTTTGAGCATGCTGGAGTGGGGCGCCTGCTGCATCAGGAGCTGGGCATTCCTCTTGACATCTGGACATCGCTGGGTCAGGATGCCTGCCTCAGGCCAGGAGGCTGCGGGAGCCGTGGGGGCAGAGAGCGGACTCTTCACTGCTCTTTTAAGCGATTAGAGCACTGAAGCAGCAATAATGTTGAATTATCGCTTGGCTGCTTTCTTCTCAGGAATCTTGGGACAATAGGAGAGTCAGAAAGGAGCATTTACAGTAAAGTCATGTTCAGAGGAACAAGGCTAATTGTAGAGTATTAAAGAGCTTTATTTTTTAAATTATTCCATTTACAAATAGCTCTGGACAGGGTCTGGAACTTTTTAGAGCCCTAAACCCTGTAGCTTAAAGAGACGTTTCTAATGTAAAATGGCTGGGTACAGAACCATTATTTCAGCCATTTTCCAGTTTTAGAGTTTGGTCAAGTTGTGCTATGAAAGAGGCAGCATTTGCTTAAAAAGAAAAAAAAATACACTAATACTTATAACTGCTGGATGAAAATTCTCTAACTTGAGGGGAAGGGAGAAGACTTTTTTAGGTAAGAGGTCGACGGACTTACGCCACTGACTTTTACAGTTTCGCTTTATTACACGGAAAACTGGCCTGCCTTTGCTGCCCCGAGCTGAAACCATCTGTTACACCAGCTTCCTTTATGATATGTGTTATTTAAGCACAATGGATGTGGATATGGGTAATTTACAATGTATTTTTCAATGAGCAGTTGTTGTCACATTATGTGGCTTTGCCTCTTATAATTTTTCATTAGTGTGACCTCTGCTCAAAGAAGTCTTCTTATAAACAGATTACGGCCATTTGTGTTCGCAGTAATATATTGAAGAAGAACGCTATGTTGCTCTCACTTAACCTCTCAGATTCTAAGGGGGTTCTATTTAATTAACACTGGTGAGGGGCTGACCTGAGAGGCTAGAAAAGTGACGGAGCTGCAGTTTTCAAGTTCTGCTCTACTCAGCTGGGAGAGAAATTAAAAAAAATTAGCAAGTAATATTTTCTGAAATTCCCTCTAACTAAGCTGCATTTCAACGGATCATTTAATGCTCAAATGGACAAAGGTATTACTTCAATCATTGAATTGTATCAAATTCCTTCTCAGAGGCCCAGTTTAAAAACTCTGTGGGCAAAGTGGTTTAGCGTTGCATTCTCAGTGGATTATCACTCGGCCTGCTTAAAACAAAACAAAACAAAAAAGCAAATATATTAAAAATAAAGAAGAATAAGGAGAAACATCCCCTGTGACTAAAGGGAGTGGAGCGTGTGCCCCCGAGTCCTCCCTCCACTGGATTGCCCCCCAGAGCTTAGGAGTTTCTTAGGCCACATAGAAAAAGACACTCCCTGTGCAGTGCGGCTGTTCACCTGCTCACAATATCTTCCTCCGGTCCCAGGAAGCGTTCGCTCCAGGGCCCAAGGGGCAGTCCCTGAATCATGCATCGTTCAATCATTAGCTTAGCCGTAGCACAGCTGAGAGTGACAAGAGAGCGAGAAGCCTCGTTGAGATAGAAGAGGTCCAGATATCACTTCTCTATCCATTTATCAATAGTTTTAAGAAAGCGGCATTTGAGTTGCAGAGCAAAATAGTCACGTATACTTCATTTACATCCAACCATACCGTTCCTGATTTTAGATTCACCTCTGCCACATTTCCTCATTATGAATCAGTGTCATCAAATACAGCTATACCTCACTATGAAACAGGTAAATGACTGTATATCGTCAGGTGAGGGATGATTGGTTACCATGTGTTGGAACGACATGACTCCCTTTTTATCTGGCAGCGACCTTACTCTCTGACATGTTTTCTGGCTATGCAATAGTGAATGGCTTGGGGGCGACCAGTTAGCTCAGTTGGTTAGAGCACAGTGCTCATCACACCAAGATTGCCGGTTCGATCCCCACATAGGCCACTGAGCTGTGCCCTCCACAACAAGATTGAAACAACTACTTGACTTGGAGCTGATGGGTCCTGGAAAAACACTGTTCCTCAATTAAAATAAATAAATAAATAAAATAGTGAACGGCTTGGAGGTTTCAAGAAAGCAGTGCTCCTTGGTTCCACCACAACTCTTCAGTTCAAAGAGGTAATTTACTCTGAACCTCAGTCTCCTCATCTGTGAAATGGGAGTAATGACACATCCCATATTGTGAATATTAAATGAAAAAACATAAGCCAGTTACCTAGCACAATGTCTACTATATGGTCAGTACTCAATAGACTTCATTTCTCTCCACACCCTTACACTTGTATCTGTCTTATTCATCCATTAATTTAACAAATATTTGTAAAGCATGTGGTATATATTTTAGGTACTCTATTAAGGAAGCAAGCTAAGCAAGTTCCTGCCTTTTTATAATAGTCTAGAGAGGAAATCCATTAAATGAGCAATACTTCAAAGTGATAAGAACAGATAACACAGGGCTGACCATTTGTTATATAGTTATATAAATTATACTCATTTATTGACTGACCAAGCTGCCTGTGTGTATGCTTTTTGAAATCTTTCTGTCCTAATACGTATGCCTGATGACCACGCCTGAGTTCATAAAACATGATGCCTACCCAGTACTCTTTAGCAGGAAATGATGGCCAGGCAGCAATTGAGGTATTTCAAATTGGACTTTCCACTAATCAAGAAAAGATGCCACCATATTGAAAGAAAAGCCTTCCCAAATAGACAGTGAGATTGTCAAATTGCAAAGACTTTCAGAGCTAGTAAGGACCTCAGAGGCCTTGAGGGTCCAATCCGAACCTTCCGCTGGTTCCATGAGCTTTGGCAGATTAATCTTCATATACACAGATTCTGTTACATGGGATCAGGAATCATATTGACCCCCATAGGGAAATTGTAAGGAATAAACAAGACACCACTTGTGAGAAGTGCTTTACCCAATGTCGAGTGTGATATGAATCTTTTGATTTTCCAGTTGAAGACTGATTTTCTCAGTCTCTTGACTGAGGCCCAGAGAGGTGGATTATCTTGATTTAAGCCACACAGCTTGTTAAGGGGCCTGGTTTAGGATGCATAAAACTGTGAGGCAACTGTGCAAATTTGATTGCATCTTACAACTAACTTTTGGGTAAATTGAACTGAATTCAAACAGATGGCCAAGAGGCCAGTGTATCTCATGCTTCCACTTGTGAGTTTTTGTAGAGATGTATTGTTTGCAATGGAATATACCAACCTAATGAAGATTATCCTCTAAAAACACAAAATAAGACATATTCAAGTATCAGATCATGTACCAGTGCTTATAGTAGTGACAAGGCCAGAATATAAACTTCTGTTAATTTATATGATTAATTATTATATGAAAAGGGATTCATTATTTAATCAGTGCATTCACACACTAGCTTCCCACATGTTTATTAAGTGCCTACTGTGTGGTAAGCCCTCTCTTCTATTCAGGGATACTAAGATCAGTAGAACTCAACTCTGCCCTCAAAGGGCCCACCATCTAGTAAGCAATGTGATCACTGTTGGGTTTCCAGAATAAAAATTCTATGGGAGGAGGAAGTGCTAAGCTCTGGCTGGGGAAGGAAGCATTGGATATCTTCACGGAGAAGGTGATGTTTAAAAGTGGAATTTTGAAAGGAGAGTGGCCGTTCCCCAGCTTTATGGGGATAGGATGCAGAGTGGCAGAGACACAGAGGAGGGAAAAAGCACCCCGGGCAAAGAACACAGCTGGCCTGTAGGGCTAAAAGCCACAGACAATGTGGCATGTTCAGAAAATGACAGCCCGGCCTGGGCTGAGCTCACAAGAGCAATAGTAGGTGAGCTTGGAAAGGTAAGCACAGGGTCAGATCACAAAGTGCCTTTTTATACCACACTTGGGAATTGGTAGTGCATGTGTTAGACATGATTTTATTCACACCATATATGGTGAAGTAGTCTAAGGTAGAGTGAATGACTTTATGATGTGATACTCCTCTATTAATTTGATCTCTAGTTTACATTTCCCATTACACTAGATTTAATAGTTAGGGAACCGTATTTAGTAAGATTCATAGTCCCTTTAGTACAATGGTACCCTGTGGCAAGTGAAACGATACAGAGTAAACAAAACTGTTTCAGTGGGAAGCAAAGCCAACGTTCAGCCACTGTTTCCCCGGGAATTGGGGAAATCTTGTCATCTGCAGTTTGTACTAAACCCAGTCACGTTTAGCCCAGTGCTTCTCTGCGAATAGGACTCGATACTGTATTTCAAACAAACGATGAAGCTCGGGGTAAAAAATCTATAAAGAACAGCTATGGTTCTTCTGATTGTTAATGCCGTGCAATTATGCCCCTTTCTGGGATAATAAAATGTTCCTTGGCAGAGGTCAGGATCTCTGCCACTGACTTATTTAACAGATCCTCTTAACATCTGTCCTGCAGACTGTGCACTTTATTAGCAGACAAGAGACCCAACAGACTTAGCCTGCTGTGTCCCTCTTTCACATTCACACAGCTGTGGATTAACTCAGACTTTCCAGAAGAGGACCAACCAGAAGGGATTGTCCTGTTATTGGCTGATGCTAAAAAGATGGGGGGTGGGGGGAAGAGCAGAAACAAATGTTGCCCTAGTACAATTCAGTATTTTTTAGGGTGACAATTACCAGTCTGTTTTAAAAAAAGGAATAAAAGCCGCTATTTCACTAAAAAAGGAAAGTCTATTCATATCTGTGTGGGAACCTAATCAGGCTCTTGTTTCCAGTGATGATGACTCCACAGTCGCACCAGGTCTGCGACAAGAATGCCCCTTTTGTATGCCGATAATGTGGAAACGATAAAATTTCCTTTAAGAGACATATGTGTTTACATCATGAGATGTGTTATTTGACAAAATGCTTTGTTCTCCTCATATTTTCCATGCGGAGTTTCGTGCTGGGTTGTTGGGCTGGAAATCTTTGATTAACTGGAATTAGTCGCCTAAATAAAATAGACACTTGTGTTTTATGAGTCTTCTTGCTGCGCTGTAAATTACAGTAAAACATATAAGGGGTGACAGAAAGACGTGCTGATTTGAACCTCTGACCCACGACAGGCACAAAAACATAAGATTATTCCTTCAAAGAGCTGCACAGAGACATAAATATTCCATGGTCCACTTGGAATGACGCCCTCTTACACACTAAAGCTGTGATTTTACATCGTGTACTGTGAGTTTTCTTGGGGGTGTTGCAGTAGGCTTAGAGAAGAGAATTGAGATTCCAACCCCCCCCACCACCAAATTAGGACTTTGAATGCTTCAAGGTTTTTCTGTGTTCAACAATGGACAATGAGAACGGGAACAAAACAAAGTTCCTGTTCCCTAAACAAATGGCCAAGGGTGATTTCCCTTTTTCAGAGAAGTGTCACATTTTATAAATCTTAAGGCTTTCTCAAGGCCACATTGGTTCTCAGTGTGAAAATTAGTTCTGTGGGCCACAGCTTTTGGTCACTGACCCAAAGGAATGGTCTGGGAGAGAGAGACATTACTAAAAGCAGATCAGAAACTCTTATTAGCTTAATCACGTTAATATATTACAGGGGACTGGTGTCCATTCTGTAGGATTTTTTTTTTTTTTTGGTTAAATAATTTTATAGGATTATTTAAAAGCTTTTAGTTAACATAGGGTATCTTTCTGGGGCTTCATTATAGGCAGAGCCTACCTAACTGTCCTCAGTGAAAACTAATGGTGACAGGTGTGTTAACAGATCTTATTGTGGCAGTCATTTTTCCAATATATGCATATATCAAATCATCACATTGTACACCTTAAACTTACTCAGGAAAGCTGGAAAAAATGCCTAATTGTGTCTAATGATGGTGTTTCGCTAGTGATTGTGAATTCTTCCATTATACTATTATCATGTTGTGTGTCTCCCTCTCTCCTTCCTGTCCTTGCTATGAGCTCCTGGAAAACAGCCTGTCTTCATCTTTGTACCCCTCATTTTTGCTAAACTGAATAAAAATGCCAAATGTTTTTCTGAAATAGATCACTTTGGAGTAACGTCTCTTAAAGAGAACATACTAATAAGAGCCTGCAAGTATTGAGGCTCTGTGGTGTCGCCTTAGAATGTTATGTGCACAAATGAATTTACTTCATATAACCATCTTTTGGAGTAGGTACTATTATTTTTCCCATTTTAAAGATGTGGAAATTTAAGGCCCAGACAGATGAAATAACTTACCCGGAATTACTTAGTTAGTAAACTGGCTCTGACTAAGGAGTGCATCCTGCCTCTCAGAGCATCATGTAAACCTTGTTTTTCCAGCTTCCTTCTTCAGCCTTTTCTATTAACCATGACCTGCTTCGTCTGCTGCAAGGATTTTTCAAGGTGGATTATTGAGATACGTTTCAGAATCTTAGTAGTGACAATTAAGCACAATGTATGCTTATTGTACATTATTCAAATATTTTTTTTATTATGGTTGCTATGTATAAGATCTCATTCCTTTCTGCTAATTAAGGAGGAAGCCATGGGTATTCCTGTAGGATACAGATGGTGTATTTACATACTGCAAAATATGCTGAAGTTCTCCGTTTGACAATACTGATAATTTGCAGTTTAAAAAATAACAGTTAGTGGAGGTGGCTCTAAAATAGGGTAAAACATTTTTTTGAATTAAAAAGAAACATACAGAAGCAAATAGAAGTGGAAAGTAAGAGGATATTTTACATTTTTTTCTTGCTAATTTTATTTGATCACTTAAAAGCTAATTCAAAATACATTCTTATTTCTCTCAATATTTACTGTAAATGCACATTTCACATTAATAGTATTAATATGAAATTTCTGTTTGATAAATCTGTACGGTTCATCATAGGCATGAATTTTGTTTATTAGCGTGATTCTAGTGTTCAATCTTCCAAAGTCTCCTGAAAAATTAAAAACCAAGTTAATTTTAAAAACAGTAAAAACATTTTCAAGTAGTAAACATGTTTATTTCCAACCAGCAACATTTGTTCTATTGATTAAAGTGGAAAAAATAGCATTTAGAAATATTATACTTTCATGCAAATTTGTTTTCCCAAATATACACCACACACACACACACACACACACACACACACACACACACACAATTTTAGTAAACTTTTTCTATTGCATATTTACCCATATTTGTCTTCCTTCTGTGTTCTTTGGGAGACATTGGGTGGAAATCGAAGGGCATAGAAGCTGGGCAGTTGTAGAATACTTTTCAAGCAGTCGCATCTGGTTTCTTGGCAGGCATCGTGGGCCAACGCAGAGCAGCCCTGGCATACCTCCAGATTTTCCTGTGGGTATTGCTGAGGGATTTCCAGGTCTGCCATGTTGTTGTAATGGTGTTTTCCAGAAACCCAAAGACTCAGAATGGAATTCAAAGTCCATTAGATTGTACATATGGTCTACATGATCTGGCCACTGTGCCATCTTTTTGATACCTGACCTTTGCCCTTTGCCCAGCTCACTCTGCTCCAGCCACACTGCCTCCTTGCTGTTCCTCAGACACTTAAGCACAAGCACACTTTGCCTCAGGACTTTCCCCTGTCTTTGCCTCCGCCTCGGACGCTATCCCAGGCAATGACGTGGCTCACTCCCTCATGACTTCCAGGTCTCTACTCTCATGTCCCTTCTTTTTAGTTTTTCCTGATTTCCTCTATATTTAACACCCCCGCCCTTCCCCATATGTATATACCTGGTCACTTCATATTTCATAGCACATATCACCAGCAGAACTATAGGTCTCTGCATTTATCTATTTGCCTTCTTCTCCCCACTCTCTTCCCCAAAGTCACTGCTCACTTGTGTTTTCCCAAATAGTATCTGGCTACTCAATAAATCATTTGTCAATGAACTTGAACCAGAATTTACCTTTTGGTTACAAAGAAACAATGCTTTTAAATATTGGGAACCTGACATATATTGATGTGTTAAAAGTAATTGACTGAATTAAGCATATGTCCATTGAAAACATCCCTGTGGCTCAGTTTATGGGAAATTATGCTTAGATTCCAAATCCAACTTCTGGAGTCATTGATGAGTTTTTATATCTTATTGGTAGAGTTAAGATGCACTTGTGTGAGGTTTCCCTGATGATCTATGGCTTTGTGAGTAGAGATTTAAAGCTGCTTTACCAATGCAAGCTGCTTGGTTCAGAGCACAGAGGGCTAGATCTCTTCAGCTTTACTTGCCCAGCTCTTAGAAACAGAAGGAAAACAGCTTCATTTTCCCAGTGCAACCGCCCTCATTATCGCCTTTTAGAATATCTTGCTTCAAGAACCAAATCACTAATTGTTTCAATGACTGAACTTTTATTTCTGTAAATAAAGCATTATATATTTACATATTTTATTCAGCACCCGGAAAGAAGAGATATGTGGAAGAAACAGAGAGAGAGATTGAGTTTTCTTGTTGCAACTATTGGGGGTTACTTTGTTTATTCTTAGTGATTTGCACTGTGTAACTATGTTTCATAAGGAAAGGCTCTTCTGAATGCATTCCAATATAACTGGTGGAAATCAAGAATGAATGAATTCTGGGTATTTTTGTTTGTTTGTTTTGTAGCAGACCACTGGGTGCTCTGTTACCTCACAGTTACTTTTTTTAAAAATTCTCTTCTGGGCCTGCCGAGTGGCCCGGTGGTTAAGCTCTGGCTTGGGAAGCCAGTGGCCCCGGTTCGGGTCCCAGATATGGGGGTCAGTGACACTGCCCACAAAAAAAAAAAAAAAAAAAAAATTCTCTTCCCAGAAGGGTAGGACCTTTGACCTGAGCCTCCCTCCTATTCTTTTTTTTTTTCTTTTTTTCCAGCTTCTTCTCTACTCTACTCCCAACGTATTCCTCCTACTCCCCAAAGCCATTCATTATCAGGAGTTATGTCAGAGGAGCAAGCTACTCTGTGCTTGGGTAAATAGGCAAAAGCATCTCTAGCCAGGAAAACTCTTTTTTCGATCCATTTTTTTTTTAATTTGACATTCTTGAGTCTGCTGCAGGGGATAATGAAATGAATTAAGCAAGTCATGGCTCTCCAGTGGCTTATAGTCAATGCTTGTCCCATTTTTCCTTTGGTTGTGTGGAAAGGCAAATGGCAGAAGTCTCAAAGGGGGTGAAATAGGTCTGCTCTCACCTGAGACAAATTTCTGGCCCTTTATGTATATTTGCATAAACTCTAAGAATCTGAAAAACACCTTAACATGATTATGATGACCTTAACTTAATTACTATGGTTGCATTTTAAAACGTGTACATTTAAAAATAATTATGAAAATACAATTCTCAAATATAAACCATTCTCAGATATCCAGTGATTACTTTTCAAGTACATATTGGATGAAATTCTCTTTTAAATCTTAGGGGGATGGTGGAAAAACATCCCTTTTATGTAGTACAAGCCAAAAGCTCTGATAGAATGTATAAATTCTATTTGCAGTCAGTTCCCTCGGAGAACAGAACACAAGGATAAGTGAGTCCCTGTGAACACCGGGTAGGGAAAACAGGAAACCAGGGTTCTAGGTGTCATTCTGCCTACTGCTCACCAGGTGATAGTCTTATGCAAACCACATTTTATTTTATTTTTTTCTCTAGACTTGAGTTTTCTTTACCTGTAAAGCAAAGGGATTGGATTAGATGATGTTTACAATTCTATCTTCTTTTGACGTTGTGTTATTTGGTGTTTCTTTGCAAGAAAACCAGTGTATTACATGGTGAACCCACATGCTTATAGATTCGAGAAGACAAAAACAAAGAAGGATGACCACCATCTCTGGGGTTCCTTTCAGAGTGGGTGTGAAGAAAGGTATATAAGAAAGGGTGTGAGCAGCAAAGATAGCAATCCCTAGAAGGTGGAAACAAGGATGAAAAAGAAGTGGTTGTGACAGTCGATTAACAGCATCCGGTAAATGTCAGGCTTTGTATGTTAGGTGCTAGGGACAGAAAACCAAATAAGATCCAGTCCTCCCACTGAAGGAGCTTGGAATTTGGTGATAGAGAATAGCATGGGGGAAAAAAAAAAAGAAATTTCATAAAGTATATAGGGACAGAGAGGATGTGATATGGTGGGAACACAAGGGTGGTCAGATAAGCCTTTATGGAGAAAATGATTTTTCAGTGGAGGCTAAAAAGATGAGTAGAATTATGACAAATAAGAGACCTTACTAGAAATGGGGGGGGGGGACAGTACGGCAATAGAAAAATATGCAGGAGGGGCAAGAAGATTGACTTGGAAATTAACCCAATTTGTGAGAAACGGGAGTGGTCATTCTTCCCTTGTTCTTCCTCGTACCTCCTATCTACAGCCAGTTTTCTTCTGTGTCAAATATTAGGGGTATAGCTAAACAAGTACCTTCTATGCTGAAAACAAGGAATCCAGTTCTTTCCTTCCAGAAAACCGCAGCTATATTTCCTGGATCATGTTGTTGACATTGGAGGTTTATGAAAAGTAAAAGTAGTTGTGATCTCTTTCAAATTATTTCTAAGCTCTCTCTCCCCCAGCCCTCCTTCGGTCTGTAATGACTTGTCACTGACACACTTTCTTCTCTGTGCTGAACAAGCACTAAATCAGGCTGCTTAATTACCCCTGTCTCCGTTCCACCTTCTCGCAGCCTCACGGCCAAAATTGTCCAGTCCATAGTGCGCCTTGCTTGGAAGGCCGAGGAGATCTACTGCATTGTTTTGAGAAGGTAACAAAACCCAGGCCATCCCTGGAGAACTGAGCCAAGCTGGGGGCCTAGTATTAGGCAGCATCCATCAAGTAAATCATGACATTTCCTGAAGGATGTCCCTCTACCTTACCCTGCCCGTTTCCTCCGACATCTGTTGTCCCCTGAGTAGAGCTGGGTACACAAGAATAGAATCTGTGAGTTAAGCTGGGCGAAACCTCGGGTTCCCAGACATTATGTGGAACCATGGCAAATGGGGTGACTATAAAGGTAAGAATTGAAATCTTTCAGTAGCGTCTATGAATCTGTCTTTATAGAATAACATTTTCCCTTCTCTTTCTTTCCTCAGTATTCACCAATAATCAAATTGCGGGGGGAAAGAATTTTTTTTTCTTTCTCTCTAGGACAGATTCTGACAGGCCACTTAAAATGCCCTTCTTAATTGAAATGACAAAACACAGGAGAATTTGCTCCGAAGAGGATACAGGTTGTGAAGTTGTGCCTGCCTTTTTACAGTTGATTTCTGTATACTGGAGTGTACTGGTGCCAATGGAAAGCCCCCGTTAGTTTCAATTTGATCGGGTTCTCCTATTTCTACCCAGGCTCTGCATAGTTCTTTTTACTGTATCAGTCTATCAAAATGTGTCACTAGAGTATTTCAGGTGTCTTCTATTATGGCTGAAAGATGGGTTGGAGAAGGGAGTTGTTTGGCTCAAAATTGTGCCCCTTGCTCCTTCAAGGTGGCTGGTGTTCTCAGTGTGAGGATTGTGAAATGCCACTTGAGAAAAAGTAATGGGAAGACATCTGGAAATGTCGTTTGCTATTTGAGAGCTGAGAACAGCAGCAACATCAGAATCTCTCTTCTCCTTGGACAATGATCCCTGTCTTGTGGCTGGGGACAGGAAATGGGTTTCATTGTGATTCACTGGATAGCTTATTTAAAATGATTTCATTTTAACACACAGAAGCAGAAAGCACATGGGCTTAAAAATGAGACTGGCTCTAAAATGGATCATCATGCCTATCTTACATAATTTTTTAAAGATTAAATAGAATAAAAAATGTAAAATATCTAGCAGAGCACCTGAGTCAATGCTCAATATATGTTTGTTGAATTAACACATGAATAAATGGGGGTGAGGTTTGGATGACTGGATGACTGGTTTTGTGGTTATGTACCTTTTTTTCCCCTGTGGCACTCTCCATTGGAGATATCGCATGATTTTATCACAGAATGCAAGTGTGTGTGTGTGTATTTCACATTCACATTATGGTAAATATTAGATGCACTGTGACACTACCTATAACTATTTGACACGAATTATGCAATTTGTGGCAAAGCATGCCTCTCTTCCCAAGTACAATAGTGTTATGAAATGACTCTGACACAATCAATGTCTTAGGTCCTGGCCCTAAACCAGTATGCATAATCAAAGACATGCACAAAGTTTACCATAAGGCTGAATTTGTTTGGTAAGACCTACTGTGTGGTGTTGAATCTAAGCAGACTTGTTTATTAAAGTATTGCTAGGATCCAAATGCAAGCTAGACTTTCCTTTAAGTTCTGTCTCAAGACACAGAAGTCGAGCAACGCTATCAGAGCTATATATTTGTGGATTTAAGAGATCTTCATTGGACTCTCTTCATCAAATTTATTTAAAAGATTGGTCAACGAGTTGGGGATAACCCATAGAACAGCTTCTCTGGGTCTTGGTTTCAGCTCATTGCTCCTTTGTAGCTACCTGTCTTTCAGGAAGAAGGTCTAACATTGCCATTGCAGCCTGTAAGACCCCACTGCTCTCTTGCCACTTCTCAGGCCACTCCAAAGCCACACAACGGTCCTGCCATCTTGGCCTTTTTCAAGCTCCTTGAGAACATTACCTTCTTTTCTATCTCAGAACCGAATAACTGATGTTTCTTTTCTGGAATGTTCTTGATCAACCTTTCCACATGGATAATTCTTATTTAAAATGTTGCTTCCTTAGAGAAGCTATTCAGCTCCTCCAGGCTATGTTAAACACCTTTAGATGGTCTCTGGACATTCTGTAATTTTCTTTCTCAGCACTTACCTTAAGTCATTCACAGTTACCGTCTAAGCATTTATTTAATATGTTTCTCTTTCTAGCTCCATTAAGGCAGGCACTATTTCTGAGTTGCCTATTGTTGCGCCTCTAGTTTTTAGCACAGTGTTTAGTTAATAGTGAGCATTGAATAAAGATTTGTCCTTGAACAAATTCATCAATGCTGGAAATGTGCAAAGGTTGGTCCATCATATATCCATTTGTATTTTATATGATAATGCTAGAGTGAGAGCTAGAGAGTTCGTTTAGCTCCCATGCTAACTCTTTATATGATCTTGGGCATACTACTTCTATTCTCTAGACTCAGCTCATCCATACAATGAGAAGGTCAGGCTTAGACTAAACGACCTGTTAAGGCCCTTTCAGTTCCAGGTGCCACGCATGTCATTGTTCAGCTTACTGAAATTTTAATGCTGACTACTTTATTAAAACCGAACTAATAATAAAGGTGGAATATTTTTAGCCATAAAATAGTAAAAGCATTTCTGAAAGTGCGCCTATAAAATATGAGTGATTTTATAATTTTGAAAAATATTTAGCTAGGCTCATTTTTACAGGTATGCACTGCATTTATTTTATATATCTTGGATAAAGAAACAATTCAATATTCCAAACAATCGCTGAACATTTTTCAAAATTGGAATGGAAAAATCTATATTCACAAAAACAGGCTTCACCAAAGTTTAAATGTTTATGGGACTTTGGCTAAGTGTTATAAGCTTTACTACACTGTTGATTTTTAAAATCCCAGCTATGTTTGCAAATGAATATTCATTATTATCATCATGACTATAAACTATGATCTGAAAATGCTACATGGAATGATATTTTTGTAAACCCTTGTGTGATAGTTAATCGGAGTTCAACCTTCTTCCTTCCTCAACCATTAGTCTGTAAAGGACTATAGTTATTTCTAACTAAAGCTATTTCTTTGAATAACTAATATTTTATCATCTTTCAAAAAAGGATACAGTTACACTTAGAAAAACTTTACATTTATAAGTAAACTAAGAAGAAAAATTGGTACTACTCAGTGGCTAGTGCTTAAGGAGTGTAATTTGTGCTAGAAAAGTTTAAGACACGTCAGTGACACTAGAAGGTATTGAGTAGCTATCTAGTTAACATTTTTAACAGATGACTTCAAAAGAATAATTTCTTGTGAAACATTAGAATTTAATTTGGACTAAATTTGTTTCCCCCGTTTTTAACTCAACATACAATTATTCATTGCATATATAATAAATATAATCATATACCAATTCTGATGCCTCATTTATAGAGAGAATATCTCTCCTTCCTAACATTCAGTGACTTTACATACTGTGTGTTAATTCAGAACAAATTGATTGGTTATCTTTTATTTATTAGGTTGATCATGACATCAGTAAGCTTACAGTCTATTAAAGATGATAAACATGTGCATAACAAAACACAGGTTTAAAAATGTGGGAAGCACCACAAGAAACATGCAAATCAAGTGTTCCATACAGATCTGTATCTTACATGCCCTCCAGCTATATGCTTGCTCCAAAACTTTGAATCCTCCTTGGTGCCTGACACAGAGACTTGCATATAGAGCATATTCAACTAATGTTATTAGCTTAGAAGATGAGCTATCTGTGAAATTGGCTTCTAAACCTATACCAATTCAACAAATAGGATTCTTTTTATCCAAGTCAAATCTGAAGTCTTCAGCCTGAAAAGTATGATACTTATATCTAAAATTTAAAAAAATTGTTACAATGTGAAAATTTTATTTTCATGAATGCCTCTGTCTTCACATTGGACTCTGTTTTCTGATTTTTATTTCAAGCCTCATTCTACTAAATCTTATGTGATCTGTAAGTCATATGGCATGCGACCATACTTCTTCATGTCTATTGTATCAGTAATCACAATTCACAAGGAACTCCAAGGAATCACAGCTCTGAGGAATCTCAGAGTTTATAGGGTCTTGCCTCTTGTAGGTTCAACCCACTAGAGAGAGAGATAGAATAAACAGTTTTCAAAGCTTTAGAGGAAGCAATGAACCCTACTCTATTTCTAAAAAGTAACTGTATTGTTCAAACAGTTGGAAGGATGTCTGAATTTAGGCAGCCTTTTCAAAAATGGATTTGTTGCCAGAGACTTGTTTTTCTGCCTTTTCACTAGTTGAAATTCTCTGAAGGACTTGAGATTGATTAGAGTTGACTTTCTTCTGATCTTGTGAATTATTGAGGTAAAAGGAAGGCATAAGTGATGTCTAAGGATTCCTGTTCCCCTAAGATTCCACGACTCTTTGGAACTCCATCGTAGGGCGTATTGGTCATGACACCAGCTACTACACAGCCAACACTCTTTTGGTTCTCCACCACCTCCACTCCAATCTGTATAGAACTTTTCTTTACTGGCTAAATCCAAGCAGAAAGTTTTCAGAAGCTTCACTTGCCCCACTGTTGAAGACACCTGGCTGCATGTCAAAAGAAAGGGACACAAAAGAGCAAAAAGGAAACCAGAAAGATCTTTACTCTCCAAGTTCTAGCAGCTCAGCTGACTCTCACTTGTGAGTGTTTCTTGCCACTGAGTCATTGCACACACAGAATTATGAAACTTTAATTTCTTTAGAGGCTTGTTATATTAGAAAAATTGTTCCAAAGAAAGCAACAATCATGACATAAGCACATCTGGCTCTTGCAAATTATTCTTTATTAAGCTTTCATTTAATTACATGTGCTGAAAGGTCTGTTTTTGATTACTGTAATTTTTTTTTATTTGTCCATCTGAATGATAGTAATGCAGGAAATTACATACAAACCACCTGTTTTTTCTCCCCTACTAATGTGGCAAAGTTTGAGCGATTTTCTCGGTGCTTGATGAACTAGGAAGCTTTCGATTTATTATGATAGAAATATGACTATCAAGGTAATGGCTTATTCTTGATGATAAGAAGAAAAGAATATATTTGCATGGAGTTTTCAAGCATTAAGGAGTGTTAAGATTGAGGTATCTGAATTCTGGTTAACTAGCAGTTCTCCATATTCATTATCGCCAATTTCACCCAAAAACCTAATAAATTGACAGTTAAGGATTTAACATCCCAAGCTAGGAAAAAGAAGCTTGATTTTTATTTTATTAGTAGTATTTTCTTTTGTCACAAAGCTGGCTATATTCTTTAAGGACTGTGTTATATGCTGCCTAGAAATAAGACCCTGAGAAAAGAGTGACTGCCATTGGGCCTCAGGGATCTTGAGGGGGCAGTGCTGTGATCATTTCAGAAGAATCAACATCCCCAGAGAAGCTGGGTCAGAAATGAAACAAGAATGATGTTCTTCTGGGAATCGGTAGGAAAGTTCAGATTCATTTCTCAGTTCTTGAATATTAAAATTACACGAATGGACATACCAACATTTAAAGAACATTTTAGGCACTGCAAAGAGTCTTCGAGACCATTTAGTCCAGTTCATTTTTTGTACAATTGAAGAAACCATGGTAACGCGATCAAGTCTTTTGTTTAGGGTAATAAAATTATTGCTGGAAAGACCAGGGACAGAACGATGACTCCTAGGCCCGGACTGGTTCTTTCTGTGACATTATTTGGTCTCTCTTTATTTTCCTTTTTAAACAATAGTGAAAGAGAAATTGCAGAGCTCTCAGAGATATAGTTGTCGAACAGTACGGTAAGTTTTGTTTGAAGCTCCATTTCAGCTGCACTGAAAGAGATGCTGTTTGTCTTCCCTGTTTTGCAGCAGCTCTATGCCGCTCAGCTGGCCAGCATGCAGGTGTCACCTGGAGCAAAGATGCCATCAACTCCACAGCCACCAAACACAGCAGGGGCAGTCTCACCTACTGGGATAAAAAATGAAAAGAGAGGGACCAGCCCTGTAACTCAAGTTAAGGTACTTGCTTTGCAGGGTCGTGTAAACAGTTTGGAAAATAGCTTCACAAGAACGGTAGTGAACCAGGCGGTGCTGGGAATGAGCAGCAGGCAGCAGAACAACATAAAGGATCCCCCAAATGCTCCTTTTTATGGTATATTTCATGATTGAGCACTGAGGAACAGGTGTTTCCCTTTTGATAACAATAGTGCCATAGCGTGAGGTCTTTACCTAAATCTGCAAACTTCCTTCTCAAAGAGTTTCTCCCCTTTGGATTCTAGCTTTAATGGTTTAATGTTCACTGGCATGAATGGCCGTGGTTTTATTACCAGTGTTTGTCACAGACTTGTGACACTTCTCTCTAAGTTCCTTAAACAGGTGGGGAGCTAACTTAGAGGACCAGAGAAGGAGGATCTGAAAACTTTAGATTTAAAAAAGAGAACACAAAAAAGCCTAATGCCAGACTTCCTATGGTATGTTGATAAAGGTCGCCCTTTCAAAAGCAGTTATACAGATGGGCTATGAGGAATGAGCAGTATCATTACATAATCATGCTTTGATGTCATGTAGTTGTGGTAAGAGAAACAGGCTCTCCCAAGTTACTGCTGGGACATTAATAGATACCTTTCCTCACTGATTTTCAGTGTCTTAACATGAGGCAGCCAGGAGGTACTTGGCGACAGAGGAAATTGGTAATCCATTCTAACTCTAAGCTGCAGCTAGTACCTATAGGTGGTGCTGGTTAGTTTTTATGCTTGCCTTTCTGTCCTATATTAACAAATTCAAACAGTTCACAGAAACAATTGTTCACAGGTAAGTGACATACTATTGAGAGGGTATGTTTATGGTGATGTGCTACCAAAGTACTGCTTTTGGAGAAAATTGACAATTATTAAAACTTCACATGGAAAATATCTGAGGCCAACACAGTAGCATTTAGTGCGACAAACTCACTGAAAACTGTCTTATTTTCTAGATTTTGCAGATAAGAATTTTGAGATTTCAGAAAGGTCTTTTTAAAATATGGATCCTAAATACAAAAGATCAAAAAGAAAAGTAAATATCATTAAAAGAGAGCTCTGCCTGTTCCCCACCCAAAGGAATTAATTTAATGCCACCCATGCTCCAAAAAAATAGATAGACATTTATGCTTTGTTGTTGGAAATATTGAGATGTGAAAATAGGCAGTTCACATTTACTAAGATAGCATGACTTAAGGAAACAAACTGTTTTGTGTCCCAAGAGTTTCTATTTGTGAATAAGAATCAAAACACTCCAATCAAACCAAGGCGCTTTGTTTAATTATAGTGGTTAAAGTATGAGCATATCAAAATCAGGGACTTGTGGTATTGAGTATTAGATATTTTAACATGAAAAAGTCATTTTATAAGTGAGTTGGCCAAATGGAACTGCTCCAAACCAACCCTTTACTGGATGAGTAAAATGTTCCCTGGTTAAATTCAAGTTTATATCTGCTTTTACCATTCCAGCTCTGTGGGCCAACTGAATTTTATTACTCACTTGACCACATGCAAATTCTTAGGGCCTTCTCTATATAATTTGACTTGACTATATTTTATGTTAATAACAAAGGAAGCATTCCTTATCCTTATTAGATCATTTATTGTATGTGTGGCTAAAATGTATATAGACCAAAACATAAAACAAATGTTTTAAATTTTAAAAATAACTCCTATCTATTATTGAAAGAGTTTTGCAAACAATCTCATAATTTTCTAATTGAAAGAATTATGGTCACTGAAATATCTCATGTTTTTGCCTATAGTCATTGCTTTCCCTATGTATGTAACATGACCACATCACCAAGGGCATAGTTTGCTGAAGGTAACAAAAGTAAACATAAATGGTTTTATGTACCTTCTTTCCCCCAGAATTTTTATTTGCTATAATTGTCAACATCTGAAGTCAGAATGTTTCTTTCAAATGTCAGTTTTCCCACTTTGACCAGCCATGTCATGTTGGGCAAGTTACTTAACTTCTTTCAGCCTAAGTTTTCTGCTCTGTAAAAGGAAGTTAATATCAGTATGGATCTTAAATGAGATACTACATCCCACACAATGTAGTGAGTATTCCATAAACGTTAGTATAGTGATGAGGATGAGGATGGTCTGATGGTAAGAAAGATGATGGTGGTGATGGTTATGGTGATGGTAAAGCTTGTGATTGAAATATCTAGTTGTATACCAAGAAAGAACCTAACTAACTACCTAGAGGATTTCCATTTTCAACCATGATGAAGGAACTGGGGCCAGGTTTACTTTCCCAGCTTAAACAACAAAAACTGAGGGCAAAATATATGAAACAATGGTTTTTCAGACATTTACAATGGGAACGCAAGCTAGTGACTCCTGACAGAAGAGAAACAAGCAAGGCAAGCACTTAGTTCCAGACAGTAGTGCAGGGAGGGGCACCTACATTGAGTCTGGCAGGCTGCCTGAGTAAAGATACAGATTGCTGAATTTAGGGATGCCAAGGTAGATGGAATTTGTGAGGTAGAGTACCAGAGAGGAGAGATCTGCACAGAGAGAGGACACTGAAGATCGACAGAAGGTTCCCCTACGTATCGTGAGGATTGATCAGACAGGAACTATATCTAAGGCCAGGGGAAAAGACCAGATTAACAGAGAAAACGATTTCAAGGTTCACAAAGGACTGAGAATGGTTTGTATTCCCATTAGCCAGAGTAGAAAAATCTTCCAACACATGGGCATCAAGTTAAGTCCCCAGAAGGGTATTACTGCTGTAGTGAGGCCAAATTATTCCTAGATTCAGAGCTGCTATGGATTTGCCTAATAAAGCTAACCTAGAAAGGTTCAAATTGTTCTGCATCTCAGAACAAAGTCCACAGATATCGAGGGGAGTACACAAACTCTGACACCCACCAATGTAAAACTCACAATGTGTAGCATCCATTCAAAAATGACTAGGCTTCCATAGACACAAGAAACTATGGACAATCATGAGGAGAAAACTCAATAGAAACACACCCAAAAATGACACAGATGATAGAATGAGTTGATAAGACAGTAACAGCAACTATTATATGACCCTTACAAGTATAGTCACATGAGGAGGTAGGCAAATCTTCTCCCTAGAAAACAGCCACAGAGTTTCTGTCAGACCAGGGCAGCCTGGGAAGACCAATTGCAGGCCTCCCAGGGTAGGAAGGGACTTATGGGATTGGGAGTTGGTTGGTGCTTCCCACTACCAGTGGCATTGTTGGTGGAAGTGGCAATCATTGAATTATAAAAATAAATAAATTAGATTATATTCAAAGCTGAATCAAAGCAGCTGTTATAAACTTAATATGTTCAAGAAGGTAGCAGAAAACATAAGCGTTTTAAGGCAAAACATGGAAGACCTAAATGGAATCCTGAAGATGAAAAATACTGTTTGAGATACAAAGTGCACTGGATTAGCACTGTTTGAGATTAGCAACAGATTAGACATTACAGAAGAAAAGATTTGTGGATTTGATGACATAACAATAAAACTACCCAAAATGAAACACACAGGAAAAAGTGCTGCAGGACATCAAATAACCTAATGTGTGCAACTGGAACCCCAGAAGGAACAGAAAAATATATTTGAAGAAGTAATAGCTGAAAAATTTCCAGATTTTAAGAAAACTCTGAACTCAGATATCTAGAAGCTCACTGAACCCCAAAATAAAACAAACAAACAAACATGGAGAAAACGAAATACCTAGCATATAAATCACTATTATTTGGGTAGGAATAAAGGAATAAACCACTCTGAATATCCTTTGAGTTCAGAGCAAAAGAAAGTACCTTGTAATTAGACATATTGGATAATTTTGACATTTATAATGGATATAACTGTGTTTCCTAAGAACCTGTCCTATGTCCAGATATAAATAAAAGAACATTGCAACATAGATGTGCCCCATTACTTATTTCCCACCATGACAAAAACAAAAGAAAACAAAAACAAAAATCCTTAGAGGATCACTATATTATCAAAAAACTTATTTTCTCTAATAGTGCAGTAGAAAAGGGGTCTGGGATTTGGAGCCCAATAAACTATAATTCAAATTTCGTCCCTCCATGTATGGCTTTGGGCAGTGACTTGACTACTCTGACAACTTCTTCCTTTGTAAATTTAGAAGAATGCTGTCCAACTTCAAAGATTTATTGATAGTTAAATGAGTTAATACATGTGAAAATGCCTAGCATAGTGCTTGGTATATAAAGGCTCCTCTGTGCATGATGCTTTTATTTTCTTTTCCTAATTCTTCCTGAATATATTTTCTGGCATCCCTTTTTGTTTCCTCTTAAACAATGACCATCAATACTGGAAGAGCCCTGAGGGATCAGCTAGAATCAGTCCCAGAGGTCACAGGTTTGCCAAGGGGGAGACTATTGTTTCCAAGCTCTACTCTGTGTTTTCAACCATGCAGTTAAAAGCAAGCCCTGTGCCTCCTCAGAAGCAAAACAGGAATTAACAGTTGATGACAATTTTATTTTTGAACATCATAATGCAGATCTTAAAACTGAACATTTAAATGAATATGCTCATATTACAACCAAATTTCCAGAATGATGAAAGTGTGATGGGTGTTTTAGGGCAGGATAAACGAGACAAAATAGAGGCGAGGCGCTTAGCTTTCAAGCTCCAGCTTACGCTAGAGTTACCAGCCAGATATTTGAATACTGTGCTCAGTATAGGACAGGCATCTTAAAATAGACATTCTGTAAATACATGGCGCAAAGAATATAAAGAGACATCACTTTAGACATGAAAAATAAATTGCATATAGCATGATATGTAAAACATAATTATAACGTGTGCTTGTTCTTTGCAAAAATTAATTTTAAACCTGAAGAGAGGCTAGAATACAGGCCATGAAGAGCGCCCACACCCAGAAAGCCACATAGAAGCAGTGCTGTGGCGTGCGGTTCCCTGGGCAGTGGCCCAGGAGATCCGAAGAAGGCCTTCCCGTGTTTCCATTTTTAAAATCCTTGCAATTGTTTGATTTAAAATATGTATTAAAAAATTAGCTACAGAGCCTATGTATAGTTCGGGAACTTTTGAGAGAGAACAACACAAAAGCACAACTGAACTGCTGAAATTTTAAATCATCCTTTGTAAATGATGCCCTAGGTTAATTTAGATCCCTGAAAACACATTAGGAAATTAAGCTGTAATGTGAGCTCATTCAGATTTTAATTTGGCAAAAAAAAAAAAAAAAAAAAAAAAGAATGATCCAACTACGCAGTTAATGTAAATAGAAGCATAACACCGGGAAATTAATGAGGTTTCCTTCTGATGAATCTTCCAGGAGGCAGATAATTAGCTTCTTTTGTTATTATTATAGGAGAATGGGGCATTGTCTCTGAGGTGTAAAATAACTGTGGCTTGCTAAGTGATAATGTGCTTCATTTGTCTTTTTTTTTTCTTTGATAATTATTTATGTTAAACTCTTGTAGGATGAAGCTGCAGCCCAGCCACTGAACCTGTCCTCCAGACCCAAGACTGCGGAACCTGTCAAGTCCCCGACCTCTCCCACCCAGAGCCTCTTCCCAGCCAGCAAAACCAGTCCCGTCAACCTGCCCAACAAAAGCAGCATCCCCAGCCCCATTGGAGGAAGCCTGGGGAGGGGATCCTCTCTAGGTAAATGGAAAGCTCAACACCAGGAAGAGACTTATGAATTAGGTAAAAGAAAGCAAACCTGTTGAGTGATGACTGATCCTTGTTTCCAAATTGTCCTTAGTCCAAGAAAAAAAACGAAAGTAAAATGTATCCTACTGAAACATAACCCCATTTGGCGTCTTGGGTGATTAGAACGTTTGGAAAAGGCCATAATGTAAACGCTGCTGGAATAGATTCTTTTGATGATGATGATGAGTTAGATCCAGCCAGTTAGAGACTTAGGAGTTTCTGTGTTTGGTCAGTGCTTTGCCATCCAAGGAACTCTGGGCAGGAATGACTGAACCCTCCAAGCGCCCAAAGGGACCTGGTCTCAGAGATGCCTGACAAAAGTCCAGAATTTCTTTGACATTTTATATTTTCTTTTAAAAATGTATGTGAATTTTACATCCATTAGTTTGCGCTGAAACAAATATGAATGACATAGTTCAAAGACAGAATACGAAATAAAACTGGAATCTAATAAGATGTGTCATAATGATCCTCTGGCTTCTTATATTCTGATATGTTGCCAAGTATCTCTAGAAATATTTATACCCCAGTGTGAGAAGTATGGAGGAAAAACATGGCTTTGGGCATCAGAGAAACTTTGACCGAGAGCCTTCACCTACTAGCTTTATGGCCTTTGAAAAGTTATTTAATATTTTTGAATTCAGTTTCCTGGTCTCTGAAAGGGGAATATTTTAATGAGCTCATAGATTGCTATGAGAATTAAGAGAAAAATGCATCTAAAGTGCCTAACATGGAGTCTGGCATCTGAAAGGCATGCGATTTAAAAAGACTGGACTGAACAAATCCTAAAACATTTACACATAATTTGGAACAAAACAATAAATTTGAGAGCGCTTGTCAGTAGCAGAGTGCCAAATAGGTATTAACATTATCTTTACTATACCCTAAGTCTCTTAATTTTCAAATAAAGACACAGAGATTCAAAGGGATTCAGGACCAGAACTCCCATTTCTTCACCTTATTACGTTTCTTGTGTTATTGAGTCCTGGAGCCAGAAATGCTTATTATAATAACTAAAATAATGTGTAAGTGTAGCCGTTACAGTTTGAAAAACATTTGCCTATGTTATCTCACTTGATTTTTCACAATAATCATATTAGGAAGGCAGTGTATTATTATTACCCTCATTGTAGAATAATTATGGTTCTTCCAGGTAAGATGACTTGTGCACAGCCATGTAGCTATTAGTCAGCAGAGCTGAGACTACAATCCAGGTCCTCTCACAAAGAACTTAGTGCTCTTTTTGTGAACTCACAGTTGGAGTCTTCGCTGAACTGTGGGAGTCTAAGTGAATCTTCTGATGGTGAGAGGTAAATCCTCCTCATTGAATGTGCACATAAAGCACCATACAGCAGCCTGTTCTCATTTCGAGTCAGGATGCCTCTTTCCTCAGCCAGAGGTTTTCAGCCCACATTGGTGGTAGCGCCATGGAAGACAGACATGAATCATTTCCAGCATGTGACTGTGATTGTTGGATTGTTGGAAGTTGTGAGATGACAAAAAAGCCAATCTAAGTAAATAATAGACTTGATCTTGACATGGCCCACCTGTCATCCACTTCGGAGTTTTGTTTGGAAAGCATTTGTTTGCTATCCTGAGCAGCATGATGGGTAGAGATGATTATGTCACAGGCCCTGCTCTTATGGAGTTTATACTTCAGCAGAGAGAGCATATTTCATAGCTCGTGGGCTAGAAATGGGCTGAATTAATAGTTCTCTGGTCCGGACCATATTGGATAGAACTTTTATGAGAAAAGCTCCAGTGTTTTCTCATAGATAGGAGTTTTCTATATCCTAAAAAAATGACTGGCTTAAAATCTTTCCATACACAGTCTTGGGAATGTTTTCTCAGCTCAGATGCATATGTATATGCACTGCATACAAATGGACACGTGGTGTGAACTTGACTGTAGTCTGGTTTCCTCTGTCCTGTCTATGTGAGGTGTGCGCGCGCACGCGCGCGCACACACACACACACACACACACACATATATTCATAGCCACTCACATGCTATGAAATGCCAATACCAGGATACAAACAAATGGATTGTGTTAAACTTGACCACAGCAGCAGAAATCTATCAGTCAGCCAGCAATTGCTTTCTTTTTGTTGAGAATTGGAAAAGCTTATCCAAAGTGTTAATTTTAACCTATAGTAAAATTCACGATACGCAGGAAAACTAGTCAGTTTAATTTTGATTTTTCCCCACTGTGTTACGTGGAATATAATGAAAGTAAATACTTAATATCACTTTATCCAAAGCCTTGTACTTATGTGAAAACCATTCCCACTTCATACAGCCTCACGATCACGAAGACAGGAAGCTGAGAGCAGTGGGTGTCCGGGTTGGGGACAGGGATTGGGTTGTCATTCTCTTGGTAAATAACTGAGGCAGCATGATGGGTAGAATGCTTCATTAAGCAGCCAGTGATTGGGGAACCGAGAGTGCGGTGTAACCCCCCTCCCCCCACTGCAGTGGACATGTGAACACACAGGCACAGATGTCACCAAAGTGCCCATGGAGCCGCACAGATTTGGTTCTGCTGTGCCATAGACAGCTTTCCTGAAGTGGCACACCAAATACAATGGGCAGCCTGAACAGATCTCTCTGTACCTCTCCCCACCCACTGCTTCCCCAGGACTGCTCCCACTAATTGTTAGAGCCTGGGCCGATAAATACACACACACACACACACACACCCCACACACAATTGGCATCTAGGAACCTTCATCTGTGAGGTGGGTTGACAGAGCCCAGATAAACTGCAGTGCTGGGGTATCCTCCAAGAGCTAAACAAACCAGCACAGCTTGGTGCCCTGGCTATCAGTGCTCTGCACACAGCACTGCAATTTTCTTAATAGCGAATACGCCCCTTTCTTGTTCAGAGAATGAAGCATTCTACCAGGGAGTGGAGAGGAGCAGTATTTTTGTTTAGGATGCTCACTTCACAAGCCTTGTAATAATGCGTCCTGTGTGTGCAGATATCCTGTCCAGTCTCAACTCCCCTGCCCTGTTTGGGGATCAGGACACAGTGATGAAAGCCATTCAGGAGGCTCGGAAGATGCGAGAACAGATCCAGCGGGAGCAACAGCAGCAACAGCCGCATGGTGTCGATGGGAAGCTGTCCTCCATGAATAATATGGGGCTGAACAACTGCAGGAATGAAAAGGTAAAACTTGCTCCCCTCCTTCATTGACCCTGCCAGACCCCTTGGCTCATCGCATCTGGCCCTTCCCAGGCTCCCAAGCATCGACCTGCAGCCAATGATTTGGGCTTTCGCTTGAGGGCTGTCCTGTATCACACTCAAGCATTACTGCTGATTGACAGATGCACCCTTTCCCACTCAGTATCGTTTCCTTCCCAGGCACCCAGCCCGGCACCCAACCTATCTGCCTGTTGATGTCTTCTGTCCCATTCTAAAAGATTTAGAAATATCTTATAATAAAGGTTAGTATAAGGAGGTTATTAGACTAAGAACACAATATCAGAATGTTAAAAAAGAAGCACATATGATCATGATGAAGGCTAATACATCACTCTGACTCCACACTGAGCTGACTCAACACAAAGCTTCCTATCAGCCAGAGCCAAGACATAAAACAAAGCAGCTTATAAAATGCATCATTGATTATTTTTTTGATTCAAAAAATTATGTATCAAGTGCTTATTCTGTAACACACAGTTTTAGGCACCGGAGGTACAACAGTGAACAAATCCAATGAAAAAATCCTGCTCTCTTAGAGCTGACATTCTAATAAGGGAACACAGATGATGAAGAAGTAAACATTTAATACATAATGTAATGTCAGTAATATTCGGAGGTGAATACGTGCCATGAGAAAAATAGAAGCAAGTTCAGGAAATAGGGAGTTATGGGGGGGGTTCTTTCAGTTGGGGTGATCAGCACTCTCTGAAAAAGGGACACTGAGCAGAGGTATGAAGTCACGGCACAGACCGGGTGAGGGGCAGGGAGAGAGCATCGGGGCAGTGGGAACAAGCACAGAGGCCCTCAGAGTGGAGGACCAGCCAGGAGGAGGCCAGTGTGGCAACAGCGGCGTGAGGGAGGGGACAGCATGGGACAGGGCTTGTTAGACCGTTGTTCAAGCCCTGGAAAGGCTTTGCGTTTTCTTCTGAGTGTGATGGAAACCCTAGGCGGGTTTTGTCCGGGCCATTGATATGACATGACTTCCATACTAGAGGATCCTTCTGCCTAATGTGTGACAGTGGACTGTAGGAGGCCAAGAATGGAAAGAGGGAGACAGACCCGTTGAGACTTGTAGTACACTGGGTGAAAAATTCTGGTTATCTGATGAATGAATGATCCTTGCCATTCCTTGGCTTGTTGCTGTGTCACTCCAGTTTCTGCTTTCCTCCTCACATGGCCATCTTCTCTGTGTCCCTGTGCCTCCAAATCTCCCTCTTCTTGGAAGGACATTAGTCATTGGATTTAAGGTCCAGCCTAATCCAGTATAACCTTATTTTAACTTGATTATATCTACAAAAACCCTAGTTCCAAATAAGGTCACATTTTCAGGTACCAAGGACTAGGACCTCAATATATCTTTTGGGGGGACACAATTCAACCCATTACAGTGGGGTACAGAGCCATGCCTCATGTTGGATCAACTTCTTATTCTTGATTGATCTCCTGTGCTCTTTAGCCACACCAGGAGACAGCTGCGGGGTGGTTGGGACTGAGAAGGGATTTGAGGGGATAGGAGCATGATGCAATTCTCAAAACATGTCTGTGGTCAAAGCCCTCACCCAGATTGGAAAGCTTACCTCTGGGAGTGCTGACTTCCCAAAGCTTAATAAAGAATTTGGTTCAGTTCTTACTGCATTGAGTTACTGATGTGAACATTAAATATATATATATATAATCGATCATTATTGGACCCTCTGCCTTGATTGATCCTTTTGGCAGGAGATTCAGATCACATGGGAGAGAGACCATCTGAGGCAGTGTTGGGTTTTTTGGTGCCTGTTAAGCCATAAACTTTTATAGCCTTGGGAGTTGCCATGTTCATGCCAATCTCAAGATCTGTTCCATCAGTGAAGTGCCTCCTTCCCCATTCAGTGCTCCATCCTTGGCAGTGGGCTTACCAGGAAGAGCCCTTTTTTGAGACCTGCCTGAATAGATGGTCACAGAGAAATTGACATTTCAGGACCACAGGAGAAGAAAAGTCTTGCCACAAATCTTTTCTACTACTCTGATATTAAAGATAAACATGGAGTCATTCTTTTGACCGAAGCAACAGTCTTCTGCTCAGTGAGAATACCATGAAATAATAACATATTTAATCTTAATGTAAATAACTTTATAAGATCCTTTTTGGGGATCTGGGTAGGTAAACAAGTTTCGGCATGGGGTTACTGAGGGGGAAATTGGGTTAAAAACAGGGGAATGGATACATGCACCAGGGACCATCTCCTACTCTACAGTTTTATCAAGGGTTAATCCTAAAATTAATTTGAGAAGCATGTCAATGATATGTTTGAGTCTTTTTTATTTATTAGTTTTCAAATGAAAGTAATATATGCTTATTGAAAATTCTAATAATACAGAAAGGTATATGGTGAAAAGCTAATTACCTTCCTTACCCCATTAAATACCATTAATGATTCAGAAATTTTCTTTGAATAGTAACAACTTTTAGTAATTCAGAAATTTTCTTTGGATATATGAGAAAGTATTGGTGAGTTTAAAAATAGATATTCTCACTTGGAGTAGTAGTCACTACATTGTCACTTAACCAGCTGTGTGATATTTGGCAAGTTGATTAACCTCTCTGAACCTCAATTTCTTCTTCTATAATATAAGGGTAGTAATCTGGGTTACAGTGTAACAAGATTTTGTAAATATTACCTAGTGCAACTCCTGGTACAGAGTAGGAACTTTCTTATCTTCTGTTTCCCATACCTTTTAAAGTGAATCATGGGTGACTTGTGAATATATGGGACAAACATACTATTTTGTCACAGATAAGAGATCTTCAAACAATAAGAGGAGGGTCAGTAGAAGGAAATAGTAGGTTTTTTCGATGTCACCATATTGGCCAACTCACATAGTTTTAAATTCCTTTCCAACTGTTCTAAGAGTTGATACACAAAGCTATGGGAACTTCACACTTATTAGATTAGATCAAGGTTTCTCAGCCTCAGCATTATTTTTGGCCTGATAATTCTTTATTATGGGGGCACTAATCTGGCCTCTACTCAGTAGATGCCGGTAGCACTCCTCTCTTTTGTGACAGCCAAAAATGTCTCCAGCCATTGCCAAATGTCCTCTAGCGAGGGAGGGGGGCCAAACTTGAAAACGACTGGGCTAAATAAAATATATTTAGTATTAATACATTTCAAAAACTTCATTCCACAAAACCCCCCAAATTATTTCATTTAAATAGTTATACTCATTGTTAAATTATGAAAAATCGTTTGCCTTTGATGAATGCTATGAATGAAATATTTCTTTGAAAAATGCATCTAGAAATTTTTGTTTGGAATACTAACATAGAGAATATTTAAAACAGAGTGTGCATAAGAGGGTACCAAAAATGTACACACATTTTAAGAACAGAAAAAACTGTGTTAAAATTGTAATAATATATACCGTTCACAAAAGATGAATACAAGCTGTGTGTATACATTGTTTTGGCACCCCTGGCAAATGCCATTTAGTTTGGAAGGAAATGAGAAATACATTCAGTGTTGGTGCAGCGAAGCCCCCTTCATGCCAGGCAGGCTTGGAGTAGTGACACCCTGATCTGTGTGCACCAAACCTAGTAGTAAATCGGCACTGGACATACTTGGCTTCCAGCAGTGAATGTCTCTGACACGGTGACACTAAATTGCTGCATTTGTATTATCAGTTAGAGTTGACCTGCAAACTTCAGACACTATTACCTTCAAATACTACAGGTTACTTTTAAGTATTTCTCATTGACTTTTCTTAACTCATCTGGGAGGAAGAAGTCTGAGGCCCCGAAACATTAACACCTAATTTTGCATGATAAGACAAGGGAGACAGATGAGAGATTAGGTAAAGATTGAAAATAATGATAATTACTCAAAACTTGACCTAGAACACATCATGCTGACTATAACTGAGCCCCTGAAAGTAAGTGGCAAAGTGGTTTCTACAGAACAAGAAACACGCTGGTTTCCCAGTTAAAAGGAGTTGTTTGTTGTCTCAGTAGATAACTCAGTAGGTGGAATTTGGAGGCCTGGAAAAGTCCATTTCATTCAGGGATGTTGTGTTGGTAGGTCTCATTAACATCTCAAGCGCCCCAGTAGTGTCGCTGTTTCAAACATTTATTTTGTGGTTTTGTAGGCTTTGTTTAGTTTCTAGAGCCCATATTTATTCTTGCTTATTAGGCTAGCTCAGCCGCCAGAGTACATTAAGAACAATGTTAACGGACCCCTGTGATAGTAGCTTTGGCTCTGTTATAATCACAATATTCATCTTAATTTTATGAGATTCCATAGGACACTACTTTTTCTTCTGAGGATCAGACTTTCTTCTGGGGTCAAAGAGGGTAAATACATAATATGTAATAAGATTGATAAAATGGATCATCACAAATTGAGTTTAACTGTCTTCAAAGTGGTCCACTTTGGAATTATCTCAGTTTCCTAAAGTACAAAGATCCATAAATTAGATTTATGAATCTGTCCTTATCACCTGTAATACAGTTTTAAAGGCTTTTGCACAGTGTTGCTGTCATAAAACCTTATAATTTATTAAACATACCTGGTCGCTCTCTTATTTGGAACATTCTTTACGAAGGAGTGTGCCAGAGATTTGGGTTCCCTGAGAAGCAGATGAGGAGATGGAGATTGGCGAGCAGGTTTATTGGTTGCCACCTCTGGAAGAGAAAGGACGAAGGCAGGATTGGACAGTAATGCAGCCTTGACTAAGACCTCAGCCAACTATATAGGGAGCTTTGAGGTTGCCAGGGCCATTCGGAATTGCCCCAAGTTAGGTGGACGGGGTGAGCTCTTATACACTTGTGTCAGTCAGTTTTTGGGTGAGGGCTATGCTGGGAAGGGGACATGACCTTGGGTGAGGTTCATCTCTTCAGTCGAGACAATGCCAAAGAGGGTCAACAGCTGAGGGTGAGCTACCAGCCACATTCCCTTGCAGCTGAGGGAAGAAAGCTTTCAGTTCCGAATGGGAACCTGGTTAATGTACCACAGTGTCCACTGTAGCGGGTTTTGTGACATTTAGTAACATCGGGCGTGTATAAAACATGCTTTGTATGTATCATAAATGTGGACAAACATGTACTCCACAGGTGCTTGCATCTTTCACACCTATGGAATTGTATATGCGTCCATACGAATACATGTTTACCCATGGCATAGATCACTTTATTGGGTATATCCCTATTTTGGTGCTTTAAAATGAAACATTGTTAACTTGATCAGCCATAACGGCACCAATGGAGTTGTTCTGGTTGGCTGTGTCCCGGGGTAGTTAGGGTCTGTTAAATATATAGATTGTAGGGACAATAGACTGTAACGGCTCCTTGGGAGCTGTTATGCTCCATCATTTCAACATAGCTTCTGTGCAGGGATCGGGAGCATCCTGCCAGCAGAAATCTAAGTCATTGCCCCACACCAAAAACATCAGCCATCTCCCCCTCTTAGTACCAGTGCAGTTAAGTCATATTATAGGCTAATTGTTTACCCAATTTTATTGTTGAGGCATTTCTAAGATAGAATTTTAGTCATGACAGTACACAGCAGAATTTTAAATCGGAAGCTTGTAGATGTCCTTAGGGCTAAGCCAGAAGAGAGGCAAAGCAGGGTGGGCCCTCTCAGTTAAAATGTGCCCTGTAACTTTTCTGACCTTCTCGCTGTTTGAATGCTGACATACTGATTGGTTAGAGCACTTGCCTATATAGATACTATGTGATTTGGGAATCTGGTTATTTTGCTTATCTTAATCATCTTGAGGAGCCAGTAGGTTGATTACCTACTGATCAGAGTTGCTTGTAAACAGGCAGATTTCACATCCACATGCATGTAGCATCAACTGTCACCCACAATAGTCACCCTTATCTTCAGAGAATCTCTTAAGAAAAATGCTTGACGTCACTGGGTGTTACAGTGAGCTGCTGTGGGCACTGTTATCACATTCTGCCTGCCTCTGAAGTATGTTCATGGGATTAAAGCTGTAGAGTGAACAATTGATTTGGTCCGATGGCTTCAATTCACAGAAGGGAAGACTGAGACCTAGAGAAAGAAAATAACTTACTGATGGTCACATAGTGCATTCGTGACAGAGCAGGAGTTAAATCTCTGCTTTGCTGATTCTTAGTCAATAGTATTTCCATTTATAGATTAGTAATTTATTTTTATGAGATCTTTAAGCCTCTGACATACAAAGTACATTTTACATTATCAGTTTCAACCCTTTGATGGAGTAAGACAGAGTACAGGTAAATACTAAGAAGCAGGAAAGCTTCCTGCTTCCTGTATACGATACCGGTTTCTTCCTGTGTACTTCCTGTGTACTTCTGTCTGGTTAGGACATTCTTCCCTGCCGTGATATCTGTTGATTCTGGCTCTAGAAAGATACCAGTCAGGAAACAGAAGATTGGATGATGCTAGTACATATCAAGAGACAGGGGTGGTAGCCTACTGGCTCTAGACCTGAAGCGGAAACAGAAATAGAGGTCACGTGGCATATTGGAAAGAGTTTGGGCTTGGGAGTTGGTTAATCCTGGGCCTCAGTTTCCAGGGTTAATCTTGGAAGCAGCCTGTACTGTTTTCTGTGATTTAAGTTACTTTACCTCTGGGATCTCAATGAGCATATCTATAAAATAGAGATAATTACCCTTTCCTTGAAGGATTGTTTTGTGGAAAAACATAGGTAGAGCACGTATTAGGCACAGGAAATGTTCTGTTAATATTAGGTCCTTTTTCTCTTAGAGACTTGAAGCAGGTTGTCAAATCTGTTGTTCATTTTGTTAAATTTTCACTTTCTGATACTCTCTGATAATGAATGGGTTTGCCTCCTGCTTCTTGGGGCCAAAATGTCTTAAGATAGAGTAGAAAGTTGGTAAGACGCTGATAGGGATCTTCTTACAAAATCAAGATAGCTTTTTTTCTTTTTCATTCTTCAAATAACTTACATACACCTGCTGGCATCTGGCCACAGCCAACAGATAATGGGCAAATTAGATTATATTAGTGTGCTAGGGAGCTTTTGTCCCTACTAATATACTTCAGTATATTCCCAGAAAAATCAGAATTTCAATCTATGATTTTTGAAAATACTTGACCTGATTTTTGACAACTGTATGCATGTCTCATGCCCAAATGATATATTTTTTTTCAATGAAGTAAGTAGGAAAACAATAATCCAATCACTGAGACGCATTGCAAACGTGTTCCTATTTATTCAGAAAAGCAGTTGTTCATTTTTTGAAGTGTGGATTCTTGCTTCTCACCATCCTTCACAAAAATATCAGAATAGTACATCAGTATTACACTGATGTAATACTGCCCCCCTTTTATTGGAAATGAAAATCATACTGGACGCCTTCTCCTTTGCATTGTCAATTGCCACAGCTCCTTGTTATTATACAATTGATTCAGATATTCATTGTTGCATGACAGGATAAGTTCAAACAGAAGATCAATATACCCACACGGCAATAAGTGGAAGGCGATTGTGAGCAAATTACTTAGCAAAGTGTGTTTGGAGTGTCTGAGTTTCTTACACGGCACACAGACCAGTGAGGTTTTGTTGTTTTCTAAGGAGTACATAGTACTGATTAATCAGAATGGCTGTTTTTGTGCTCATTTGCCTAACATGTTCAGCTGCAGTGCTTTTTTCTATGTCAACCTGTTCCCAAGGTGACAACAACTTTTCCTCTGAGGGGTGTGGACACATTAGAGATTTTACAGTAAAGGGAAAATTCTAATTTTAACACCCTCATTTGCAAAGCAGAGCAGTAGTTGGTTTTAAAAAAATATTTATGGGGTACTTTTCACATCATGACAAGGAATATTTTTATAGTACTTTTATGTTTCAAAAATATTATCACATATATTATCTCTCTTGAACCTTTCCAAATTCAGGAATGCAGTAATGCTACCCTTGTTTAGGAGATTAGGAAACGAAAACCAGTTCTAGATCACTTTTTTTCCTGCCTTCCCTGTCCTCATCGGCTCATTTGTTCCCTATCTCTCTGTCAGATTGACAGGGCAATTTTACTTAAAATCTAAAAGAAGGCAGAGCTCTGAGCTTCAAACATCAATTTTAATGAAGAGAATGCTAAAATCATGAGGTAAACAAGTCTACCTAGAAAAAAGCACATGCTTCATGTATATTTCTTTGAAAGGGATAGCTGTATTTTAATTTGCGATAGTGTTTTTCTAAAAGAGTAGGGCCGATCTAGTGGCGCGGTGGTTAAGCGCTGGCTTGGGACGCCAGTGGCCCTGGTTCGGATCCCACATATGAGGGCCAGTAACACTACCCTCAAAAATAAACAAATAAATAAATAAATACATAAATAAATAAATAAAAGAGTATACACAGATCAAAATGCTGTAAAATTAGAAAAAAAAAGTATGTTCTATTAATTTTAGATTTTACATTTGAACCAATAACATCAGGCAGCTATGCCATCCTGTGTGTAGGCTCCTGGCTGAATGTCATCATTGTGTTCCTTTTATTTCTGTTGTCAGGGCTACTTAGCTGGTTGCCTAGCTACTAGTTTAAGATCTAATTCATAAAAACAACAACAAACTTGTTTGTTCATTTCTTCTCTGCGTGTTAAATGGAGAGAATGGTGAGAGTTTATGTAATTTACAATGTTCAAGATACTTCCTAGGGATCCGGGTGGGACAAAGAACAAACATAGACGTTTAGTTTTTTTTTACAAGTGTCTTAAATCAAATGCCACACCCAGTGAATTAATCTCCCAGTGCAAGGGTTAAAATTTGATACTTCAGAGTTAATAACTGCATAACGAGTTGTTGGTTTGGGCATGTACCGAGCAAATTGACTAATAATGAGGATGTTACAGACCTAACTTCCCACGGTGGCAGGCACTTTTTAACCTTTCATCTTTCTAGATCTAATCTCTTAATCTTTCTAGATCAGCTGTGTTCCACTTTTAGGGTCTCAGGGCCCCTTTACGCTCTTAAAAAGTATTAAAAACCCCAGAGTTTATGTGGTAGATCTCTATCAATATTTATCATACGAGATAGTAAAACCAAAGAAGTAAAAAAAATTTAGTTATTTGAAAATAAAAATAATAAACCCATCAGATGTTCATATAAATAACATTTTTGAGTATTAAGTATATTCTCCAAAAAAAAAAAAATGATAAGATGACCAGCTTTGTTACATGGTTTTCCAAGGCTTTTGAATGTCCGGCTAAGTAGAAGCTTGATTCTGCATTCAGCCTTTGCTGTATTAGAAGATCATGTAACTCCTGGGATGTTCTATTGCGTGCTTAGAAAAGAAATGAAAAAGGCAAATAATGTGTTAGTGTTATTAGGGAAACATTTTTGGTCTGGTGGCCCCTCTGCGAGGGCCATTGAGATTGTCAGGGACGATGCTTTGAACACATGCTCAGTACATGCGGCACAGATGGGGCACACACACACGTACGGTGCATTTGAATTGGGTTCACCTTAACTTGGAGAATGGCCTTCACTAACCAAACATTGGAAACATTTAGAAATGGTTATTTTACTCTGCTTGAATTAAAGGGAAAAAGTTAATTAAATTATACTGCTTAAATGTATACCTTACCTTCATGCATAAATAATTTTTTTGGGGGGGTTTGCTGTGGTACATACACTAAAACAAGATAAAAACTAAATAAAGAGGAGATAGTGGGAGAGAAAAGATAAAGGTAGGAAAATAAGGTACAGAAAATAAAGCTGGGATAAGTGCACAAAAATTCTTGTCACACATACGAGTATTTTTATAATGGCTAGAGATGGGTTATGGGCTTCCTGGTAACCAGGCAAAAGGAAATGTGTTACAAGATTTCCACTATGTGAATAAGAAAGTTTCTCAAGAGAACCATGGGTTTTCTCCTATGAGTATTCATAAAAGCTGGGATGTTTCTACAATAGTCAGTTTAAGATCTACGATGATTTTGCAGGACTATTTCTTAACAGATCTTGTCATTTATCTTTTAGATCCATCCATTTTTACCTGGCTTTTTTTGTCTTAGAGTAGTGTGACTGACAGTTCATTCTTCTTTATCCCATGAACACACTTTTTTCAATCCCATTCCATTTTAACTAAGTACTTACTATATACAGGGCACAGCATTGGACATCTCTAGTAAAATGGTAACCAGGGTTAAATCCTGGCTTTACTGCTTACTAAGTTAATATCTCAGAGCCTCACTTTCCTCATCTATAAAAATGTCAGGATTTGAGAATTAAATGATGCAATATTCAATCTCCAAATAAATATGTTATCTACATACTTGGACTTTAATAAGTATTTCTCCCTTCGCCTCTCCTCTCCTCTCCTCTCCTCTCCTCTCCTCTCCTCTCCTCTCCTCTCCTCCCCTCCCCTCCCCTCCCCTCCCCTCCCCTCCCCTCCCCTCTCCTCCCCTCCCCTCCCCTTCCCTCTCCTTCCCTCTCCTCCACTCCCTTCCCTCTCCTCTCCTCCCCTCCCTTCCCTCTCCTCCCCTTCCCTCCCTTCCCTCTCCTCCCCTCCCTCCCCTCCCCCTTCCCTCCCTTCCCTCCCCTCCCTTCCTCTCCCCTCCTGTCCCTCCCTCTCCTTCCTCCTCTTTCTCCCTTCCTTTCTTTGTTCCTAGCTTCTGCATTCACTTGATTAAAGTTGTGGATAAAAGCAAAATAGTTCAAGTCAGACTGCCCAAGTTTCTCTAAGAAATAGGAATATTCATAGTTTCTAAGCCCTGTGGTTGTGGTGAAGACTTAATGAAATAACCCATGCACCAGGCCTTGTCCAGTGCCTGCCATGCAGTCAGTAGAAGGGCAGGTTGAAACAGATCATTGCCGAGGCTGGTTTAGGTTTATCTTTAGAGATACTTGTGAGCCATTAAAAGTGTGTATGGAAGGGACACATTTAATTGGAACTACGTTTTAAGAAGAGTATGTAGGTTTAAAGAAGCAAGAGTAGAGACCGTTACAGAAATGTGAAAAAGTGAAAAGAATGTGTGTTTTGGAGTCAGACTGACCTGGAGTTCAGGTCCTGGTCCTGTCACTCTAGCTCTGTGACTGCTCCGAGCCTCAGTGTTCACATCTGTGACTAATCATTCTGAGTTCCTTGGTTATTGGGAAATTAATCAGGGAACTATTAAGCCAAGGTCCTAGGACCATGCCTTACAAAAAAAAAAAAAAATCCATGCCCTTCTCTATTGGAGGATTTCCTAAAGCATTTCTGCAGGTGAAACTCCATCTGAAGTTTAGTTAAATCCGCCTTAGGTTATTTTGCATTCCTACCCTTCCTGAGCTTAGAACCTGTCCTATTGTCATGGAGGCAGGCTTTTTCCAGTGGAGAGATAACCAGTATGCCCAGGAAAGATAAATTACAAATTTAGTGTCAGGCGACTTAAAGGTGTATCACTCCCCATAAGAATATTCATAAAATAGTCCTGAAGAATTCTCAACCTCGTAATTAGGTCACTTCCACCTAGATGACTTCACTTATTAAAAAAAAAAAAATGCACATTATAGAAAGATATAGTTATGATTCTCAATTGAAACAAAATATTAAGTTTGAAGTCCTTTGATTGCAGAGAAGTTTTTAAAGGTACTATTGAGATCAACTAACTGACAAACCGTATTTTTAAAAATCTAGTAAAACTTGAACAAAGTTGCATTCTGTTTAAAACACAGCCTCAGGAAGGCTGAGTAGATTCTCAACTATTTTCCTCAGTTTTCACAAAGTTCATCGAGACAATACAAACTGCCTCCTGAGTCTAACAATCTGCCTGATTCTCATTTTTAGACTTCTCAGAGAAATGTAAGTTACCAGTTGAAAACAAACTACAGTAAAACCTTGAATTGTGAGTAACGTGGTTTGCGAGTGTTCCACATGACGAGCAAATATTTCTAATACATTTTAACGTGGTAAATGAGCTATGTCTTGCAACACGAGTAGTTTGTTTCTGGAACGAATTATGCTTGCAAACCAAGGTATTACTATATATTATTTTACTCTCTGCTTGCCTTTGGGGAATGGGATCCACCTGGATTTCTGGCACTAGGAGGAAAGTGCTTTGCTTGAAAGCTGTGTGGAGATTCTCCAGACGTGGACACCCCATTTTGCAGATGTTGGCTTCAGTACATCCTGAAGATTTTCCTCAGGGACCTTTACCCTGGGAGTTAGGGATGTGATAATGTCCACAAAAATCACTTAGTCGAGGTCCACTCTTACAGAGTCATAATATGTAATCATATCATAATGGTAAGTTGCTCCTAAAATGTTTCTAGTGGTGACTGAAGCATCGTATGGTATCAAAGTGCTAAATTCAGTCTTAGTGTTACTTATATTGTTATAATTTTCTCCAGCATTGATCCCAAGTGTGATATTATATTATCTATGATTCCTTGAGTAATCAGAATATTTCGTAGAATGTAACATTACGTTTTCCAGGCATGCCTGGCACACAGTAGGCATGCAATATAATATTAGCTGATTTAAGTTAATGCCAGTAACAGAACTTCCTGTACTTATATTTTATGTGAAAGTTTAGTTTCTTACAGCTGAAAGTTTTGAAAGATATGCTTAAGCCTTTTGTAGCAGTGGATGAGGTAGATAATACTTTACTCTTTCTTTGCTAGTTGCAGTTTTAGGAACATAATAACAATAACTAAAATGTCAGCCTTCTTAATTGTTTGCAAAGCATTTTTTTAAGAACTGATGATCACACTTAATCCCAGCAAACATCCGTCGATGCAGAATTTTTATCATCCCTCTTCTACACATGAGGATGAGGTTCAAAGAGCTCAAATCGTTTGCTTACATTCACACAAAGTTAAGGCTCTTCAAAGTCCCTGTTTTCAAATCTCACATTCTTTCCACAACAGCAGACATACTTGACTCTCCTCCCCGATACTAACCTCTGTCATACATTAGCCATGGATGTGCGTGTGCATGAGTGTGAGTGCCTATGTGTGTCTTTCTCATTGTGGGTGTAAGTCTGTGTGCAAGCTCTGTCTGTCTGTGGGAATCTTGACTCCCTGTGCATAACTTTCTCTCTCTTGAGTCTGACTGTCCATGTGTACCTGTAACCTGTGTAACATGTGTATGTGTGTGCGTGTATCTGTCCTTGAGCCTAGATCTATGGGTGTGGATCTCTGCTGCGTATCGTCTGTCTGACTGTGTGCATCTGTGAGTGTGCCTATATGTCTGTGTGCCTCTCTGAAAGTGTGTCTGTCTCTCTAGGTTTGTAAGTCTGTAAGTATGGGGCCCTGTCTGTGTCTTTCTCTGAGTCTCTATGTCAGTATGCCTGTGTCTCTTGATGTAGGTATGTATGCAGTGTATGTGTGTCTGTCTATGTAAATCTCTTCGTATATGTTGTTCTCTCTTTGTAGAGATAGGTATCAATACACTTTATTTTCATTATTTCATTTTCAATGTGTAGGTACAGGACAGTCTTTGGGTATGGAGAGTATATATGAAAACTCATAGATGTACTTTATGCATTCTTTCAACCATTGTTTCCCTCCTTGCATTGTCTTAAATCTAGTTGTCAAAAATGTGCCACTGGGAGCTCTCTGGAAGAAGTTCACTTTTAGCAAAGATCTAGTTTGCAAACGTTGACATTTGCAACTAAGGTTAGAATGTCTCAGAGTGCTGTGTTATGGATGGAAGTGCTTCCTTTTATTTTTGGTGCAACACTGATTTTCCCTTTATATATTTTTATAAATGATGTGAATGATATTGGTTCCATAATAACCGAGAGTATCTTGTTAAACGTACTGCTCAATAGCTTAACTCCCCGAACCTCTAGGCTGTGAGTCCTTTGTAGTTTTCAACGAAAATCAGTCTAAAATTGTTTTCTTCCTCTATTGAGGGTCTATGTAAATTTTATTAAACGAGAAACCATAAGTTTGGGGTCCTCTTGCCTATGTTGATATTAAAATACTAATATTCAAATTAGTTTCAATTTTCCTATCTGTAAAATGAGGACAAGAAAGCAAGCATCTTCTCTAAAGAAACATTTTTGTGGACTCTTCTATTAAAACTCACATCATTTTATCAAGGCCTCTCTCCCTCTTTCCCTTTGCCTCTCTCTCTCTCTCTCTCCCTCTCTCCCTCTTTCCCTTTGCCTCTCTCTCTCTCTCTCCCCCCCCCGTGTCTCTGTCTCTCTCTGTCTCTCTCTCTGTCTCTTCCTCTCTCTCTCTCTCTCTCTCTCTCTCTCTCTCTCTCTCTCTCTCTCTCCCTCGCCTTATGTATGAGGGTGTATTTCTCTCCTTTCCTTTCACTCCCCCTAACCATCTCTCTCTGTTCTCCCATCTCCTCCCCCACACTTCTCTTTTTCTTTCCCTCCTTCCCTCCCTTCTTCCCTCCCTCTTTGACTTCTTCCACTCTCATTGCAATCTTGCAGCCTACTGCAGTTAGGGTGCAGTCTGTGACCACTGATGGAGATTTTTCTCCAAGCTCTTAGAGCTACAAAGGGACCACTGCAGCCTCTGCATTCTTCTCTGCAGGGTCTTGCTGGGGATGCCTGCATCTGTCTACCTAGTGCACTGTGTACAATGTAACGGAACTCCTGAGAGTGCCTCTCCACCAACAGGGCCTCCAAGACTTTGCAGAAGAATCAACCATGCATGAAGGAGGGAACAATACTTAGGGGGGCCAGAGAGATAACCGGTACAAATTTATTCAGAATCTGATGTGATTTATTTAAATGGCAATGTGGTAAAGCCTTAGACCTGAGGAGCTAGTCCAGAAGGTAAATTTGTAAACTGAATACTGACTTCCAAGACTTTGGAATCCAGCTCAGGTCCCGATCTTCCTGATTTCACGACCTATTCCTAAAACTGAGTGAAGTCTCCTAAGTTAAACTGTGCAAAAGAGCAGAAGGAATTCAGCTTGGGCTGTAAAGCTGGAGACCTGTCTTCTAGGTCTGTCTCTGACTCTTATTATCTGTGTGATCTCGGAGAAGTCTCTAGTCTTAACTGAGCCGCACTATATTTGGTAAAATCAGGATGACTGTGCCTTAGAAATGGCTTCAGTGTGTAAAAGGACTTTACAGTGTTTAAGATGCTGGTGGTCACCAAGGCAGAGGATGGGCTATTTTTAGTGTGTGCGAAGCAGGATACCCAAGTCAGTGATGTCACTGGGAAGGGAAATGCTGTGCTGTGTCCCTCCTGCCTCCTGTTTCGTTGGAATGGGGTGGACTCGAAGGTGCCTTGGGCCGATAGCGTAAATAAGTAGCATGTCATCACTTTTTTTTTCTATAAAGAAAACTATTTTTTGTTTATCATCTTTGTGGGAGGTGGTGAGAAGGACAGGATGTAGAAAGGAAGGGAGGTCCATTTGAAGTACATTGGGTCTGTTGTACCACAGGTTTCTGGAGTTTATAGGAAGCATTTTTCTTTTTTTCTGAGAATTAGCTGAGGACTAAGAACTTGTTAAATGTAGTTTACTGATCAGTACAATACAGCGAGATCACAATACTATGTGAGTTAATGAGCCTCACCTGCCTTGTACAAACTGGTTTTCCAGAATTTCTGTAAGCATATCCTTTTAAAAGGTAATTTGAGATAAAAGTTATCTATGGGTGATGCTTAAGGGAATATTTAATACTGACTTATCTTCAAGTGAAACTTGAACATATATCAAAGGGTGAATCTTGCAGTCAAATCAATTTATCCAAAAGGAAAAATATGTGATTGTTTAGAACAAAGTACAGAGGGTAAGTACTGTAAATATATTAGCTGGTCTTCAAGGAAAAATCAACGTTTCAAACCAAATAATACCTAAACAGATGATATTCCTATTAAAACTTGTATGTTTATTTCGTCTGAGCCACCTAATTACCCAGACCTTCATATCATATTACTAAAAAGAGAACACAGTCCACAACTTGAAGTCTTATATAAATTACAAATTTTAATACATTAGTCTTGATATAGGTAAGATAGCTGGCCAGCCCTATTAGCAATTTTTTTTTTTTTGCTATTCTTTTAGTCACTTCAGCTATGGAAAACTAAAATTTTAATCATAAACTTGAACATGAATTTTATTTAATCAGTGAAACAAAGATTTAGTCTTTTTTTCAGTCGTGCTCTCCTGTTTTAAGTATATGCAGTAGAGTTAAAAAAGAGGTATAATCTTATTTAAAACTTCTGTACCTTACATATTGTTATCTTCTTTTCTTGTCATTAATTGGTCTAAAAGTACCATTAAAAATCCTACAGAGATTTAAAAATTCTGCTAAATATAATGCTCATAAGGCTGTTGTTTGTTCTATAAATAACTGTTATTTTTTTTCCTTGAGACAGTGCAAATCCATTGTAGTTAATGGTCCCCAGAGAATCTTTGGGAATGAGAGAATCATCTCTCTGCCTTGTGTCCTGCTCTGGTTAACCTTCCAGGTTTGTCCGTGTGCAGGCAGGTGACAGAGAGGGACAAGGAAAGCAGTTTCCCGGCATTAGGGATGAACATGCTTGTTTATTGCTGGTCCAGTGAGAGTCCTTGGAGGTGTCGCTTTTATTTCCTCTAAAATGTTTTAATTGTGATCTAAGCATCATCCCGCATTCTTTGGGAAAGACCGTTTAGTTACATCGGAGCCCTTGCTTTTTCGACCGGGAAATGAGATTCCAAATTTTAACATATCTTACTATTTAATTCCCAAATTTGAATTATAAGACTGACTTCTAATTTGTTAACTAAATCATAAATTTTGCTTCATAGCTGTTATTATCTTGATATTTAAATTGTTGCTGAACCAAAAAGCTGGATTGATTTCTGAGTTTTTGAGGAAAAAAAAAAAAGTTGGTGCAGTCTTTATCCTCACTACGTTGACCTATAACACACTGACTGTATTTCAATATATAATTTCTGAAGGTGGAGATGACAAACCTTTGATATTTCTAATAGAATAACAACAAATGAAAAGCTCCACCCCAAATATATGTTCACTGGAAATATTTCAAGTTTGTGCCAATTAAGGTCAGCTGGGGAAACAATTTGTTTCCATTCATGGACTCAGTGGAAGGGAATAAAAGTGCTTGGCCCATCCACGCTGTTTGCCCTCTCTCTCTTGACAAACGGCTGGTACACCGATACGTGGCGAGCACATACCTCATTTACATCACATGCATAATGTAGTCTATCTGGGATATTAGCTTCTCAGATAGCTTCTCAGGATATTAGCTCTCAGTTGGCAGTGTCGCCTCACACACACAGTGATCAGCACATTTTTTGAGGCTGCAATAATCAGAGGAATGCAGCGGTGATGTGGGAACAGAGGAAATAACATGGCCTAATGATGTACCCATCACTGTTCCCTTGTCATCCTTCCTAACCAGCTTGGCTTCCCTCAGAGCCTAACAAAAGGGTCATGAATTTAATAGAGTAGAACATGAAACTAGGTGCCAGAATAATGCATCTCTTCCTGAGCTCCGCATTCAGAGAAAAAGGGAAAGTGTTGACTACGTACTGCCCTGAAAGCTTTGCGGATCTGCGCATGTGTTTATGTAATCTTTAAAGAAGATGTGCCGCCTTTTACAAATGTGTTTAGCCTCATTTAATCTCAAGTAAGCATTTAGATAAAAAAAAAAAGAAAGACAAAAGAAGTCAGAACAGGAAATTAAATCTTCAAAAATATGCAAAACATAAGTTTCTAATAAAATATTGTCTGTTATATTAATAGCATGCTGTTTACAAAATGTATTCTTAGCATATTAACCTCTTCATGATTTTCACACATTTACTGAAAGATAATAATCTCGTAGCCTTTTACACCCATGTGTTCCAGATTTGAGCACGAGTTCAGTCCTGAAAGTATTTTACAAAGCCCTTTGAATGTTTCTGCTCTGTCACAGTAGTTTGCTGTATTCCCAAATAACTCTTACACATGAGTTCAATAAATAATTGGAGGCCCAGATGTTTGAAACGGATATAGCAGATATTTGAAACACAGCTACTTTCCCTTTGTCCTCTCATCAACTTCACAGCATTGCACCCTGCCATTTGCAGTTCTCTTCTAATTAAACCTAGATGAGCATTTGGCGTGTATGCGTCCCCACACGTGCCCCTCTCCAAACCAGCATGTGGAGGCATCCTGTGTTATTGTTGCTGACTTGAGACATTCCAAGGGGGAGTTTTACTTCTCCAAACTGCACTCTCGCATCCTTTGTCCCTTCTGTTCACCTCCCGATAAGGAAATTGCTCATCTAAAGACATGATTTACCACTTCACATAGCAAATAACTAGAAATTCTGTGTAAGCTGTCTTCTTAGACTGAGTGAGCCTCACTCGTTTCTACGTCCCTTGTGTTCAACATTTGATCAAGTATATTGTTTAAAATGCTAAGACCATTCTTGAACTTTGTTTTAAAAGATAGCTGCCTAACTTTCAGGAACTGAGAGACACATGAGGAAAATTCTAACTTTATTTGAAACAGCTTCTGGCTATACAATTTAAATTTTTGTTGATGTACACATCTCTCTCTCCCAGTGCAGTTTTTCATTGTATAGGTAAAATTGATTTTTTCTAACCTATATGTCTTCTTTCTTCCTCTTTGAAATAATTACACTAATTCCTGAAAAATACTTTGACATTATCAGAGAAAAGTTGTTTCATTTTTTTTTTAAGAGATAGGAGAATATTATGGCTACATTTGGGAATTTTTAATTTGTGTCTTATTTAGCCTAGTGTGCAATGTGACACCAGTTAATTGTATGTTATTTTGTAGTAACTACATGTTAACTCTGTTGGAAGTAATGGTAATTATACTGTAATTGATATCAGTTCTCCCACATCTTTGGAAAAACCATACAATTAACACATATCACCACAGTTGGACACTATCTTTTGTCTTTTATAATGTTGCCACATTGGAGTACTATTTTGAATAGGGCCCTCCCTAAATATTTTCTTTTTTAAAATTCAATTTTAAAATTTCAATTTTAAAATAATTTTTTCTAATTTTCATGCAATGAAACAGTTTCTAAATTTTAATTTTAGTTAATCTTAAAGCTTCTCCCACAAATAATCAGACACAATCTTGGGTTATTCCTATTTGAAAAGTCGTTTGTGACTTCATTTGACTTTAATAGTACTTCCTGTTTCCTAGAGGAGTATAACAATAGAATATGCAAAATCTCGACATGAAGGAGTTAGTTTATTTTCTGAAGACAGGCCTGTCTTCTACCATCAATCTTTGCATTTGTGTTACTTTGCTTTCAGACAAAAAGGGATGTATTCCGTGCTAGTGCCACCATCATGAATACCAAACTAGGGATATAGAAGCGTATTTACGCCACATTAGATTGCAATATTTTCCCTCTGATTTTGCTTGCCTGTTTCCTTTTTGTCTTCCCCTGCCTTTGTGTCCCTTCCCTTCTATCACTTTTGCCTATGGTGGAGATGGAATTTCATAAGCAGCAAATGCTTTTTGCCTCGGTGTGACCATGTTTGATAAACTCGTTTGACACATTGATTATTGTTCAGCAGTTTCCTTGAGAATATGAATAATTGTTCAAAATAATTTTTTTTTTTTTATAACATGGAGAAGTGTTTTTACTAGTGTGTGCTGCAGTGTAGGTCTCAGGAGCAAAAAAATGAGTATCATAGAATCATAAGATATTAGACCTGGAAGAAACCATAGAGCTGCATTAGTTCAGCTCCCACGTTTTACAGATGAAGTCATTGGGGCGAGCATAGCTGGTAAAGGCACATGTGATGCACAGTGGTGCAGAGGAAAGAGCAGGAAACTGAGACTGGAGGCGAGGAGACATGTTCCGGGTGTTACTGGCAGGCTGTGGGACTGGGGGTAAGTGTCCTAACCTCCGTGCTCTCAGGATGAAGAGGCCTGTACATTTCCTCCCAGCACCAAAGCTTTCTCATGCCCATTTTTCTTTTTAAGATACATGTTTTTTTATCGCACACATATTTCTTTAAATTATAGCAAAATTTCACAGCAGATGTGATATATTTCTGTACCTCAAAAATTACCACATATGAGTGGTGGCAATACCTTTTTTTTTTTTCCATTTTTTTTGTGCGTGTATATGTTTCTGAGGGGAAAAAACAATCTGTGAATTTATCAGTTTGCCAACTAAAATTGAAAGAGAAGGTATATTTTTGAAGAAAATATTCATTCTTGGTTGATATAGCTTTGATGTCTTTAATTTGAATAAACTGCACCTGTTTTTCCACAAACACTATTAAGGAGTACACACTATAAATTAAATAGCTATCTGAAATCAAGTACCTAGATTTTCAACAAATAGAATTCCCAAGACAATTTTTTTCACAAAGACATTTGCGTGGCTGGCCATTAATTTTATGGTGATACCCTTTGTTCATATGATAATTATTAGAATAATAAAGCCTTGCTGGTGGTTTAAGGGAAGATAAAATTTTCCAGTTTTTAAATCACATGTTCGATTTTAATAGGAGTTCGTATAATTTTACAATGGAATTTTTGTGAACTTGTTATTAAAACAAACAGTTAATCGGAGAATATTGAGGAACAAATATGCATCATGCCTCTATACACAAATAAAAAGTTGGAAACCACATATAAGTAGAAGTTGGGCAGCCACACAACTGGATTTGCTTAAATCTGAACACTTTATAACTCTACTTGGGAGTTGCAAACTTATAAATAACCTTGCAATTGGTTAAAACCATATTAAAACCATATGAATGAGATAGAAAGCATTTGGTTAAAGGGGTACAGTAACCACTATAATCCTGGTGAAACTAATTTAACTCGGTGGCTCCCAAAACTGAAAGGGTCTCATATCTTCAGAGTCAATGCTACTAGGTTATTTGTCATCTGATGGTCAGTGACAAGAGTCTAGTGTATATTACAGGAGACATACAAGATGCTGTCCTTGCCAGGGGTGTGGAGAGAGAACTTGCTTAGCTTGGTGAGTCTTCACATCCTGAGGGAAACTTGTACATCATTTAAGAATGTTTTTGTAAGCTCCATAAAACATGTCCACAAGAACCTCTGCAGATATTAGTTCATTTCAGCAGACGTGTTGCATGCTGTCCTGTGCTTATAGGGCACAGCCCTAGCTGGAGATAGAGAGGGTCAGGAGACACTTCCCCTCTCCCAGGAGCTTATATATATGAGCATCCTAAGAGGTGATCTGAACAGCTTATGACAACCTTTATTGATTCTATGACTTGCTTCAAATATGAATCTTCTGGAATTTTAAAAACATTTTGAAAGCCTTCCTTCCCTTTAAGGGAGATTTTCTCTTCTGAAGAATCCTAGGTAGGTAGGTAGGTAGGTAGGTAGGTAGGTAGGTAGGTAGATAGATAGATAGAGTTGTCAACAGATAGAACCACTCCTACATCCTAAAGGCAAAAGTTTCTAGAGGATTGTTTCTGAGGCTAGTAGGACCTCAGATCTAAAATTCGTTGTCTTATTACTTCATATTTTGTGGCCATTGACAAGAGCCTATTACGAGAGAAAAGGCAGAAGTTGCCATTGTATTAGTTTGCTATGGCTGCCATAGCAAAATACCACAGATATGGGATTTAAACAACAGAATTTTTTTTTTTTCCAATTATGGGGCATAGAAGCCCAAGGTCATCGCGCTGGTAGGATTGGTTTCTTCTGAGGCCCCTCTCTCTGGTTTGCAGATGGCCCCCTCCAGGCTGTGTCCTCTCATGAGCACACTGGACTCTGTGAGCACACATCCCTGATGTCTCTGTGTCCTAATTCCTCCTATAGGGACACGGGTCAGATGGGAGTAGGGCCCACCCTGGAGGCTGCATAAGCATCCTTTTAAAGGAAACTCCAGAGTCACATTCCGAGGTACCAGGGGTTAGGGCTTCAATTTATGAATTCCAGGAAGATGCAGTTCAGCCCAATTAACTGCCATCTTTGCTTAGCTTTCATATTCCCAAACTCTTGTGAAATTATTTTCTTTGAGATGATAGTACCTAAAGAACCCTCTTGACCAAATGCTTTATGTCCCTTTTCATGTGATTTCATCTGGATTATCTTCCCTTGAGATGTTCTTTCTCTAGAAGAATTAAACTGAAATTAATAGGAGTTTGCTTAACAGTTTATTCTATTGTTCTTTCATAAAATATTGGTACTGTTAATTCAAAGAATTAATTGCTAATGTTGGGTAGCTAAAGAATATTAGAGTGTGTAAGAAGAATATTGGAGGTGGTAGTGGTGCTTGAGATTTTAGGGAAGATTCTTGCCAGAACCCTTTCAAATAACAGTAACTAAGCACATTCCCTGTATCTCAGTGTGAGGACAACCCTGACCAGGAGATCGTTCTGTTATTCAGTCGACTTACATAACTTCCTTTGTATGTATCTACCTTTTAATCATCTATTTGTCACTGTTTTCAAACAAGATCTGAAAATGATTTTAAAAGTAAAATTAAAATTAAAGAAGAGAGGGAAATAACTTTATCAGGATTATCAAACTTTAGCAATCCAAGTACCTAGTATGTGCCAGCTTTATGAGAGACACTGAAGATAGGCACCAATCATATAAAGATAATAAGACATGGACACTGCACCTTGAGTAAATTGAGGAGACGTAAGCAGACATACACCAATAATTGTAAAACATTTTTCTATAGCATGATATTTATAGAAAACCCATGATAGAACACAACAGAGAGTGATAATTTCTGCCTGGAGCTGGTAGAGGGCAATCAACAAAGGAGTTTGTCCAGAAGAAATGCTTGAATTAGGCCTACAAAGGACTAATTATGTATCCGTTAAAGACATCCTAGAAAGAGACAATGGGGTATACAAAATACACAAGGGTGTGAAATACTACAGCTTGTTCAGGAAACTCCAAGAAGGTCCATCTTATTGGAAGAGAGACTATAAACTGGAATGAGGACTTAATGCTGATGAGGAGAACAGGAGCTAGATCTTAAATGATTTTACAAGATATAGGTTTGGAAGGGCCGGCCGAGTGGCTCAGTTGGCTAAGAGCTCGCTCAAGAGTGCAAGCTGAGCTCTGAGCAACAGCAGTTCAATACCCAGCCCGAGCTGAGCAGTTGCTGAGCTGCCAACAGGTGGCAGGATGGCTCAGCTAAAAACAAAAAATACACACACACACACACACACACACACACACACACACAGAGCTTTGGTTCTCCTCATGCTGATTATGGGGATCATTTGAGGGCTTATTCTACAGAATAATGAGATCCAGGTACTACATGGTTACTGACATTGAGGTTTAAATTTAGTTGTGAGATGCTTAGCAGCCAAGACAAAAGGAAAGCATCTTTGATTATATAGTTGCATTGTGATACAGGAGAATGGATACTGACCTTTAGATCAGGCCACTATGTTCATTAGTGTTTAGCTTGAAAACATTTAGCAAACACTAAATAATGTCTTTTACAGAAGTGGATATTTTATGTGAGTTGCTTTATTTTTACAAAGCACTCACACATAGAATCCTTTATTTCATCATCACTATTTAACCATCATTTTCTATTCCATTTGACACATAAGGAAACAGGCTTAGAGAGATCACATGGTAATTAAGTTGTAGAGTTTTGATTCTAAATTCACCTCAGCAGAAATACCTATCGAAATTTTGGTTAAGTGACTTAAATAAAATATATTTTTAAAAAAACCAAAACTTTTTAAACCTCATATTCTTCTCTTGTAAAGCTGATAGCAATAGCAACATTTTCTTTGTAGTATTGGTGTGAGGGTTAAGGGGAATGCTAATTGGAAAGAGCCTTGCACGTAGTGTTTGATCAGTAACTACCACTTTTCCTACTTCCACTCCACACCATGTGTGGGTGCTATGGAGACAAACACAGATGGAAAACTTAGGCTTTAACTAATTCATGAGTCCTGTACAATTTCCATGTTAAAGGTCTATTAACAACTAGACAAATTAATAGTTTTAGCTGACAAACTATTACTTAACAATGAGGTTCAATAATGAATATCGGTTCTCTCAGCCAGAGTTTTATTATCATGATTATTGATTCTGGGACCATCCAGATATCACTATGAAAGTAAAACCTAGTGCCTCCAAATAAACTTCCAAGAAGAGAATCACCTTTTAAAAAAGCACGTGTGGTTACTTTCTAATGGAAAGCCCATACTTTTGATCCTACGTTACATTACTAAGTGTATCATAAAGGATATAAAATAAAGGGTAACCAAGTGAATAGAGCTTGCTGAGTCAATAAGAAGAAAACCACATATGTGCGTAAGTAGTGCTTCTTGACAATCGATCACATAATGGAGAGATATGCCCATAGCAGGGAATTAGAGCAAGTTTTTTGGAAGAAGATACAGACTCTCTCAACATTATACTTAGCATTGTCCTGCTTTAAAACAAAAAAAAACAAACAAATCTTTTTTTTTTACAATGTGTACTGCTTTTTCAGACCAGCATTTGTGGTACGTAGTGTCCTATTACGCCAGTGTTTTCTGCAAAGACTTTGCAGAAACTGTGTGTTAAGCTGCAGAAACTCCAAGTCAGACTCAAAAACCTGTGTTTCATATGAAGCTCTGTATCAAATTGTACTCTTCTATTGTATATATCTAAAATTGTATATTTCCCTCTTTTACAAAACATTTAAGACATTTTCTGGATTTCGTTGTCTTAATTATTATTGCCCCAAGAGAGATCACCAATACAGTGTGGAGGCTTGAGTCTATCTCTTCTGCAGACTTGAAATACTAGAAAGTTGGTGTTTCTGAGTCCTTTTGGACACTCACTTGTCCAAGGAGTTTTTGATTTATGTGAGTTAATCAATTAGGTGGCCTTTTAAAAAAGTATTTGGGGACCCAAATGCTGAATGCTTTGTAAGACATATAGAGAAGATATAAGACACAATCCCTGGCTTGAAAACTCTTTGGATGCTGTTGGAGTAGAGTTGGAGGTACCTGTGAACCAAAGCTTGATTCTTTAGCATAGTCTATATCACGAGGGGCTCATCACATAGGGAAGACTAAGAATTGGTGCATATCAGAGAGTGGGGAGATCAGAGAATTTATAGAGCTCATGGACAAGTTGAGTTTTTCAATGTGAATAAACTTGGTCAAGAAGAAGGGAGAAGGAAGCATTACCTCAGCCCCCACGAGGAAGAGGAAGCAGGTGACACTGCCCGGGCCGTCAGTCAGCATCAAGGACCAGGCAGACCAGGAGGGAGGCCGGGCTGTGATGTAGGAGTGCAGGCGTGAGGGCATGCGCTGGGGTAGCTAGTGATGATGGGAGAGCATGGAGGAGAAGGACCGGCGCCATGGGCTCTGTGACAGAAGAATCAGCAAGCCTGGGTGGTCAGCTGGGCATACACAGGCGAGGAAAGCAGTAAGACAAATAGTACTCAGGGGAAAGCTGCTTCCACGGGGAAGTTGTTGCTTTCAGTGCAGGAAAGAATTTTCCCCGGTCAGAGAGGCACTAAAGCTTGGAGCCTGGATGAAATGACAGGACTTCTTTTGGGTAGTACTTCACAGCGTTGAACCTTTGACCATAGATAATATCTCAGAATATTGGGGTAGCCTGAGAGAATTTTTATTCATAATGCATGTGCTTGTTATTTCTCTTAGAAAACTTTGCTTCAGGAATACACAAAAACATGGCCCTGCAGTATTAACTTTCCCTGTGAAATTCCTGATTATTACACATTTGAAAGATTTTTAAAAGTCTTTAATATTTCAATATGTATTTTAGAATATAACAGCAAAATGCTTATTTACTTGAAAAAGGTTCATGCCAAAACCTCTAAATTTGTGATTACATGAGCATAAAATTTTCTATTTGCTATCTTCTATATACTCTACAGAAATATAATATATAAATGTATATATTTGTAAAATATATTATACAATATTTGTATAACATATGTATACACATATGTATGTACATATACATACACATATTCTATAAACAGAATATTTGAGAGACACTGTAGGGTATACTAATTATAGTATATTTTACTTATGAAAATAGCATGAGATAATCATTTTTTACCCATTTTAACTGCAATATAGGTAATAGCCCTTTAGGTACATGTTCTGTGTCTGTTATGAATGACCGCATATTCGGACATTCTTTAGGAACAAGCTTTGAATAAAGGTTGTTAAAGTACCTCTTATTTAGAACATTGGAATAAAATATATCACCTCATTGTCCAGCCACGTCTACCTGTCAAATGAAATATACTTGTCTGTAAAGCAACAAACAAGAAGCCCCTGGCAGCATGCACCATTTTACACTTTCATTTGTAGAAAAGGGGACCGTGTTAAAATAGTTTGAGGTACGGTATAGGCTGGTCAGTTTTGGTAACCCAGAAGAGAGGGTGCCCTGCCCATCGTTACATTTCATGTGTTATTTCTCAGGAGATGGCTACAATCAGTCATCTCACATATGGTTTGAAAAAGGCTTGTCTCGCCAGCAAGCAAACTGTTATTTAAGTACACAATCCACTCTACTACTGAAACAGTTTTGCCAAACTTATCCAAGTATTCTAACATGCTTAAAGATAGTATAAATATCATTTATTGCTAGCAGTTTTCTTCAGACTATATGGAATGTCTTCCTGCTGCCTGATCTAAGTGTCCCAGTTTACATTATGGCCTTTACTGCCTCTGTTTGATGGAGTGATCAGTAAAAATTTAATGACACTATAAAATAATAAAAATGTCATTAATTTACCACGGATCTCAGATGCAGTGGTTGTAAAGTTACATTAATAAACAGAATATTTTTTACAACAAAAAGCATTGTTACGTGGGAACGTATAAATAACACACATAAATTTAAGAGCAATTTTACTGTTAGCACACACATTATTATGGAATAGCCAATAAGTGTATAAAACATAGTATATAAAATTTTATTAAAATATACTGTGCACATCAAAAATTCAGCTTTTATCTAAGTGCAAAGAAAAGCCATTATTGTGTGCTTACTGTTTCATTGCTGTTCTTTTCCCATATCACAATTTTACATTTGTTGCCAGCAAGCGGAAGTTGATTTTTTTTTTCTTCCCGAGATAGAAACAAACCCCTGTACTTTGAGTTACCCCAACCAAACCCATTCCCTCTCTCCACCAGTGCAAAGACAACATGGATCCATCTTGCCATGGTGGGGAGGGAAAGTTGCTAATTTAATGCAAGGTTAAAAATAATGGCTGGGGAGTTGAATGGTTTGTTTAGTGACTCTGAAGGGATAATAAGGGATAATAATCAGCAGTCTATCTATCATCAGTGAGACTGCCCTGTCATTGACTCTGATCATATGTGAAGATGATGGATGCCACCGCCTTGTGGCTGGTAACATTTAACATTCATCAGCTCTCACTAAAGGGGGCTTTATCATTTAAATATCTTTATTTAATATGCAACATCTACCTCATACATCATAATTTCAAAGCACTTAAGAGAGCCAACAGTCCTACAGCACAGCAGAGCTGACTTTAATTTTTTTCAGTAACTTTTATGTGGCCTGCATGTTTATGACTCACAATGCACAAGCAAGTGTCCGATCCCTTCCCTGCATCAAAAGTGCACATTTCACTGTCACCATGAAGATTAGGGGATTCTCCAGCAGGGGCGGTGGAGGTGGGGTGGAAGGGAGGAGGACGAGGGGAGGGGAGAAGGGGGAGGAAAGAGGTTGAGATTCAATTAGCATTGAGGTATTTTGCTTATTATCTCCAAAATATCTTACTTGGGAGCTATGTGCATTGTGAGAGCTCATTTAGGTGCATGGAAGAATTTAGAATTAAGAACTTGCCACCCAGTCTCTCTCAAGTAGCCATTGGCACTTAATGGCTAGTGTTGAAGCTTCTTGGAACTAACATATCTTCGAATTTCTCTCTGTGCCCATGTCCACATCCTGTATTTACGAGGCTCATGTTCAACCTCACTAGTAAAATCTCTGCTTAGCTCAGCTGCCCGGAGTTAACTTGTAGACATCAGGCCCTCTTATCTTATGGTTATGTGGCTGGCGAATAAATATTCTGAGCTATTCTTTGAAGAAAAGAAAGAAATCTTCTGGGACACCAGGTAGAAATTTATATGAAAGGGCATGGCTTTGCAGGGTCTTTCTTTAATCTCAAACACAAGTGCTTAATATTACCAACTCTAAAATGCAGCCCACTGCCCCAAACATTTTTTATCATTGATTTATTTTCTGCCTACTTAACAAGTGTTTCATGGGATAGTCTTCCTTGATTTCGACTCTGTCAAAATATTGATATTTTATAAGGAAAGTATCTCTGCAGAAGAATTTCTTTTTCAATGAAGTCAGAAAAATGTATGACTTCAAAGACACTGTGAATGTGCTGTTGAGTGTTCTGAATGTTTTTTGTTATGATTAAAAACAAGCTGATACTACTGAATTGTGAGTGCACTTCATTTTTTTTATAAAAGAAAAGATATGATCATCATGTAAGCTTTGTTGTCTTGGGATTTTACAAACCGTGGCATGTAATTTTCCCTCTTCTCCTTCCTTGTCAAAATATTGATATTCTTTCAGGAACTTTATTATCTTTTTTTATTTTTTTTATTTTTTACTGAGAATATTTTCCAGTAAATTCAAAGAGAATGAATGACTAGAAAGATACTTGAAATATGCATATTGATAGGTAGCACGGTCTGTTGATTTTTCAGAGAAAGTTGTTTTTCCCCCCATGAAAATACAGTTAAAGGTTGTTCTTCCAAGAAGATCGCAGGTGTCACATCAAAACTCTTTTTGCATTTAACATCGGGAAAGCATTCACATGCAAATATTTGAAATGCAGAAACAATGTGATAAAAACAAAGGTTGAATATTTTGCTTTCCCTGGCCCTACTCATCTTCACTTTAATTCTTATTCTTTACATGATGACAAGCAAAAGGGCTCCTCAAAAATAGAAATGGGCTGAATAAAAGCAGCTGTCCTCCCGCGGACAATATGTGACACTCCCACGTGGCTTGTGGTTGCCGTTTGTTGTGGCCTGCATCTGGGTTAATTTGTTCTTGTGCAGCAGTGTTTTCACATAAGAAGATCGTGGGGAACCATACCTAATTTGCTTTTTATTTTCGTTCTGTTTTTTATAAGTGTTGTATTGCAGAGATTTCCGCACATAATACTCTTGTAACTAGTTAGTGTTACCCTGTCAGGGAAATGCCTGATTGTAATTTTGTTGCAAATCTTTCATAGAAGTGGTGCTAGATTAAAGCAAGGTTTATGCTGTGTTTTCTTCCCACACAGATTGCAACATGTTCTATGATGAAGGGGGAACTGGAAGGCTTCCTGCACAATTTGACTGATGGGAATTAATTATAGAAATATAATGATATTCAAAAATAATCATATTAGAAAGCACAAATGTAGCGAGGCTGTACAAATGAGACACAGCCTCTATCAAGTAATTGTATGTTTGCTCTTTAAGAATATTTCCAAGTTTCTAAACATCTTACAGAAGAGAACACTCAGAGCATTTCCGTCTGGGGTCGAACATGCTCAGTGCAGAACTAGGTCATTGAACAATAGACTGAGCAGCAATGAGCACTCTCCTGCTGCATAATGCATTAAGGAGAACACGCAGAAACCATTCCCGGAGCTGGAAGCTGCTAGTCCGTGTCTGTAAATTCAAGCTGACATGACATTTAATATTGTTTCATAGTAATGAACAACAATGTTTCCTTCATTCATAAGCACGACACAAAGCCGAGTTGGTGTCTGGAGAGCAGCAAGGAGGCAAGAAGGGGACCTACGCTGTGCTTCCTGCAGACGGGCACACCCTAGTAAAGATGGTCAGTGAGCCCTCTGCTACTGATCCAGAGAACCACAGAGGGGGAGGTCCTTGTGGTATTTCAGACTCCTGCTCCTGGAAGAACCAGTGAACAAGTAAAACATCGTTGGGTTTCCTTCCTAGAGCAGCAGGAGTCTTTAACTTTCTTGACTCAATGGCTGGCTAAAAGTGATGTCTTCCTTGTCATATCCTAGGAAGTTACAGCTGAAACTGCTAGGCAAGATAATAGCGTCAGTGTCGTGATCCAGTCCTCCTGCTTTGAAATACTTGTTTTTGAAATCCCCTTGCATAAAATCCTGATTCGTGTTGTCCCAGGAATACCTGTGCAAACGATGAGCTCTAACTGGGAAAACGCCTCTTCCATTAAATAGCAGTACGCGTATTTTACTTTTTTTTTTTTTTTTGATGGCAGTGTCACTGGCCCTCATATGTGGGACCCGAACCGGGGTTAACCAATACGCCACTCGGCCGGCCCAGCAGTACGTGTATTTTAATAGAACGGCTCTTTTAAGTTTTGCACTTTGGGCTCAAACCTCTCAAATGCGTTCCTTTAGATGACTGGAGCAAATCCAACCGAGAGAGAAGATGTGCGATACAGCGCTGGCAGGCTCCCTGTCGCAGGTCTCCTTTCTTGCCGGGTACTGTGGTTTAGAACCTGTCAGCACTGTCAGGGCCACACTCAGGCTCCCATGGAATCTTCCTGAAAGATTTTCTGAGTCCAAGTTGAACAGAAATGATGTTTTTAAATCTAGGTGTTGCCCAGTAGGCGACTAGAAGGAAAAAGTGGCTGCTTTGGAATCTAGAGTCAAGCCTCTGATTTTTTTCTCCCCTAGGAAAGAACGCGCTTTGAGAACCTGGGGCCCCAGTTAACAGGAAAGTCAAGTGAAGATGGAAAGCTGGGCCCCGGTGTCATCGATCTCACTCGGCCAGAAGACACAGAGGGTGAGTGGCTCTTCCGTAGCCCTTTTCTGCTCCTGTGGGTGTTTCTGAAGGTGTTGTCTGAGTTAGATGTAGGATCTTGATGGTCTTTCTTGGGAGTACCAGCTCCATTTCCTTGGCAAAGCAGAGGAAATGTTAGTCTTCGTTCTATATTAGAGCTGAGGGCTTCGAGATGCAGCATGGGTCCTACGTCACTGAACACATAGCCATCCAATATCTCAAGGAGCCATTTCAAAATTTTAAAATAAAAGAACCCTTGGCATTCCAGTGAACAACAGAATCCTGTTTCTTCCACTTCACAGCATTCTTGTTAAGAGACAAATATATAAAGGAGGAATTTTTTTTTTTAACTCTAAATCAAGTGATTTCCAGGTGCAGTCAAAGCATTTGGGGAACTAAATAATAGTTTGAGCAGATCTGGAGTAAAATTAATAATGGCTTGGGCAAGGCCCAGCCTGTGTCTGGGTGCTAGCCGTTTCCAAAGCCTTTTGAACGTCTGGATGGAAAGTGCAGCTTTCCGCACCACTGTCGATGCCTGTCCACTCCTCTTCCCTTTTTGTTTGTTTGTTTTAAATGCACAAGCAGCAGATCAGCAAGAATCGCTCCCCAGGGGCTGGGTACAATTTATGAGTTAGGTCAGCACTTCAGTAGCAATGTTGCCTGGTTATTTACTGTGTCATCACAGAATCAGGACTGGTTTTCCCGTTAGCGGTTCCTTTGGCAGGATCCCACCCACCAGTCAGGGAAGATTAATTTGTTCTCTACAGAGTAACATAATACTTCACCTATCTTGGGTCCCAGCTAAAGTCCTTCTTTAGCTCTGGGGGAAGGATCTTAACTATTATCCTTTTTACGGGCAGGGTTTCTTCCAGGCCCCTAATCCCTTGAAAACACATGAAGACATTTCGTGCAGCATCTGAACTAGGCATGGCTTCTAGTGATAGCTTGGGTTCATCCCAGGCATTTCGGAAATCCCTGGCACGAGCACTAAGCAATGGGTAGCATCGGACATTAGGAAGCACTTCAGAGAGTTTCCAGAAGGCAGCTTTTTCAGACCAGTAGGAAAGACTCATGTTTAATGATAGTCCTAGGAAAAGGTGTTAAAATAAACTCTGGTTGGTATGTGTGTATGTGTGTGTGGTGGGTTGGGGCAGGGGTAGGAGGGACGAGGAAGAGGAAGAGGAGGAGGAGGAAGTGAGACATAAAGGGGACTCAAAACCAAAATATACTCACAGTCTTCCATGAAAAGTGTGTACCAAAAGCACGTTGACATTCACATTTTTCCAGGCACTTAGACTTGTAGGTTTTCTCTGGTGACATGGAGGTTGCTTGGGCCAGGAAACCACTGTTCAGGTCCGGCCCATCTCAGTTTGGTTAGAAGGTTGTACATCAGAGTATCTACATCTTTGACCATACACAGTGAAATAATATTTTTCGTCCCTTTGGAGTATTCAGTCTGTTAATTTTTCAATAGACTAGGAAATAACAGAGTTCTATCACCTTACCCTTATTGTAACATGGTTTTCTTTATCTGTCATGTATCCTTCATTTGTTTTCTTAACTGTATAATGGATATAAGTACAGCAAGTTACCTCTCAATAATGCTAATAATCTAGTTGATGGTATGTTCTTGGTAAGTTTAAAATCATGGTCAGAGTAACCATTATGAGAAGAAAACATGAAAAACTTAACTGTAGAGAAACACATTCCAATATCTTTGGAAATACCATTCAATACTAACCTGGAGTCAAACCAACTTCCTGGTTACTTTTTTTTTTTTTTGTGGGGGGGGTGGGTAGACAAACATTTATCAAGCACTTACATGCCACAGAACATGCTAAGCTTTTAATACACATTTTCTTATTTAAATCTGTAAAGAAGGTATTGTTGTATTTTTTTCCATTTTACAGATGAGAAAATTAACTCTGAGAGTCATTAGCTTGCCGCAGATCACCTAACTAGTTAGGGCGGCTCTGAGAGTGGAACCCAGGCAGCCTGGCTCTAGGACCCAAGCTCTTAAATCCCGCGCTGTCGATGGCACGGGCCTGTATATACAGACATATACGTGGTGCCTTCATTTTTCTGAACAAACTTCTTATGACCTTCCTCAGAATGGCCCATTTCCTCTCCCCTAAATTTAGCAAGTCATGCTGTACCCCGGGTCTCCTGTTACTCTGTCACACGTCGCAGCACTGCCTGATGAGTGTAACCGTAGAAGGGCTGTTGTGGCCCAGGAGCTTAAGGGGCGTGTGAAAACCTCCCTGCAGAAGCTTGCCCAGAGTTGCCATTGAGACCTCATGTGCTTTTGGGGGACTGTGAGTTCATGAATGGAGTCAAGTTACACGCTCTAATACCGAGCACAGTGCAGTGCCTTGGTGGAGCCCGTGGGGATGAGCAGCAGCCTTCTGCTGACTTCAGGGTATTTCCTGGCATCTGTTCAAGTGTGAGCTGATCGCAAAGCCTGCTGGAGTTACACTTCACGTTAAAGTCAGAGTACATAACAGGTACACATAATGCTTTCCCTCGCCTTGCTCCTTTCCCTTACCAGGGAGCGTAGGAAGGGACTACAGTGAAAGAATAGCTAAAAAGAAAACCATAAACTCCTTCTGTTAGTTTGTAATTTTAAAGAGCAAGCAAGCAAACAAACAAATATTTTTTGAGTGCCTGCTGTGTGCCAGTCCCTGAACTAGACACTGGATAAACTGAGGGGGAAGCAAAGCAGATATGTCCGTGACCTCTTGGAGATGAAAGTCTAGTGAAGGGAGACAGAAGATTAAACAGAAAATGCACACAGACAGACAAACAGACAGACATAATTATCATCGAGGAAAGTGCTAAAATGATCCACACTTCTTTGGGCCCCACAGAGATTTAGAGTGAAAGTGACTCAGATAAGCTCAAATGACAGATGAGTTCTGTGGCTGCAGCCCAGGAGGTCATCCCTTTTCAGTCCACACATGACCATCTCCATGTTTCCTCTGGCTTCAGAACAGCAAAAATAGCTTTTCTCCCAGCTCTACTGAGATATGATTGATATAGAACACCGTGTGAATTTAAGGTATACCATATGAGGATTTGGTACACATATATCCAGGAAAAGGATGGCCACAGCAATACTAGTCTACACCTCTGTCACCTCACATAATTACCTTTTTTGGGTGAGAACATTTAAGATCTGCTCTTAGCCACTTTCATATACATAATACAGTATTGTTCACTCCAGTCACCATGCTGTACATTACATCCCCAGAGGTTATTTACCTTATTACTGGAAGTTTGTACCCTCTGACCAACATCTCCCACTTTCCACACCCCCTAGTCCCTGGCACCACCGTTCTACCCTCTGATTCTATGCGTTTGTACTCTTTAGATTCCACAATAAATGAGATCACACAGCATTTGTCCTTCTCTGTCAGACTGACTTCACTTAGCATAATGCCTTCAAGGTCCAGCTATGTTGTTGCAAATGGCAGGATTTCCATTTTTATGGATGGATAACATTATATATATATATCTCACCTTTGCTTTATCCATTCATCTGGTGGTATACGCTTCAGTTGTTTCTGCATCTTGGCTATTGTGAATAACGCAGGACAGCATTTTTAGGAGGCTTTGCCCTCCCTCCACTTCTACCCCATCTTCCTGTGGGGCTTCTGAGGTGACTAAAGTAAGTCAGCTTTGGAGATTAGGCCCTTTCCAGTTGGGCTTCCCTGGAAAATGTCTGCTCGCCATGAAAACGCCAATATCACTTAGTAAGCAACTTGGAGACCTGCTTCAGAGCTCTGAGCATGGAGGCGACCAGGGAAAGGTCACCAAAACAGGCAGCTGTGCATGTGTATTAACCACTCATCAAAATCAAATGACAAAACCATAAGCCAGGAAAACAGAAATTAAAAATATAAAAGCAAATGCCTTCAAAATTTTATTTTTAAAGTCCAGCTGTTATTTGGCTTGAATATGACAAGACAGCATTTCTTGTTCACCATGATATTTATAAAACGACAAATTCGTTGGAGTTGGGGGCTTAGGAAACACGTTTAAGGTCTCGTTATTCTCTGAAGCAGTTGGAGGCTTAATATGTATTGAGCACACAAAATTTGTTAGCTCCTATATAGGATGTGTAAGGAAGAGAAGACTCGATTAGTTGAGTCTGTTGCCATGTATTAAGAATGACAAATAGCTGTTTAACTTTTTATTTTTCATATGGTAGTTCCCCTCTCCATGTTCTCCTTAGGCAAGAATGCAATTCTTATCCCAACTCTCCTAATTTCAAGGTTACAAAGCACAGTAGGAAGGGCTCTGGTCTGATGATTGGGAGACTTGGATTAAAGCTCTTTTGCGAATGATGGTAAACAAGTGAATAATTCCTCTGAGTTTAAGTTTTTTTGTTTTTTTGTTTTTGTTTGTTTGTTTTATCTCTTAAAAGAGGTATGTTGACTTCTATTATCTCTAAGATTCCTTCCAAATCCAAGATCATTATTAGGGTCTTCATAAAATACAGAGTATATTTCTTATAAGAAAAGTGATCTTGCACAATAGCTCCTACTTAGTTTGTTTTTTTCAGAGAAATGAAAGAGGAGATCAATACCTTCGAGAGTATATTTGTGCCTCTTGCTAAATCAAGTTTTCAAGTCACTTGATCTTTCCTTTTTGTTGATGAGAATATCTCTCCAGTAGCATTTCCCAAATACCTTTCATGGATGGGGTCCCCTGCTTTTTCTCTCTTGTCTTCTCCCAGCAACAATAGTTTTGGCTTGCCTTCTTTTTTGTATTCTTTCCATCCTGTTTCTTTTCTCTCTCTCGTACCTGGGGTCTCTAAATGGATACTCTTTTTTTTCTCCTTCTCCTTCCCCTTTCTCTTCCTCTTTCTCTTTCAACTCCTCCTCCTCCTCCTCCTCCTCCTCCTCGTCCTCCTCCTCCTTCTTCTTCTTCTTCTTCTTCTTCCTCTTCTTCTTCTTCTTCTTCTTCTTCTTCTTGTTTTGTTTTGCAGAATAGTTTGGGTAAGAAAGCATACTCTTAACACCTACATTAATTCTCATATTCAACTGTTGTGACCCAGCCTCAGAGGGAGGCTGCACCTCATTTTGATGCAAAGAACAATGGAATATGATTTCTGAAAGGGATGAGCTCTCAAGGGATTATCATTGGCCAGACTTTTGGACCTTGGGTTGGAACTGTAATGATGTCCTCCATGTATTAAAAACTTGCCTTGATTTGAATGGAAATGGATATGTGTACCATGAATAGCCCCATTTTAGAGCTGTTCTCAGATTTGCTTAGAAGGGCTTTATAGATTTGCACTGAATTTGTGAATTGGATCCTAGCCAAGATGGCCTTAGCTCTTTTGGAAGCTTCATTTTTTAAAAAATTTCTGATTACTTCTGTTTTATATCTCAGGGTAACTTTATATTGTCAACTTAAGCTGTTTATAGACAAATAATAGACACTGCAACTTTTCCTCTTTTTCCTTAAAAAATGCACTAGTTAATATGGATGTCTTCTCTTAGAAATCCTGCTTCCCCTTTGATCCATACTATGGAAAATCTTTGAAGCTTTTCTCGTTCCCTTTCCATTCCCTGGATCCTTGCTCCTGGTAGAAAAGGACGTTTCACTCTATGACTCACAGCTCATTCAAGGCAGCAGAGGCAAGCTGTTGTATAATCTGGGGTGAGATTTAAATGCTACAGCTACTTTGGAATATAAAGGTCATTATTAGCTCAAGCCCATCAGGATACAGTGCTTCATATTGCAATACTTAGGTTCTCAGAACTGGAATAAAGGAGAGACATCATCAGATTTACAATTCCAGCCTACGAATCCATTCTTATTCCCCTGACATATATGGTTGTCTCACTTCTGTTCAAATGCCTCTTATAGTCTAATGACAGAAAACTGACCACTTCTTGAGAAACTCATTCCAATTCTAATTATTATTTGTTATTTGCAGTGCAAGTTTATCTCTGCTTCCTTATAACTTCTACTCACTGCTTCTAGCCTGACTTCTGGATTCCAATGTAACAGAACTTGCCATTTTTCCATATTTGTTCAAGGACTAGGTGAGTTAAATTCTAGTCATTGCACCCTAAGCAAGTCACTTTCTTTTTACCTGAATTTTCTCATCTATAGGTGAGGAAGTGGGTCTAGGGGAGTTTTAGTTGACAGTGTTTTGTCTTGTTTTTTCTTTTTTCTAAAACTCTCTTATCTTACTGCCATATAATTAAACTCATTCACTTTTAAGACAACTAGAATGTAACAAGTGTCAATGGCACTATCTTTTAAATACATGAAATAAATGAAATCAAATAGAAATATACCAAGGACAAGACATCCTTGCCCAGCAAGTAATCCAAGTACTAGAGTGTGTATACCAGGAATAAAAGATGGGGGAATTGTATGTATTAGAAGAAAAGACCCAGGTAAATCAGAAGGGAGCACTAACCAGAGCTGTGCTGTGGGCTCACGGGCCTGGCCTTCCATCGCAGACCCAAACAGTGTTTCCAGAGGTATCAGAGAAATGAATAGGCCAAGCAGTCTCCATGGAACCAGCAGGCTGGCGTCTGAGGCCAGGATGGGTAGCCGGGGAGAACCACGGCATGGTGAAGCCTGAGCAACAGCTACACGGGCTGGGAGAGAAGCAGAATTCACAAAGCCCTTGGCTCCAGACTAACTCTGTTGTATGAGGATCACAAAAATGTATTTTACTGTGGATATAAACGGTTTTAGAGGATCCTGTGCACCAGTTTATATCAGCACTATATATAAAGTGCAGCTCTCTTAAACAAGCAAATAAACTTCTCTTAAAGAAATATATTTTCTGTGTCTTAAAAGCTCCCAAATAACTTTTAATGTTGGTAGAAAACAATTTCCATTGAACTCTCCAAGTGATGGATAGCTCTGATGGGGCCAGAGAGTGAGATGGCAAGATTCTTGTACAACTGCATCCCCTAATACTCCATACAGGGAACTCAACCTGCTTAAGCTAGAAAGCCCAAAGACCCTTCAATAAGGAACCTAGCCCTGCCCATGAGCTGGTTTCCCACTGAGATGCCTTCTCCAAACATGTGTCAATGAGTGTATATAATCTCACCACACATGCACATGTACACTCTCTCTCTCTCTCTCTCTCTCTCTCTCTCTCACACACACACAACACATGCACACAATCAATTTTCTGACTTAAAATCCTGTACCCTGGAGAGGAAATGCTTGTCTATGCTATTACTCAATCACACAGACATAGCGCCCCATCTTGCTCCAGCAACTGGGCGACAAAAAGGTTCACCCAGTCTACCATGAAAATTAGACCCAAGACAAGGACAGCCAACATTTGGTCCCAACGGGATTGCACAATCAGTCCATGTTTCCTCAGCAGCATGTCTGTCTGCTTCACATATCCCAACACATTAGAATAAACCCTAGCTGGTAGAGGCCTATCTCCATGTTTGGACTGGCTGTATAGTACATGTCTAGTTCCCTGACGCAGATCCTCCTCTGTTGGCAGCAAAAGCCAGTTGATTTCTCATCTGCAGGCTACAGAGTTCAGCCCAGTTAGGAGTACTCCTTAAATTCTCTCTGCTTAAGGTCAGGATTGGATTTGAGACCAACGTTTTTTTCCCCCTCTTCTTTTTAAGTTCTGATAACTGTGCTTCTAAGTGATTCCAAAAAGTTGATAACTACCCAGCTGTCCCCCATTTTCTACTCCTTCCTATCTTTTTTTAAAAAAAGATATTCTTATCTTTGAATATCTCCTTCTTTTAAATTCATTGTCTCATTTCGCTCTGCTTGTCTATCACTGTTTGCGTGCACCCACTGCCTGCCTTTTCATACCCATTAGAGGTGGTTCTCTGTAGACTGAATTGCCAGCACTGATAGCCAGGTCTTTTCCGTCAGGATCTGACCCTCCTCTTGTTCCCTCTTCTGCAGTTTTACCCACATGTTCCTGTTACAATTTACCTATTGTCTAGTACGTGCACAGCACTGTGGTGGGCATGGAGGGAAGGATTTTTTTTTTTTGAAAAGATGGGCTACACTGTATTCCCCAGTGTATTTGGGATTATACTGTTAGCACATACAGAAAGCAAAGCAACCTAAGGTATTATGTGTTCAAGTCCATCATTGGAGAAGCAGAAGGCAGATAGTTTAGAAAAGGAAGCTACAGTGCTTTGTGGATAGCAGTGATTCCAGAAGGCCTGCTAGAAATGCATCAGGAGAGAAGCCTAGGTTTGGATGAGCAAAGAGAAGGGGAAGAACGTGGAGCAGAGGGAATGATCCCAGCAGACACAAAAACAGCAAAGCATACAAGCATTCATGAGGAAGTTCCAGAAGGAAAGAGTAACCTGTCTCGTCTTTCTGCCCTCCGCTGAGCCCATTACAAAGCTTTGCCTTGTTCTCAGTAAATCTGTGTTGAAGTGAATGTTGTAGAAATAACTGGGTTCCATCCGATGGAGGGCCTTGAATGTCAGACTGAGAAATTTGGACTTTGCCACCAAATAACCAGTCCTTAATCTTTAATTGTTCAAGATTGACTTAGATTACAGAGGTTACCAATAATGGAAAAGCAGCAGTTGGGTTGGTCTTAGAGATCTGATAGTCTTTATTCCTCTGTTCTCTTTAATATCCTTTCAGAGGGCATATTCAATGGGTGTCCTTTTATATTACATCACAAGAGAGTTGACTAGGTGTCAGGAAGGTTTTCATATTAAAAATACTTCTTTTCTTCCTGGCTCTATCACTTCTTTAAGTGTGATTTCCCTTTGCTGTGACTGATGGATGTCTTACAGCTCAGTCTTATTGTACTTTCGCCTCTCACTAGTGGAGAGTGATTTTTTTTTTCAGTTGTTTTTATGCAGTGGATACTTACATTGAGACATGAGGCCCTAAGTTAGGTCATGGTACCAGATGGAAGAAATTGTATAAGAACCCAGTGGCATTTGCATTATACTGTAGACTGCTGTGTTTAGGAGTAGACTGTAACTCTGAAATAAAACTTAATATCCCAAATCTCAGCCTTGGATAGAAGAATTTCATAAGCAATATATTTGACCATTTAAATTTTTACTAAAAATACAAATCACAGCTTACTGATTTATATATTTGTGTGTGCGTGTGTGTGTGTGTGTATTTTTTTTCATATATATATATATATATATATATATATATATATATATTTCATAGCAGAGAAATCACTTGAAGCTGCTTCACTGTGAGCTCACGTTTCACTGGGAAGGTGGATCTTGCATAAGGACAAAATGAAACAGGACAATAGCTGCTCCATGCTGCAGAGTCACAGGGCTGTTAGTGGAGGAGAAAGAAAAAAACAACTGTCAAACATCCCTGAAACTTCTTTGCCCTCCATTTGTGACAATCTCAGTCAATAATCCTGATCTTTTGTTATTCCAATAAGTCCTTTCTAAAAAGCTGATCCATAAATTCACAAGCTCACTTTTCCCTTTTTCTGGCTCACACAGAGGGACACAGTCTGGTTACAGTTCTCACATGTGGGGAGTGGGGAGATGTGAGGTGGTCTTTCTTGGTTGGGTCTTATGCATATTCAATGCATTTTAGTTCTATGCCATAGAGACCCTTTTCAAACATATTTTTAGCTTTTGGGCAAAATAAGAGGCTCCATTAAGTAGTAAATGGCACGCCCCAGCTAGCTTATGGGGTTCATTTTATAACTACCCTGAAGAACAGAAATACAGGAAGCACCACCCAGGCCTGGGGAAAGGCTAGAAAGGGAACAAATATGATTCAACCACCTGCCATGTTCTCGGCACTGGAATAGACATTCTACTATTTCTCTTGCCATTATTACTGCTACTATTTCTAAGGGCAATTACTGTTTAGTGAGTGGGGCCAGGGTTCCAATCACTGTACTAGGATATTTACATTCCCATGAAGTCCTCACAAGTATCCTGCCAAGTAAAAATTATTAGCTCTCTTTTATAAGGAGACAAAACTACAATTTAGAGAAGGGAGATCATTTACCCAAGGTTACTCAGTTAGGAAAGATCAGATCTACAGTTCAAACCCAGATCTGTCTAACTACATAGCATCTGAACCACACTGTCTCCCATTTTTCTCCAGGATGAGCTGATGGATTTGGTTGCCTTTGTTGAAGTAGCTTTTCCTGTTGCTGTCTTTTCATTAAAAAGTAGAGAGATTTAATGAGAAGTAGAAAATGGTGAAAAAAAATTTTTAAAAAATTTTCAAACTATATAAATATTAAGTGCCTTTCAAATACTTTCATCAAATTCTCAGGGTGAACAAGTTTTGGTGGACCATAAAATTGAGTTGATTGCTCAAAAATCCTTGAGCTGTCTCCTTCTAAAAGCTAAAAGTTACTATTTCCATACCCCTAACCTAATAATAATAATAATAAATAGTTTCTACTGCACCCATGATCTGCATCTCTCATTCTAGTAAAAGGCAGATTCCCTGAACCAAAATAAGCAAAATGAAGAAAAATTAAAATAATTTTCTTAAGACAGCTAGGTCTGTATGCCTTGGAAGCAGATCAGCTGACCATTTTTGGAATTCATTTTGATGGCCAGTGTGAAACTTTGCTGATAGCTACATTTGAGTTCATTGTTTTCACGTTTACTAACTGTGAGACTTGGGCAATTTAACCTCTCTAAGCTTCAGTTTCAGGAACGTGGATTAATATCCCTCTCATATTAAAACCCTCTCATATTAAAATCCTCTAATTCTATGAGCGTATTTTACCTACTTCATAATGACTGCTATCTAGAGAAGGTCCTTTCATATGCCCCTGTAAATACATGCTTCGATTGTATATATTCACACAAACCCTACAGCATTAGAGCAACTTTCCGATTGAACATTTCCAAAAACCCCTCAGACTTGCTTTATCATCTTTTCAAGATTTCCCCAGAAGTAAAGAGGCTGGGATTTCAGAATTGTGCAGTGTAGCAAATCAAGGAAACAAGTAAGATTCAAACCAACAATCTCTGAATTCCAAACAACTGTGGTTACAATTTTCCATCAGAGCCATTCTTACCTTACAGAGAGCTGGAGTAAGGCAAAGTACTTAAAGGAATATAAGAAATAAAATGGGATTTATACAAAATCTGATTTCAGAAATCCCCAGGTCCCATGTGGACATCTGAGTCGCACTCTGAAATGTCCACTGCCGAGGATGCCCGCTGCTGTCTATGGCGACATTTGAGTACTTACCTGGTGCCAGTTTTTGCACCAGACCATGGAGAAACAGTTTTGAATCAGACACAGTGGAGTCCCTGCCCTTTTGGGGTGCACAGTGAAGAAGGTGGGCACAGTCAACTGATGATATGGATGAAATATACTAAATGCTTTGGCATAGGTAGGCACAGGGTGCTGTAGGGCATAAAGTGCTTAGCCCAGCCTGACAACTAGGGAAGAGTGCCAGGAGAAGATGACTCCTGTCATGAATCTATGAATGAATGATTGCAAGGTGGACAGGAACTTCCCGAAAAAGAGGAAGCCCAAATTCCCAGTATAAAACAACACAGGCTGTAGAGAACTAAAAGTAGTTCAGTGTTAAAAAGCAAAGAAATCGCAAGTAGAGACACCAGAGATGGCACTGAGATCAGATAGAGAACAGACCATGGAAAGCTTCGTGTACCCTACTAAGACATTTGGACTTTACCTCTGGGGCATTAGGGAACCATTGAAAACTTTAAAATATAGGAGTGGTTTGATCACAGTTACATTTGTGATGGATCCTTCGGGCTGAAATTAGGAAGAGGTGTTTAAGTGGGGACTGGGGATTCAAAACTGGAAGTAAGGATATCAGCTAGACAGCTCGTATTTATAATAATCCAGCAGAGACAGTGAAGCCAAAGCAATCAAGTGGTAAGGATGGAAATGAGAGAGGATGGATTTGTAGTATCTTTGTTAACGAACTCTGAGATTTGCTTCATCTTGGTTTGTGCTTTTTAATTTCATGTAGAGGCTACGGTAGTGTATTGAGTTGGATGAAGCCAGAAACTACTGAGCAACATGAATTATTTAAGTCTACCAGCTTTTCACCAGCCTCTGGGAATCGACTTGAATCTGAGCCTGGTTCTCCTGGAAACTTGGGAGACCAGACCTCCTATTGTCTTAATTCATCCACAGTAGTTTCTGGTTCAAATTGAAATGATGTCTTTTTGCCTGATTTAACTGCTTGTGAGCCTTCCTCCTGTGCATACAAATAGCACATAGGTAATAAGTGGGATATTTGATGTGCTCTGCTACTTTCAGGTCATTAAAATAGAGAATCACATGTTATCCCATTGACTCTTGGATCCTATAGTTGAAACAAGATAAAGGGCTCTGTTTAGCTATCTGTGTAAAGCAAATATAACATGAGAATTAAAAAAAAAAAAATAAGTAAACACAGGCACCAAAACTAAAGCAAGAGACTTAAAAACACAGACTGGTATATCACTAGTTAGAATTTCCTTCATTTTGCAAAGCCACGAGCCACATGCATCAGCTCACCACAAAGTCATTAAGCCTTTTTAAGCTCAGATGAAAAACATTAACAAATACCACAAAAGGCTTTAGTATAGCCCCTTTGTTCATTCACATATGGCACTTTATAACTCCTGCGCCACTCTGGTCGTGTGTTTGTTTAAGCTGCCTCCATCAGGCTGGTCCTGAAAGAACAAAAGACATCTTGAGCAATCCTAAGCAGGAAATGGGCTAATCTAAACATGGTTTGTGACACTTTAAGTAGAATAGAAAGGGGAGGGATTGATTAGTCATTAATGTCCAATTGGCTCCATATGGATGGTGCAATAATAAAGCCTTTTTTCAGAGCAGTAGCGGAGTTATTGAATTAGAGGTTTATGTTTCCTTAGAGCCGACCTTAGGGAATTCCCTTTTGGTTCTTCTTGTTGATCTTTTAAGAGAATGGAGTTTCCAATAGGGAAAAATGGAAGCCTTAGCCACAGTAACACGTGCTCATAATCCTGCAACCAAGGAATGCATTATTTGAGCATCGTTTTAATCCCTGCTGTACTTTCAGTCTTTTGTGCTTTCTGTGAATGTTCTTGCATCTTTGGTGGGGCAGCATTTCAGAGGCCAATTAGACAGTGGCGTGAACTTCATAACTGATAATGGGCTTCTCTAATGTGCTTAGCTGTGCTGGGAAATGGCATCCTTACAAGGGGAAAGTAATGTTCCCACCAAGAAACAGTGGGCTTTGAAATTCAGACTTATTTCAGATCACTGAATAGTGACTGTTGTGGCTTTGGTGGAGGGCAAAGGGAGACCTCGGTTCTAGACCATGAAGAGAATTAAGATAATGTATTTATTCAAAACACTTTTAAATAGTATTGCATGTAAAAAAAACTGAAGCCGTCCTTGTGTGGGCACATCATGAGAAAGCAGGGTTCTTTGGAAAAGACAATATGGCTGGGGCAAATAGAAAGCAGCAGGAAAAGAAGGCCAAATATGAGAGGAAGTAACTCCCTAAAAGAAGCGTTAGGCATGAGTCTGTAGGAGCTGAGCAGGGCTGTGAGGACAGGACATGGTGGACATCGCTCATTCACAGGGTCTCCCGGTGTTGGAGCCGACTCAATGGAATGTAACACACAAAATTACTTAGTACACATAGTGTTCCTATCCTGGAAACTGAAGTCAAAAAAGTAAATTGTTTTTTAAAGAATTACTTTGGTACTCTGAATAGTGACATGTCTATTTCCAAAGGACCCAATGGAATTTTTTCTTTATGTGTATTCTATCTATCTATCTATCTATCTATCCTCTATCTATCTCTATCATCTATATCTGTCTATCTAATCAAGTTTATTTGACAAATTTCTTGGTGTAGAGAAGTTCAATAATTGAGGTAAGTAGGGTATTTGCTTTTAGTGGCATTAAAGAACTTTAACATGAAAACAAGGAAATGAAATTTTGCCCATAGCCTTCTCCTACATTAGACAAATGAAAAATTAAGACCTTTGAATCAAAGTACCACAAGCAATTCATCTTCTGTTCCTGCACCACTAGTTTCTATTTTTTCACCAACCTCTAGCTCAGAAGAACTATGCCATCCATATTTTGCATTTGCTTTCTTCAAATCATGACACCCATCAGTAGGTCATTCTTTGCTAATTCATCTAGCTCATCATTTCTAAAAGGCATAGAGAACAAACCATGCTCTTCACTCTCAGCATCCCTTCTTCTCAGGAGATGAACACATCACTTCCCGAATGATTAAGGCTCTTGCTCAGCCATAGAATTTTTCTGTCAAGTAAATCTCTAAGAAAGCCAAATTGTTTTGTTTTGCTTTTTGCAAAAAGAAAACAAATTTGAATTCCAAGCAGTCTTATTATAATGAAAGTAAGTTCATATTCTGGCAGTAAGAGGGAATGCAAAGTTAGCAGAACTTCATCATCATAGACAGATAGCTGTCAGCTATGCCTACAATATAGTAAATTAGACCTCTACCATATTTAGATTTGGTAGGATAAATATGGTGAAAAAAATCCAACCTGTGTAATATTAATACCCTTCTTTCCTATTTGTTAATGTCCCCTTCTAAAATTCTTTCGTCTTCCACAGCTTTGTTTCTGATGAACTTATTATCATTTTCTCTATTAACCCGAATAAGGGACTATCAAATGTAAATCTTTCTAAAATTCCACAGGAGAAAATCAACTATTCTGTTGATAGACAGAGGTAGTCTAAAATACTGTGATTGTTAAGTAACCCAATGGTATATATTTATGTCTCTTTTCATTAATATGTGTTTTTTTGCCTTCTTAATGATTGTTTTTGGAAAAAGAGGCCATCTTTTTGAGTTCACAATGACCTACGTCCACAGAGAAAAGAACCTTTTAGAAAGATCACTTTTGTTTATTTGGTTGGTTTTCTGTTTTATTTTGGTTCTTTAATTTTATCTTTTTTAAAAATCTAAGTGTTAAAACAGTTGAATTTTGAATAGCATTCCATTATATGGATATATACCACAATTTGTCCATTCTCTAGATATTTTCCATTTTGGGTTATTATGAGTAAAACTGGTATGATATTCTTATATAAATCTATTTCTGGAAAAATATTTTCATTTGTTTGGGGTAAGTACCTACAAGTGGAATTGCTGGGTCATAGGTAAGTGTATATTTTCCTTTATAATCAACTGCCTAGGTGTTTTCTGAAATCGTGATGCCAATTTACAGTTTCACCATTAATATATTAGAGTTCTGGTTGCTCTACATCCCTGCCAATATTTAGTGTTGTAAGCCATTTTATTTGGGGCTGGGGAGGGGAGTGGTATTTCATTGTGGTTTTAACTTGTATTTTCCTTACGACTAATGACATGGATTACCATTTCATGTGCTCTTTAGCCATAACTACCATAACTACATCTTCTTTTGTAGAACGTTTGTTCAAACCTTTTGCCCACTTTTAAATTCGATTATATTACTTTTTTTTTTGTAGAAGTTCTTTATATAGTCTTGATACAATTTCTTGTTAGATGGGTATTGTGAATATTTTTTCCTTTTCCATGCCTTGACATTTCATTTTCTTAACAAAGACTTTTGATGAGCAGAGTCTTAATGTTGATAAAGTTCCATTTGTCCTTTTTCTTATATATTTTGTACTTTATATGTCATATCTAAGAATCTTTGATTACTCCAAGGTCCCGAAAATATCCCCCTATGTATTCCTTAAGGAATGTTATAGTTTTTGGTTTTGGCTTTGTTATGATTCATCTCAAATTAATTGTTGGGTATAGTATGTGAAGAGGTCAAGGTTTGCTTTTTTTCCACACATTTACTTACTTTGTCTAGCACTATTTGTTGAAAAGACTATCATTTCCCACTTTAATACCCTAGGTATTTATTGAAAGTTGACCATAAATGTAAGGGTTTACGAAGGACTCTCTATTCTGTTCCATGATCCATTTGTTTATGCTTTACTAATACCATACTGTCATTCTTACTGTAGGTTTTAGTGTCATGAGGTACTTTTTTACTGCAAATCTTGAAATTAGGTAGTTTGAATCCTTTGACTTTTTTCAAGTTTGTTTTGGCTGTTCTTACTGCTTTATTTTTCATATAAATTTTAAAATCAATTTGTTAATTTTTTGTGAGGGCCAGTGACACTGCCCTCAAAAAAAAAAAAACACTTTCTAATTTGTTTGATACTGGTATATAGAAATACAATTGATTTCCATATTTTTGTGTTATATACAGCAATATTGCTAAATTCACTTGTTAGTTTTAGTGATTATTTTGTAGATTCCTTAGGATTTTCTATGTAAACAATTATTATCTATGAATACAGATAATACTACTTATTGTTTCCAAGTTATATGCTTTTTATTTCTTTACTGACAGAAGAGTATTGATTAGGGATGGTGAGAGTGGACATCGCTTGCTTTGCTCTTCATCTTGGGGGAAAGTATTCAGTTTCTTCACTATTAAGAAAAACCTGTTTTTCTTAAGTGTCTTTTATCAGACTGAGGAAGTTCCCTTTTATCACTAGTGTCCTGAGAGCCTTTAACATGAATGGGTTTTGAATTTTGTCAAAATCATTTTCTGAACCTATTGGCTAGATCATGTTTTTTCCCTTTGTTTTGATAATATAGTGAATTACATTTCCGGATTTCAAATGTTAAATCAATTGTACATTCCTGAGACATATCCTCCTTGGTCATAATTTATTATCCATTTTGTATATTGCTGGATTTAATTTGTTAATATTTTATTAAGAATTTTTGCATTTATGTTCAAAGCTCTGTCAGGGTATGATGTTGCCTCATAAAATGAATTTGGAAGTGTTCGTTCTTTGTCTGCTTTCTTAGTTGTATAAGATTATTATTAACTTTTCCTTAAATACTTGAAAGAATTTACCACAGAAACCATTTGGGATTGGCATTTTCTTTGTTGGAAGGTCATTAGTTATAAATTTAATTTCTTTATTAGCTATAAGAGTATTCTGGTTTTCTCTTTATTTTTGGGTGAATTTTAGTAGTTTGTATCTTGCAAGGAATTTGTCCATTTCACCTAAGTTGTGAAGTTGATTGAAATTAAGTAATTCACAACATTCCTTTGTTATCCTTTTAATGTGAGTAGTATCTATAGTGAAATCCTCTCTTTCAGTCTAAATATTGGTATTTTTGTTGTCTGTCTTTGTTGATCAGTCTTATTAGGGGTTTACCAGTTTTATTGATGTTTTCAAAGTACTAACCCTTGATTTTATAAAATTGTCTTTATTGCATCTGTTTTCTATTTCATGTATTTCTACTCTTTATCCATTCTTAAACTCTCTGATTTTAATTGTATTATTTAATTTTATTTAATTCATTTCTATTTAATGTAATTATTGAATTTGATGGGCTTAAGTCTTACCATTTGCTATTTGTTTTCTATTTGTTCCCTCAGTTTTTGGCCTCCTGTTTTTCCTTTCCTTCCTTTGGTTTAATTGAATCCTATTATTATTATTACTGTTATTATTAAATACTATTTATTTTTTTTTTTTTTTTTTGAGGGCAGTGTCACTGGCCCTCATATGTGAGACCTGAACCGGGCCGCTGGCTTCCCAAGCCAGCGCTTAACCACAATGCCACGCGGCCGGCCCAAGACTATATATTTTTAGAGCAGTTTAACGTTCACAGTAAAATGGAAGGGAAGGTACAGAGATTTCCCATATACTCCCTGCCCTCCCACACAATATAGCATCTCCCCTTACCAACATCTCTCGCCAGAGTGGTACATTTGTTACAATTGATGAACCTACCTTGACATCATAATCAACCAAAATTCATAGTTTACATGAGGCTTCACTCTTGGTATACGTTCTGTGGATTTGACCAAATGTACAATAACACATATCCATAATTTCTGTATCATACAGAACATTTTCACTGCCTTAAAAACCCTCTGTGTTCTACATACTCATCCTCGCCCAGTCATGGCAACCACTGATCTTACTATTGTCTCCTTTGGAATCCTTTTATTTATTTATTTATTTAGTTTTGTCTTCCATTTGAATTACTCTGTTGGCATTTCAGCTATACCTCTTTGTATTTTTTTTAATTGTGTTTTCTAGTGATTCATTATGCAGCCTTAACTGAGTATCCTTACAGTTAAAATTATACCACTTCTCATAAAATAAAGAAACCCTGACAATTTAATTCCATCACTACCTTGTCCATTGTGCTAATGTGCTTTGTTCTCACATATTTTACCTCTTCATATGTTATAATCCCCACAGTACACTGTTGTGTTTTGTATTACATAGTCCCTTGTCTTTTAAAAACACTGAACAATCTGTTCTTAATGAAATCCAGAGAAGAAAAAACTTTTTTTTTTTAAGTATTTTTTTAAGATTTTATTGGGGAATTGGGGGAGGGGAACAGACAAGTTGCTGTCTTTTTGTTCTTCAGTCTAGTTGTGGAGGACGTTGCTTCACTGGCCCATGTTGGTATCGTCATTGCGCTTTTCCCGGATGAGGCACATCGGTCGCCGGTCTCTGGATGGTCGCTCACCGGGGCTCTTGGCAGCTCACGCTGGCTGCCGGCCACTCACTGTAGCCTATGGCAGCCCACTGCAGCAGGGGCTGCAGCCTACACCGTCACCAGGGAGGGCTCGCACAGCCCAGCTCCAGGTGGAGCTGTTGTTAGCTGTAGAGGGCAGTGTTACTGACCCTCATATGTGGGATCCAAACCGGGGCTGCTGGCATCCCAAACCAGCTCAAAAAACCTTTTTTTTAATTAAGTCACGTGTTTACCATTTTTGATGCTCTTCCTAACTCCTGTATATCCAAGTGTCTGTCAGATGTTATTTCTCTTCATTTTGAATAATTTCCTTGAATATCTCTTTTGGTATGGGTCTGCAAGTAATGCATTCTCTCAGCTTTTATTTACTTAAAACTGTATTTCACATTCATTTTTTTTTTTTTTTAAGAAATTTTATTGGGGAACAGTGTGTTTTTCCAGGACCCATCAGCTCCAAGTCAAGTAGTTGTCTTCAATCTAGTTGTGGAGGGTGCAGCTCCTTGGCCCATGTGGGAATTGAACTGGCAACCTTGGTGCTTTGAGCCTGTGCTCTAATCACTCGCGCTAACAAATCGCCCCTTCACATTCATTTTTGAAGCATATGTTCACTGGGTAAAACTCTGAATTGATGTATTGTTTTTAATTCTTTCAGTGTTCTAAAGATGTTCTATTGTCTTCTAGCTTTCATTGTTTCTAATAATCAGCCATCATTTGTATTCCTGTTATCTGTAATGTATCCTTTTTCTCTGGAATTTTCCTTTTGTCTTTGGTTTTCATCAGTTTGACTAGTGTCTCGGTGTGGTTTTCTTTGTGTCTATTCTGCCTGCATCTGTCTAAATGTCTTGAACCTATAAATTGATTTCTCACCAATTCAGATAATTTTTCAGCCAATGTTTCTTCAAATATTTTTCGCTCGTGACTCTCTCTTCTCTTTCTCTGGAACTCCAGTTACCCATATTTTAGAACACTTAATATTCTACATGTTGCTGAGTCTTTGTTCGCCTTTTAAGCTTTTATTCTGTCTGTTTTTGAGACTATTCGTAATTTCTTTGGATGTATTTTCAAGTTCACTGACCCTTTATCTACCCTCCAAACTTCTGTGAAGGCTGTTCAGTGAATTTACATCTCAAATATACTTTTCAGTTCCTGAATTGTCATTTTTTTCTTTTTATAGTTTTATTTCTCTGTTGAATTTTCCCCCATTTATACATTCATCATTAATCTTTTCCTTTAAGTTCTTGAGCATATTTATAGCAGTTACTTTAAAGCCCTTATCTGCTTATTACACTATCCCAGTCATCTTACCTTCTCTGTTGATTTTTTTTCTTTTCGTTTTCTTTCTCTTTCTTTCTTTCTTTCTTTCTTTCTTTCTTTCTTTCTTTCTTTCTTTCTTTCTTCTCTCTCTCTCTCTCTCTCTCTCTCTCTCTCTCTCTCTCTCTTTCTTTCTTTCTTTCTTTCTTTTCCTTTAGTTTCTGGGTCACATTTACCTGGTTGCTTGAACAACTAGTAATTTTTTATTATATATTATACATTGTGGATTATAAATTATAGAAATTCTGGCTTCCATTATCTTCCTCTATTAAAGATGTTAATTTTTGTATTACGAGGCATTTCAATTACTTGATGATCCCATTGAACATGTGGAGTGGTTAGAATACAAACAGAAAGTCAGCCTCAATTGGATTAAATTGTCAGAAGGTACTATGAAGATGCTATGCAGTCTGGGGAGTGTCTTCATGGAAAAGCTATGAAAACAGGGATCTCAGTGAAATTCTTTTCTTTCTAGGATTGAATCCTCTCCCGTTTCCTCTTAATTTGGGTAGATATCAAATGACTTTAAATGGTTGCTTTTCCGTATTTTTTCCAGAGTTTATAATTATTATCTACTCAAGGGTTAATCTGATATAAGCTCCTCTGCCGTTATAGCCAGATCCCAGAGGAGAATTTTTTGTGCCAACATTTTGCATATATCACATTCTGTCTGACAAAATGTAAGTTTTCATGGGCCTGTGAGGATGTATTTATTCACTTTGTTTTTCTCTATTCTTTAATATCAACTTACTAGTAATCACTGAGACTAGTTGGTGGTAATTTCTCATTTAGTTTCCATTTGGACCTCCTCTAGAACATATTTATTCATGTCAGTACCCAGCTTAAAAACCTTTAAAGAACTCATTGCTTGACATTCCAGGGTACTTAACCAATCTGGCCCCTACTTCCGTTTGAAATCTCATCTCTTAGTAGTCCCTATTTTTCCTATAAGGCCAAGCCATAGCCAGCTTCTTTTTATTCCCTAAAACCTACTGTGCTTTTGTTGTAACCCAGGGCGTTTATTGACAGATTTCCCAGGCTGGAATTCTTTCACACTCATACCTGCTGGTAAATTGTTCCTCTTTCTTTAAGGTGCTGTTCAAGTACCACTTCTTCTCTGAAGCCTCCCTGATATGCATCTCTGTTCATTCCAATAACATTAGTAGCTTAATTTGCCTGCTTTTACACTATTTTAAAATTACCTTTGTTAGCACTCACACTGTTTTTTAAATTTTCTATTTATGTGTCTGTTTCCCTCGCTGTACCCAATTCCTTATAAACAAGGCACATGTTATTATACTTTGTGTACCTCATCACAATGCTGGGGACACCTAAAAATCTGTCAGCAGTATTTGCTGAATGAATGCATCCATAAATGATTACTAGGCACATTATAGCATTAGTCCGAGTTCCTCCTTAGTGAGAACTTTATATATACAAAAACACGTACCAAACACTTACTCATTCACTCACATAACTCTTGGAATTTACCCAGGAAAGGGGCCTCTCTCAGATTAGTTTAGGACCATTGCCATAGGCTCTGATGGTTAAACTGGCCTTTTTTCCAATCCACCTGGAAAAACTCAACTTTCTGTCTTCTCTTTAAATCATTTAAATCGCAGATTCTTAAGGAGGTCTTTGCCTTTGCAATTTCTGTCTTCTCCCCATCGAGTAACTATCGTTATCAAACTGAAAGTTTGCCTTTACACAAACTGTGATATGGGAGATAAAGGATGAATTATCAATCCAAGCCCCTTTAGGGACCAAGGCTTTCCCTTGGTGCCTAGTGTGTGCTGTTGACCTCCTGGCCTTTCAGTAATGGTCTGTCATTTAGGAATGCTTTTGCTGGTAATTAAAGACTCGTAAGTCAGCTGGAAAGCAATAGTCTGCAGGTACATAGCTGAGGTTCTGGGCTTCTGCTAACGGCTTTCCGGGAGAAGACATATCATGAACAGTGAACTCAGAAATGATTCCTCTGGTATTAAAAGTAAAAGAAGCTGCCTCATAGATTTAGGAGACATTTCTAGGACAATTCTGGATTCTGATGCAGAGCATTGGCTGTTTTACGGTTTGTTTGTTTTTAAATCTTGATGTTATTTCAAAATGAATGAAGCAGTATGAAGTAGATTTTAAAGTTAATTAGAACAGTAAATAGATTTTAGGCTTCCAATATTCAGACTAATAGCACATTTTTTGAAAACAACTCTATAGTATTCTGTAGAATTTTCCTTATCTGTTATAAAAGGGCGTTTATCATATGCAATCTGCATTTTTAAATTTCTGAATTTAAACACATATATCCAGTCATATTTATTTCTACTGTTATAACCATAATTCCCTAACCATTTTGTTTCATGAAGCAAAGTTTGGAGACATTATAGGACACTTTTCTAAATATTCTTTCAGCTTTGTGGCTTCTTAATACTTTCTTAAATTTCTGACTATGATCAGATATCAGGTCTAGTTTAAAAGTGGTTTCAAACCTTGGTCTTCCCTGAATAAGTCTCTTCTTCTTCTCAAATCATGGTTTATTGACACAACATCCTTCATTTTGCTTAGGATATCCCAGTTGTTTTTTTCAGCTGATTCCCCTTGGAAGAGAGAAAAGGAGGCAAGAAAGGAAAAAAGAAGAGATGTGTGCATGAGCCTGGAACATTTTCCATTTTCCCATTCTTAATTTGCATTTTATGCTATGTACTATGCTTGAATTTCTTAATTTCTGAGAGCATTCCTTATGAGTTCTGGAGATCTGCTGTGTAATTAATTCAGTGTCAGTGTCATATAGACAACAGGTACTATGGGAGGGAGGAGCAAGGCCATTGTAGGGCAGTTTTTGGGGTAGGACCTGATCTCTCTTCCTTGGAAAAGGATAAATTTAGTAAGATAGAAGAGAGTGGGAAGGGTATGCTCAGACAGTGGAATGGAATGAGAGGGAGAGAGATTGGGCATAAATATGGCATATCTGGGAGAATCAATTGGTATAGAGCAGGAGACCTACTAAAACCAGAATCTGAAAATCTGCCATGATCTCTATCAGTTTGTAGAAGATTAAAACATCCCACTCACAATGAAACATCCATCTTGTAAATGAATAAATAAATGGATGCTGGCTGTTTGGTTTTGCTAGAGGTGGAGAGAAAGCTATGACAGTAAAAGCAGATCTCAAATGTTAATCACCTGTGGCACTGTAGTTAACTTAAAATAATATTGAAATGTTTTTGCATCTGACATCCTCCACGAGCTGGTCTCCTTTTATGTGTATGCATGCAAGTATATAAATTGCTGAATCCATGTCAGCTGTAAAGTAATGGCACTGAGGGCATCATAAATTACTATGGTGATCCTCAGGAGAAGACACTGTCGTATCTGAATGAGTGTTTCACTTCCAGAGTAATGTATGCCTTCATCTGGCCCAGCAGTCAGCATATTGCCCTGTGTTGATGGATATTGTCAGCTGGAAGCTACACTACATTTCACTGCACAATAAACATGGCTGTCAAACCCATATAAAGTGAAATCAATTTATCCTGTATGGTCAGTGCATTTTAAATGAAATTAATGTACTGTGGGTATGGTGGCAAAAAGGTAGCATATTAGTTATGCATCTTGGGATCCGAGTCTTTTCATGTAGGCCTAAAAGAAGGCTAGCTTATAAAACATGTTTTTTTTGTATGGTCTTCAGAAAGTGGGCCCTCTGCCTGTGTTTGTGTTGGGGAAAGATTTGACGATATTATCCAATTCAGCCCTTTTACCCTGTCTTTTGTTTGCAACAAATGATGGCCATATTTGCCACATAATCGTGCACTTTAATGTTCTAATTTATTACTGGCTCTGACACAAACAAATTTCTACTTAATCAAGGTATCTGGAAAGAGAGGAGAAGGGCTGGAGATGGATTGGGTCATGTTGTTCTGTTTAATCACACCACTGAGTTAAAAGGATTGACTTTTTTAAAAAAACTAGAAATGTTGGTTTTAATGTATATTTTGCTTCTAAACTTTTGGGAGTAGGTTTTCTGGTTTTTACAGTGAAAGCCCTGGCTTGCCATCTGTCCAATGTCACATCAAACTATAGAAGTTCTCAATCTGTAGGGAGATATTTAGTAGTTGCCACATTGTAAAGCATACGTCAGTGTGTCATGCTGGTAGAGTGCATGAAAACAAGCAAGAGCTGTTCACTCGTTCAATCATTTCTTCAATCATTCATTAATTTAACATATTTTGTTAATTGAAACTCTATATGCCAAATGCTTTACTGGAATCTAGGGATACAGCAGTGAACGAGAGCCTGTTCCTGCCATATCCTCAAGGAGCTTTCAATCTAATAGGTTACTAGAGTCACCTTTTTGGAAACTATAAAATATCAGGAATTTAGACATAGTTTTGTAGGGGGATGTTAGAGAACTACCCTTAAACAGCAGAACAGCAGAAAAATATATCAGGACCCTTGAAACAAATGCCTTTGAGTCTACTTTTGCATGTGAGTTGAAAACCAAACAGTCTTTTACTTAACGAAGAGTTATTGAATATCTATTATGTGAGAAATCCTGGGGATACAAGAATGAGTACAATATGAATGCTAACTTGAGGGGTTTCATATTCCTGGGGATGGAGTGGAAAAATTAGAGAGAAATAGTCACATAAACAAGTAATTACTTTGGAGCATGTAGCATTAAAGAAAGAGAAATGAATGCAGCCTGGGGAGCATCATTGCAAATGCTGTTCCTGTGGCCTGAGCTACCCTTCCTGTGTGTCTTAATCACCTTCCCCCTATTCACATGCTAATTCTTATTCATCTTCCAAGACTCAAGCTTGGAAATCACCTCTCCTAGGAGGCATTCGCTGACTGCCCTGCCTGGTGCCCTCTTGGCACCTTGTTCACTACAATATTACAAACACCACAAACTCTGTGATTGCTGTCTTTTGGGGTCTGTGTTCCCTCTTAACTGTGAGCTCCTTCAAAGCAGGGGCTGTTTTATTCACCTTTGTCTCCCTAGCACCTGGCATAAAGCCTGCCTCACAGTAATTGCTCAATTAATATTTTTTATTGAATTAATTTATTCATGAATCACCACATTTGACTAAGCTTCGAAGGATGATTGGCATTTAGCATGAAGAAGTGGAAGGGGCTTCCTTTCAGGCAGTGAGAAGAAATCTGGCTGATGCACAATATTGTGAAAGAGAATTCTATTTGAGGGAAAGGAGAAGAGTTTGAAGAGGCTGCAATTTTTAGCAAAGGAGAGGGAAAACAGGTGAACAGGCGGCAAGCTGTGCTACATCATCCAGATAATAACGCTTTGCCCCTATTTTGTTCTCCTGCCCTGACGTTACAGGAAGTAAAGCAATGAATGGCTCTGCCGCTAAACTACAGCAGTATTATTGTTGGCCAACAGGAGGCGCCACCGTGGCTGAAGCACGAGTCTACAGGGATGCGCGCGGCCGGGCCAGCAGCGAGCCCCACATCAAGCGACCAATGAATGCATTCATGGTTTGGGCAAAGGATGAGAGGAGGAAAATCCTTCAGGCCTTCCCCGACATGCATAACTCGAACATTAGCAAAATTTTAGGTGAGTGCCACCACTCATGCTGACCTTCTATCCCAGGTGTGGCCCAAGCGTGGAAAGCAAGGGCATAACTTGACACGTAAAGGGGACTGGTTTGCAGAAGTGAAATGTAGCCCAGCAAGCTGCCACAGGAGACTTTGTCATCGTCTCTGAAACCCTTACCCCAGAGTGTGGCCTTTAGGCTTAGGAGTTACTGTTATATCTCCATAAGATGCTGGGTTGGGACTGATGAAAAACTTGCTTTAGAGACAAAAACTAGTGATACTGTGTGCTAATACTGTGACTTTGGCACCTCCGAGAGGCCACTGCAAAACAGGAATCGCAGTGATGGGCTTTATCTCCTTTTCTTCGTCATTCTTCTTACATTCCTAAGTTGTTATGAATCCTTGGAAACACTCAGAGACCCCACGATTTCCTGCTTTAGTGGTCATGGGTTCACACGCCCCTTGGAAAGCACTCATCGAGGACCAGGGGTGAGTCCCACCTCGTGTGAAGCTATGGAGTGGCGAACCGTGCCTCTGATGAGAACTTTCAAACTGGTAAAATAAAACTCCATTTACTTTAATAAGAGATGACTAGTTTCAATTTCATAGCAGTGAGTTGCACACATTAGACCACAGGGCAGAGGCCCATTTTGTGGTAAATTGCAGAGTGATTCTCCCATTTCTCAGGATTAAACTCAAGCCTTGTTCTATTAGTGTAAAGCCTGCCTAGCGCACATTATGCAGTTTGGAATCATTGTGCTCAACATATTGAACATATTTTATTCAACATGCAGCATTACAGTCAACATGTTTCCTCTTTAAAAAGAAAAAACACAGAAGGCACTGTTCTATTTAAGCTGTCATGATGTGACAGAATCTCAAAGGGGGCCGTTTAAGAAGCCGAAAAACATTAGAGACTTAAACTGTGGTTTTCATTTTTTAAATGTTTTGTTCAAAAGCAATAAATATTTAACCTGAGTAAATATCAGTGATCTGGACATACACAAATACACATGTTTTGTCACTGTATAAATAATTTAACTTGATTCTGAGACATTTTGAGTCAGTGACCTCTAAGAAAATTTAAAACATACATAAGATCAAATAGTGGTGAAATGCTAAAATACAAGTTTTCCCTTTTTTTCTCCCCCCTTTTGACTTTTGAATGTCACAATGGATACTAAATGTCATTACAATTAAGTTTATTTTTAGTGTTTCAGAGATATGCATAGGGGTATTATTCCTTTGAATTTAAGTACTTTTCAAACCAAGATGTTCCCAATGCATAGATTACATTTTTCCAAATTAATACATATTCAAAAGAAAATCAGTGTTTCTCTGTCCTCAAAGTTTGATATCTAACTGAAATTCTCTCTTTTTTTTTTCTTTTTTGCCATTTTAGTAGCAGTATGAGTAAGTGTTCAGATGGGCACAGAACCTCTCTGTTTCCATTTTGGCAGCTGTGGGGAATCTATATTATTGGTGTGCGTTCTGTAAAAAAAAAAAATTATTAAGAATATAGTACGTGTATTCATTAAAACGTAAACTTTTAAGCACAAGAGTACCAAGAATCTTCTGTTAACTGGGGCTTTAAGCGGCTGGGAGCCAGTGGAGCGCTGAGGGGCCGATGTGCGTAGACTTTCTACACAGCGTCCACACAATCAGGAAAGAACAGGGATGGATGTGCTATTAAAGCAGACGAGGGTATTGCTGGCTACAGAGACTATTTGTACAACTTTTCCATTTGTTTATGTATGAAAAATCTCCTCTGAAGAATAGCTAACATCCAGTCAGCACAGCTGTTACCGCTTTATTCACCAGCGAGACACAAAAATGCAATTTGATACATGTAAAAAAACACATCCCTTCTTCGTCAAGTGTTTAGATAATTCTTTATAAACAATATTAGAGAAGTGAATACTTTTCCTTCTTCCTGTATAAACCATATTAAAAATTTTTTGTGCTTTCCTTGGTACAGCTTTGAATGAACGTTTATAGTACTTGAAAATGGTATATATAATTCCAACTGTACCTTCCGGTTCTAAAGCTTTAACTTCTTAAGTGGAGTTTAGGCTTTTTAATTACCCGAGGCCAGCGGAGACAGTGTGCACAGTAGGTTTTTGTATATGGAAGGATAGCAACATCGGCTGACATCTTATCAAAGGATCGCTTTGCTAAAGATGCTTGGAGTGAAAGAGATGTTTGAATTTCTGGAACCATGACAGCTTTTCCTGAGAATCCTGTCATACTTGAAAGTGTGCTTAGGAAGTTAGGTTTGGAATCCTCTTGAGAGAGATAGGCAGATGGATGGGGGCAAGACTTTGGTGTAGGACACGATCTTTAAGCAGCAAAAACCATGTTTTAAAACAATACACGTACCGTAACACCAGCTTTAAATTATTGCAATGATAAATGTAATACATACAAAGTTTTCCTTTGCTCTATAGCATAAAAGACTAGTTGTGAGGCTCAAGGGTGTGTGGCAATAGCAGCCATGCTGAGCACAGGTGAGTGACGCCGGGCGGGGGAAAGCATATCTAGCTGTGTTTGCCAGGAATTTGTTGCCTTGACCACTTGGGTATTTAAGGCTATTTTTTACGTATAGGGTCTCGCTGGAAATCTATGTCCAACCAAGAGAAGCAGCCTTATTATGAAGAGCAGGCCCGGCTAAGCAAAATCCACTTAGAGAAGTACCCGAACTATAAATACAAACCTCGACCGAAACGCACCTGCATCGTTGACGGCAAAAAGCTCCGGATCGGGGAGTATAAGCAACTGATGAGGTCTCGGAGACAGGAGATGAGGCAGTTCTTTACTGTGGGGTAAGTGCTCCTGAATGCTGCCACCTGGGCGTTCCCTTCCCAGCAAGACCGCAGGATGGCCCCCGGGCAGCTTGTTTGGGAAGGAGATTAGGGAAGGGAGGAGGTCGTGACACACTGAGAGACTTAGTAGGGTCCTCTTTGCAGTGTCACAAGCACACAGCCATAAAGCATGGCTTCTGCTCAAAACAAAACAAACCAGTGGTATGTCACCCCCAACTGATCACCCCTTTCATTGTCTCCCGAGCTAACCTAAGATGTTCAGTGACCACACACAACGTTTCTGGTGGTTTATTTAAGCAGACACACAGGGAGGGGAAAAAAATCAAATAAGAACCAACCTTAAGAAATCCCCAGAAGCTTTCCAGCTTCTCTGGGTGGTGCTTCTGATTCTAATCACAATAGTCTGCTTTTGTTGTGGGATCTACCACAAGATAATTGGCCTTGACATTGGTTAGAGGACTCCTTTCTGGCACCAGATCCAGAACTCCTGTTGCAGTAAATTATTCTGTGGTGGAAGCAGTAACAATGTGGATTTTCTTGTTTAAATCAAAAACTAGACATGTTTTTGATATCCTCAAGTCTGATTTCATGTCATTTTGTTTAAAAATTAGGTAATAGATTTCTGGTATAAATTTCGACTTGGCTGACTGGCTGTCTGCATTCAGAAGAGGCCCCTTGTAACCACAGTAGTCAGGATAAGTGGGGATGCAGATGCTTTTGTAGGTTCCAGCACACCCAGACCTAGCAGCGCGGTGGGGGGAGGGGCAGACCAGAGGGCTGCAGCCCGTGGCAGCTGGGGTCCGACTGGGAAGACGCTTGGGGAAGAGCTTGAGAGAGAGACGCGGAGGAAGTAGAAAGGAAGCTGTATTCACTGTTCACTGGACAGAGAACCGAGGAGCTGTGCTCTGCCAGGGAAATCAGAACAAAAGAGATGTAAACAGCTCTTTATTTTGAAGGACAGTCAAACAATAACCTCCTGGAACAAAAAGTTGGTTTCAGAATTGTGTGTTTAAAAGTATAAGATTAATTTGGAGTAGTAAATAGAATAAGAACAAAACCCCCACACCAAAAAGCCCGTGAAGGGCCGGCCGAGTGGCGCGGTGGTTAAGCACTGGCTTGGGAAGCCAGCGGCCCCGGTTCGGGTCCCACATAGGAGGGCCAGGGACACTGCTCTCAAAAAAAAAACCAAAAAAAAAAACAAAACAACAACAACAAAAAGCCAGTGAAGGCGGTCTGGGTCATGAATCTGTACAGTACATTAGAGGGTTGTGGGCAGAAGCATTGGCTTTGGAGTGTGACGGTGAGGCCCAAACACTGACTGTGCCACCCAGGTGGGCAAGTTGTTTAATCTCTCTCAACTTCCGTTTTCTCATGTGTGAAGTGAAATGAGCAATAGTACCTACCTCATGATTATTAAGAGGATTTTATGAGGTGATGTTTTTAAAAGTACTTTATATAGGGTGTAGTAGAATATCAATAAAGGTGAATTCCTATCATCATTACTATTAAATACGGATTTACTCTCGTAGTCAAACTATATATTCTGTAACACTAGATAATCAGTGAATTCCGTTACACTATGGCAGAGCCTTTTCAAGGTAAAGAAAAGCCTGAGCCACTTTGTTTCGGCATTGATGAAAAATGCCAATTCACAGTACACGTTAGGAAGTATAGTCATATGTCACAAAACACAGATTTAAGACTTTGAAAAAAGTTGTCTTTTAATCCTGTTAGTGTATCTCTGAGACTGCACATAATCTCTTTTGAACAGAGGATCAAAAGTTAAATTTGAGATCTTTGTTGATTCCCACCCTTGTCTCGATCATGTGTGTCTGGTGATGCATAATGTGCCCCGTCCACCATAGCCTGGAGGGCTACCAAAGGTACCATTTTAGTTCCCTGATACATTTATGAAAATATGAGATGAGGTACTTCTATTTAATTTAATTCCTTTTACTAAAGGTACCTTGAAACAGCTCTGCATCAAAATCCCTCAACACATAACAATGCATGCAAAATAAAAAAATTAAAACAACTCAGTAGCATGTATCATTTATTGAATGCCTATTGCATAGATGTTTTAGATATGCAGATCACATAACCCTCTAAATAAGATGAAGAAATGTGGAAGTTTGGGGAGGTTCTATGGCTGCCGAAAGCTGAGAAAGAACAAAGGTTTAAATCCAGGTCTCCTTACTATATAAGCCTCATAGCCTTATTCTGGCACAGTCATGAGTATGGCTACTCTATTTGAGCAATAGTTCCTAGAACCTAGAGAAACTAATATCTTTGATTGTGGTGTACGGTGGCATAAAAGGAGCTTTGATATGTAGAGGCTAAGGATCCTGGAATGGGCAGTGGAAGGGGTGGTTCCGGAGAGATCACTTTAGACTGGGGAATGGGCTACAGATGTCCAGGCCATGACCGGGGTACTTACTCTTTGATCTTCAATGCTCAGTATTTTCTTCTGCCCAGCTTGGTAACACTTGCTACAGAAATCTTTACTTCCACTTAAGGATTCGTGCTCTCTTTTAAGTAGTTGTATTTGATAGACTATTTAACTCCCTGGGGTTCATCTTTGGAAATTGATCTTCAATAGATGTGAAGTTATTACAAGAAGGAAAAGCAAACAAGAAATTCAAAGATTGCTATTGACTTCTTGAGGGAGTGGGGGTAAGATCAATATTTATAGCTGATTTGGAAAAGACATGCCTAACTTTCAAGCCAATAAAATTGCATATATTGCTCAACATTGCCATGTATTTTACTGACAATACAACTAGAAGTTGTATTTTTTTTTTTGCTTAGCTGTTATGAAATGAATTTATCAATAATATGAAGTGGAGTAAGGTTAGCTCTAACCTTGGATTTAACCCCCTTGAGTAACAGGTTAAGCATCAGAATTTTGTAATAATTCTGATAGGAGTGCTATTAATATTGAAATGAGACTCACTAGGGTATATAATAGCTACAACATTGTCTTTTCCTAAAGACCTATGGGCCAAATATATTTGAAGTTTATGCAATAATTTACCTGAGAATTAATAGAGAATTATGCAGATATTATAAGATATTAAATTTGGGTCTATTTTTTTGAGTAATAATAATGGTAAATTATTAAATACCATATGCGATATACTGAGCTGATTGAATTATACGGATTATTGCAAATACAAGAAATGTATAAGACAGGCAGTATCGTCCTCACGGAGGGGTTGAAAAACACAATGTTCAGAGATGTTAAATAATTTGTTCATGGCCACACAGCTAGTAAATTGCAGAGTAGAGATTTAAACCAGGCTTATATGAATGTGAAACATATGTCTTTTTCACCATTACACATACCTCTCAATTAGAGCCTACAAATTGTTTAGAGGCTGTATAGTGTAGTGGTTAAGATGATCAATTCTAGAGCCAGGCTGTTGCAGCTCGAATAGTAGACCTGCCTCTTCCTGACTCTAGGAACTAATGCATAGCAGTCATTATGCCTCTGAACTCACCACTTGCCCTTGGGAAACATTTAAACTCACTGAACCTCAGTTTCCTCATATATATATAGAATAGGGATGACAATAATGCCTATAACATTGGACCCTTCTAAAGATATATCTGAAGTGCTTAGAACAGTCTCTGGCAGATAGTAAGCCCCAAATTAGAGTAAAAATTATTATTTTAGAAAAAATAATGCTATGTGCCAAGTATATATTTCATATTATAAAGGGTATATTCTACTGCCTTCTGCTATAAGTGATCTGAATATTTGCCCTTTCTTTCTTAATTCTAAAGAGTTCAAATGAAACCTGTAAGATACTTAAAAGTAGAATTGATTGGCATGGACTAGCCATACTCTTTTCAGTATTGTCCTACTGTAGAGAAAGCTGGATTAGCATCTCTAATAAGTAATATAGAAAGATTGCTATTATTTCCATTCCTTACTGCAATATCAGCTACAGAGATGTGCAGTGTATAGGCTTGTCTCCTAATGAAACAGACTCTGTTGGCTTCATTTTTAGATGTAAAGGCCTGAAGGATCAGCAAACAAGAGAGCTTTGCCAAAATAAGTATGTAGTTCCTTTGCAGTTGGCAAAGCTAGACTATACTCCAGAAATATTCTTGTGATTTGGGAACCATGCACCAATGCTGGACTCTATCCAGGTCAGCTTAGGATCTTTTCTCTGGCTGGGAAGGACGCTCCTTAGCCATCTCTGCTTATATAAACAGCATGTGTACACTTTCACAAACATCTGCAACTTTTGTTGTGATGTGCACATTCATTATTTGTAAAGCCCAATACTTACCAGCTATTCCTGTTTGTAAAATCTGCAGTGTTTGAATTTTGACTGTGCCATTGATCTGTAAAGGAAGGAAAAATGCTTTTTAGGAAAGTAATTTCCAATAGACAAAGCTTGAGCATGCTGGCTGGATTTTCCGTTTTGTTAATTGATTAGTCGGTCAATTGGTAAGGGCCTATTTGAAACCAGCTCTGTGCCCAGCACTGTACTAAATTGATATAGTACATGAGGCATTAATTCTCTATAGAGTGAGCTTTCGGGGAATGCTATAGTCCGAGAACCCAGACTCGTACACGAATAGATTAGCAAATAATAGTTTGTTCTACACACACAGAGAATACATTGCATAGTGCTACATATAATGTATAATGAAGTACGGATTTTGATTTTATAGAAAGAGCAAGTAAGTAAAGCTCAGAGGAGGAGCGATTACTATACGTTAGGGCCAAGCATAGATCACCCTTGAGGATGCGGACTTGAGGTTTGGGTAGGGTCAGAATGGTAGAAAGGAGGGATATGGTTTCTGTTTTAGTGTGAAGGAAGTTATGAACATGCAGGGGGAAATGTGGAAATGTTCAGTAAGAAAGGAGGCTAGCCTAGGAATTTCCCTGACAGTAAATAAAACTAAGATATGTATGATGGAGCAATATTTGAGAAACCCTTGAAAACTAAGTGTCTTCAACTATAATTGGCTACGCTCACTTAATTTTTAGTCCTTTTTTATACTGACAATGACAATGAGATAGGAAGTCCACTGGGACAGTTAGCTTATGATTTTGCGTCCATAGAATCATTGGTAACTTAGAAGGGGCCTCGCTAGTCATATACATCAAGCAGCCAGCCACTGTTGAAATCCACTGAGTTCTACACAGACTCTGTTGGTTGAAAGAGCTCACCCACTTCCCAAGGGAGCTATTTCTTTTTGGAATGTCTCCTACTGCTAGAGAGGTCTTTTCTCTTAACTGAGCCTTAACCTGCCTTTTGACTACTTCATAGGTTGGTTCTAATCCTCTCCTTTGGTCTCTTCCAGAACAAATCTCTTCCTTATTTATGAACACAATCATTCTAGCATCTAAAGATGGTTATATTCACATCTCTTCTTCACCACATTTTCTCCCATATATCCAGTCTCATTACATGTTCTCTTTTCTGGGATAGGTTACCCAGTTTTTTCATGTATTTTCCCTCCCATCCATCCATCCATCCATCCATCCATCCATCCATCCATCCACCCATCCACTCATTCCCTGTAGTCAACATATTTTTATTGAATGCTTCTTATGTTCCAGGCATTGTCTAAGCTCTGGGGCTGTATCAGTGGAAGTGTCTGACCTCCTGAAGCTTACATTCTAATGAAGGAAGTCAGACAGTCAATCAATAGGTGCATAAATAAACATCAGATAATAATAAGTGCCTTGGAACAAAGTAAAGTAGGAAAAGGGATAGGAAGTTTCAGAGGATGGAGTGCAATTTTAACTAGACTGGCCAACAAAAAAACCTCACTGAGAAGATAAAATGTGAACAAAGACCTGAGATGGAGAGGGAACAAGCCATGGAGATATTAGAGAGAACTAGGCAGAGAAAACAGCAACTGCAAAGAGCGCGAGGAAAGGTTGTGATTGGCGTGTTCAAAAAGTAGTGAAGCCAGAGCGAAAGAAGCAGAATGAGTAGGTGAGAAGAATAATAGATGTCAGAGAGGTAATAGGGAGCCAAATTGTGAAAGGACTTTTTAGACATTGTGAAGATTTTTAATTTGACTCTGAGTGAGATGGAAAAGCACTGAGGAATCAGAAGCAGAAGGGTACTGTGATCTGACTTAGGTTTTGAAAAGATCACTCTATCTCCTATGCTGACTATTGTCTGAAGGGGTCATGGCCTGAAATAAGGAGGCAGGCTCTTACAATAAACCACATTGGATTGATGGTGGCTTGGACCAGGTTTGCAGGGTTGGAAGTAGCAAGAAGTAGAGGGATTCTGGATATGTTGCCAAGAGTGGACCAAGAGGCTTTGCTGATGAGCTGGATGTAGGGTTTGAGAGAAATATAATTACCAAGAATTGGCCTGAGCAACCAGGAAGCCGAAATAATTATTAACTGAGGTCAGAAAGGTCATGAAAGGATCAGGTATATGGGAGAACGGTCAGGAGTTCAGTTTTTGGTATTTTTAGAAGTTCAGTTTTGCACCTATAAAGTTAAGATGTTATTTTGACATACAAATCAAATCATATATATGTGGAATTTAGGAATGTAGTGCCCCCTGGGGATGTAAATCTGAGAGTTGTCAACATATAGATAATATTTAAAGCTATGGAATTGGACAAGATCACCAACGTAATGAATTTAAATAGAGAAGAAAAGAGGTCAAAGGACTGAGTCCTTGGGTACTCCAGTGTTTAGATGTTGGGGAAATGAGGACGCATCAAAGGGATTTAGAAGGAGCAGTTCATGAGATAGGAAGAAGACTGAGTGAGTGTGGTATCTTGGAAGACAAGTGAATAATAAACTGTTTCAGCAAGGAGAAAAGTGATCGGCTGTATCAAATGCTGCTCATGAGCAAGGTCAAGTAAGGCGAAGACCAAGAATAGACTTTTGAATTTAACAATGTGATCATTGGTGGTGTGACCTTTTCAGGCTCGGTTTCAGTGGAGTGTGGGGAGTAATTGAAGTGGATTTAAGAAAAAACGGAGCAAAAGAAATGGAGAGAGTGAATATACACAGTCTTTCTAAGAGTTTTGCTTTAAAGGACATCAGAGAAATAGAATAGAAGCCGGAAGTGGATGTGAGTCAAAAGAGAGTTTTAAATTTTAAAGTGGAAGAGATTATGGCATGTTTATGTGCTGATCGGAATGATTCAGGAAAGAGGGGAGGTGGGAGAGACAGTTGCTGAAAAGAGATCCTTAGTAAGTGAGAGCAGATAGATTCAGTGTGCAAGCAAAGGAGTTGGTCTTACAACTGGTTATGAATTGATTCAAAAGACAGGAAGGCAGGCAGATAATTAGGAGCACAAACAGAGGTAGAGGATAAATGTGAGGGTGGGAGCTTGAGAAAAGTTTCTCCTGATTACTTCTAATTTCTCTGTGAAACGGAAAGCCAGGCCATCAGCTGGAAGTAAAGATGGGGGACGAGAAGTTGGACCCTTGAGGAGCACTGAGAAGGTATGAAGTAATTATCTAGTAGAGTAGAAGGAGCGGACAAGGAAAAAGTGCAATATGATGGCTAAACAGCACCAGAGGCCAATTGGAAGTTCATGCTCATAAATTTAGAGACCAGTAGGCACGGCAGTGTGCTTTCTCCAGCCAAGTTCAGCTGTGTGGGATAATCACAGAGTAGGCAGAGAGTTCGAGTTTGGCCAAGAGTACCTGGGAGAAAGCGATTACCTAGAGCACTTGTGTGGGTAAAGAGATCAGTGAGGACACGAAGGGAGGGAGAGGGGCAGTGGAAGTTGGTTGAAGAACTGTAGATCCTCATGGGGTGGGAGAATTGTCAAACTGGGGATTAGAGGAAGAAAACTAGAAAGATAAGATGTGGTCAGAGAGTGGGATGTTGAAAATGGTGACTAGGGAGAGGTTACAGATGGACATGACAAGGTCTGCTGTGTGACGGGAGTGAGTGACTGCTACAGGGAGGGGGCCAGCTCATCACAGTGAGGAGGAGGTCAAGACATGGAGAGAGCCAGGTGTGGGAGCCATCATCCCCAAGGACAGTGCGTCATTAAGAGTGATGATGGCAGGAGTCAGGCTGGAGAGAGAGCAACAATGAGGCAAGCGCCAGCATCTTTAAGGAACGCGGAGGACGGGCCAGGCAGGAACTGGATGCATCAGTGCGTGGGATTAACCTAGTCTGGGGTCACTCAACCACCCAGTGGTAGGCTTTTAACCATCATTTGTGTCTCACTCCTGCAAGTAAGACATGCGGATATATTATTTGTCTGTTGGTTGGTTTTTAGTGTTCCAGCCCAGCTTAGAAGAGTTTGATTCTGATTCAAATTGCTAAGTATTTTTCAGATAGGGTGAGCTTGTTTTTCTTGCCTTAAGCGTGATACCCAGGAGAAAATTTGTGACGTAAGGGAGGGTTCAAATCCTGGCCATGGTACTTGTGTGGCCTTGGACAAGCAACTTAACCTCTCTGGACCTTAACTGGTTACTTCATCTATAAAAGAGGGGAAACAATATTTACCTCTCAGGCTTATTCTGAAGATTAAAGAAGATAATGTGAAAGCATCTAATCATTTTTCCCAGCACAGAATAGGAGCTCAATTCCAGTGTATTTAATAGATCTATACGTATAGAATTTTTTATTTAAAAATACTGCGAAAATGAGCATGTATTCTTTAAAAAGGAAATGTCCTTTTTGAAAATAAAGTGTACCATTCGATTGTTTGCATATGCTATGTAGAGTTTATATTATAGATTAGCTCACCAAATTGGAAAGTCTGTAAAATGGGCTAATACTGCAGCAAAAGATTTTACTCTACACTCATTATGTGATTAAGGCAAAAATACTTTTATTGCAATTATCCAAATTCAGTAAAATATGTAATGAGGCGTTCACTGCCCTGGGCAGGGTAGCATGAAATTTAATTTGTGTTAATTTGCCAAAAACTTAGGATGTGGGAATATACTGTTTGTGGAATTTGATTCTATGAGAGATAAACCAGTATTTTATAAGATGCATCTACACGTAGGTTTCGATTCCTCTGGCATCTTCTTCCTTCAGGCAATCAAAACAATCACCATGAGCATCGTAGGAAGTGGATCCATATCAGGTGCTTAGTGTCAATTGGGTAACAACAGGATCTGTAGAAATCAGGCATCTTTATGAGCTACAGGAACATGGTGTATCTGTATATTGAATATCTATAAAGGAAAGAGTGATGGAATTCAAGTCAAGTGACCTAGGCTCCAATTATGTCTCTGCTGGTTATTGAATCCAGGGTCCCATTTTCTTCATCTGAAAACTGGATATAATGATACCTCATGGGGTTGCCATGTTAATTGAATTATATATATATATATATATATATATATATATATATGTATATATATATATGTATATATATATATACACACACATACAGACACATAATATATATATGAAAATATTTTATATATTATATTAGTGAAAAGTTAAGGGATCATAATTATGCCTCCTAGTGACTGAAAGATAGCATTATCAACTATCTCACAGAGTGATGCTGGGCCATTTTCATCATTGCTCCTTGGACCAGCATGGAAGTTCAGGCAGGCTTTTGTGAGAAAATTGTGCTCCTTCTCGACATGTCAGAAAATAGCTGGTAACTCAGCTACTTCTTCACAGACTCGGTATTTTCGTTTTACACTGTGATGGATAGAAAGTTTCAATGATAATGTAGCATCACGGGTCATTAAAAATCATTCAATAATGTTGTAAAGATTTTGTAGGCTATCTGATGGGCACTTGTCTTATTAGGGAGACCACTTCAGGGACGGTGTAGATGCCTGACCACTGCACTGTACACCTGAAGCTGAAGCTGAATAATAATGAATGTCAACTATAATTTAATATATATTTATAGTCATGGGATGTGGAGTACAGCATAGAGAAGATAGGCAATGGTATTGTAACAGCTATATAGAATGTCAGAGGGGCAGTAGATTGGGGGAGGGAGGTTGTCACTTTGTGAGGGGTGTAACTGTCTAACTAGTACATTGTTTTGTACACCTGAAACAATAAAAAAAATTTTTTAAATAGAAGATTTGAGCAACATAATAAACAATCTTGACCCTAATAGCCATATGATATATAACTTTGGGCCAATAATAAAAAAGAACATGTGAAGCACATACACACACAAAAAGTCATTCAAGAGATAGATTGACCCAAAGCCATCTAGGTGATAGCTTAGAAAATGAAAGGACCTTCCAAGCCTCCACTGACCCCAGCTTTTATAAATATATGGAAACTGAGGCTCAGGAAGGATAGTTACAAAACATTTTGAAACATTTAAATTATAATTACTGTTCATAAAAACTGAGAACACTTGGACAATATCGCTTCCATGAGAATATTTTTTTAGTCTTAATCTCTGAGCTAGGTAGTAGGTATTTAATTCTTTTGACCAGTAATAATGACACAAGGGAAATTGAGAGACAGACAAGCCATGTCTCCTTGCAGAGGGAGAGACTGACCTTCATTAAAGGGTCCGGTAAGCTTGTTTGGACTAGAGTAATAGAATGATGGCATGATCTGGGGTGACCAGGCATTGGCACCTGCCAGGATCTAGGATGAGACAGCGTGTGTTATTCTGCTAAGGTGCAGAGCTCTCACTGCTCTTCACTCCCGATTCCTCCAACCCCAGCTCCACCTAGGGCCTCAAGGGTACTGACATCTAAGATGATCCTTCCTCCGTAGGGAATAGAAGCTCCTCAAAGGAGCTTCCTTACAAGCTCTGCTATGATAGATATTTGCATGGATACTAAATACATGCTTTGTTAAATCTGACTCTTTGGGACATACATACCAGATTCTTTCTCATCTTGATATTTCCCGTGTAAAGTTCTCAAACCAAGGTGAAGACACAAACCTGCTTAACAGTGTCATTAACAGTGGTAGCTTCATGCTAGCAGTCAATTTTTTTATTGTTCTGGGAGGATCTAAAAAAGTAATTCACATGTTAACTTTGTGGAATTAACTGCAACATTTGTTCCAAATGCCCAACATCCAAGATTGGGCGTATTTCAATGTTATAAGAACCTTGCTTCCGTATTGCAAAACCATCAGTAAATTGCTGCATTGTACTGCTTAACCCTGAGCCATCACATCAGGGAGATTTGCAGGACCCCTCCAGGGAACACCTTTGTCACATTTTGTCATTTACTTACAATGTCACACAGGGCCCCCTTTTGGAATGTGTTGGGGAGGTATTCTAATGCCACACAGAAAAACAGATAGATAGATAGATAGATAGATAGATAGATAGATAGATAGATAGATAGATAGATAGATTCCCCCATTTTATTTTATTTTTTGAATCTATACAGGCAACAGCCTCAGATTCCAATCACCACAGGAACAGGTGTTGTGTATCCTGGTGCTATTACTATGGCAACGACCACACCATCACCTCAGATGACATCTGACTGCTCTAGCACCTCTGCCAGCCCAGAGCCCAGCCTCCCCGCCATCCAGAGCACTTATGGTATGAAGACAGACGGTGGAAGCCTTGCTGGAAATGAAATGATTAATGGAGAGGATGAAATGGAAATGTACGACGACTATGAAGACGATCCCAAATCAGACTATAGCAGTGAAAATGAAGCCCCAGAAGCTGTCAGTGCCAACTGAGGAGTGTTTGTTTGCTGAATTAAAATACTCTGACATTTCACCGCCCCTCCCCTGATAAAAAAGTTCTTAAAGAGCCCGCATGCATTTGTGGCTCCACAATTACATCAGCAGAATGGTCTTAATTGTTCCGTCAAGTGTGAGACAGATTAAGTTTTCCCTGATTTTTTTTTCATGAACTTGAGTTGTTTTTTTTTGTCGTTGTTATTGTTGTTGTTGTTGTTGTTTTTTTAATTTTAGGTGAAGACATATTAAATATGAGACACCAGGACTTGAAAACTTATCTCAACCCATAGCTGTCTTACAAGTCTTATATTTTTGTCTTTTTTTTTTTTTTTTTTTTTCCTTTTTGGATGTTGATAAAGGTTTAAGTTACTGTTTTAGATGGGGTTAAACATTCTCACTCAGGTATGCTGTGCCGGCCTACAGGTTGTGAATGTGTTTTTATTCTGAATTATTTTAGAAAGCAGCTGAAGATTTCATGTCGTGCAGCAGAACAAGTCCACGGCATGTGCAGCTGCGTGGAGAACATACTCAAAGGGCCTCGGAATTCCATTGTTCCATGTGTAGAGTTAGACTTTTGAATGTGCCAAACCTTCTCATCACTTTTGAATCTTAATATTTTGAAAGTCTTAAAGGAGACACTGCGAAGTCTTAGACAATCTTTGGCATCTTAATGTAAACTAGCAAACCATACATTTTTTTTTTTCCAGAACATGGTAAAGTACTCAGGAATCTGGAGACAAGATATTGTAAGGAATGAACAAGGTTGCCACAGTGCATGTACCCAATCGTGTTTGCCTCTTGATGTGCCATCCGTGCGTGACGTGCTATGACATGCACGCACCAGAGCGACCACCTCTCCCCCTCCCCGACACTGATAGTGCGGTCTTCTCTGCCTGAGACCGCCTCTCACTACACCCATTATCCCTTTGCCTTTAACCCTGACATTCAGTCTTAACACATTTTCTCTTAAATAATTTATTCATTCCAGAATGTCAAGGGTCCACTTACTATTTATTTAAAAAAAAAAGTTATTGGTGGCATTAATTTAATAATTCTTGTTTTTTCACCATCCTTCCCGGAAGAACGTTTCAGCCCTTTTCCTGCTAGATACAAAGAGATGTACATAGTGGTGATATGTCACCCAAGCATCTGGAAGCATTTCTGAAACAAGATGCTATTAAATACCTATATTATTGTTTTTACACACGAGTATGTATCTGGCTGCAGGGCTGTGTATTTGGGTGCAGGTATAGATAGAGTCTTACACTTCAACAGCTATGCCCCTGAGGTTCGCCGTGACCTCGAATCTTTTGCCAGAATGTCCCTCTCAGTCAGCTCAGCAACAAGTGATAGGATCTGCCTCAGTGTCCTTTCCCCTGAATGCCATTCAGCAGCAAGGGTCAGCAGTGGTGACTGCCAGGCAGGACAGTCCCACAGCCAAACCTAAATCCCAGGGCTGCGGGCCATGTAGGAGGCCACAGCGATGCTGTCATGGGCTGGCACCTTTACACTGAGTTGCCTTGTCCCATCTGGCGTATCTGTGGGGTTCTTTGCAAAATCCCTTAGATGCAGAGAGTCACATGACAGCCTCACAGTGAAAATAGAGGCAGATAGTCAGGCTCCATCCACGAATGAGCGAAAACCATAGGGAAGGAGAAGGAGGGGAAATACATTCCCTATCTGGGATGTTCCTACTGTTACCTCTGGGGAACAGATCACTCCTGGGGCAGCAGACCAATCCCCTGGCCCCTTCCCTCTGTTGTGGCCATAGGCGGGGCATGCCTACGTGTGAACAAGATTACCGGCACTTGTCACATGAGGATTTTCTGGAGATGTGCTGATGGGCTGGGAGGCAGTGAGGTTTCATTCCCCATCTTCTAACCACAGGGCTCTCAGTCATGCCATTTGGACCTTTCTGAAACCAGGCCTGGTGGCCTATGGGCGGGGGGCCTCACCCAGAGGGGTTCAGTGAGAGAGTATCAGCGAATGGGACAGTTCACCTCAGAGGACAATCCAGGATCTGATCACCAGGACATAGGAACGACCCCATCAGATTTCTTGAGCCATTTTGTCACTTGGAAGAAAATAGTGTACCTTCATATTTATTTAAAGAGTGCTCGAGGCCATGCTTCCTAGCAATAAATAGGTCTAGACAAGATATAACTGTCTATGTTGTTCGCTCGGAGTGCTCTCTATAAGCTGATTAAGGTACTAATAGGAATGTTTTGTTCTTAATATTGGTTGGGGATTGGAACTTTGTTTTTGTACATTTATTTCAAATGAGGAGGAGGTCATTTTTTTTTCTCAGAAAAAATGAGTATTTATTATTGTCTTACTGATTTCTTTTGAATATATACCTCTCCTCCTCAGTTCATTCTCATGTTTTTTTTCTCATTCTCTTTGACTTCTGCTTCTGCCTTCTTTCACTCCTCTTTTATTTTTTTTTTCTTTTTCATTTTGTTGCATAGGTAGAGTGCTGTATGGCTAGCATTGTATTGTATGTAATTAATTTTGCACAGAGGCAAACATTTAGAATTGTAGGTTAATTTTGTTTGTTTTATGACCATGCCAAAATAATATTCTGGGCTGGTGGAGAACAAAGGACTGTTCTTTAGGACTGAAACTTGATTTTGCTTGTAGTAAAAAGAAACAAAACAAAACAAAAAAAACAACAAAAAACACACACACTCACAGATGTTGTTTCGTAAGTGTTATAAGCACTGGATATAAATGGTATTTTTTATCACTTCTGACTAATGTGAAACTGTTGTACGAAAACTACATGAACAAAAGTCATCTGTTTCGACTCGTGTGGGCTTGCCTCACAGTTGCCGGATTTGAGTCATTTTTATGTCTTGTTATTTCATTTATTTATGCAAAAATACATGTGTGTATGAACACTTTGTTTTAGCTCCAGCTCTGCCTCAGTCCTGGGGTTCAGTTACTTCTAGCCACGTTCTTCAAAATGAAAGGCTATTCAGGAATGATCTGATTGTAAACGTTTCTTTCATTGGGTCAAACAGTGATGCTGTATTTGAATCTAAATTCTGCGCATAAGCAGTTTATTCTATTTATTAGCCAAGTTTGGCTCTAAACATCCTTGGAAATTAAGATGACAATCATAGGGATCACTTCATTTTATTTTCAGTGGGGCTTAAACAAAGTTTTTATGACTTTACCATCTCATTTTAGATTTTTTTCTAATTGTGTAAATATAACATAGAAATAGAATTTATTTTTGGTTCATGAATACTTAGTGAGATATAAGTTATGTATTTCCTTTTTGTTCTCTATCCATATATGTTGGTCCAGACTAGAAGTTGACGAGTCACTGTACCTCACGGGGATAGTGAATTACCAGTCACGGTGAGAGAACAGTGTTCCACCTGCAGCTGGGGCAGTAAAACCCTTCATCGGGTTCTCACGCAGCTCAAAACCCACTGTCCACAGACTCAGACTTTGGCTTTTTTTTTTTTCTTATAGAAAATGGATGAATTGAACATACCAAATTTCAGGTACAGCTGGGAGAGAGTCAGTGTACTTTGTGAATCCACATAAATTGTATAAGGTATTTCTGTGACCATTTAATAGCAAAAAGCATGAATGCCATTATAAAGGTAAAAATCTGTCTCTGACATTGGCCATTAAGAAAAGTCCCACCATGCCACGTAGATTAAAGACTATGAATCAACTTTTTTTCAGTGCTTTTTATTTCATAGTATCTTCAAATCGAAAAATAAAAATTGTCTCTATTTTGGTAAAGATCTTGCAAAACTAGGATTTACCGATCGATGTCACTTAGAACAGGACACTGGCAGACAATCCTATCCTAAAAATATAGAAATTAAAAAAGGACCATAAGAAATAGGAAAGAAAGAAAGAAAGAAAGAAAGAAAGAAAGAAAGAAAGAAAGAAAGAAAGAAAGAAAGAAAGAAAGAAAGAAAGAAAGAAAGAAAAGATCAATCTGTGTGGACAGGAGCAGACACAGGCAATTTCTCTATTTCATTGGCAGACAGGATACAGCATCTTTTCCAGGAAGGTACGAAAGCTTTGGTGTTTTCACATGTATCCAGCTCAACCTTTTAGGAGCACATCAATTTGCTTCATTTGGTATTTGCTATACTCCCCAGCCTTGTCCTCAGACCTGATTTGATTTGCCAGGGTCCTGACACCAACTCCTAGGCCAAGTTCTAAATTCAGGTGTAGGCTCACAGTGCTTTTGAGTTTGTCAAATTCTGCCCCACCCCTTTGGGCCCCTGAACATGAGCCCCACTGGAGCCTGGGTGTTTGAAAAGTGTGTGATCACTGTAGAGCTGAGATTAAAGACCTCTTTCTGTTCCTTACGAAGCCAGGCTGCTTCTTCAGAGCACACCCTCCTGAGCGAACAGCATGGGAACTAGCTGAAAGCAGGAATTGTTTGGAGGGAGTCCATCTCCACCCAGTAGGAAAGCAGCCTGGTCACTTCAACACCACAGCCGAGGCTGCTTGTCTCCATTTACTCATTTTGCAAAGAGGTGACCTCTATTTACTCTTTAGGGAAAGGAAAAAGCATCACTTAATAGTTTTAAATTGTATGAGAAGTCCTGTACCATGTGCCAACAACTGCAAAGAATGCAGCTAGAGGAATGTATCGACATTATTACTGGGTCTTCCTTTTTAATGAGAAAATGACACAATGGTTGCTGTAGTCTTGCCTGATTTTGTACACGTTTGTCTAAGGACTGAGTTGGCACTTAAGCTCACTTCTCAAAGTATAATAATATTGTATGACCTCATTTGTCCTTTTACAAAAGCACTTGCATCATTTCCTTAAGTCATCTGCCCCCGGACGTGTTTTCTTCCTTAATAAACAACTTCTACCTGTTATTCCTGCCGATTATGTTCTATTTCTGATGCCATATACCATTGGGTGTACCCCTCTGCTGATATCATGGAAAATACTGATGTGCAAACACATTTCCTTTTCATCCCCATCCCATCTCCTTTGGGGACAGACTGCTTCCCAAAACTCATGAACAAGTGTTGGAAATGCTGGTACCTTTGGTAATACAGCTAGAGGTGGGGGAGGGGGCAGATAGGTGACAGTGCAGATACTCTTCTAATTGGTATCCGTGGCAATATGAAAGCTTGAAGGCAACTCAGTGACATGCCTTGCTCAGTAGTTTCTAATTCCTGAAGAACCACAAGCATAAAGTGAGGCCTCAGTGCTGGTGCTCTTGGAGTATGGGGAATGTGCAAATATTTAACTGTTTGTATGCTGCACATTGCAGATCTGCTCGTGTGCATTCTCCGTTCGTCTTCCTTTGTCATACATGTGTTTTGCTTTTTCGAAAGTGCAGTCTTTATTGTACCCTTCTCCAGCTTGTAGCAAACTAGAATGCTTAGCATTTATGTTCATTCATTATTGTATTTGCCATGTAAAATTTTTATTACCTTAGACAAGCTTATAAGCTGTTACTACATAACTTATCTTACTGTAACTCTTTTATTTCCCCGACATTGTAATTTGTTTGTGATGTATATTGTGAGATTGTATTCTATGTTAATTTAATCAGCACAATTCACTGACATGCTGGACTGACATGCTGGCTGCTGTTTCAAAGTGTAAAGTTTGTGTAGGGCTGTTGGGACAACTGCAACTCTGTTGTCAAGGTACTGTGCTTTGATTCCCCTAGCAACACTGCGGGTGTAGCCCTGGAGACACTAAGGGCCTTTAATACACTCTAGAGCAAATTTTAACTGCATTTTCTTTGTAGAAATTCTATGTATAACGCAGGTACCTATTTGGCCCATGGCTGGTAACTATTTGGGCAATTAGAAAAAAAAACAAAAACCATAAAAACTAGTGTCTATTGCTGCTTTGAATATGTTTGAAAGTCTGAAAATGTAAATAGTTTATCAAAAAAAAAAATCTTGTACAGTCCAGTGTAAAGTTTTTAAATGACCTTAAGGGTTGCCATCACATCTTTCTCACACTCTCCTCTTGATAATGGAAAAAAAAAAAGTTTGCTAAGGATTAAAGAGATGGGAAAGACAAGAAGTCTCTTCCAAGTTAAAGGAATGAACTATTGTTCTTAGCTTTGTTGCATACACAAGCTTCTTGGATTTCGTTGTGCAGTATTGATGTGAGATAAAATTCAGCATTGAATCATCTTTCAGTGGTACTTTTCAAAGTCTTCCCCTCCTTTGCCTCATAATTAAGGGAAAAGACAAAATTGAAAGACACACTGTCTTTTTCTATCCTGGTGTATGTTGGCACCTTAGCTACTTTTTTTTTTTTTCCTTTTTTGCACAAGGTGCTTTCCTGATATGTTAAACATGCCATCTTTGGGTGATAATGTATATGCCATGATGGGGCATAGGCCCCTCAGGGGAGTGTCTATAAGAACTGCCTATTTATGCTCATTTACCTCAAGACTGTCCTCTCTACCCTTAATCTAGTCGTCATCACTCCATCTTTTGTACTGCTGTTGACACTTACAAATTAAAGATAAATTTTGTTTTATGACCTCTGTGTATGGCCTTGTCTGTGCCCGGCAGACTGCCCCCACCTGGAGCCCGTAGGCCTCGGGCTCGCCCCCCGCTTGCTGCTGGAGCCGGCAGAGCTGTCCTGCTCTCTGCCATTGCCGCTGCCTCGCTGGGAGGTAGGGCTCGCTTGGGATGCCTTCAAACCCCTGAGCCTGGAAAGATTGGCCTGCTTTTTTCATTGTGGAGCATACACTGCTGCAGCAGGAAATGCTTGTGGATTTAGACAGTAGGAGCAGGAGCCAAGGTGGATTTTTGTCCAGGGAAGATGAGAAAGAATGTCACTTCCTATTTGCCTGACTTCTTCATGAGAGGGAAACCGTTTATAAAAGCTGCAAGCATCCTGGGGTATGAATGACTCTCAAGGGCCAGCCTCTCATCTGACACCAACTTCTACAAGCCTAGCAGCCAAGAGTGGAAAATGCCACACTTCTGGAACCTTTGCCTTCATGGTGGTTGGCTGACGTCTCAATTCCCTGTGCCTCTGGGAAGGAGAGCTCCCATCTCATTGTCCAGCCATGAGTTGGACCCGGAGTGAAATGATACCAGCTTCTAGGAGTCTGAGGGATGGAAGTGGGGTAGTGGGCTGAAAGGAGCCCAGCCATAAAGGAGACTTGCCAAGCCAGCCAAGCCAGTGCTATGGAATCCAGAGGTTAGTGAGCAACATCGGGAGAGTGACGCAAAGAGTTCAAGGGAGAGAAGGGTGGGGGGAGGCCCAGCAACATCTTTTTTGGTATTCCCTATGCCTCATTAGGAGAAAGCCAAGGATTTGTGCAACTTGATCACAGTCAAACTGTAACTTTGATACAAGCTATATGTCCTGAAAACCTAGCATTCCATGATCCTTCCTGTACCGCATGGGTTTTTAAACCCCAGGTAAGTACAAGGCATTACTTTGGAGTCACAGTGACCTGGCTCTGACACTTGCCGGCTATGTGACCTCCCCAGATAATTCCTTTGCGCTTTCTCCTCCATAAAATGGGGTCATGGTCCCATCCCAGGGTTCCTGGGTGAATAACATATGGCACATGTAAACACCCATTGGCAGGCCTGCACACAGAGCATGGATGAAGCCTGCCTCCCCTGGCCAGCAAGTGGCTGCACTAGCGGGAAGCATTGGTATCCCTGGCTGAGCAGAGTGGGGGCCTTACCTGAAGCCTTAGTTCAGAACCTGGTCACACACCTGATTCCCACAACCTTCCTCCAAGCTGGGCTGCAGGCCACAGGCTGTCTCATTTCCAGTCCATCCTCACCACTACCTTTCGTCCTCTAAAACACAGATCTGATAGGTCTTCCCTCTCTTTTCCTCTCCGAAAATCTTCTGGCTTTCTCCACAGCTGACTGGATATAATCCAAGCTTCCTCCTCTTGGCATCAGCAGATGTCAGCCTGGTGTTCCTCTGTGCCCTGACATTCCCTCAATGACTCAATGCTTCCCTCACACCCCTCGACCTGTCCACGATGCTGGGGCTCTTCCCTCTCCTTTTTCTGGAAGTCAATCTGTCCCCTTCTCTGTCTGGAAAATTCCCACTCTTTCCAACCCCACCCCTGCTATCACCACCTCCTTGATGACACCTGCCCCAGCTCTTCAGACAGTTTCCGGCTCTCCCAGGGCCCCTTGGAAGGACCTCTATGATCATATTTACTGCATTGTAATCCTTCATTTCTGTGTCTGTCTTTTCTGCTAGATGACGAGCTGCTGAAACCAAGGACTGTGCCTTGGCTCTGCCAACAGTGTTCAAACTTGTTTGTAGAATGAATATGTGAATGGTGGCAGCTTGGCCTCCATGTGTGGTGTAGAAGCCAGTGAGTATCAGGGTCTTAGATGGTGGGGAAGAAGGAGCCCATCGGGGTACCTTGGTACTCATTATTTCACTTGGAGAACATTATTAGTTATAACATCTCTGTTCATTTTGGGGGAGCCATTTCAAGTCACTACGATGGCTTTTCCTGATCAGGCCTGAGGACATTGAAAGTCCCCAAGCTTTCAGATGGACTCACACTATTGGATGCCCATCCTTCTGAGCTGAGAGCCAGTGCTCTATCCTTCCTCCCAGGCATCTTGGCTGGAGTAGGAAAAGGACAGCCCAGAGATAGGAAGCTTTTGTGGGTTTGCCCTACTCTTCCCTGGACATCCCAGGGTTCATGATTACACTTCACGCTGCTGTGGGACCAGGAGCAGTGGGAGGCCCAACCCCTGGGTATTCATCATGAAAGGGGAGGGAAGCTTAGCTGCTCTGCCTGCTGGGGAAAGGAAGCATGGTCACCCCACAAGTGTTTACCTAGTACTCTCTCCTTTGACCAAAGAAACCCATGGTCCAGGTCATAATGATTCTTTCCCTGAAGGGTGCTCTAGAGCCTTCCTCAAAATGTGCTCCTCAGATCAGTAGCCTCAGCATTGCCTGAGACATATTAAAACACCATGTGGGTCACTCTGAGTCACAGACTCCAGCATACAGGAGACTCCGAAAACCATCATCTACCTCTTCTTAGGGAACAACACGCCATGGGAGGGAGAGTGTAAGGATTATTGTCCTCATTTGAATTGGGAAGGTCCGCAAACAGGAGACGATCTACCCAATGTCACACAGAGGTTAAACGGCAGTGCCAGAATGCACCCTTGTACTTTCTAATTCTAAAAAGCAGTTGACCATATTGCAAATGGCCCCACAGTAGTGTGGAGATTGCAGCCCTGGATCGAGCCCCGATTATTCCCAGGCATCTGAGGCTGTGTCACTTAGGCAGTGACCTCTGACAGCTCTGATACTGTGATCCCCTGCTCTGACTGAGCCCAGTGACTGCCTCTGACTGAGGGCCCAAGATACCCCAGGCCAACAGGGTGACTCATCATAGCTTGTTTTACCGCCCTCCCTGTCAATTGGCTACCTAGCAAATCTTTTTTGGCACCAGCCTAAGTGGCCATTGAGTAGATAATGAGGAAATGTGTAAATTCTGGGGCCCTTCTCCTGACTCTGGTAGTGAAAGACAGTGAGACACATCCAGGAAAGGAGTTAATCAGGGACAGTATTTGAGTTACATGTCACCCCGGCACCAGGGATCCTAGGACCCCATATGGATTGGTTGTCCACCAGGCTTCATACGCTCACCCCATGGTGGACAGCCCTGACCCCACCCCCACCTCCCATCAATCACTAAGGACTGTGAGCTCCAGCCACCTGCTCTAATGGTTCCTGCAGTATCCGTTCTCTCTTTCACTTTTACCCTATCCCCTCTTCACTGCTTCCCAGGGGGTCTTCCTCTCAGATTTAGCCCCAGCCTAAAATACACAAGACAAAGCCTAAACTGTTTGCATTCATGATAGGTCCTTCCAGATGCACTTAGAGCTGATCTGTCTTTCCAGTCCATATCCCATCATGCTCCTGACATAGCACGCTGCGTATTGTTACCTGTACATGCCACACACTGAAACGTCTCCTTGTGCCTAAAAGTCCCTCTCTTACCTCTCCTGCTGCCACCGTCTCCCATACTTCAAAGCCCAGCCTAAATGTCACCTCCGATAGGAAACCTACCCTCACTATCCCTCTTTTATCCAGAAAATGTGAATAGCACTGAACTGATCTGATTGCATTTGTCATGTGTCATGTGTCACAGGAATCGGATCAATTCCTGTGTCACATTCACTTTTTTTTTAATCCAACAGCCCTGGTATATAATAGATGCTTAATAAATATGAGTATTATTTTTAAAAATGAAGGAGTGAACTGTTTCTCCTTGAATTCAAAGACTCTATACTCTGCTACTGGCTATTTCTTTTCAGCCTCATCTCCTTACCCCATGGCTTCTAGCTCTCTAGACCCATCAGACTATTCATTTGTAACATGTTCTCTCATCCCTTTGAGCTTCTGGTCAATTCATGTCCCCTGTCGACAGAGGAATGGTTTCCTCTGCCCCACAGTGTTTGGAACCTCATCTAGGAAACTCAAAGACAGGGGCTCATTTCCTGTCATATTTGGCAGTTGACACCAATAGCTGGTTGGAGCTATTGGCCAGAACACCTAATGGGGTCTCTTACTGTGGCCTGGGGGCTGGGTGTTAAGGGTGAGCAGCCCAAGAGAGATAGCGTGAGGGCCAGGGCGTGTCCTCTCTTACGGCACAGCCCCAGAAGTCATGCAACATCACATCCACTGTGTGCTCTCCATCAGCACAGTCACAGGCATGCCAACTCGAGGGGAGAGGAAGCTCACTGCACCTCTCCATTGGGAGAATGATAAAATGATGAAGAGTATATGGAACTGGGCATGTTGCTGTAGTCATTTTAGGAAACTGCAACCTGCTACACTCCGATCTCTATGTATCAGTGACCCTTGTGCCCCGCCGCCAAATACCAGCCCACCTTCACAGGACCTTGCCTGTGGTGCATCCATATATGGATGACTTTGATTTGGATGCTCTAAAGCAAGAGGATGAAGCCCAGGTCTTGGTCCATTCCCACCATTACCAGCCTGTGGTTACCATGGCCCAGAGATCCCTGGAGAGGCCAGCTGTGGGCAGGAAACTCACTTGATGCACCGGGGTACAGTAGATCTAGGTACAATGGAACCTGGAACAAATGCTAAATGAGTAGTAAGCATTACAAGCAAGACCCTGGTGAAAAGTTATTTTTTTGTCTCCTAGAAGCAGTCCAGTTTTTTCCAGAAATGTTTAAACCACTCAAATTCCTGTATATGTATGGATAGACAGAGATAGAGAGATAGAGAAAATTGAGTGGGTGGGTCACCCACAGTATTTGCAGTAGAATTTGACTTATATTCATGTCTATAGGAGCCTGTCAGAAAAGCTTATGTTGTCACTAATCAGCAAAATATCAGTCTATCCTCCTTTGGGAATATTCTACCTGTATTGATATTTCTGTCAACACTACTAGCATCAATACAACAAAGGATGTTTTTAAATGGTAATAATCAATATGGGAGACATGGAGTATATACAAAAATAATTGAGCATTTTTCAAGCTCAGGAAAATGATGATTTGATGTTCTAACAGTCCCTAATATGACCTATGTCATTAATTAAACCCAAAATGTTAGATTGTGAAAAACAATGTCAACCTTAAAACAATATCTTGAGTTTTTGACTTTGGATTAGCATTAATCAGCCCATGGATACCATCATACATACCGAAACCAGGTCTAAAGAAGCAAGAATACTTCTCATATTGTTTTTATTTGAATCTTATTTAAAATTCCATTTTAAAATATTATTACATGTTAATTTTAATAAAAACTCAGTATTTCCATTATAAGTGTTATTAAAAATGAATGAGAGAGGCAGGTTTCTTACCATGAAAAGCAAAGTGTAGAATTTAGATAATTGAAAGAAGCCTGATGATTTTAATGAATCGCACAGGCAGGTAGGTAAGTTAGGAGAAAGCAAACAAATCATTATAATATGAACACAGAAGAATAATCAGGATGCTTATCTGTAGACAAGTCAGTTGTTTGCCCATGCTGTGACTACACGGCCCTGACTCCCCCTTGAGTTAGAATATAGTTAATTGCAAAAAAGGACTCTTAAATTCGATACTTGGATAAAAAGCTTTATGAAATAATTTAAATGCATGTATTACACATTAAAAATGAATTCACTTAGAAATGGCAGTTGTTTGTTAGTGCTGAAAAAAAACATCACCTGCTAAATATATGGGTGTGAGCCACTGGAAAAATGAGAAGTAAGTTTTCAAGCAATCCCCTCTCCTTAGGCCTGAGTCTGGGAACACCTTTGGTTCTCCACCTGCAGAGATAATCCAGGCCCTTCGTGAATGCCAGGAAGGCAGGCGGTTGATGTGCTGGGGGATGTTGTCCAAGCGCGCCTGCCCGGGACAGAGCCATGGAGGAGACAAGTGGTCTGGACCTTAAACTGTGTCAGATAAGACATACCAAGGGATAAATGCTGCAGCTATAAATACAGCTCACGAAACTGGATCATTTTTCAGACTGTTGAATTTCAAATGCCTGCCAAGCAGAGTGTCATATCTGGGAGTCTCTGTTTTTGCAATTCTAGTGCAAGGAATGGCTCAAATCCAATTAATTTAACCAAAAAGAATCTGTGAAGTGAGGACCAGCGGAGTTAAATTGCCTCATCAAATCTTAGAATTGAAATTAATTTCACAAATTTTAATATGATGTTTGGAGGAAATTCAGTTGAACCCTAAATTTCAGTCAGTTTCATAATGGTACACTAAAGAAATACAGGACATACTAAAGAAAGTTGAAGATTATGTAGTCTTTCTACTGAAATCCTGGGAGGCAGGCCACTCATGGATGAACTACATCACATTTTCTGGTTGGCCTTCTGCAAGGATCATTCGTAAAGTCAAGGATACCTGGGAAATCCCCTCTTCCAAACAAAACGAAAGAAAACCCCACAAAGCTTTGGAGAGATCAAAGACAGCATTATGTAGATTTTGTTGATTATAAATGACAGGAACCCAATTTCAATGGTTCCTGTAGCCAAAAAGTATTACCTGACTGGAAATGTGCAAGGAAAGAAGGGCTTCAGGCATGGCTGAGTACAGGTGTTCAAACAGGGCATCAAGGCTTGATGTCAATCTCTCTACTCTGCTCTGGTTGGCCCTATTCCTATGTAGTCTCTCTCCATGGGACATTCCTCTGCTGCTCCCGATTTATGTTCTCTTAGTGTTAAGTTCAACATAAACCTGCTTCCTGGTTCTTCAGTTTTTAGGAATGAACATCAGATTTCTTACTTTGCGTTCTTACTTTGTACACCTGCTTTGCAGTCAGAGTTCACAGATGAGATATGAAGAAGATGGTGGGTCATTCTCTCTGTACTGCATGAGTTATTTTCTCTGTAGTACAGCATTTTATCTAGTTTCTTTCATTTCTCAAGTTGTCTATGTACTAATCACTAACATAGCTCTTCCATTTGTGGAAATATCCTCTTAACATGTTCAAACCCGTTAGTCCTTCATCCATTTTATCTTCTTGAAGAACTTCTTTTCTGTTCCAACATAGCTTAGTTGTTTGATAAGCCTATTGTCCAACTTTGGTCTTGGGCTCTCCCTTCTTCAATTCACTGTGTGTTTCTTCTGTGTTAGATACTCTGTGTCCCAGGTTCCACATCTTCCTCTTTCTTTGTTTACTCTCTTATTTTGGTGGCATAAACAATCCTCCAGATGCTTCCTAAGAAAGAGTATCTGAGAAGTACTTTTTTTTTTTGAGACTTTGTTTAAAACATCTTTATTCTACCCTCACACTTAGTTAATAATTTGGATAGAATTCTAGGTTGGAAATTATTTCTCATTAAACTTTAGATGGTATTGTTTCATTGTCTTCTGGCTTCCAGCATAGCTGTTGAAAAGTCTGATTCATTCTCTCTCTCTCTCTCTCTCTCTCTCTCTCTCTCTCTCTCTCTCTCTCTCTCTCAATTTGGGGGATTTTGTTGTCCTCAGTGTTTTGAAAATTTATGATAATGTGCTTTGGTGTGGGTGTATATTTATTTATTGTACTGGATTAGGTACTGAGTGTGCCCTTTCAAACTGGAAATTCATATCCTTCAGTTTTGGAAAGGTATCTTTTTTTTTTTTTAAGAGGGCAGTGTTACTGGCCCTCATATGTGGGATCCGAACCAGGGCCGCTGGCATCCCAAGGCAGCTCTTAACCTGGAAAGTTATCTTGAATTATTTCTTTGATGATTTTTCTCCTCACAGTTTTCTCCATGTCTTTCTCAGGAACTCATAGATTCAGATATTGAGCCTCTTGCTCGGGTCTTTTAGTTTTTCTTTTTCATTTTTTATGTCTTTGTATTTTTGAAGAAATAGTCTCAAAATATTATCTTCCACATGTCAATTGAGTTTTTCATTTCTGTGTCATACATTAGATTTTCAAGCATTCTTCTTTCTTTTTTCTCCAGAAGTTTTCTTTTTTGTAGCACTCTGGTTTTGTTTTATGGCTATAACTTCTCTTATCCCTCTAAAAACAGTAATAGTTAAATAGTAACAGTTAAAATTTTTTCTTCTTGCGTGATCCCCATTTTCTCCTAATTGCTTCATTCATTCATTTAACTAATAATCAGTGAACACTTACTATAGGCCAGACAGCTAGGAAGTTAGGATAATTCAGGAAACAAAACAAAGATCCCTCTCCTTGTGCAGCTTATGTTTTAGTTGCTAATTTTGTTGGTTTTCTTTAATATTAGAGACTTTGTTAATATGTTTGGTGAACCCGAGCTCTCTGTTCATGTTTCAGAGGAGGTTACAAAAACCCCAACGGGAAGGCCTCTGTCTGAGGGAAGGCTTGTCATTTATCTTTACTGTAAGTGGCATGGCTGGGCTGTTTCCTTAGAGAACCCTGATGTCAGCATCTTTGCTGACATTCGTCTACTGCCTGGTAGGTCTAAGCCTGACTGCCAGCCCTCTGGGGATAGAGCTGGAAATATTCAGTATGTTCACTTCCATTCAATGCCTCGTCTTCAGTGGCTGGAATCGGGAGAGTCGCTGCTTCTTCCTTATAGAGACCGTGTCCCGTCTTCTGCTAGAAGGGGAAGGGCAGTCATGGTGTCTGCAGAGTTGGAGAGAGGATCCATCCACTTCGTAAACAGACTTGCAACCAGTCCTTCTATTTTAGCCTCACCTTTCCTTTTCCTTCCAGGGACATCAGTGGTGATTCCCAAGACTTTAGACTCTTAAGTTGAGAGGGCTCTGCAATGTAAGTCATTTTGCTGGTGCCGTTTCCGATGGCTGGCTCAGGCTTCAGCTTTCCTGGGCCTGCTAAATCAGTTACATGTCAGCCTGCTTTCCACCATCTAAAATTTTAGTGCTAGGGTCTGCCCTTCTGTTTCCTTTGTCTTCTGGGTTTATGCCTTGAAAAACATCCCTCTACAAATATTTTAGTGACGTTTCAGGAGGAAGCAGAGCTAAAATGTGTGTGTTCCATTTGACATTTTTAGCTGTCCCTTGAATCCTTAGGTGATTGTTAGAGGGTGAAGAACTTAACGCTCTTTCATACCTACTGGAGGGGGGAGCGAGGAGATTTTACCTATATTATTGAGCTTACCCCTCCCAACAATGAATTTCTTGGAAATGGACAAAAAGACTCAGAGAAATAAATTAATTTGGTGATGATTGAGTTAATTCGAGGTAGAAATAATTGGTCAAACAATTATGATATGCCTCAAACTGTGCTTGATGCAGAGGGTGAATGAGTTCATGTTGACATTGTCATCTGAATCTGAAACTTGGGAGCATCCTGGATTCTTCCATTGTCCTTCCCATGTCCTACTGCTTTTATTACCTCCGCATTCCTCAGACATGCCCTCCTTGGCTGCCCAGGCAGCCCAGCTTTGGTTCACGGCTTTCAGATCTCTTTCCTGGGCAAGGCAGTAATATATTTCCCAGACTTCACGCTTCTAAGCCCACCACCCCATCTGTAGCTGAGGTGGTCTTTTTAAACTGCAAATCTGATCACATTTTTTGCTTAAAACCTAACCGTGGTGGGCATTACTGCTGCATGCCATTGTCGGGCACAGCTGCCTGCCAGTCATTTGCACCCAGGTAAGTGCCTAATTTGTCTCCAAGGCCTCAGCACTTAGCACAGGGCCTACAACCCTAGTCAGCATCCGTAAATGTTTTTTGAACTGAACTGAATAGAATAGTTCAAGCCATTTATGAGCTTATATTCCACCCCTGAAGTGGGTTGAAATCCTGGTGGATTCCAACTCAGATCTGGTGATTCTAGGCCTCCAGATGGCTTCCCTGTTGAGCCCAATGGGGATACCCTGGACATGCTTATATATGTGGCCTACTCCATCCTGAAGAAAAAATAAAGCACATAGCCCAATATTGGGGAGGAGAAGGAACCATAGCCCCGTTCCTTGGCCAAGGTAGGAAATCCCCTCCCACCACCATCTTGGGCTGGCCTTGGAAGTTCACCTCAGTTTTATACTCCGAATCTTCCAGAGTTGTCCAGGGATTTAACCTTCACCATAGAAACAGTTGATTAGATTGTTGGGGGAGGGTGTGGGGAGGGGAAGGGTAGAAAAAGTTTATTTGGTTTTACCCGTATAATATTAGGTGGGAATTTCCAAGAAATTATGTGGCAATGACGTTATAACTTTCACACGATGGCTGGAAGCAACATTATAAAAATATTACCTAACACGACTCCATATGGACATATGAAATTTCATTCCATTTTACACATGTAATTAAGTGGCCCACATAATGAAGTACTGTGTGTGCAAAGAGGGAGATGCCTTTTGTAGGTGAAAGATAGCTGGGGCAGGAACAAGACTGGCATTTTAAAGGGAGAATAATCAAGCAAGGGTGGCTGAAAATTATTGCACTTCATTCTATAAACAACTTAAACTTGATGGATTTTTTTCCCTCCCCTTAAAGCTAGTCTTCTGGTTGTAAGCAAGACAAATACATTCAATATCCTGCTGCTAAAATACTCACACCCTGTTTACTAAAGGTGGTGAGTTGAAAAAGTTGTGAGCTTGGAATCAGACAGAGCTAGGTTCAAATCCCAGATTGACACTTACTAGCCACGTGACCTTGGGTAAGTGGCTAAGCCAGAGCTACTCAGACTGTGATCTCTGAACCCACATCATCATCTGGGGGCTTGTTAGAAATTGAGATTCAAAGGCACCAGCTCAGACTTACTGAATCTGAGTCTCTGGGGGTGGGGCCCAGGGGCCTGTGTTTTAACAGGCCCTCCAAGTAATTCTGATGCACCTAAGAATGAGAGCCACTCTCTTGAATTATCCAAGTCCCTATTTCCTTTCCTATAAATGAATCCTTTATGGCAGAAAGCCCGACTACAAGTAGCTTAAGAAGAACAAGAATTTAATGATTCACATAATCAAAATCCAGAGGTAGGACCACCTTCCAGTGAGGTTTGATCCAGCACTTCAAATAGTGTTACCCAGGACACTTTACTTGGAGTTCCTGACATCCTGGCATAAAGAGGGCTCAAAAGTGAAATTCAATTGAGTATCAAGTTACAGTCATATTATTTCCACGTTTATTGAGCAGCTAACCCATGCCAAGCTTTGTGTGGGTGTCGGGACACATGTTAGGCCATTCTGTACTCCACCAATGTCAATGGCTTGTAATTCCCCACCATTGTGCTATGTCTTGCCTCTTGCCTTTTGAACATTTATTTGTTTGTTTTGAATTGCCCTTCTTTGCCAGGACCATCAGGGAACTTCCAGTATCGTTCAGAAACTACTTGGACTATTTTCTAAAGCTTCCCGCCAGCTCCCCTGCCAGCCATAATTTCTGCTCATTCATGCTCCCAAGGCTGTTACCATGTTCTCTTTCCTTGGTCTCATGTTCATGAGGTCATCATGTGTTTACATGATCGGCCTTCCAATCTATATGGTGAGCTCCCTGAGGGTACAGCCCTGGTCCCATCATTTAAAAACCCCGAGCACCTGGCATAGGGCCCAGTACAATGCAGAAGCTCAACAACTCATATTGAACTGAACAGACCCTTCTCAGAATTGTACCAGAGAAGGCCAAGCCCAAGCTCAACACTGTGCAGGGCACACTGGAAGATACAGGCTGTAAGCCCCGCCACATTGTCCTAGAGCCTCCATGGAATGCACAGAAGACTGGTTATTTCCTTATCAGTTTGAAGAGGCTCAGTGATTTTCTAGACTAGAGCAATGTTGTCCAACAGAACTTTTCACAATAATGGAAACGCTGTGTATCAGCGCTGACTCATTCAGTAGCCACTAGCCACATGTGGCTATTGAGCACTTGAAATATGTGATCAGTGAAACAGAGGAGCTAAACTTTCAGGTTTTAGAAAAAATTTTACTTCATTTAAATTTAAATAGCCACATGAGGCTAAGAGCTACCATATTGGACATTGCAGATCTCAAGGATGATTTAGAGTAATCTGGTGAAAAGGGGAGTGGAGAGGTTATTCTAGAAGTAGCATATACTAAAGCATGTTTGTGAAACTTCAAATAATTCTTGTCCTCTTCATCTAAGTTTTCAAATTTATATTATTGATCAAAAGTCAAAGAGACTTTGCATAATATTTCCCTATTATCTTTCCCGCTTTCGTTCTTGATATTTGTACCTTTTGTTTTCTTTTTTCTTGCTCAGTCTTGCTCAAAGTTTATCAATTTTATTGATGTTTTCAAGAGACCAGCTTTTGGTTTTATTGATTTTTTTCTCAATTGCTTCTCCATTTTCTATTTCATTGATTTGTACTCTAATCTTTCTTTTTTCCTCCTTTCTACTTAATTGGAGTTAAAAGGGCTTTCCAAGCTTTGCATACTCTGTTCCCTCTTCATGGAACCTCTCCTCAAAATCTTCTCTAGTTCATTCTTACCTGTCCTCCAGGTAGACTTAATCGTCACTTTCTAAGGGAAGCCACTGCTGTCTTTCTCATCACCTGTTCTATTCTCTCATAGCATCACGAATTGCTTCCTCATTGCACTGATCACTGCTGTAATTTGACATTTGTTTCTGTGTGTCTTTGATTAATAACTATCTCCTGCTTTACTCACTGGAAACTCTGGGGCCACCGATCTTGTCTTTCCTTTCTTCTTTTTGCACACCATGATCTTCCTCACACTTGGCTCAGGGAAGCAGAAATGGACAAATTCATAGTCCCCGGTGTTGACAACTTCATCTGCATTGGGTCAGCTGTATTACTTCCACAGAACGAAATGGGTCTGACCACGCACACACGGTCAACCCAAGCATTCGATGGGATTACTAGCAAAGAGGAAGGGCTCCAAGTAGCCACTGGTTGGACTTCAGCAGAAGAGAAAGCCTGGGATTGGCTGAATCTATGGCAACTTTGGCTGTCATTTACTAGAATAAAGGGGAATAAGTGAAGTTCTTTAGAAGCTCGTGGAGCAAAATATTTTAGGGCAGTTGTTAGCCAATGCCAGCACCCCAAGGATCACCCAAGGAACATTTTGAAAGACACTCACTTCCCTCTCTCTCTCTCTCTCTTTCTCTCTCTCTCTTTCTTTCTCTCTCTCTGAGTGTGTGTGTGTGTGTGTAGACTCCTCCCCAATATCTCTTTGGACTGAGAACTATTTCCCTGGTCATAAAGGACCCTTTTAGGGAAAAAGCCAGTGCAAATGCCAGCACATGTGTGCACATGTGTGTGAATGTACTGCATGTTTCAATAGGTGCTATCTTGGCCTTTAAACATTATTTATCTTTATTACTAGGTTTTTTGAGCATCCTTAAATTTTGCACTTGAAGTGAGAATCTCATCTGCCTCACTCTAGTCCTGGCTTTTAGGGAATGTACAGATAAAGTGCATATCAAATACCCAGCACAGTATGGGACTCGAGCAGGCCTCAGTGAAATGCAGCTGCTAAGGTCATTGTCATAAATTAAGTGAACAGTGCAGTGGAAGCTCCCAGACGGGACTGCCAGCTCTGCCTTGGAGGGCAAGAGGGGGTGATATCTGAATGGGGTTTGAAAACAGAGTAGTAGTTTGTCAGCAGAGAAGGGAGAAGGGTCTTCCAGGAGAAATTTTTGGAGAATAGCAAGATATTCTGAATGACTGGAAGTAAGATGGGTGGAGGGGCGTGGTGGCAGATGAGGTGGTTCAGTGGGTGAGTCTGATCCAGGTGAGCCTGAAAAGCACAGTGAAGAGCCTGGAGCTTTGTCCAGTGGGTGAGGGCCCCGCCAGAGGCATTTGAGCAAATCTCCACAGACTTCTGCAGAGCACACTGCCTTCGCCTCAGTTCCCAAGACTGTACAATGGGAATCATAACTTCCTCTGAGAGAATTAAGTGAGATGGTGAATGTGAAATTTGGAATCTGTCAGGGCCATGCACCCGGTGCACAATTGTAGTATAAGATTGTCACACTCTTAATTATTCAGTCCTCCTGCTTGATGCTGTGATGACCTCTGCATAACAAGTTCAGATCTGATGGGGGAGCCATTATGATGACCCTGAAAAAGCAACTTCACCCGACTGGGAGTGGGAAGAGAGCTGGCTCGGGCTCTTGCCTCCAAGCACCCTCCCCAGTCCTCTGCCTGGGTTGTGACTGTCCCTAGCATCTACACCTGGCACCCACTACCATGGGCTCTGTCACCAAGATCCTGTTCTTGCTGCCCATGCCTAGACAGTGCAGGGAAGGAGGGAGGCAGTGGTGGGGGGCAAGTCTTCTTTGTTTCTCAGAAGGGAGACACCACAAAATGTATCAGCGAGAGTTGAAGCAAACCATCACAGGCAAAGTGAGCGATTAGAGCAAATGTGTTGACCTCCGCTAGCTGTGCACTGCCATTAGTGTTACTGGCACCTGCTCTCAGGTGTTACTCCTAGTCACTCAGTCATTTCACACATCCAAGTGTTACACACTCAGATGTCAGATTGCTCATTCATGTGGGCACCCAATGAGACGTTCCAGACTTGCTCAGTGCCACCTACGCTCATGGCCACCCACATTTAGGGGTGGCCAAATTCCATGACTTGGGGTAGGTGTGAGTAGGTAAAGACAGGACCCCCCCTTTTTCTCATGAAGTCATTTTCCTATCTCAGGGAAGTTCTGTCAGTTTTTGGGCTGGAGGCCACTGTTTTGTTTCTTCTTCCTTTTGCTTCTTTCTGTTTAGTCATGGAATGTCTAGCTCTCTGGGTATCAGTTTTCTCATCTGTAAAACGGGATTGATTGTAATTGTCCAGGGCCAGACAATAGGAAACCCAGAAAGGGTGATAATTCTAAGTTCAAAGGTGTGTATTTTCAATATCTGTTCTATGTTCATTTTGTGGGGTGTGGTTTAGGGGATAGAGGTAGTTTAACAGATGACGCTGAGGTCTCCACTAGGCATGAAGATGCCTGCCCCTGGTTGGTGCTCTGACGGGCGCTGGCTTCCAGGCCCCTCTGGTAAGACTCAAGGTGGTGTGGGTGCTTAGGTAGCAGAAGAATCAGCTTACACTTCTTCCTTTGTGCAGGGACCTGAATTAGCTTCATATATCTGGTTTGTTCTAATGATGTTTCAGTGCCCCTTGAAGACCCTGGGCAGTGGCTTGGCTGACCCTCCCTGAGACTTGGTTGTGACAATTAGACAAGAAAATGCATGGGAAATGCAGGGTGATGCTGGGCACATAGTAGATGCTTCATAAAAAAAACAAAATTGGTTGTTAAACCCTGACTCTAATTCTCCAGCCTGGCGCAGATGGGTTCAGTGCTTGTCCCAAGGCCCTGGATTTTCAGGCCATGCACAGCCGGGCTGGCCTTGCCTCCCACCATGAGGATACCTGGCTCATTTTCCAAATGAGAGGGACACTGAACCCCCAAGACTGACAGTGATCCTGCTTCCCGCCCAAAGGTGGATGGTTTGGCTGCCGAGTTCCCCGAAAATTGGTTCCGCATGTTGCAGACATCAGGCCTGAACGTTTGCTCAGCACACAGCCGTGAGGGCCCTCCGGGGAGGCTGAAACCCCACACCAGCCCCGCCATCCGCCCCCAGCCACAGGCTGCCAAGCCGCTGCCCACAGCCAACTCCCAGGGCCAAGTGGTGGGAGACCAGGGCGCTGCCACTGGCAGAGGCGACCCGGAGCCCCTCCGGCCCCCCAGGCGGTGGCCTCGACGCCACCTGGTGGCTGAGGGCCGAACTGCACCAGCATGGCAGCCCCTCTCTTGCCCTGGTCCTGGGACTAAGTAGTGTGTTGCCAGAGGACTAAATCCGCAAAAGATAGTCCTTCTCCCATTCCAGGAACTCCCCAGGGCTGGGAAATGCGGTTCCCAAGCCTGGGCTATTTTTAAACATCAGTATCCACCATGCAGATGCTCTGTTTATGGTTGATGTTCCAAGCTGTGAGAGGAGCTGTGCATTTAACCAAAGGCAGATGCAGAATGGGAGTAATTAGGGTGGGCTGGGCCTGTCTATTCCCAGGTCTGGGCAGCTGGGCAGGGAGAGGGCTGGGGGGCCACCCTGAGGCTGAGGTTTCTACTCCGTAGGGAGACTCTGGGCCCTGGCAGGCCCGGGAGGACCCTTCTGGATGACTGGGGGAGGCTGAGGGGGGTGGGGGGGTCTCTTACTATCTCCTTGATTATCATCATTGTCAACAATCTTTGCCTGGCAACGGAACTTTATAAAGGGTAGCTATGTTTTTCCCCATCTTGCTGATCAGTAAGAAACTCAGAGACATTAAGATACTCATCCAAAGTCACCTAGACAGTGAAGGTGCCAAAGGGTTTTGAGATTTTTCCATCAGGGGAATCTGTCCAGGTATCCCACCTTTCATGGTCATTTTCAGGACCAAAGCCCTTCAGAGGCTGTTCAGTTTGTGCCTGAGCCTGCCTTTGCAGCCTGATCTTCCTCTGCCCATCCCTCTCCCCTTGTTCTTCAGACATCTCCGAGTTGTGCCAGCCCCGTGTCCCCATCTTTAAGAGTTTTTCCATGAGTTCTTTCCCTTTTTTGCTATTACCTTAATGGGCCCTGAGCTCAAAAAACCTGTACTCTGATTCCAGGTCTGCTGACCCCTTGATTCAGGTCATCTTTTTGTTCCTCTATCTCTGCCACTTAACACTTGGCCTGGCTCAGAAAATCTTTGCTGTTGTTGAATGAATGCATGAGTGAATATGTGAATCTCCCCGCACCGTCCAGCTTCTCAGCCCTGTGCTGAATGGAGCAGATTCAAGAGAAGGAGAAGGCACCGTATGAATTGTTGAGGGCCCTAAGGTCTCCTTTGAGAAAAGACTCTAAAATAAGGCAAGGCAGTGTAACCTTCCAACCAGGCCTCAGGGATTAGGGCAGACTTGATGGGGGGCTTCCTGGAGGAGGAGGAACAAAAGTGTGGTAATAAGGGAGAAAAGAGTGAATCTGGAGAAAGGAGTGCCAGTGGGGGATCTGGAGGAGATGCTGCAGGTCAGGAGACACAGCCGGCATTTCCAGCATGAAGGGCAGCCACACCAATATGTGTGTTCCCGTGGGTTCCTAAGTCAGTTCTGGTGAAGGCAGGCTGCACATCAAACGCCTCAGCCCCCAGCCCAACCTGGGATGCAGGAGTTAAGGTGAGCAGCCAAGCATGCCTACATGAGGACTAATGGGAGGCCTCCTCCCCCACTCTGCTTTGACAACTGACAGCTGCCTTATTTTCCCTGATTAGCCCTTTGGTTCTCTCAGGAGCCAGGTCCTGGTCTCAACCCTGGCAGCTGGGTTAGTCCCAGGATTAAGCCAAGCTCCCATTAACCTCTGCTGTCTCTCCAATTGTGCCTGATTCTGGCCTTGAGTGCCCAACACACTGGCCATCACTCAGACGCAGAGCTCCCAATGCCTGAATCCCCAACCAAGCGCAGCCACAGCCCTGGCCCAGGTGAGCCTCCGTGTGCTTGCCTGTCCTGGATCTGGCTTCTTTCCTCTTCCTCTAATCCTCTGGGTCTGGTGTTGTAGCATGCTTCGTGCCTTGGAGTGGGGGCCAGACTTTCAGAGGTCTTGAACACCAAGCCAAAGGGTGTGGATATTATGTAGTGGCCAGTTGCACAGTGCTTGTGGTCTCCCGTGGGTGTGCTGTGGGTGAGCCTATTGCAGACAAGAAAGTAGCTGGAGGCCAATGCAGCAACCTTGGAGTGGTTGAGGAGGCCTGAGTGAATGGTAGTGTGTTCTGAAAGGGAAGAGCTCATCCTGATCAAGTGTAAGAGACAGGGAGGACCTAAGAGCACCTCAGATCTCATACACTTCACTGCACAGATGATGACAGCCTAGACCAGTGGGGAGAGGGAAATTGCCCAGTATTACACAGCACGCCCATAGTGCCTTCTCCAAGTCAGCAAGAGTGTTTGGGCTTCTCAAGAAGCTATCTTGAGTCCCTTCATCTCTCCCCAGGAGGCAAAAGTATGAGCGTTGGATTGAGGGAGTTCTGGGTTTCTGTTCCAACATCGACATTCACTAGTTGTGTGACCTTGGTCAGGTCACTTAACCTCTCTGAGCACACCCAGTTTTACCTTTCAGATGGAGACAATGCCACCTTCTCATAGGGCTGTCAGGAGGTTTTAATGAAGTAATAGCCATAAAAGTGCCCAGTACAGTGCCTGGCACCTAGTAGGGCCTCCTTAACACCTCTGAAACATTTTTAGCTACTAGAAGGTCCAAGGATCATTAGAAAGAAGCAGTAGCTAGTTTGATGGGCCAGAAAGGAGGCGCCCAGAAAAGGGGACAGGAGGCAACCAATTGGATGGACCAGAGGGGAGGGGCCCATAAATGGGGACAGGAGGCTGCCAGACTGTCCAACCGGCCCTGGAGTCAACTTCTAGTCCAGAGGCTGGAAGAAGCCATGCAGTGGGCATTGGACCAGGCTCCAGGCCCAAGAAGTCGCTCCGCACCATCTCCTGTGGCCTCTAGAATCCCCCCAGCTCTGCCAGGAAAAGCTACAAGGCCTTTGAACTGCTCAGGCCCTGGGCTTCTTGCTGGACTAGGGCAGGGGAGGCAAATATTTGGGTAGTCAGCAGCCGTGTTTGGGGCTTGCTCTCCTCCCTGCTGGATCAGCATGTGCCAGAGGTGCCCAGCTGCGCGGGTAGCGCCCAAAACCATGCGTAGGCGGTGGGCTGACGCGGAGGCCGCAGATCCCAGGCGCCTCCAGCGGAAGCCCCTGGCTGAGGACGGAAAATGCCATTGGGGCCCGCACAATCCGTCCTGTTGTAATCCCCAGAGCTGGCGTCACCAGGGCCTGTCCGAAAAATGTGTCGTGCAGGGTCTGAACTCATACTTGTGTGTCTGCCACGGGAGCTAGGCGGGGGAGTGGCTGGGGCTGCAAGAGGCCCATAAAAACAACCCCAAACGTTTCATTTGCTTTTTTACTTTTTTGTTACAGACCACTTGGCTGCCCGTGCCAGCTGGGAGCCGGGGCCCAGCAAGAGCGCAGAGTTATGGGGCAGCGCTAAGTGCTCTGTTTGTATGAAACTGCCAAAATGTTAGTACAAAGTGGTAGGTGTTTGTGCTGCAGATAATAACTGATGGGCTCCCCGGGCGGGGAGGCGGACGCCTTGTGATTATGGCCGCGGCTCTTCTGAGAAACGTTGCAGCCTCCTCGAGAGAGAGCAGCAATATTTTTCTGAACACACAGAGCCCGTCTGGCAGTTCACGGGCACGCCTGGGCTTCATGAATCAGTCCCGTGGGAGGTGGAGGCCGGCCGCTGGTGTTTATCTGATGCTTGGGGTTTGCCCTCACTGGCCAAAAAAGCCCATTCCTCAGAACGTTCCAGAACCCACTGTGCTGTGGAAGGAACAGAGGCCTGTTCGGAATGCCAACTGCCTGGGTGTCCTGCTTTGGGAAGCCTGAGGAAGCTGTCATCCAGAGGGGCTCAGTGGCCTGGTTGCTGGGGAGAGGGGGTCCAGGTAGAAGGTTGTTTTAGACGTTGCTGGGAGAGAATGTTAGCCTGAGTGTGAGAGTCTCCCGGGAGGGAGTGAGAAGACGTACCTGGCTTGTAGTGTGTGTGTGTGTGGGGGGGGGGTGCGGGGGCAAGGAACCGCTCTCCCTGGAACTGTGTCCCTCTGACTGCTCCACTTCTGTTTCTCAATTTAGAGAAAAGCCAACCCACAACAGCCTGAAGGTTCTAAGATAGAGTGGTCTCGCCCCTCACATCTTTCGAATGTGTGTTTTTGTGCACATATGCACAAAGACTTTGCTCAGCTTTCTTTAGAGGTGGGGGGAAATAATGAAGGCATTTGTACAATCTGCTAGGCATTGATTGATAGATCAATTCATTGAATTTACAGGTGCCCATTGGTTGATACATAGATCCACTCGTTAATTTTACTGGGTCCCCATTCCTTACCAGTTTTTTATCTGAACATTCAGGATACAGTAGTGACTAAAAACCAGAAAGAAAAAAAATCCCTGTCTTCACTGAGCCTACATTCTAGTGCACAGTGACAAACAAAATACAGATGAATGCATGAAGACAGAATACATCAGACAATGAGAAGAGCTAAGAGGAACATGTAACAGGGTGAGAAGTCAGAACCCCATGGAGTGGGGGAGATGGGGAGATGGGGAGATGCCGGGATCGGAGAGGTGAATACACCTAAGGTCCCTGCAGCTTGTGCGGTTCATAGTCAAGGTGGGAGAGAAGTAAGGAAGGTAACACTTGTCCAGTGTGAGTGAGTGCTTAGAGAAGACGCAGAGCACTTTACGTGGCATGTCAATACCAGGTACGAAGTCTCATAGGGGTGGCCGTTATTAGGCCCTTGAGACAAAGGAGGAAATCCAGGCTCAGAGAGGCTGCTGGTGGGAGTGGAGGGCTGGGATTTGCAATAAGGCCCTCCCGACTCTGAAGCCCATGACCTCCCGCCCCTCTGAGTTTGCTTTGGGACTGCTGGTTGTGAAGCTGGGAATCAGATGGAGATGGCTTTGAACCGGCCACCCACCCCTTACTGGCTATGTGACTTGGCAGCAAGTTATTTCCCTTCTTTTAGTGTCAGTTTCCTCATCCCCCATAGCATTTTTTGGGGAACAATAAATAAGAAATGTCTCTCTATAACATAGCCCTTAACATGATGCCTGCCACAGGGGGCCCCTAGCGATGGCTAAACTAATGCTGGCATTCCAATTTGCTCCTGTGCACGGGGGGCCCTGGAATAGTGGGGTGAGGTCACCCAGGCCGCCTGGGCACCAAAGGCTGCGTTCGGCCCTTGTCATTGAGCAGTCTCCCTCAAGGCTCTGCAGCTCTATGAGGGGCCCCTGAGCCCCCGGCTATGTCCACCTGGACACACACTTGGCTAACTTTGGTGTCCTAGAGGCCACAGCAATGCTGAGGATACAGCCTGTCACAGCATTGCAAGGGACGTCTAGAGCCCCAGCTCTGAACTTCGTGCCCTGTTCCCAATGGTTCTCAACCATTGCCTTGCAGACGGAAGTGTGTGGTGGCAAAGACTAGCGAGGAGACCAGGTAATCGCTTCCGCTTCCAGTTGGTGACAGGCAGCGTGACTGAGGACAGAGCCTGCAGGGCCTGGGGGCGTCTAGTTGGGCAGACATGCCTCTAGCTATTCAGAAGCCCCCTCTTTGCTGACACTCAGTGTGGAGCCCTGCCTGTGTACTTTAGCAGCTGTTTCAGGTTTCTGAAGATCAGGGAGAAGGGTGTATCCAGAGTGGACCTTTGTGAGACCATGTTTGTTTGCTGAATTCTCTGCTGAATTCTTAGTGCCTCCAAATAGAGCCTCTGAAAATCTTTGCAAATTCAAAATGCATGCCAATCTAGAACATGACTGGAAAGCTCATTTTTAGTTCAAGACTTCCTCATTCCCCTGAAGTGTGGCAAGAGAGGGATGGTGTGGAAGAGACTGAAAATTGTCCTCCAATGTCTGCTCCCCTTTTTCAGTATTAGTAGAATTTTTAACTGGATATGTGGCTGCTCAGCTAAAGACTATATATATCCTCTAACTAGACATGGTCATACAATTAAGTTCTGACCAGTGGGATGGAGGAAAGTGGTGCGAATGATCTTTGGATTATGTTGTTAAAGGGGAGGGGGAACTCTTGTCCTTCCAGCCTGCTTCCTGGAACCCGGAGGTGGTGGCAGCCATTTGGACCATCTAGTGAGGGTAACACCCAAGCAATGGCAGAGCAACAGATGGAAGAATCCTGGGCCACTGACGTTATGGAGCCATGACATCAAGCTTGTTATGTGAGAAAGAAATACACTTCTATCTTATTTAAGCTGCTGTTACTTTGAGGTTTCATTACAGCAGCTGAACCTCTATCCTACTTAATACAGATAGGATTTATGGGTCTCTTGGCCATCCCCGAAGAGCTAATGTTCAAGAGAGGCTGCTGAGCCAGAGAACAGAGCTGACTCCTGGAATGAAAAAGACGAATGCTGCCAGTAAGCATCTTCTTGCCCTGATGCCAGCACATCCCTGTACGTCGCACACTTCACGGAAGCCTCAGGGTGTGCCTTGTAGACGAGGCTCAGAAGGGTGATTTGTCCAAGATCACATGTGAGTGAGTGACAGAGCCAGAATCAGAACTCCGGGTGTCTGATTCCTGACCCCATCCTCTTTCCCCTACAGCAGAGTTTCCTGTCCATCTATAAATCTATAAATAATGTGTGAAGTATGAGTGTGTGCTTGTGTGTGATGTCGGGAGGGGAGGAAAAGAGAGCCATAATCCTGCTGCAGCCTTTAAATGGGGACATCCAAGTGGCAGGCCTGGGGCTCCTGTCAGGGACAGCTGGAGGAATCACACTTGCTAAGCCCCGCCTGCTGCCTTTTGCCTTCTGGCCTCAGCCTCTGCCCTCTGGGGCTCCTCAGAACAAGGCTGTCCCTTGCCCCCCGAGACACCTTCAAGGCCATGAAGTTTTCCCACAACAGGTGATGCGATTCTGCACGAAACATGTCTAGGGACCCAAAACAGTGGCTGGGATCCCTAGAGATGGATAGATGGCCAAAGCAAATTGGCATGAACCCTGCCTCGCTGGGTTTCTGTGAGAATTAGAGGAATAATGCATGTCAGGGTGGTCTGTACAGTTAAGTGCTGTCCGAGTTCTCATGAAGTTCGTTCATAAGACTAGAAAATCAAGGGCTTGAGTAGTTTATACTGGACTCGGAAAATTGGAAATAATTGATGTGTAACTATAGTGGGTGTGGTCCCTTCCAAACGTCCTGGCTGCTTTACGTGTCTGGGCAGCATCCAAGTGGGGGAGAAGGGGTAGGATGAAGGTGGGGATTTGGAGCCTTCAGTTCGCTATGTGTCATTTAGCTTCTCTTTGTCTTTGTTTTCTCATCTGCAAGTATCAACTGACAATAGATCCAATCTGAAATAATCCTTTTTTTTTTTTTTTTAAAGAAATGAAGCTGTTAGAATGCTTCATTCTGTTTATTCTAAGTTGTTGGAATAAGATTTTTCCTATTCCTCGTTTGGATTTTTATCTCTTTTCATGAGTGAGATTGGCCAGAAATGTTGTTTTCATCCTACTATTCTTTTGTGGTTTTGGTAACAGTATAATACTTCAGAGAATGAGTCTGGGCATGTGGCAGGCTGCTGGTTGATCCTCTGCCCTGATCTCTGCATTTTCCAGGACAATGTTGCGTAGCCAGAGAATCCATTTTCAGCCCCTGTTGGGCTGAGTGTGGCCCATCCATGTGATTAAATTAGCACCAATGCAATGTAAGTTTAAAATAAAATTGTTTGCCCTGGGCTCTTTCTCTGCTGAAAGCTGGCAGACAAAGGTGTCCATGATCAAGTTTCAACCATGCAGACAAGGACAACATCCTAAGGAACCATCAGGCATCAAAATGGAAGAGGTTGCAGTCTCCGAATTACGTGGTAAAGCAGATCTGCTTGGCCAGCCTGGTGATGGTGATTTATCAGTTATTTTTTTGTGATTGACTTACACTTTAATTGCACAATAAGAGTGTGTTTGAAATGGGTTGAGAACTACTTTATGGCTTAATGTGTGACCAAGTTTTGTAAAAATTTTTATATGCTTCAAAAGATGTGCACCAACCAATTAATGGGTATAGAGTTTTAACTAAGGTAGTTGATTAGGTCGTTTGAATGTCTGTATTTTTCCTAATTTTTTGTCTGCTTGATCTGTTAATAATCAGAGATGGGTTAAACTCACCCCAATGTGAGGATAATTTTTCATTCTCTCTATATATTTCTAACAATTTTAAAGCTATATTATCAGGTGAATGTAAATTAATAGACTTGACAACTTCCTGGAAATTGAACATGTTATAATGCAATGACTCCATTGCTTTTATGGTCTTAAAGTACATTTTGATAGCAATATAGCTACCCCAGATTTATTTAGTTAAACTTAATCTGGTAAATTTTTTCTATCCCTTTACTCTCTAACTTTCTGTGTCCTTATGTTTTAAATCTATCTCTTTTAAATAGCATACAGTTATATTTTTTATCCAGTCTGCTAAGCTCTGTATTTTAATGGGAGACTTTAATCGTTTTATATTGGTTGTGGTTATTTATATGTTTGTATTAGTTTCTTACAGTTTACTCTTTACTTTCTCTTTCCTCATCTTTTCTACACTTCTTTCTCCTGCTTTGTTTTTATTGCTTTTTATGGTTATTGTTGGTTTAACTTTTTAAATTCTTTTTTTTTACTTCTACATTTTTGAAAGTCATACCCGTAATTTCTATTCTTTTAGTTATTACATTTGCACAGTACATTGTATTCTTAACCTCATTAAACAATATCTAAATATTTCTCCTCACCGGTACAAGAAACAACACAAGAATGTTAAATGCTTTAACATAGTCACACTTCTTCTGACTGTATTGTTGTTGTGATTATTATTATTTTACGAGTATTTTCCATAGAGAAAACATCTTGTTTGTATTTACCTACATGTTTACCAATTTCTTTTCTTCTTTGTCGTACTTCTTCAGAGGTCATCTTCCTTCTTCCTGACGTTCATTGTTTACAAGTTCTTTTAGTGAAGGTCAAATGATTATAAACTCAGTTTTTATTTATCTGAAATGTCTTTATTTTGCCCTTATCCTTGAAAATAGATTTTTTTGTTGTTTTTGTTTTTTGCTAGTTATTTTCTCCTAGCACTTTGATGAACTCATCGTACTGTATTCTGGCTTCCATTACTGTTGAGAATTTTGCTGTTGAGAATTTAATTGTCATTCCTTTTGGCCTGTCATTCCATTGTCATGACCTGCTTTTGCTCTCTTAACTGCTTTTAAGATCTTCTCTGCCATTGGTTTTTCTGCTCACTACAATAGAATCAGTGTGGATTTGTTTATTTAGTCTTGTTTGATGTATTTATGTTTCTGCATCTAAAGATTCACATCTTTTCATCAGTCCTGGGGATTTTCTTGGCTGTTACTTCTTTGAATGTTGGCTCTCTTTCACTCTTGTTGCCCCTTCTCATTTTATTCTTCATACCAATTACCCTCTCATATTTCCCATCTTCCTGCCTGAACTATATTCTCATAAATTTCTTCGGCTCTATCTTCCAGAATGCCAATTCTCTATTCAATTTTGTCTAATCTGCTCTTGAATCCATCCACTCAATTTTTAACTTCAACAATTTCGTTTTCATTTCTAAGAGTTCCGTGTGACTCATTTTTATATTTGCCTGCCTATTTTTGATAGTTTCTCCATCCTTGCACGTTTTTAAATTCCATATTTCTGTTCTTTCTTTATTTAACATAGGGTTATTTTATAATCTATGTTATAATTCCAGTATCCAAAGCCTTGGAAGGTCTAAATCTATTTGTCATTCTGCTGACTTTCACCCATTTTATATATGTTTGGTCATTTCTGTTGCAATTTCATTTTGAATTGAACTTGCCTGAGAATCAAGTCAGACCTAGACTGGGGAGAGGTTAATTTTTCAGAGACAGTTGATGTATACTTCTGCTGAGAGCCAAGGAGCTCTAGGGATCTGAACGCATTTTAGTCGCCTTCAAAGGCCCCTCATTAAAGTTGGAATCTTGGGCTCAGATCTTTGACCTTGCCTTCCACACAGGGTTTAGTCTACTTATCACATTTGCCTTTTACCTGTGAGTTTTAATTTGCTGACCTTGCTCTTTCTTTTTTCTTTTTCTTTTTTTTTTTTTTTTTGCCCATGTCTGGCCATGGAAATTTTCTTGACTTTCTAAGGAGCTCAGCAATGCATTAAGAATTCTGTTTGTTGTAATTAGTGCAGGATCTAGTGGGAGGGCTCTTCAGAGTTTATTGGGGCCTCACTTCCAGGCAAAGAAGCAGCACACACATCCCGCACTCCACCTGAGCCCCTCTGGTAGAAACAGGGCAGACGGGTAGGCCAGGGCATGAGCAGCCATGTGGGCTGGAGGAGGTGGGTACTGGGTAGTTCTGACATGGGTCTAACAGGATTGGACAGAGGCGCTTCCTGGGTGAGGTCATTGAGTGAAGGATCAGATAGCAGGCCTGAAGGGAGATGGGGAGACTGAAGACAAGATAGGCAACAGGGGTTGGTATCCCTAGAACTAGGCTGAGACAGAAAGATTTGGAGGCAGTAAGGGCTGTCCCACACAAGGACCAGCTTGCTGCTCAGTGCTGTTGTGGAGAACATGGTTTAAAGAGGCAGGGACTGGCCATGCCATGTGCCTCTGTGGATACGGAGGAGAGCAGCACAGCACCTTTCTGCTGGGCATTTGATTAGCCAATACAGTAGTATATCAGAAGAGACTGAGGTCAGCTTGGGATGGAAAAGTACACCAGGCTTTCATCTCTGCACACCTTCGTGCCATCCCTCTGTCTATGGTGATCTCTCCTTCATTTCTACCCTGATGGACTCCTACATATCCTTCAAAGTCCAATTCAATGGCAACCTTTCAGTGAAGCCTTCTCTGACTGTTACAGCTCATTGGTGGCTCCCTCTTACAAGCTCTGACAATTAATTTCATGAACTTGTTGCAATGATGTTGCTAACCTTTGTTTAAAAAATATATATAAAAGGGATTATTCATTATGAATTTGGTACAATTGAACCAGTTGGACCAATAGTTAACCAAGTTTGCTTTGTTTGGAAGTGCTGAAAAGGCTGCATGAAAAAGTTAGATGACCTGAGCTTTTCCCCAACTATTCATGTCTCTGGCATCATGACAGTGCACCAGCTCACATGGCACTGTCTGTGAGGGAGTTTTTAGTCAGTAAACAAATCACTGTATTGGAACACCGTCCCTACTCACCTGATCTGACCACCAGTGACTTCTTTCTTTACCTGAAGATAAAGGACATATTGAAAGGAAGACATTTGGATGACATTCAGGACATCAAGGGTAATACGACAACATCTCTGATGGCCATTCCAGAAAAAGAGTTCTAAAATTGCTTTGAAGAGTGGAGTAGGCTCTGGCATCAGTGCATAGTTTCCCAAGAGGAGCTCTTCGAAGGTGACTGTAGTGATATTCAGCAATGAGGTATGTAGCACTTTTTCTAGGATAAGTTCGCGAACTTAATTGTCAGGGCCACAGCACTAGCTACCTCCCCCTTTTTCTGCTTATCACAGTGCTTTACAAAGTATCTCCTGCTCTGCCAGCTCATCACTGGGCTCTGGGGCAGAAGCCAGCCTCTGTGTCCCAGCCTGGCAGTGTGGCCTAGGGCTATGAGTGTGGCCTCTGCAACCAGAGGCCAACGCCTCTACTTAATGCTGGGTTGGTCACCTTTGCACAACTGCTTTACATCTCTTCGTGTATCTCAGGTTCCTCATTTGAAATTGGACATAAAATAATACTTCCTCAAAGCATGGCTACAAAAGTTTAAAGAATTAACACTTGTCAGGAATTTAGGGCCCTTCAGCACTTAGGAGATACTCAGCACCAGATACGGGCATCACAAAGGAACAATCTGAGTTGGTTCTTTTAAGCAGAGTTGGGTTTATGTAGGATGGGAAACACATTCCTGGCAGAGATTTTCAAGTTGTGTGAAGCCCAAACTTCCCTGAGGTGTTCTCAGGCAGGACAGCTGGGCTAGTGGGACATAGAGGGTGAGGGGTCTGCCAGCCCCTCTGCAGGCATTTTCTCTCACCCTTCAGATTCCTGCATGTGCCTCCTCCTCCTCTCTGCAGCGCCGCTGTTCCTACCTCCCACATCTGGGGCTGCACATGGCTCTGGTGTGATCTCCAGCGCTAACAGATGCTGGAGCCCTGTAGTCTGACCCTGCAGCCAACGGACTCAGTGTTCCAAACCCAAACCCTCAAGGGAAATGTTCTGATTGTCCCAGCTTGCCTCAGGAGCTGCAGCTCTGCACCAGTGAGCTGATGCCAGGGAGAAAAGGGTGGTGTTAGCCTGGGACTCAAATGGCACGGAGAAGGGGAAAAAGGGTGTAGCTAGGGAGCCACTGTGGATGACCGTAGTTCACAGAGGTACAGCATGAGCAGAGGCTCAGAGCCAGGTCCCCACCCCAGGAAAGAACAGTGGAGCACAAAGTACCATGGGAGCTGTGTCTCTGGGCCTCCCAGGACAGCCTGTGGGAACGGGGAGCTGGGAGGCAGGTCTGGGTGGACCAGGTCAGGGACGAAGGCTCCCCAGCCTTTTGTGTTGAGGAAGGGTTCCACCATGGCCTTTCTGGAGCCCACCTATTCCTACCTCTGGCTTTGGGGCTGAGAAATGCCTAGTTCCCTCAGAGAGACAATCATACAGTGAGTGTGAGCAGCTGTGGTGGCAGCTCTAGGACTTGTCATGGAAGCTTCATCCCTGACACTGCCACCCTCATGGCAGATGCATCATTGGCATTCCCCTGAGCTTCAGGCTCCTAGCTGCTGGAGATGCTAACATGGCCAACCCTGGCTCTGCGCCCCACTCCATCAGTACTTGGGACTCTTCATATCCAATTGCTCTTCATGGGAGGCTGCACAGGCCATGCCCTGCCTGAGGTTCAGACGTTAACCTGTGGTGTTTCTAGGGTGGTGATTATTTCCATCATTCAGAGGAGCAAACTGAGAACCAGAAAGTAAAGGGGTTGCCTAAGGTCATGAAGCTCATAAGTGGTAGCGCTGCGACTTGGACCGAGTCTCATAAACACAAATTCTGTACTTTTTATTCCCACACGACCTCTGATGGGTCAGAGCTGGAGGCCACCTGCCTTTGGTAATCAGCTCTTTCAGTTCATTCATTAAACTGGGTTTGTTTACTGAGCATGTACTATGTGTTAGACCTTAGACGTGCTAGATACAAAGGTAAATCAAGTGTGTCTTGTCCTCAAGTAGCTCATGTATATTCATTGCCAGGCTTACAAAGACAATGTATAAAATCCACAAGAAAAGAGCCTCTGAGTAGAACTGAACACTCACCCACACAGAACAAACCAATTCCCTCTTCAATGGTTCCGTGTTGCTCAGGATCAAGCCGAGGCTCCTGCACAGGTCCTGAAGTCCGGTCAAGGCTTGGCCCCTCTCCTGCCTCACTTTCCGTCACTCTCTGTCCATGCCCCAGCACACCACACAGCGATTCATTTCCTGAAGGTGATTGCTTACTCTCTCCTTTCTTCCACTCAGCACGTGCTGCTTCCTGAAAAGCCTTTCCTCCCCTTCCTTCCCTTATAAACTCCTGTTTTCCTGGGAGAGCTCAACCATTCCTTCCGCTGTGAGGACACCACTGCTATCACCTTAGTAAGACAGAAAATCGCCCCTTTTCTGATGTCTCTCCATACCCTGCACAGTGATTTTTGTGGGTGAAATGGTGGATCCCAAAAGACATGTCCACCTAGAATCTGTGAATGTGACCTTATTTGGAAAAAGCGTCTTTGCAGAGAAAATTAAAGGCCTCGAGTTATGATATCCTAAATTAGGGGAGGCCCTAACTCCAAAGACAATTGTTCTTATAAAAGAAAAGGCAGAGGAGGGTTTGACACAGAGGGGATGGCCATATGAAGATGGAGGCAGATTGGAGCGATGTGTCTACAAGCCAAAGCATGCCAAGGATCGCCAGTAGCTAGGAGAGAGAAGCCACCAGAAGTTAGAGAAAGACATGGAATGAATTCTCCCTCAGAACTTCTAGAAGGGGTTGACCCTGCTCACACCTGGATTTTGGACTTCTGGTCTCCAGAACCATGACAGAATACATTTCTGTTGTTTCAAGCCACCCTAGTTGTGGTCATTTGCTACAGCCAGCCTTAGGACACCAGTAAGTATTGTTGGCATAACGCTGGAAACATTCATTCACAGGCCTGTCCCACCCTGGGGCTGTGAGCAGGATTGGGTCACCTCCATCACTGCATTCCCAGCCCAGCTGCCCGTGACATGTAGTTGGTGCTTCATAAATGCTCGTTGACTTGAATTGCCACACGAATTTCCTGTTAGACGTAATTGAAACGGGATCTGCTTCATGGAGTCAAACTTTGCAGAGTACTAAGTGAAATGGCCTGTTAGCATTGGCCCGTGGGGACTAACTAGATTTGGTGGGTAAATTAATAAATCATCAAATGTGTCTGGCCCTGAGTCCACAACCAGATAGATGTGTGATGCCTGCTTGATCCTCATTAAAGAATTTCAAGAAGAACAAAGTTCATTTGGGAAAGGAATAAGTGGGTCTACTTTTTGGCAGTCTACGCACTTGTCAGTGGCAGGGTGGGTTGACTTTGAGCGTTTACACAGAGAAGTGGTTCCAAGGGAGGCTGAGGCTGGGGGTAGTGAAGGCCCATTTGCAGGCACTGGGTGCTTGGGGGATGCTGTCCCCAGACGTCCCTGCACCTTTCTTCTGTTAAATGATCCTTGGAATTTCCTTTAGGAAACTGCATCTCCTCAACTCTCAGCTCTTTTTGGGTGGAGATAACACCACCCCCAGGCATTCCTGAGGCCATAGTGATTGCTTCAGGGATGGGCATGGGACTCTCAGAGGCAATGAGACACTTTTGCTGAGAATTCTGGGACAGAAATTTGTGCTTTTCCCTTTTGGATATAAACCCAGGTGTCTGTAGGTTAAGGCTGTTGCCCAGGCTGCTACCATAAGTCTAAGAAGATGAGGGCTAAAAATCTGAGGTAAAATGAGCCCTGCTGATGTGGTTCGAGCACTAGTCAAGCTGCAGCTGAAACTCCCTTCAGACTTTTCTGTTTTGCATGCCAGTGAATTCCTTTTGTCTCACTCTGGTTTGGGTTGGAGTTTCTTTCATTTGGAACCAATAGGGTCCTAATTATTCTAAGGGTGAGGTGGTGGGTCCAGTTACTCCAAAGCCCAGGTAAATGAGATAGTTTTGTATGGTACAGGCTCTGCAGTTGGGGATACCTGGATCGAAATTGTGGCTCTAGCAATGAGCTCTATGACCTTGAGGAAGGAATTTAAGTTTTCTAAGTTTCAGTTTTGTCAGTCTGACATGGAGCTAGTACCTGCCTCTGGGGTCACAAGTTATTGTCTCTTCTGCCTGGAGACAAGCAGAAACAGTGTGGGGTTCAACGGGACAAGACCACAGATGGTCTTGTGAAGCTATGTTGAATATACCGTCACTTGTCGGTGGGTCAGAGGAGGCTCTCAGATGGTCTCACTGCAGGACAATTCTCACTCGTGTCCACTCTGCAAATTTTTAAATCTATGCTGAATGATCAGCCCTTTCCCAGTCCCCACCCACCCTCCACATTCACTTATTAATCCACTGCAGTGTTCCAGGCGATGCGCTAGGCTGGACAGGAAGGGCTTTGTTCTGAGAATTGTTTGGTGATTGATCCAACATGACGAAGTGCCGCCTCTGAGCTGGGTGCTGGAGGAATAAAGAGGAAGACAGAAGGTCTACCTTCAAAATCTGGCAACCGGGCCGGCCGAGTGGCGCAGAGGTTAAGCGCTGGCCTGGGAAGCTAGCGGCCCTGGTTCAGGTCCCACATATGAGAGCCAGTGACACTGCCCTCAAAAAAAAAAAACAAAAAACATTTCCTAATCAAAATCTGGCAACCTGACAGAGGAGCTGAACATGAGACTAGAAAAGGACACTTAGGTATGATGGGGCCCCTGGTGACAGCGGCAGACCCAGAAGTACCCAGTGGCGGGGGTGCTTATTTTAGTCTTGGGATGAGTGGAGGAGGGGAGCTAAAAAGTCTTCATCAAGAAAATGACACTCAGGTTGAGACTTGAAAGAGGGGTCAGCGTTTATTGGGGGAGTGGGAGGAGGAAGAGGAGGAAGTGAATGGCGCTGCTGCAGAGCGAACAGCATGGCGAAGTTGGGGAGCACTGGGGTGTGGATAGGGACAAGGGTGATGCAGCAGGGGAATGGTGAGGGCCAGGACAGGAGAGGGAGGGAAGGTGAGAAGCTGGAGGAAGGTCCTGTGGGCCCGGCCAGGAGTCAGGGGAGCAGGGGGCGGTGGGAGCACGAATGAGCCACACTCGCTGTTGTTCCGAGTCGATGGAAACTCTTCAGCAGCCTGTTAGACCCTGACAAAGAAAATGGGTTGGAGTGGGTGGGGGTCCAGTGATGCCGGCTTAGAGCAACCAGAAGGCCAGGTCCCTGGCTCTGGCTGTGGCGGCGGTAAGAGAAGGGCAGGGCTGCAAGCCCTGGCGAAGGGCCAGTCCTTGTAGTCTGAGGGTCTAATGAGGTGTTCAGAAACTGCAGGCAGGTCCAAGAATGGAGCTCTGTGGGGCTTTTGCTCTGGGGAAGCCAAGACGAGCCCACAAAGGAGTGGCTCCCTGATAAGCCTGGCAAGCCCTTTTGGACATAAAGCGGCCCTGTAGGGCTCTGACTGGGCTCCCTCACTGTCAGATTCCTGCAGCCTCTTAAAATATTACATGTGGACTTAGGACCTGGGTTTGCATTCTAGTTCTATGGCCTCACTGAGCCTCAGTCTCCTAGTAATAATAGTAATAATATTATTAGGGAATAGTAATAATATTAGGGAGTAGTAATAATATCAGCTTCAAAGTGCTGTAATGATTAAGTGATTAAATGATAGGTGGTTGGTGCTAATAGGGTCCTGGTATCAGAAAGGTGGGCAAGAGGCTGGAATCAAAGCTGACTTCCTGGAGGTCAGCAACAGCTACAGCCCTCTGCCTGTCCCATCCACCCTGGAGGACCAGCCTGTGACCAGCTGGCAGTGCCAGGGCCCTGTCTGGAGGCAGGAGGCTGTGCTGATTGAACCACCTCCCTTTCTAATCAGGCCACTGCTGTGAGTGGAGTAGCTGGGCCTGGGATGCACTTGGCTAATCAGTGTGCATTCTTAGCTGCTAGAGTTGAATATTTTAACTGGGAGATTTCCTCCCTTGGGCTGATTGAGGCATATCCATGTACCAGCCTGGGATAGGGGTTGCCAGGGCAGAGGGCCAGGAAGCAGAAGAGACAGGCTTGTTTTTTAAAACTCTAGGCAGTGAAGTGAGTTCCAGATGGACAATATGTTTACCCCTTTCCTTTATAAGTCAGACATCCAGCTGGCCAATCACCCTGTTTGGGCCTACCTATCTGTAGTTGGAGAGAATAATAAAGGCCAGTCATCTACCTATCTACCCTTTCATCTGTCTCTTCTCCTATCCATTTACCCACCTACCACCCATCCATCCATGCATTCCCTCATCTACCTACCTATCCATCTACCCATCCATCCATCCATCCATCCATCCATCCATCCATCCATCCATCCATCCATCCAAATAATCTGAGCCTTGCTATTCTCTGGGCTCTTGGAGTCATTTTCCTCTTTACTATTCTAGGATGATACCTTGGGCCCTCACCTGGCCTGGAGGAAATCTCAGCCTCCCCCCAGCTCTAATTTCCCCAAGGCTTCCTAGAGAGTTGTATGGTTGTAGCTTGTCATCTCCTCTGTGAGCTGCAGTTGTGGGCTTCTGCCCCCAGCTCCCTAGCTGTCCTTGTGTCTCTGGACCCCTCTAATCTCCCCATAACAGTTTGCCCCAAGCATGGACACAGCAGTCTTCCTTACACTCCAAGGCCCCAGTGACATAAAATTGTCATGGGTAATGGATTGTACTGAGAATATTCTAAGGAAATTGTTGTGGCATCAAGAAGGAAAACTTAAAATTAAACCTCCTATATGAGAACCCACAGCCATTCTTTACAGCCCGTCTTAAGGAGCCCTTTCCCTGCCTCTTTTTCCCTGGTCCTGGTGGCTGCCAGCTGCAGGCAGGGGCCAAGGAGGGATGGTGCTGCTTCCACTCAGCTCATGGTCTTTTCCCATCTCTTTCTCCCTCTGGGCCCAAGGCCATGTAACTGCTACCTCTCATCATTAGCAATAACAAAACAGAACCAAAGGAAAACCTACCACTTTTAACATTAAAACAATTTTAAAAATACAAATATATGCCCGTGTCCATAAGATAGATGCTTAATAATTATTTTGTAGCCAAGCTTGACCTGAATTTACTTAACCTACACTTTTAGATGAATCGGGTCTTGCCTTTATAAAACCAAGAAGAAATGGCCAGTTCTCTCTAAATTACAGAACTGACTGGATCCTTCTTGCTTTTATCCTGGTATCCACTCACATATCCACTAGTCTTCTGATCCATCATTCTGTCACTTTATCATTTATACTGCAGATTTTATTGTGCCCCCTCTATGGTCCGGGCACTGAACTGGGTTCTGAGGACATAGCTATGAATAAAATAGATACAAATAAGTGCTCGAAAGGGCAAGTGCATCCAAGCAGACTTCCATGTAACTAGCTATTTATTTCTTCACATGTCTGTTTTTGCTCATTCATTCTTCCAGTTATCAATCAATGCTGACTCAACACTAGTCATTTGTTTGTCAGTAAGCCAGGTGCTGGACACTCAAATACAAAAAGTCCTTGACTTTTCTTCCCTGAAAGCATGCATAGACTAACAGGTGGGAGGAAATGGATAAATATCTAATGATAATACAGAGAGGTTGGAACTAGAACAGAGATGCGTGTGGATCAGTGGAAGCCGGAGGAGGAAATAACCATTGTGTGTGTGTGTGGGTGGGTGGGTGGGGGTGGGGCGGTTGGGGGCAGGCTTCCTGGAGGAGGTGTCATTAATCAGGACATGGAGGATTGGGAGAGTTTGTCAGACAGAGAAGAGGGCAGGGCATTGAGGGCAGAGAGGAGAGCCTTCAGTGAGATCTGGAGGCTTCCGTGGAATGGGGTGGAGTTGCTAGTGGCCAAGAAGTGTGTGCAGGGAGGAAAAGTGGCAGGTGAGGCCAGGACAGCTTCTCAGGCTCTCAGGAGAAGAGCCTGAGAGCCGTTCCTACAGCAGGGGCACAAAAATGGGGCTGGGACTGCAGAAGACACATGGCAAGGGAGGAAGCATCTGGCTCTGCAGAGAAGAAAAATGAACATTTTCAGAGGCATTTGGAGGCCCCCAACCTCTGCACTCGATACCTGCTGGGGTGTGTTTGGCTTCTATGTGAGGAGCCTGTTGCTGCAGGGTAAATTCTCCCTGGTTGCCTGCACTTACCTCCCAGCGTGCTAATGAGTGCAGAGCTTCAGGAGATGCCAGAGCCTGTTATTTAGTGTTTGTCGAGTGGAGCAAGGGCTAGGTGGAGGCACTGCCAGTGAGAGGCAGGGATACCAGGGCCTGCTCTGACATCTGGCTCAGCAAGACCAGCCACAGGCCTGGGGAAGGAAGAACTAGGAGCAGAGCCAGGGCCAGGGGCTCTGTGGGAGAGGAAGGTGAACATACTGGACTGGATACTGGAGGAAAGGCAGTGTTCTGAATATGGCATGTCAGTTCCCAGAATTCTTGGAAATACCCTGGAGAGCAGCTCAAGTGGCAGGATGGCAATGTGAAGTATTAACTTTTGCATTTTGATCCTGGGACCTTCCCTCTTCTCAGCTGCTAGACATGAAAGAATGCTTGCTAAATGATTTCTTTTTTCCTACCTGAGCAGAGATTAATGCAAAGCAAAATCAAAACAAAAATTTTCCCTGTGTAGGAAAAGGAAAAACTAGAGTGTATATTAGGTTGTTGAAACAAAGAGGGTTAAAAAATGTAGTATCAGGGACTTTTCTAAAATCTGTCAAAGGTTTATAAAACCCAAACAAGCAGCACCTGTCTTCAGCATGTCCCATACCTCTGGCTGAGCAGCCCTAAGCCTGGCACTAGTGACTGCTGGCCTGGGTTCATGGCTTGACCTCTTGAGGCACCTCCAAGCCCAATGTGAGTGGTGGTCATCTGCAGATTGCTTCATGGCTCATGCCAGGTGCCCCCACGCAGGGCACGGGCTGTGGTTGAATTTGGTGTGCTGTGGATCCCCTCCCAGGAGGCCCCAAGGCTAGCACACCAAGTGGCCAGCTTCAGACCCAGCGAAAGCATCACTCGGCCACCTCCTAGGACAATACACCCAAAGGGCAGACTGGAGGCCCCAGAGCCCTGCTAAAGCAAATCCTGCTCTGTGAGGTCAGCCCCTGCACCACAGCTCCTCCACAGTAGTCACAGCCAAACCACACAACTAATCAGCCTAAGGGTGAATTCCTCCCATTGATGTGCAAAGAAAAAACAAGGCTGAAATACAGCAGGAGGGCACACACAACCCACACAAGGGACACACCTGGAGCACCTGTCTCAGTTGACCAGGAAGAGTGCACTACTGAGCCCCACAGGACACCTACTACATAGGCCATTCTACTAAGACAGGAGACATAACAGCCCTATCTAATACATAGAAACAAACACAGGGAGACAGCTAAAATGGGGAGACAAAGAAACATGTCCCAAATAAAAGGACAGAACAAAGCCCCAGAAAAAGAACTAAACAAAAAGGAGATGAGCAGTCTACTAGACACAGAGTTCAAACCCTGCTTATAAGGATGTTCAATGATCTCAGGAAGAACTTCAACAAAGAGATAGGAAGCATAAAAATGGAGATAGAAAACATAAAGAACCAGTCAGAAATAAATAATACAATAACCAAAATGAAGAATACATTAGTGGGAATCAATAGTAAACTAGATGAAGCAGACAATCAAATTAGCAATTTAGAAGATAAGGTAGCAGAAAACATCCCATTAGAACAGCAAAAAGGAAAAAGATTCCAAAAAAATGAGAAGAATTTAAGGGACCTCTGGGACAACATCAAGCATACCAACATTCACATCAAAAGGTACCAGAAGAAGAGAGCAAGGAATTAAAGCCTATTAGAAGAAATGATGACAGAAAACTCTCCTTACCTGGTGAAGGAAATAGTCCTACAGCCTAGGAAGGGCAGAGAGTCCTAAACAAGATGAACTCAAACAGGCCCACACCAAGACACATCACAAGTAATACGGCAAAGGTTAAAGACAAAGAGAATCCTAAAAGCAGCAAGAGAATAGCAGTAAGTTACCTACAAGTGAGGTCTTATAGGACTGTCAGCTTATTGCTCAACAGAAACTTTGCAGGCCAGAAGGGATTGACACTAGATATTCAAACTGATGAACTGCAAGGACCTACAACCAAAATTACACTACCCAGCAAAGCTATCATTTAGCATTGAAGGACAGATAAAGAGCTTCCCAGACAAGAAAAAGCTAAAATAGTTCACCAACACCAAACCAGAATTATAAGGCATCTTAGAGGGATTAATTTAAGATGGGGGGGTGGGGGGAAACAATAAAAAAATATGAATAATAAAATGGCAATAACTATATATCTATCAACAATTACTTGCAATGTAAATGTATTAGATGCTCCAAACAAAAGATGGGGCAGGGGCTGAATGAATAAGAAAACAAAACCCTTACATATGCTGCTTACAAGACACTCACTTCATATTGAAAGGCACACACAAACTGAAAAGTTAAATAAAATGATGGAGAAAGATAGTTCATGAAAACGGAAACAAACCAAAAAGAGCTGGGGTAGTAATACTTATACCAGACAAAATAGACTTTAAAACAAAGGCTAACAAGAGACAAAGAAGGACCCAGTAACCCCACTTCTGGGTATTTATCTGAAGAAACCCAAAATGCCACTTTGAGGGGACGTGTGCATCCATATGTTCACTGCAGCATTGTTTCCAATGGCCAAGATGTGGAGGTAGCCTGGGTGTCTGCCGATGGATGAATAGATAAAGAGTAGGTGGTACATATAAACAGTGGAATATTGCTCAGCCATGGAAATAATCTGTTTCTTGATATCTGCAGTGGCATGGATGTACCTGGAGGGTATTGTGCTGAGTGGAGTATGTCAGACAGAGAAAGACAGATGCAATGTGCTTTTGCTTTTCTATGGTATCTAAAGAACAAAATAAACAAACAAACAAAACAGAAACAAACTCATAGATACAGAGAACATTTTGATGTTTGCCAGAGGAAGTGGGGCTGGGGGTGGGTGAGAAAGGGATTTTAAAACATGTACTGTCATGAAGAAGATGAGGTAATTTTATTCTCACCTCAGGTGAGAGTGGTGCAGGTCTGTTGACAGTTCTTCTCCATAAGGACTCTAAAGGACCCCTCCATCATATGGCTCCACCATCCCTAGAATAATGACCTCAGCTATATGGTCAAGTGTGGGTCACAGACACATCCATGTTCCAGCTTGTGGGAAGAAGAGTACACTTGTAGATTTTATTATTCAGCAAATTTTCACTTCTTTTTTTAAAAGATTTTTTATTAACAATATAGCTAATATACAATATTAGTTTCAGGGGTACACCATAGTTATTCAACATTTATATTCCTAAAGAAGTGATCACCATGATAAATCCAGCAACCATCTGATGCTGTACTATTCTATCCCAATATTATTAACTATATTCTTCATGCTGTACATTATGTCCCCATGACTTATTTGTTTTTTACCTGGAAATTTGGACCCTTATTTTCCTTTACCTTTTCTCCCCTTTTAAAATTTTTCAATTACAGTTGACATTTAATATTATCTTATATTAATTTCAGGTGTACAGCATAGTGGTTAGACATTTATATAATTTAAGAAATGATCCTCCTGACTAGTCTAGTACCCACCTAGCACTATTCATAGTTATTACAATATTACTGACTATATTCCCTATGCTATACTTTACATCCCCATGACTATTTTGTAACTACAAATTTGAACTTTTTAATCTCTTCACCTTTTTTACCCTGTCCCCAACCCCCTCCCATCTATCACCCCAACAAATCTAATACCCATCTGACACCACAAATAGTTATTACAATATTATTGACTATACTCTTTATGCTATACCCTACATCCCCATAACTACTTTGTAACAACCTATTTGTACTTCTTAATTCCTTCCCCTTTTTTCACCTATACCCCCAACCAATCCCCCTCCTATCTGGCAACCATAAATATGTTTTCTGTATTTATGAGTCTGTTTCTGTTTTGTTTGTTAATTTTGTTATTAGATTCTTCCTGTTATAGCTGAGCCTTGATTGCTATTGGTATGTCAGTGGGTGGGATTGACCCTTAGGATGACTGGCTGTGGGGTTTTGCCCTGTCCACAGCTTATGGGCTGCTGTGTAAGAGAGATTCACTCCAGTGGGCTCTGGTGCCTGTTGAGACCGCCCTCTGTGTGTGCTGCTTATGGGGCTAATTGGATGGTGCTCTGCTATGGTCTGAAGCCAACCTCCAAGTATGTTGGTTCTGGGTCCTCTTGGGAAGGGCTCTGATACAGGCCCAGGTCAGCCACTGCCTGTGACTGGCTGAGGACTACCTGGTAGGAGCTACAATGTGATCCGCAGCTGTTCACTGCCTGTGCTGTTCCTGGAGGTGCGTGGGAGATGGCAAGCTGCAAACTGAGGATGGCATTCACCAGTACTGAGTATGAGGTAGCTCCGCAAAATGCCAGAACACCCCGAGGCCTGCTACCACTTGTCGGATCCCTTACATTTCAGCCACTGATAACACCTCATGCAGTCCATGAGTTGGGTGTGGCAGGGTGTCAGGGAGTGACTAAAGTGGGAACAGTTGTGGTCACTAGGTTAATGTTAATTCTGGTTTCCTGTCAGTGTTGAGCCTAGAGGGACTCAGCAAAAGTCTCAGAGCACATCAGGACCAGTTGCCACCTAGCTGGGGCCTGTGGGACTCCCATAGTTTTCTAAGAAAAAGTGCAATGTGGGTGGGGTTGTCTGCTCAGGAGAAAGTGCCTCAAGTGGTGTGAGAGTGGGTGGGGCGGCGTCCCAGTGAGTCAGCAAGGCAGAGCAGCAGAGCTCATCAGGACAATCAGATTCAGACTTGGGCAGAGGGGGCAGGCTCAACACAGGAAAGATGGCATCCACTTGCTGGATGCATGGAGGTGGACTCCTCACTAGGATAATGTCAACTAGCTTCTAGTCCTCCCTTGGAAACCTCACATCTCAGTCTGCCCCACCTTATGTCTCTGAGGCCCCCCGAGTCACCGCCCCTTCGTTACTTTGCTGGAACCCAAGGTGAGTGCCTGCAAGCAAATGAGTCTGTGACAGGCAGTTTAAGAGGATGTCTGGGTTTCCCACAGCCTTCTGGCCCACCTGAGTGGTCGGAATACCCACTGTTTTTCACAGCCAGATGTGGGGTTCCTCTTCTCAGCACCAGTGCTCTGGTCTGCGAGCCTGGTGTGGGGGGTTGGGGTCCCTCTCCTCTAGGGGAAACGGAGGTGGCCAAGATATCTCTCCTGATTCTCAACCACCACACACAGGTGTGGGGCCTGTTCCATGTCTCCCCCCACTCCTACCAGTCTCAACGTGACTTCTTTATATTTTTAATTAGAGGACTTCTGTTCAGGTAGACTTCAGGTGGTTCTCCAGGTTGGTTGTTCTATAATTTATTTGTAATTTTAATATGTTCATGGGGGAACACAGGTACAGTGTTTATTTACTCTGCCACCTTCGATGTCTCCTCTGAAACTCCAAATTTTCACTTCTTTTTGGTTCATCTCCCCAGGGAGTAAACTTCCCTGTCCTAGTTCCAATCATTGAGGTATCACCTATCATGAGGCTTTAAGAGGTATTATGAGTTTCAGTTTGATCATCTAGGAGCTTTTGACCTCAGCCATAAGTAAAACCTGCCCAAGATAGCTGCTGTCTCTGGAGTTGGGGTGTGAAAATGAATCATGTGGCACATATTTGAAGTTGATGCCTGCCTGGGAACAAAGCAGCTGCTCAGAGACCTGCAGATCTAAGAGCAAGAAATTCTCGTATTTGTTTGCCACTGAATTTTGAGGTGGTTTTATGCCGCATTATTGTAGCAAAAACAGACTGATACAAAGTACAGATTGATAGCATGGAGTTTTCTTTTAGCAAGCATGAGTGAAGTTTAAAAAAACAATTTCCCTTTCATTTTATTAATTATATGACCACATCTAGCTGCAAGGGAGGCTGGAAGACATTGTCTGTAGTTGGGCAATTCTATGCCCAGTTTAAAAGAAGATACATGGATGCCAAATAGGCATGTAAAAACATGCTCATTAGTCAATAGAAAAATGCAAATTAAAACTATAATGAGATGACAGCCATCCCTCTAGAATGGCTAAAGTAAGAAGGGCTAATCATGCCATGTGCTAATGAGGAGGCAGAACAACTGGAATTCTCATATACCACTTGTGGGAATGTAAAACGTACAACCACTTAGAAAAATAACTTGGCAATTTCTTAGAAGGTTAAACATGTATTTTCCGTATGGTCCAGACACTCCACTTCTTCATATTTACCCAAGAGAATGAAAGCGTATGTCTACACAAAGACTTATAAGCGAATGTGGCAACTTTATTTGTAAATGCCCCAACTGGAAACAATTCAACTTATTCATCAAGAAGTGAATGGATAGGGCCAGCCGAGTAGCGTGATGGTTAAGCGCTGGCTTGGGAAGCCAGCAGCCCTGGTTCGGGTCCCACATATGAGGGCCAGTGACACTGCCCTCAAAAAAAAAAAATGTCCATTAAAAAGCCTCTTAAAAAATAAATAAATAAATAAATAAATAAATAAATAAAGTGACCATTTAAAAAAAAAAAGAAGTGAATGGATAAAGAGATGGTGGTACATCCACACAATGGAATACCATTCATCAATGAAAAGGAATGAACTGTTGGTACATGAAACAGTATGGATGGATCTTAAAGTAATTAACTTGAGCAAAAGAAGCCAGACAAAAGAGTATATACATATAATTCTATTTACATAAAACTCTAGAAAATGCAATCTAATCTCTAGAGACAGAAAGATCATTGGCTGCCTGGGAATGAGGGATATGAGAAGGAGGGAGCAAGGCAGGGACTAGGAAAGGACATACAAAAAATTTTAGAGAGATGGATGTGATCATTTTCTTGACTGTGGTGATGGTTTCATGGGTATTGACATGTGTCAAACTCATCAAACTGTGCACTTTAAATATACACAGTTTGAGGGGCAAAAATAATATACACAGTTTGTTGTATGCCAATAATATCTCAATAAAGCTGTAAAACAAAAACAAAATCTCTTACTATGAGAGGAGCAGAGAATGGCTTTTGGAGAACAACCAGCCATTTCTACCACAGGGGACAGAGGAGATATTTGGATGCTTGTGGAGGTGTCTGAAAAAATGGTTTTGAATCCTCTCTGGGGCTAATTCTTGCCCTTTCAGGTACGTTTGGGCGTTGAGAGTAGGAGAGACATATGCCCCATTCTGATAGAGTCCTGGGAGGCAAGAGCCTTGTAGGAGTTCCCCAGGCCAGTGAAGGAAGAGTAGAAAAGATGTGGCTATGCTGGGAGAAGGTGGTGGTCAGAGGGTAGTATGCATGCCGAGGACTTGAGACAGCCTCTCTGTCTCCTCCTGAAGTTTTTCTAGAAGAGCAGAAAGATTTTTAAGAGCCCTTAAAAGGATATCTTAATTCAGATCCTCTAAGAAGTAAATGCCAAGATAAGAGGAAGTAGCCAACTGCACCCTGAGGCTTCACTTCCCAGCTCACATTTGGCTTTGGTGTTTGGGATGAGTGCACAGGGTGGGAGGAACAGGAAAAGGAGGCTCACCTTTCTTTTGCACTTGTCAGAATTTAATTGGGCACTTTTTCCTCTGAGGGGGACCGAGAAAGCTCACCTAACCCAATTCTTAGCTGCCCCCATTGTGAGCAGAGCTCCCTGCCATCCCCTTGATCCTGAGTTTTGTCAGGTGCCTTGCTTTGGCCAATGACATGGTAACAGGTGGAGTACAAGCAGAGGCCTCACAAGCACTTGTGCATTGGGACTTACTCTCCTGTCACTTTTGCTCTTTCACCCTCATGAGAACATGCCCAGGGGAGCTTCTGGAGAGCCGTGAGAGACAGGCAGAGACCACTGGGGTCTGCCAGCCCCCAGGCAAGCATTGACTGTTTGCAGATGGATGTGTGCACTCAGCCCAAATCACCTGGCCCACTGGCCCAGGTCCTCACAACTGTCTAGCCAACCCATAGACTCCTAAGAAACGATAAATGGATGTTGTTTCAGGGTACTACATTTTGGGGTGGTTTGTTATGCACAACAGCTAGCTGATACAGTGTCCAAACCTCTGACCCATACTTACCCCTGTCTTATTTGTCCACTCACCTTGGAATACTTATTCCAGCCCCCTGTCTTGGCCCATTCCTAAGCTCTGGGACCTTCTGGACAGCAAGGCCAGAGAGAGCCTGGCCCCTCATTTGCCCCTCTCACTTCCTTCGGGGAAAGTGGGGGGCCAGCTAGCTCAGCGTGAGCCACTGCAGAGGAAGCTACAGTCTTGAAGAAGCAGGGAAGTGGGAGGCCTCGACTTCCACTCAGGGAAATGCACGACTTGATTACTACTCAACATTTGCAGTACCCAGATACTCTAATTAAGAGAAAAGGTCAATAGGTTAAATAAGTAACTTAATCAGAAAATTATGCAAAGTGCTACAAGTCAGACATATTTCACAGCCCTTGAAATCGATATGGTATGCAAATCGATCATCCCCGATCAGGACAATTCAGCAGCTGGAAGGCAAAAGTCAGCCAAGGAGGCTCAGGAAACCCAGCCTGAGGTGGGAAATGTGAGTACCTGACACCCTGCAGTGGGAGTGGACATCATGATCCTGGGGTATGTGACCAGGAAAGGAGGTGCAGCCTCCCATTTGTAGAATGGTCAGGGCAACATGGCACAGAGAGCATGGATTTGGGGGCCCACAGACCCAGGCTGCAGTACCAGCTCTGCCTCTGCTGAGCAGTATGGCCTTAGATGAGCCATGTAGTCGCTGAGTGTCAGAACAAAGCAGATAATATTGGCTTGTCAAGATTTGGGGAGGATCGATTATCAACTCTGACCCTGCATGTGTGTGTGTGTGTGTGTGTGTGTGTGTGTGTGTGTCTGAGGGAGAGAGAGAGGGAGAGAGAGAGAGAAAAAGAGAGAGAGAGAGAGATTGAGTGTTAAGGGTTTGTGGTCATGGATCCAGTGAGATTCCCTTTCTCTCTGCCTCCTGCCTACCTCCTTGCCAAAACTCTATAGCCAGGACACTTGATCAGAGACCAGCCAAATGCCTTTAAGTACATGTAGAAAGACAATGGTTCTCAATTTGGGGTGCTCTTTGTTGTGTTTGGAGACAGTTTTGGTTGTTATACCCGTGGCGGTGGGGGATGTGCTACTGACATCTAGTGGGTGGCAGCCAGTGGACATTCTAGAACACAGAGGACAACCAGCTCCCCACAACAAAGTATCCAGTACTGAGGTTGATAAACCCTGATTTAGAAGATTGAACAGCTTGTGAGAGAAGGAGTATGGTGGCCGAATCAGCCAGAGCATAAAAGGTGGCAAAAGCCCTCTGGAATGATCAGAAAACATAATGACAGTAGCCTGCCAGGGCTTCAGGAGCCCTGCGGGACCGCTGACTAGTCCTAGTCCCTCAGGGGAGGCCCCCAGAAGACCCTGTCCCAGCACTGGGAGAGGAATAACAGACTCAAAGAGGACAGAGTTGACTCAGAGCAGCCCCACCAGCTTTGCTGCAGAGCAGACTGGCTCTACACAGCTCTTCCTGGCCTGGAGACATCAAGCCTGACCTGGCCCTGGTGGGGGCAGGGCAAGGGCAGCATGGAGAGCCTGCCCGGTCTGGCATTTCCTTGAAGTCTGAAGGAATGCTGTAGAAATGGACCCTTATTTGGGCTTGTTTTTAATCCCCCAGCAGCGTTGGAGCTGCCTGGCTTTTCCCAGGCTTGCCTGCTGCTCAAGGGAGGAAAGTAGGACCTTGGGGACTGGCCTAGGCCTGATGTGGAGAGAAGAGCACCCATCCCCCACCTGGGTTACAGAACAAAGCTCTGGAGCTCCTGGAGCCCTGCTGGAGGCCTGTGCTACTGCTGGGTTCTCTGTGAAAAGAAAGGGGTGGATGTTTGCCCCCGGGACCCAGGCCCCCTGTGGGGTACTCTCCCTGGGGATGACTGAGCTGGGACTCCCAGTTAGGTCCTTGAAGGGATAGGGGCTGGAGGAGATCAGTTTAGGGTTCCTTGGGACTGAAGGCAGGATACATGTGTATAGAGGAGGTGGGACAGAGAGGGCAGTGAGGGTGTCTCTCTTCTTTCCAAGGATTCCTTTAGGTCCTGAGGCTCCTCCTGCCCTCTGAGGTCAGAGGGTGTCACTGAAGACCAATGCCACTGACTCATGCAAAAGGATTCAGGTCTAGAGAAAAGAGCAGAAGGGATGATAAGGGACAGTCAGGCGTCTTCCCTTCAGCCCCCTTCTCGTGATATCAGCAGTCATCTCAGGCCTGCAAACATCCCTTTCCTAGTTCTCACCTGTAATGAGAGCCATCACAGAGTCCTCTCCAGTTGGGGAAACCAAGCCCATAAATGGTGAGGGTCTTCACCAAGGTCATAGAGTGGCTCAGTGGCAGGACCAAAAATGGAGCCTCAGTCCTCTGACTTGAGTCCAATACCAGAGCGTGACAATATCACCGCTGTCTCCGCGTGCCTTTGCTTTGCCCTTCTCATGAAAAGCAGCCTTCCAGAAAGGACACTGTATTAGCTATCGACTGCACTGTGACAAATTACTCCAAAACTTAGTGGCTTAAAATAACATTTATTATCATGTAGTTCCCGTGGGTCAGGAATCCAGACACAGAGTAGCTGGGTCTTCACAGGGTCTCAAGGTCTCTCGCAAAGGTGCTCTCGGGGTGCCGGCCGGGGTCGCAGTCATTCCAAGGCCTGACTGCGGGAGGATCTGCTTCCAAGCTCACTCACGTGGTTGTTGACAGACCCAGGTCCCCCCTGGTTGTTGGTTAGTGACCTCAGTTCCTTGCCATGTGGGCCTCTCCACAGGAAAGCTCACACAACATGGCAGCTGGCTTCCCTCAGAGGGAGGGTGGGGTGGGGGAGGGGGGAGAGAGAGAGAGAGAGAGAGAGAGAGAGAGAGAGAGAGAGAGAGAGAGGCAAAAGTAGAATCTTCATAACCTAATCTTGGAGTGACATCCATCACTTTGACCATATTCTATTTGTTAGAAGTGAGTTACAAGGGCCAGCCTACACTCCAAGGGGGACATTACACCAGGGCGTGAGTGCGGGAGGCAGGGGTCGCTGAAAGGTATTTGAGAGTCAGCCTCCCACATGGTCAGGAAGGAGGCCCACTGGCCTGAGGTGGACCCTTGGCTTCTCCCCTTGTTTAATAATTCATTTGGTTTGAAACTCTTAAGGGAAATCCCAATAAATAAGATGATGTCAATGGAGCTGGAGCTGGGGGTGGGATCTTTTTCCCTCCTCCATGCCCCAGTTTGAGGTCAAGAACCTCAGCCTAGAAAAAGTCCAAGTTTCTTCCCCGTTGTACTACTTAGATTTGACTGTCTTCAGATGGAGGCAAACGCATTTGGTTGCTGGTCAGAACTGTCAGGGCCGAGACGCAGTCTTAGAAATTCCAGGCCAGTTACTTAGTTCACAGATTTTCTTACCAATAAAAGGAGAAGCCTGGATGAGGATTTCTTTCTTTTTGTTTTTTTCTTCAAATATTTTATTGGGGAATTGGGGGAGGGGAACAGACAAGTTGCTGTCCTTTTGTTCTTCAGTCTAGTTGTGGAGGACATTGCTTCACTGGCCCATGTTGGTATCGTCATTGCGCTCTTCCCAGATGAGGCAGATCGGTTGCCGACCTCTGGATGGCTGCTCACAGTGGCTCTTGGCAGCTCATGCTGGCTGCCGGCCACTCACTGTAGCCTATGCAGCAGGGGCTGCAGCCTACACCGTCGCCGGCAACTCACAGCAGCCCAGCTCCAGGTGGAGCTGTTGTTCACCATCTTAGCTGTAGAGGGCAGTGTCACTGGCCCTCATATGTGGGATCCGAACCAGGGCTGCTGGCGTCCCAAGCCAGCTCTTAACCAACGCGCTACTCGGCTGGCCCTGGATGGAGGTTTCAGATGGAGCAGTCTCCTATGCTGAAACTTTCTCCCACCCTGGGGACCAAAAACTCCTACATTCCTGCTTTCCCTTGTCCTTCCTGGAATCCCACAACTAGAAGATGCCTGTGCATCAGCGAGAGATTGTTGGCTTCCCCCCAGAGGTGTATGGAGGAAGGGAAGGACAGAGCCAGTGGCGACAGTGCTGGAAGCAGGCCTGGAGCTCTATCAACATGGCACCCGCCCCAGCATCTGCTTTAACCTTGCCATGGTGCCTGGAGGTCAAGGAGGGGCCTAGAAAGAGAAAAGTGGGAAGGCCCGTGTGGAAGGTTGGCATCTGGTCCCACCAGGGGGCTCCACATAGGACAAAATGTCCAATATGGCCTCCTCCCCCAGGATCTGCCCCCCCAGATTACTTCTTTGTCTGACCTTGGCTTCCCGGCCTTTGCCTAGTCTTAGCACTTCCCACCCATCCTTACGCACTCCTTGCCCTCAGCCTCACTGCTCCCATACTGGCCCCATGGGCTGGAGCCAGTGCTTCCACAATCCTTGGAGGATGGTGGTGTCAGTCCTGAGAGCTTTTGGGCCTGGGTTCCCACACCCAGGTCAGGCTGTGCTGCTGGCCTCGGGGCAGGGAGGAGGCAGTGAAAGCCTCTGCATGCGTCTCAAATTCGTTTCTAATTCACTTTCCTTCTGAAGTGGTTTTGAGAAAGTGCGATATCTAAAAAGGCAGCTAATGTAAGCTCTGTAAATAGTACATCCACAGGCTGTAATGGAGGGAGAGAGAGAGAGAGAGAAAAAGATGGATTAAGTGCCCACTGTGGGCTTGGAACAAAAATCCTTTTGATCTCTCCCCACTGCACAATGCCCTATTACCTTGTTGGCTTGCATCAGCCAGAGAGAGGATGTTTCTTATTGTGATTGCTGCAAATTGGCACCTGTTTCCTGGAGAGTAGCTTTCCCGTGAATTAAGTAGAACACCAGCTCCATCCTCGGTGATAAGGACCTCCTATTAGTGGGTAATGTCAGTGTGAAGCTGCCTCCAGCCTGCCTTGCTTGCTTTGGGGATCCCTGGCGGGCCACACACTGTGAGCTCAGCCTCACAGGCTGGGGACAGCTGGGGGCCCCTCCACAGCAGCCTCATCTTTCCTCCCCAGCTCTGAGTTCATTGCTCCTGACAGATCTTTCTGATGGCTGCAGTGGGCCACTTGGGAGACATAGTGCTGCCCTTTGAACTCACTGTCTTTTCCCAAACTTGGGCTTCCTAGATCCTCCCTTTTATTCAATTAATGAATTCATTCTACAAATATTTACTGAGTTCTATCACCTGACAGGAGCTGGGGACATAGCAGTGAGCGAGACAAAGTCCTGCCCTTACAAGGCATGCAGAGTAAGTTACCACCATTACCCACTGCCCATCCCAAAGTGAGTGTCACCTGTGATGGCTTCCTCTCCCTCAGTGTCCATGTCCAGGTGATCCCCAAGTCTCCCCTCATGAGTATCTCTCTTTGTGATTGTAGGTACCGACATCGACCTGTCTATTTCTCTCTCCCTACCCTGGGCCAAGCCCCAGCATCTCTCACCTGGTCTCCGGCATTAGCCTCCTGTATTAGTTTACTATTTGCTGCTGTAAAAAATTACCAAAAACTTGGTGACTTGAAACAACACAAATTTGTTGTCTTCTGTAGTTCAGAAGCCTGACATGGGTCTCACTGGGCTAATATCAAGCTGTCAGCAGAGCTGCATTCCTTTCTGGAGGCCCTAGGGGTAAATCAATTTCCTTGCCTTTTCCAGCTTCCAGAGGCTGCCTGCATTCCTCACCTCATGGCCCCTTCCTCCCTCTTCAGAGACAGCAGGTGGCTCCAGTCCTTCTCATGCAGCATCACCCTGACCTCCTTCTGCCTCCCTCTTCCATCCTACTCGCACACAGTAGGATCCCAGTGAATATTTATTGAATGAGTGAATAATGATATTCACCATATATTATGGAGTGTAAAAAAGAACAAGAGAGGGCCGGCTGAGTGGCTCAGTTGGTTAAGGGCTCTCTGAGCAACAGGTTTGCCGGTTTGATTCCCGGCCCGAGGTGAGCTGCCACTGAGCTGCCAACAGGTGGCAGGATGGCTCAGCTAAAAAAAAAAAAAATAGAACAAGCTACAGAAGAATATGTGTAGCTATTAAGTAAGAAAAAAAAAAAAATCCTATACATTTGCATTGCCATGTTTGTCCAAACAGAAAAGTTCAGGAAGGACCAAATTTATTGTAGTGATGACTTCTGGGAAGGGAAGTAAATGGAGACAGAGAGGAGGGTGACTTCCCTTTTTTTACTTCATACATTTCTGGTTGTTCTTTTGTTGTTACAAATATATATATATATATATATATATATATATATATATATATATATATATCTTGTCTTAAAGGGAAAACATTAAAATTAAACAAAAAATTATCTACCAATTGGATGTGATCAAATGCCATAGAAACTGGGCAACAATATATTTTGTAAAATGTTTGCCTCCTAAATGCTTCCTAGAGGTGTCCTTTGTGCCCTGTCTGATGCTCAGCATTGCTCACATGGCCCTGTCGGGCTGGGACTGGCTGTGACCAGGCTTCTCAGGGGACCGTGAGGGATGGGTCTCCAGTCAGATCTGAGCCTTCCCCCACCTCCCTCTTATATCTCAACTGTGGCGTTTTCTTACCTGGAGAACACAGGCCAACCCCCTGGCCCCGTGTGTGTGTGTGTGTGTGTGTGTGTGTGTGTGTGTGTGTGTGTGCGTGCACGCGTGTAGGGGGAGTGTGGTGTTGCCAGACTCCAGCCTGACTCTCCAGTCTCATGTGCCCCTCATGTCCTTCTCACACCCCATGTATAGGAACCCAGAGCCACCGCCCTCTGCCATTGTGCCTCTCTAGTCCTCTGTAGCTGCTGGGCTTTTCCTGGGGAATACTCTTCCTTATCATATTTACCTGTATTTACCTGGTGAATGTCTCTGCATCCTTTACTACCTGGTGCCCTGTGGAACTTTCTCTTCTGCCCTTCCTGACCCTTTTCTCACCCCAAGAAGCTGGTCCCTCCCATCTCTGGGCAGCTCCTGGAGAGGTGGTGTGAAATGGTTCAGGGCAGAGCCTCTAGCTTCATACTGCCTGGGTCTAAATCCCAGCTCTAGTACTACCAGCTATGACTTTGGGCAAGTGACTTAAACTCTCTGAGCCTTAGTGTTACTCTATCTGTGACATGAGTGATGGCACCCCCTTATAAGGTGGTGGTGCCCTTAATGGGGTGACTTAATTGAAGCTCTCTGCTCAGAGCCCAGTACCTGCTAGGGACTCGGTAAACATGAGTCCAAGGACCATGTGGCACAATTGATGGGTCAGGGTATGCACGCAGGCGTCTTGGAGGGCTAGGGAAGCTATGAGGAGAGTCATTGTCTGAGCTGAATTCTGCTGGACAGTGGACGGCATCACTGGTGGGTGGTACCACAAGCATCAAACACACATAATAGGAGTCCATAGAAGTGGAGTCACGGAGAAGAGAACATGCCCAGTGGCCCAGAGAACCAGAGCCCCGGGCATCAGGCCAGTTCCCTGCTGGAGGGATGTGTGGACTTGCAGCCTTTGTGCTACTTCAGTCCAAGCTGTTTGGGGTTTGGCGTGAACAACACATGGTGCCTGAAGAGGTGGCAACGATGTTCCCCTTGAGTTCTCAGATGTCTTGAAATTGGTTTGAATAATTTTTTCCCCTCAAATTGTTCTAAATATTCTGTTTCTGGCCTGAGTGCTTAGGTTTCCTGTTGCCTCATGGGAAGGGTCCTGGGACAGACTTGGAGGTCTTGGGGAGCTTAGTGAGTCAGAGCACCCCCATGCACACACCCTGCTTCTCTGCCAAGCCAGCACCCCAGGGGCTGGAGGGGAGGGTGGCTGGTGGGTGCTAATGAGCTGAGCTCTAAGGCCCCACTGCCCAGTCTGTGGCTAGCGCCTGTGGGCAGGCTGGGCTGCAGGCCCAGTGCGGGCCAGCAGGAGCTGCTGGGAGTCCGGCCAACTGAAGCCTGATACCTGGCTCCTGGTTCCATGGGTAGCTGCCCAAGAGGGTGGGATGGAGGCGTGGGCCTTCTCCAGCGGCCCCGCCTGGGGGTGGCTCTGTGCTCTGTTTGTGTTGGCTCCAGTGGAGTAAGAAGTGAGGAACTGCTGATAGCATCTCAGGGCCCACCCAGCCTCCTGAGAGATAGGGTTTGTTCTTCACTGGCATGGGTGAAATGGGTGGGCATGCGCACGCGCGCGCACACACACACACACACACACACACACACACACACACACCATTCATCCATTAGCTCCTTCCAAAACTTGCCTTGAAAGAGAAGCTCACATGCAGACATTGCAATGATGGAGAAGAGAAGGCAGGGGCGTGTTCAGGCCAAGGGAGGCAGGAGGCTCTGGGACTGTGACATCCGGGGCAGGAACCAGAGATGTGCATGCTGGAAGGTGAGAAGCTTTGGGAGGGCAGGAATGCTCTGATTATGGAAAAGCCCTGTCATATTCTCAGCTAGTATGTACTTCCCAGAGCTCCGTGAGCCTTAACTCAGGACTCTCTCTTCTGCCCATAACAGCCAGGGCCACTGTCCTGTGTTGCACAACTCCAGGGGTGCTGTTCACACTGAGTTCTGTAGGAATCATGTTGCCCGGGAGTTCAAGTACTATTCTCATAGGCTGTGCTATTAATGCACCCCCTGGGGCTGCACAGACAGGCAGCATTGAGAGCACCTCACGAAAGGCTGCTGTGGGGAAGGGACATTAGCTTACCCTGAGAGTTCTGAGAGATCCTGCATTTGCAATTCAGAATTTGGCTTTATTGTGTCTTGTGCAGGGACAATGGGTGGGGTGGGGAGAGGGGTCTTCTATGTTGATGATGATAACTGATGGACCTGTACCTAGTTCTTTACAGGGCTCCATAGCCAAAAGTGGCTTGGCGCAGTTACTGTCCTTTCCTGAGAACCTCCTGCCTTCCTGTCCGTCCTTGGGCTAAACACACACAGGCCTCTGATTCAGACCTGGCTTCTACCTTTGCAAATACAAAAAACCAGCTCTGGCTAATTTGGGTAAAATGGAGATTTATTGAAGGAGTGTTGGGAGACTGGCCGAATCTCTGGGAGGGCCAGATCTCCTGACCTGGAGGCCCCCCAGCCAGAAACAACACCCAAAATCATTTGGCAGAACTGACTGGGTCTGGGGAGAGCCCCGTGGTCATCGCTGCAGGGCACTGACGCTGCAGTTGGCATTAGGGCACTGCCAGCACTGGGTACCGGTCCCGGAACTTTAACCCCTGGCTCTTCTAGAATCTGGGTGTGGTGGCTGTTGCACCCTTGAGCAGATCTCCAGGCAGCATCTGCTTTGTTGCATCACTTCCTTTCAATCCCAAAATTCAAAGTTTGATGTGGGTGAGTTGGGTCAACAGAGTGAGGTCATGGTTTGACCTTTGGCTGCAAGGAAGCTGGGAAAGTAGAGGTCGGACTTCCATACAAAGAGGGGTTCTCTGCCTGCTTCCAACCAGGATTTGGTGTGGGGAATTTCCCAAACACGGGGCGGGGAGGGGCTGGGAGGTTGGTATTCAAAGGAGACAAATGACTGCTGCAAAATGTGCAGAGCCCATCTCAAAGGAGCAGCACAGAGGTCTTCTTTCTTTTTCTCTCCCAGGGCCAGGGACAATAAGCCCAGAATACAGATACCTCAGCTTTCCCCCCTTTCCATACAGCTCTTCTGCCAATACCTGTTGTCAGTCTCCTTACCTCCTTAATCCTAGAAGCCATGTCTGTCCCAGGGGACAAAGTTGGACCCCAACCCTCCCTACTCTGCTCCTCTTTCATTTTGTTTGTTTGTTTGTTTGTTTGTTTGTTTGTTTGTTTTAATATTTGAGAACTTGGGCACCTCCCGGCTTGGAGCAGATTCAAGGAAGTCTCTCCCTTGCTCAATCTGAAGCTTCCGCTGGAGGGTGACCATGGGTCTGTCCGGTGAGAAAGCCGGAGGGGTGCCCCCAGGGTCTGCGGAACTGCAGCTGGTTCCCTTGCTGGATGACACTGACAACCGGCACACCTGGCCTAGGTGAACATCTTTCCCAAAGGTAACACAGCCTGGTCTCACATGGAGAATGGCTATTCGTGCTCTTAACTTGACTCTGATCTTTCGCTGGGCAGTGCCCTATGTCCAGGGTGGACCCTTTTCCCCTGGATAGACTTACATAAGGAGAGGCAGTGCTCTGGCTGGAAAGGAGTTACCCCGTGTCAGGGAGCTAGGTGTAGGGGCACATCAGGCGTGGAATCAAACACATAGGACTACCCACCCCGCCCCCCACTCCCCACTGAAGCTGTCTTTTCCCTCAGTGTATCCCACTGCTCCATCACACAAGATGCTTTCTTTTTTTAAAAAACAACGTATTAGTTTATTTTTAATTTCAGAACAGAAATGCCCTTGTCTTTTATTATAAAAGTAAGTTACACTTCATAAAAATTCAAGCTCTATATAAATCTATAAATTGGTGGAGTGTCTTCTTATGTGGAACCACACTTAAATAACCATCATAAAAGTTTTTTTAATCTACATGTATAAATGCAGTTGTAGATCTAAGGATGAAATCAGCGTGTACATGGAAAGATATCCCAATACAGTGTTGATTTTGAAAAGCCAATTTACATTAGAGTTTGTGCACTGTTTCACACCTGATTTGGGGTGAAGTGGGAAGGGCTAGCTAACATGCCCAGCCTCGGATGGGCTGCTGCAGGGAATAGTGAGCTCTCTGTCACAAAAGGTGTGCTAGCCAAGGCTGACCAGTCAGGCACAGAGCTGGAAGCTGGACCTGAGCCACAAAACTGGTCTTTTTAGCAGAATTGTTCCTGGGATCCAGTAGCTGATGGGGCCAGTGATCGCCAGCCATGGTCACTCCCCACTGAAGGAGGTGAAGAGGGAGGGGGGCGCACTGGCTCTGAGGGGCCTGGCCCCCAGGTACCCCTAGCATAACTTCTCTCCTCCCACCCCCCACCTCCTCACCAGACTGCCCTGAGGGAGGAGCTGCCTCTTCCTGGGGATCCCAAGGAAATGGTGGGGCCTGTTGCCAACCAGAGCTGTGGTCCCCTAGGGCATTTACAATTCCAGAAGCCAACCTGGGCCAGGACAAAAGGTGGGGGGTCAGCAACTGCTTATCTTTAGTGCTCAGCGGGCTTCTTCCCAGGAGACACTGAATGAATGCTGCATGAATGAATGACGACATGTCACATTACAGGTGTAATCTTCATTGGTTCTAACTGTATTTGTGAGTTTCCAGGAGTCTTCTCACCCCATCCCACTTTAGGATGTACACCTGTTCCTAGGAGGTCAGTCCTAGCCTCAAGGATCTCCAGCTTTCTGAGGAGGACAGCCCACTGAGGTCACCTGTCCTGTCCCCTCCTATGCAGGCCTCTGACCCGTGATTGCAGCTATGTGTGGAGGGCCTTTTCAGGCTCAGCTTCCTACAAGGGACAGAACAACCTGCCCTGCAGAGAGAGACAGCCTGCTCTCCGTGGAGGTGTGCGAGCAGGCCAGCCACCTGGGGGCTGCAGGGTTAACTGCTCTGGCTGGGAAAGCGCTCTTCAGAGTACAGGGGTAAGGGAGGGTCAGGAGAAGGGCATTTCTCATAGTCTTGGGGTCTGAGGTGGATATCCAAGGTTTCCATTTATTAGGGGAGGGTCTGCAGGCCCTTGCCCTCTTCCCTAGTCTCCCATCCCTGGTTTTACTCAACAGGGGTCACTCCCCTCCACCCTCCCTGCCCTCCCATCTCTCTCCCCCATCTCCGTAGTTCCCAGAAGTAGGACCCAGGCCGCCAGCTGCAGCCTGTCCAGGTTCCCTATCGGATTATGAAGCTTAACATTTTTGTGAGGAAGAAGAAAGCCTTCCCTCTGGGAAGTGATAAGAACATTCCATCCTCTGGCTCCAGGGAGCCTGGGAAACAATCACCACAAGGAGACTCCCCAGGGATAGACTCCCCCAGCCATGGGGCAGGGCGGCTCCCCCTTCCTTTTCTTTCCTCCCCTCACCCTGCTACAGGGTCTTGCTTTTGCCTGTAGTCAGCTAAGGAGACACTGGGCCTGGGCCTGGGGACGAGGGCAGGCCCCAGGCCCCAGAAACCAGGGCCCCTTTGCGTACTGGGCTTTCTTCCAGCCTGGGGTTACCTCTGGGAACCTAGGGAACTGGTTCTCTTGATGGTAGGTTGTGTAATCTAGAAGCTAGGGAGCTTCTACCAAGCGGAGCACGAGAAGAGACAGCCATAGCGGGGATAAATTAGCAGTGGGGGTGGGCCCCATACCTGGGGATGACTTAGAGCCCATGATGTGTGAGCTAAGAAGCTGAGCCAGTCCCTTGATGGGTTGGGGAGGCTGAGAGAGGCTCCTGTGGTTGACATGGTGATAAGAACATTGCCCCTCCCGACCCTAAAAAAGAGCACTGCCCAATCAATGCTCGCTCTGCACACTAGCAACCTCCCCCTCCACGTTCTTCGTTCTTCCTTCGCTCTTCCCTCTCTCCCTTTCAAAGACAACATTCACTAAAGCCTACTGGGTACCAGCTGGGCCACCTCTTCATTTCTTTACCCAAGAAGACACACCCCAACCTCAGGGACTTTGTACTTACTTTTTTCCTCTCAGTTTCTTTCCTTCAGAATCCATGTCCTTGCACTTACTTTAGGTCATTTTTTAAAGTCACCCTCTCAGTGGGGCCTCCCTTAACTCCTTATTTAAAATGGCAACGCAACTCACCCACGACAAGTCCCATCTCCTTTCTCTTAGTGCTGGTAACAATCTAATATATATTTTAGTTATTGACTGATCACACTCTTGTCAGTCTCTTCCCACTAAAAGTTTAAGTTCCCCGAGGGCAGGGATTTCCCCCCCGCCCCTTGCTTCAGTGACTAGAAGAATCCTGACACAGAGCAGGTTGTGTGGTCCAGGGACCTGGCAGTAACCAAGTGATGTGCTGTACCAAAGAGAGTGGTGTGGGGGCTGGGAATTTGAAGAGAATTTAATAAAGAGACTCTTCATAAACTATGCATGGTTACCGGAAACCAACAAGGGTGTGAAACACCCCAGGACTAAGAATAATGGGGTGCTCACTTGCCTTGGCTGGAGGTGAGCAATGGTCACCAGGATGCTGCTGCCCAGCCAGACCAGTGTGGCCCTTTGTTCTCGCTTTTGGTCTCCTGAAGCCAAAGGACAAGGGTACCTGGGTCATGAGATCCACTAGGTCAGACCCTGGGATCCAGAGTGGGTTAATCTGGGTCTGGAGGAACACGTGAGAAAATCCTCACATAATAAATATCCATCCAATGAATGAATGAATGCCCTTAAGAAACCCACATATTGGTGGGGGAGACACATTCATTCATTCAAGACACAGCTGTTGAGCACTGGGTGGGTGTTAGGATCCATCGAAGACCAGGGCAGAGACAGTCCCATCCCTCCCTTAATCCACCCCAAGGGGCATGCTGGAAAGGTGGACACTGAGGGCAGGTGTCAGGACCTGAAACTGCTGGTGCCTCACACAACTGGCCCACCTGCTAGCTGTGTGCTTCCTGAGGGGCTGTGTCGCACACCTCGGTAGAGGACACTGGGCCCAATGCAGGGTGGGGCAGGGAAGAAATCCTTGGGTTCCTTGGGGCACCTGCAAAGTCAGGCTAAATGGGGTGGAGGTGCTGTGTGTGTAGGGAGACATCATTTGTCATTTGTTTTCTACACCCCGGGGATCTGAAGCTTGCTGATAAGGAGGAGGTCACAGAGCAAGGCAGCCTGTGGGCCCTTTAATCCTGTAATCACTCACGCTGGGAGCACTCGCTGGGCCAGGGCTCTAGCACTTGACCTCACTTAATCTGTGTGACAGTCCCATGAAGTCTTCATTCTTATGTCCATTTGACTGTGGAGGGAGCTGAAGCACAGAGAGATTAAGTAACTTGTCCAGGTCCCACAGCTAGTAAGTGGTGGAGCTGGCATTTGAACCCTGGCAATTTGTGTCCAGTGCCTATACTACCATCCTTTGTGCAGGGTCCTCTGATGGAAGGTCTGTAATGGGGGAGGGTGGCAGTCCTTATTGGGCCAGTGTCTCTCTCCACTAGAGAGTAAGCTCAGTGAGGGCAGGGACTATGTTTGTTGACTTCTGTATCCCTGGAGCTTAGCTCTGCACCTGGCATACAATAGATACTCCAAGATTATGTGTTGAATTATTGAAGGCACAGCTGAGGCCCTCAAATGGCCATCAGAGTGGGGACACAGGTCTCTTCCCAGCAGCTTCTACCTTTGAAAGTTCGGAAAGCTCTGCCAGGCATTTTCGACTATGTGCACTTGATCCTTCCAACACATCCATGAGGTAGGTGCTGTGATCTTCCTTTACAAAGAGGCAGAGGTTTGGAGAGATTAAGGAAGCTTCCCAAGTAATACACTCAAGAGCAGCAGAGCTGGAACTCAAACCCAGGCCTCCTGACTTGAGTCCCTTTTAGAGACCAAGCTTCAGGGTACATCCAGGCAAAGTGGGAGGCAGTCCTCACCGCCCCTCCCCCAGGGGCTTCCCTTCCCTTACTGCCTGTATTAGTTATCTTTTGCTGTGTAACAAATTACCCCAAAACTTAGTGGCTCAGAACAACAATATTAATTATCTCACAGTGTCTGTAGGCCAGGAATCTAGGTGAGGTTTAATTGGGTTCTCAGCCTTGGGGTCTCTCACAGGCTGGGGCTGCAGTCATCTGGAAGCAGGACTGGGGAAAGATCTACTCCAAGCTCACCCCCATCGCTGGTAGCAGGATTCAGTTCTTTGCTGGCTTTTGGCCAGAGGCTGCCCCAAGTTCTTTGCCATGGGGCCTCTCCAGCACGGCAGCTTGCATCATGAAAGCAAGCTGAGAAGGCAAGAGAGTGCCAGAGAGATGGAAGTCGCAGTCTTTATAACTTAATCATGGAAGTGACATCCAATCAGTAATCTGTGGTGAGGTGCATGTATCTAGGTTCAGCCACATCCAGGGGAAGGGACTACACAAGGGTGTGTGCACCAGGAGGTGGGGGTCCCTGGGAGTCATGGCAGATGCTGCCACCACACAGCCCCTATACTCTTTTGGCAGCGCTCAGATCATGAATTCCTGAGGGCAGCTAACTGTGTCCTGTTCACAAACATCCGTGGGGAGGCTCCATTCATTTATTCATTTATCGACACATTTCTTTGACAAATATTCTGTACCTACTGTGGAATAAATCTTGATTGCTGCAGTTACACAACTCACTGAGGTACATTTCCTGCATTGAAAGAGACAGATCTGTGAAGAATAAGTGAGATTTTGTGCCTGCTCATGGAGACTAGGAAATAACAATGCTAATGCTCATTTAGCACACTGTGTACCAGGCATCAGTCCAAATGCTTTATATGTATTCTCTCTTATTCCTTACAACAACCTATGAGCTATTATTAGGGCCACTCCATTTTATAGAAGAAACCAAGACACAAAAAGGTTAACTCTGTTCAAAGTCACATAGCTAACAGGCAAGGCTGCACTTCCAGCCCCGGCAGCCCGGCTCCTGAGTTCAAACACTTAGGTGCCATCTTGTGCCTCGAAAGGCAGGCTCCGTGGGGTTGAGCTTGCAGCAGAATGACAGGTGTTGGGGGGCCTCCCTTGGGAGCAGTTGTCCCCCACATTTTAGGAGTAATATATAGACAGACACTTTCATGGGCTTTGGGGAAGCTGTGCGCTGGCTTATCTAGGGTGGGAAGTGTAGCTGGGACACCCACTCAGCGAGCGAGGGAAGAGAGTTGTTTTGGTTTTAAAGATTGACATTTTAATAAACTGCTCTTAATTAGCCGTACTTTGAAATTCCGAGTGACGCGCTCTCCATCTTAAAACACGCGAGCGGGTGGCTTCTTAGCGAATGCAATGCTTGTGGGTGATCTCCTTTTTTGAAACAAACCCAGACCCTCCAGTCACAATTTATTTTTCATTCCAAAAATGATCTTTACTGCGAATGTTGCTTTGGTTCGAGTGAATTAGAAATCCCTATTACACAGGCAGGCACTTCAAACAGTGCCCGGCTTGCCGAACGGCTGTGGCATCAAAGGCTCGGCTGGAATCTCTGATTACCACCCAGGCTGGCGGCCACTTGGGAGCAGGCGGCATCTGAAGCAGGGCCCTGGCTCCCGGACCAGAGGGCTCAGGGAGCCCAGAAGCCGGGTGGCCTCCATGCCAGGTTTCGTGCCTTCCTGACTCGGGAGCTTGGAGGGGGTGCTGTGGGCAGGCCTGAGCACCTACTATGTCCCAGCTACATGCTAGTAACTTTTTTACATGTGTTATCTTATTTTAGTTTTCCAACAACCTCCTACCATAGTTGTTGTGAGGGTTTAAGAGAGCTCGATAAACACAAACCCACTTGCCTCTCTTAGTCCAGGCCAATTGAGGAATAAGACAAAAAATGCAAGGCAAATAAGAGACCAAATATCATGCTTATTTCTGATACCGAGGCTGATATTGGAGAAGCTGGCTTGGATCTGCAGGTAAGCTGGCTTTCTAATTCTGAACCTCACAGTTATCTAGTTTCTTCCCTGGACGCATGCATGCTCACTGCACTGGGACAGGCTGCCCAAGGTGGAAGCATGGATCTCTAACTTGTTAGGAGAGCAAATGTGTGTCCTCTTGAGGCAAGCCAGCTCCCCAGATAAAGAGAGAGGAACTGCAGTAAGTGTGGCTCCATTCATCCAACCAAATTGACCAGTTAGATAATTCCTTCTCACTTTCTGAGGCCACTTGAGTGAGGGCAGAGAGAAGGGCCTGGGAGCCCCTCCACAACAAAGAAACATGGCACCGCCCCAGCCCCTCCCCTGCCATTGGCATTATTTTCTTTGTTCTACAGATAGCAAAGGGAGGCTGAGGTTACTAGGAGATGAATGTAAGAGTCACACCGCACTGTCTGATTCTATCTTCCCCTCTAGACCCTGAGCTCCTCAAGTTCAGGGCTGTGTCTCACTCATTTAGTGTCCATAGGAGCAGGCACAGGGTCTAACTCAGGGCAGGCGTCACAATGTCTTTGAAGTGAACAAAGCAGATTCATCCTTGCATTCAGTATTTATTGCCTCCAGTGTGTATTAGGTGCTATTCTTACTGTTGATGGCATTAAGCTGGGGTAGTGGGTGAATAGTGGCCCCCTCCCCAAAATATGTTCACATCCTAATCTCTAGAGCCTGTGAATGTGGTCTTATTTGGACAAAGGCTCTTTGCAGGTACCCTTAAGAATCTTGAGATGAGATCATCCTGGATTACCTGGGTGGGCCCTAAATCCAATGACAAGTGTCCTTATAAAAAACAGAGTGAAGGCAGAAGACGAGAAGGCCATATGAGGACAGAGGCAGAGACTGGAGGGATGTGTGGCCACAGCTGAGGAGGACTTGGATCCTCCAGGAGCTGGACAAGGCAAGGAAGGATTCTCTCGTAGGGCCTTTGAGGGAGCTCTGCCTGGTTGACACCGTGAATTTGGACTTCCAGCCTCCGGGACCACAAGAGAATAAATTTCTGTTGTTTTAAGCTCCCCTTTTGGTGGTAACAAAATACCAACCAGGGAGCCCTAGGAAACTATTGCGCTGTCATTGGAAGATCAGAAGATACCGTTCTTTCCTGGATAGCACCGTGCACAGCATATTACTGAGTTAAGTATAAATAGGTGAAAATAAATAGCTACATATGCACATGGGCCCTTCAAACCATACCAGGCCATGGAGATAGGGGTGCCAGAGGGTTTGGTTAAAGGCTGACAGGTTTTCTCTGTGGCTCTGGCTGTTGAGATCTCTTGGCATCCAGAAAAGCAGGATGGAGAATTGTCACCTGTTTGGAGGTGGGGACTTCAGGGGTCGCCAACTCTCCTCTCCATCCTGTTTCCCAAGGAGACATCTAGCAGCTGTCCCCAGGAGAGCCATCACAGCATGAGGCCACCCTTTCTGGGGTCCCTCTGTTGAAAGTGCTTCTCTGTAATCAACCCAGCTCTGCCCCTCTGTGATGTCATTACTGTCACTCCTATTTTATAAATGGAGAAATTGAGTCTTGATGACTTTCTAGGGTCACACATGTAGTAAATGCTAACATGAGTCTTCTGAGAGATTAGAAAAAACGAATCGCCTACTCTGGCAGTAAAAGGATACAGGATGATACTTTATCCTTTTGGGTGAAAGTAAAGGTTGTGGTGGTCACCACTCTGCCATGAAGCCTCATTGTTGGTTAGTATCACAAGCATTGTCACAACTGACCCAGGGCTTAGCTGTGGTCCCAGGTAGGCTACCTAAACCAGTGACTTTCTCTATACACCTACATAGATACTTGTATTTGGAGTGGGATTTTTTTTTTTTTTTTTCAAAATATTTCCTGAGTTTCCATCTTCTGGGTCCATCTGCAAGCATGGATTCAGCCTAGAGTGGTCATCCATCTGAAACCTGTTGGCTGTTTCACAGTAACCTTGTACACACTATATATCAATATATTTTTAAATACAAATACAATTAGTTAGGGATAGTGGGGAGATAAGGCCTGAATTCTGGCTGGTCAAACACTCCTTTTTCCAGCTGGGCTGTTGGAGGAATGAACCCCACTTTATTATTATGAGCTGGGCCAGGCCTGATGCCCCCCAGTGCTGAGGCCTGGTAAGGCAGGCTTTGAACTTGGGTGGGACCTCTGTCCTTCCAAGCTCAAATCGAACCTCCCACCAGTGCTGCACCACAGAGACCCCCACGAGCTGTTAGCTGTTTACCACTCTGCAGTGAGATACGCATCATGTGAAGAATGTAAATCAATACACTGCTTCCTTCATCAAGAAAGTCTTGCTGGGAAAAAGGTTAGCTGAACTAAACAGTGTGTTTTGTGACGTAGTCGATTTACATTCTGGCACAGCTCTGAATCTCATTGCAGACCAGTAAAAACCTGTTCACAGGCTGACAGTGGCCCATGGACCACATTTTAGCAGCACTGCTGTAGCACATGTAAAAAATGCAGAAAGAGAAGAGTGGCAGGGCTTGCCTTACAGAGGGGCAACCATTGGTCCTCTACCAGCCCTACCAAGAAGCCACAGGGAGCTGGAGAGAGAGGCCCATGGCCATCTCATCTCTGTGCAGTAATGCTACGGATCGGAAAGGCGGCCCATCTAGCAGATCAGGATATTTCCTCTTGGTGATGGGGCGTGAGGAAAAAGGCTGGTTAGAGGCGTGAAGAAAGGGAATGAAGCTTTTCTTTCTCCTACAGACATTTCTTTTGATTGTGCCGTAAAGCCTTAGCAACAACAATAAAATGGATTCTTGTAACACTTACATGTTCTTGAGTTTTACAGTTCTTGATAAATATAACAGCAGAAGCCCTGTAGGCATCTTCCAGGCTTCCTGGAAAATGGGAGTTTTCATTTTCAGGATGCTGGGATGCAGGTTTTGACTGGCAAGTTCCCAGGGTAGGCTGAGATGAGCACATCTAAACCAATTCTTCTACTGGTCAGAATCTTACTATTAACTGACCAGAGGCCAGAGGGCCCATGAGGCAGGAGAGAGGCCTTGGTGGGCTCCCTTTGCCACCCCCCAGAGTGGTCTGCATTTGAGGGGTTGGGGTGCCTGGACTTGTGTCCTAAGATCACACCACAGACATTCTTTTTTTTTTTTTTTTTTTGAGGGCAGTGTCACTGGCCCTCACATGTGGGACCTGAACCGGGGCCCCTGGCTTCCCAAGCCAGCGCTTAACCACTGCGCCACTCAGCTGACCCACACCACAGACATTCTTGGGGTTTCGGCTCTTGTTGGCAGGAGGGGCTGTGAGGGCTATCCCCTAGGGAGGTTGGGAGAGAGAAGACAGAGGGGTTCTGGGGTTGCCTTGAGTGCTCACCTGTTGCACTGAAGCTGGCCTTGAAAGGGTGGCAGAGAGGACCTAAGCTGCCAGCTTTCTGAGGAGTTAGGGTGAATTCTCTGGGAAGCCTCAGGAAAAGCTGGCCCAGGCTGGGCTCTCCTGGGCAGTGCTTGGCTGCCCAAGGAAGAGCTCAATTAAATGGATTCCAATGCAACACTCACCTCCCAGGCACCTCTTTGGTGGTGGGCTTTGCAGGGGTGTGGGCGGGGGACCCAGAGCTGAGTCAAGCCCACCCTGCCTGAAGTGATACTAATGAGAGCTAATACTAAGTGATTACCACAGGCAGTGCCAGTGCTCAGAGCTGGAGGCGCATCATCTCACTCAAGTCTTTGGCACTCCCCAGAGGAGGTGCTAGATTCTCCTCTTGGATGGTTTCAGAAATGGAGAGTAGGTGACTCAGCCTACCTGCGGTCACCCGGCCAGCGATGGTGGAGCTGGAACTTCAGCTTCACAGTCAGGCTCTAGATCAGTGGCTTGGACCTTGGCTACCCATTTGTATCACCTAGAGCCCTTTGAAAACATACCCAAGTTTAAATCTCTCCCTAAAACAGTAACATCAGAATCGTTGAGGGTAAGGCCGGGTGATGATATTTAATAACTTCACCCCAAGGCTGCATGCATTCAGTCAGGGTTGAGAGCTTTGTTTCTAGAGTCCATGGGCTTAACCACTGTACTGCACTGCCCGAGCCCCGCTCATCTCTGCTGCTGCCCCAAAGGCCACAGGTTGTGATGACTCCTGAGCATTTGCTTCTTTCCACTGGGCCATGCTGGTCTGAGACTGAGGCTCTCCTAGAGGTTTCTGGCACAGCAAAGACCATTACAGAGGGGGAATCTTCCCTCAGGGAAGAGTCAAGGACAGCTTCATGGAAAAGGCAGGGGAATTTGGAAAAGGGTGAGGTCTGAGAGGCTGCTGGGAGTTTAGCAGGGGCCTCTCATCTTTATTCATTCCTATGAACTGGATCCCTTAGGTACGAGGGAGCTGTAGAGGGCTTTTGAGCATGGTAGTGGGCCCATCAAAGACCTGTTCCCTTACTGAAATCCCTGCTATACACTCTCGCCCCCAGAGGAAGCTGGGAAATGGAGTGCGCTAAGGAATTCATTGAAACATCAGAGTGCAAACACATTACCAAGAAAAACCATCTCCTTGCTTCTGCCCACCTCCCCATCTATACTAGTGATGCCCAGGTCCCCCAGACCACATGCTGTGGTGCTTCTTGGTCTTTGTCCCCACAATTTCCTCTGCCCGAAAGCCCTTTCCTTTTTATCAGCCATGTGAACATATTTACATTTATACTTCAAAATTGACTCCCCAAATGCCATTGTGAACCATGTCTAGATAGAGTTAACCCCTTTTCCCTCAACCCTCCTGTACCATGTACATAATTTGAGATCCGCACCATCACCCTGTCATTGTAACTGTCTAAGAGCCTGGATCCTGGCTAGATTGTGCATTCCTTCAGTGCCTAGCATGTAATAGATGCTGAAATCATTATCAGGTTGAATTTCTCTCCAAGATCAGGAGTCTTGGAGTAGCAGAATTTTAGGAAACAGCCCTAACCTTCTCTTGTAATCCCTTTACTCTATGCCTGCCACACTCAGCAATATTCTCCATTATCTTTACTGCCTTGGAACAAACAATTGTCTCAGAAGGTCTCTTTTGAAAGGCAAACGGATTACCTGAGATTTTGGTATCAATAACTTTTCTGGTAGCTATTCCAACTGAGTCCAGACCAGCTTATCAAATTAGCTATATATTAGGACCTGGGAAAAAAGAGACAGGGATCTGGTTAGTTTTGATGTGATTGAGAGCAGGGAGGGGAGAGGGCTAGGCCAGAGGGTGCAGTGTTTTTTGGGGGGGTGTGTGGAAGGTGGGTGAATGTGTTACTGTGGCCAGGGGTAGCACTGCAGTGGGTTTGGGGGCTGCCAAGTGGCCTGAGAGAGACCATCGGCTGTGTGTGCATAGAGGAGAGAGAGAGACTTTAAAGGGAAGACAAGAGCCCTCTGATGGGGACAGGGAGAAGGAGCCACATAGGACGGGCTGTGGGCTGGCATCGTTCAGATGGGTCAGGGGTTGGCTTGACTGTGTGTACGTGCACACTTGTGCAAGAGTGACCTACCAATTCTCCTCCACAACCGTGGACAGACTTAGGCCATCCAACGAGGGGATTTCTTTCTGGTTTAGTAGATTAAATGCTGAGGTTTCTGTGAATTAAACCCCAAAGCAGCTTTGGAATGTTTTCACTATCTGTACTGAGAAAATGAGATCTTTTTCATCTGGTAACATGGGGATAATAATGCCCAGATCCCTGGGCTACAGTGAGGATTAAATGAGATCCAGCTCGTCAAAGCCCCAGCCTGAGCCTGGAACACAGCAAGGCCCCAATAAACGGTGGTTCTCCAGTGAACCGAGCTCAGGGGAGCTGGTGAGGGGAGAGCCTGAAATAAGAGAGCTTTACCCCTTCAAGACAGCAGCCATCAGCCAGCACCCTTTGTCTTAGTGTCTTTCAGTCTTTGAGCTTCCAGTCCTGGGTCAGCTCAGGCTCAGGGTCAAATGGAGGTTCATTCCCAGCCTGCCACGTCCTGGTATGGGACCTGCAAGAAGTTTGTTAATCTCTCTGAGCCTCAGTTGCCTCATAATAATAGGGTTTAGGGCTATCAAAGGATTTCATGATCTCCTCTGCTCCTTCCTCAGCTCCCAGCTTCACCCTTGACCTTCTCCAGACTGCTCCCAAAAGAGTGGCCAGATAAGTCCTTAAACACTGAAGTCAGAACTTGTTTTGCCAAGCACACAACTCAGAGTATTTAGAGTAAAAGTCAAAGTCCTCGCCATGGGCTAGCAGGCCTTATGTGTTACTTTCTCTGCTGCCTCTTACCTCCAGCTCAATTCCCTTCTTACATTTTGCTAGTAGCCAGCTTTCGTGCCATTCTTAAGCATACCAGGCTCCTGCCTCAGGGCCTTTGTACTTGCTGTTCCCTCTGCCTGAATGCCTTCCCCCACCACTAACGGCATGGCTTGCCTCTGCACTTAATTAATTTCTGCTACCTCTTCCTGCAGACTACCCCTGATTTTTCCCCTCCAAATAGCACTTTCAGGCCTCCTCTATTGCAATTTTCTTCATGGTGCTGGGTAGTGGCTGACATTGTCTTACATGGTGGCCTATTGTTGTTCCCTGGCTAGAATGTAAGCTTCCAGAGAGCAGGGACTTTGTTTGGCTCCCTGCTGTATGCCCAGCAACTGAATAACTCTTTGCTTAATAACTAGTTGGTGAAGGAATAAATGAATGAGTTAGTGCCTGCAAAGCATCATTCCTGCCATACAGCGAGCACTCAGAATGATTAGTGATGGAATGAAATGACCTTGAATCCGTACCCCTAAGACCCAGTTCTTGCCCTGTGGTCAACTTACTGTGCAACTACAGGCAATTAACTTACCCTCTGTGGGCTTCTGTGAAAGCATTGAGCAAAGGGGGATACCAGCTCCTGCCTTGGCTGAGAGAGATCAGGGGTCATAGAAGGGTCAAGTTGATAAGGAGATAGTTTGCTAAGCCAAAGAAGCCCCGGGAATACAAAGTAGAGGCCGGCTTTCTCTGAAGAAAGCCAGTGACTCTGATTTCTCAATATGCCGCCAGCTGGACTGTGTCAGGTGGTCATGGATAAGGGGAAAAAATCCCTTTGACTGAAATGGTGATATTTTACTGAGGCCACTTGGTTTTGCTTTCAAATAATTTCTTCAGGGCTCCCCAGTGCCTCCTCTTTCTTACTCATTAGCAATCTACAGAACTTAAAGGGAGACTCTAATTAGGGAGAACTTTCATATCATTTACTCAGGAAAGAATGGGCCAGAGAGAGCCTTCTGAATCTATATGAAGGCCTTTCAGCTCCAGGCTCTGACTTGAGCTCAGACACTCAAACCACAGGTCAGGAGGATGAATCTGCCATTTGGAATAGGTAATCATCATTATTCTTTTTAAAGATAAATTCTGGAAAAGTACACAGGTCTGAGGCATCTGAAGTGCCTGGGGATGGGTCTGACTCTTGCTTGTCGAAGAAGTGCAATTATTGACTTAGCTGTTAATGAGGAATGTGGATTTTACAGGCTCAAGGCAAAGGAAGAGCAGTGGGGACAACCTGAACTGGTAGAGAAGACTCCAGAAACTGCTCTGCTGTACTCCAATTCTGAGACCCCATCAGGAAGGGGGTTGGCCCATTCCCAGTACCTCTGGAAATCTGTAAAGGTGGAAAATGTTTAGGTTCTTGTGTTAGTATTAGCTCAATGTATGTCAGCAGTGGAGGTAGAGTGTGCTGCCAACCTCCATATCGATCAGCTCCAATAAAATTGAGGTGTTTGGGGGTAGTCCCCATAATTGAGCCGGAATATAGACAAAGTATAATTAAGGAGAGAAGGTAGTAGAGTGATATGATTACTTTTTAAACCATGACTTAATTCATGGTTAAGCAGCAGAACTAAAAAGGGGAGAGGGAATCTTTATGATGTGGCATCTGTTAGCCAAGTGGCTATGAACCAGACCTTGGAATTACAGGGATCTGAATGGGACTCCTGGCTCCATATTGCTAGCTGTGTGGCCTTGAGCAAATATTTTCTTCTTTCCTTCTGAGCTTTCGTGTTCTCATATGTAAAGCAGGATAATAATGTATTCTATTTCATAGGGTTTTTGTGAGGGTCATCTTGGGTCACCTTTTACGTAAATTGCTTAGCACAGAGCATGCGCACAACAAGTAGCGGCGATTATAAATATGATTATACTTGCTCCGAGAGAGAGGAAGGCATCCTTGAAAGTGTAAGAGGAGTGGGATCCTGGAAGGGACTCCCACTTGGGGAGGCCATAGGCTAAATGGCCTTGGAGCTTTGGGCAACAGCACAGGCAGTGGCTGGGAGGTGAGGCCTAGTCTATGTGGGCAGCAGCTTTGTCAGGCTGCTCTGCTTCCTTGCCCTTCTGCCTCTGCCAGGATGATGCTTGCATGATGCTTGTGTGTGATGTCTGTCCTGTGGGGTGGTGGTGGTGGTGGGGGGTGATGGCTATTCTTAGATGTAGTCCCTGAAAACCTTTCTAGGATCTTTTTCATGGCATTGGGGCAGGATGTGGGAAGCAGTGCCTTGGAGGGTGTTTGGGAATAACATGGATGATGCTGACCCAGAATAGACATGAGAGGTGCTGACTCCAATCCCAGGAGAAAAGGACTCTGGGTCTCAGCCTTTCCTGTGTTTCCTTTGGTCTGACCTGGACCACCAGCCCAGCTGAGGCAGCTCCACTTGGGGCCATAAGGATGCCAGGGCAGGTGTGCTCCTGGGCACCCCCTGCAGCCATTAGCAGGAGCCTGAGCCCAGAAGGGGTCTGGGCTGTGGTTGTAACTGATGCAGTGACAGGAATATGGTTGGTCAGGTCTTGGGTGTCTGAAGTCCCAGAGCGCTAATCCTCTCTTTGCCCTCCCCCACCCCCATGGCATTTTCTATGGGATTAGAGTCAGCAGCCCCCATGGGATCTTTCCCAAACACCTGGATCCTTGGCCTGGTGGTCAGTGACAGAAGGTGGTCAGGGAAGAGAACAATGTGTTAGGCACTAGACACATATTATCTCATCTATTTAAGCAATAGATATTTTCATCACTGTTTGACTGGTGGAAAAAATACAGCTCAGAGAGTTGAAGCAAACTGCCCACTGTCACACAGGTAGATGGCAATGAAATTGATTTCGCATCTGAGTCTTTGTGACTTCAAAGTCTGTGCCCTCTCCACCAAGACTTGCTTTGCACCTGGAGATTACCGATGAGGAGAGAAAGAGGGAAGAGCAGTTGAACATCTACCCCAAGGTCTAGGCTTGAAAACAGGTCAAGAAACCCTCCTTGAGAATGGGAATTGAGGTTAGTGAGTCAGTTAGGTATCACAAATGATTCCTGCCCACTCCCTCCCTAAATATAGGTTGCTATGAAAGCTCGAGGCTGGCTTCCTTTAGAAGGGGGCCCTCTGCAGGGAAGTCAGCTGTGGCAAGAGCTTGGGGGAGCAACACAGAGGCTGCCTCCCATCATTGGACTGATTCCCTAGCGGTGAGGAAAGCCATAGCCCCGACTTGCTATGGCAGCACAGATGGCACAGATTGGGAGTCAGGTGCAAGATGTCATCACTGGCTCTCCACTGACTTGTTCTGTGGCCTGGGACACGCCACTCACACCACCTCCAGTGGTGTTTCTAGCTCTTATGGTCTGTACCATGGCCTCCCAAATTGAGAGTGCTTGGGAGTCATCTGGGGGCTGGCTAAAAATTAGACTCTATTGAAGGGAGGCTGCAGAGGGGCCCGAGAACCTGCATTTCTCACCAGCTCCCAAGCCAGGTGGATGCTGCTGTCCACAGACCACACTGAGAAACCCCATGCTCCTCCTTTGGACTCTGAGCCACCCTGTAGACAGCCCCAGAGTCAGGTATTTCTTCCCCTGTGTGAAGCCCAAGAGTTAACAGACTGGGCTTGTGCCCCAGAGAATGTCCACTTGGCCTCTCAAGGTGTCCTTCAGAAAGTCTCTGACCTGCTTCCCACCTTCAACTCCTTTAGCTGCAATGTGGTTAAGAACATGGACCATAGAGCTAGATCTGGCTCAAATTCTGATTCTGCCTGTGTGACCGTGGGAAAGTTACTTCACTTCTTTGTGACTTAGTTTTACCATCTGTAAACCAGGGTTGATGGTACTACCTGTCTCACAGGGTTGAAGATTAAAGGAGTTATTATTATTTATAAGGCTCTCAGAGTGAGCCCTTTATAAATGTTAGTTCTCTCCATCATTTCTGCAATCGTCACATTCTCTTTTCTCTCAGTCCCCACCAGTCCTGTCTTGTTCCTGTCTGATCCCCGTGCCCAGCACAGAGAAGTTGCTGGGAAGTAAAGTGGGGAGCCCTATGGACCGGGACAGAGCAGGGCTGCTTCTCACAGGGTGCAGATTTATGGCCTGGAGGCCAACATGAGGGCTGACTGAAGGATTCTGCTGGGATTACCAGCTCCTCCCAGCAGGGCTGACCTTTTCTCATCTTATCTGGGAGCTGACAGAAAACAGAGGGTGTCCCAGTTCCAGGGGTGGGGGGGGCCATGGCCAAAGCCTTTGTATGCTGAACCTGTGCCTGTCTCCTGGGTTTTGCTCGGAGGCAGCCCCCTCCCATAAACCAAGCCTGGGGAGGGAGGCACCTACAGGCTTGGGGGCCGCGGTGTGCTTCAAAGCTGCCAAGACAAGACACCAACTAGGTCTGTTTCATCACGGCCTCTCCTGTCTCCTCGCCAAATGCTAGGGATGCCATGCCTCACCGCCCGGGGCTCGAGAGGTCAGTGCCACACTTTGACAGAGTGCAGTCTTCTCTTCAGATCCCTGGCTACAAGGAAAAAAACGTACGCACACCCAACCGAAACGCTACTGCCTAACATAAAATACTGCTTCCTAATCCCAAGTGTGGCCAAGTGCGCAGTTAGGATGTTTAGAAGGCCCTTCAATTATTTCCACTTTAAAAATGTTTTTATGTCTCCCATTTTGTGCACTCAGTTGGCTAAGGTATAATTGCTCTTCTGGCCCAGGCTTTGCTTCTACACCAACGGGGTCCACAGTTTTGTGTCTTGATATTAAGAACAGATACTGAGAGCTGAATAGGGCATTGTTTCCCGGCCAGATCAGTAGCTGCTGCCTGCTTTTAGCGAGTGAGCAGTCCAAGATTGGCAGGCCGACCTAGACCACGCTGTGGCTTGCTTTGATTACTTGCTTCCATCCAGCCTGAATCAGGAACTGATCACACACGACCAGGTTTTCATTTGCTCTCCCTCCCTCTATCCATTTTCCACAGTTGCAGGTTAAAGGAGTGGGTTTGGGGGTTGGCAGCCTGTGCTGATTTTTAAAGAGACTGTGTTCAGGGGGCTGGGATGGGTGGGGGCTGGGTTGGAAGGGCTAGGGGCACCCCCCGGTGGTTCCTCTGGTCAGACCTTTGAACCAAAGCGGAAGCCAAAACCTAAGGATCTCCTGCTGATACATTCCCTTACTTGTGTCCAGAATAGGTTCTAGAAACTTCCTTCAAATTATGAACAAGGGGGAGCAGCCATTCTTTCCCCAGAACAGAGAGATCACTTGAAAGTTTGCTCTTTTTCACATTTTAACCAGATAGGTTTAAATGTAAAACCACAGCATCTCATTTTAAAAGGATTTACGAAAACGACCTACTGGTTACTTAAAATCTTTGACTGCAAGTCTTTATTATCCCACCCCAGTCCCCCACCGCCTTTCTCCCGCTGCTCATCATGATGTTTGCTCATAAACGCCAAAAACCCAAATAGAACCCTTTGAGCGCTGGGACCCAGCTAAAGAACAATGACAGGATGTTGGCTTGCAAATCGTCAGCATTTGCCAAATAAGTTTATCCTTTATTTATTATTTTCATTGTGGCTTAAAACACGCAGCCCTCAAAGCCAAGTCTCTAAACCGAAACGTATGGCAGGCCTGCCTCTGCTCAGAGTCCACAATGAAGGCGGAGATTTTCCCTTCGCTCCTTGCCAGTGATTGGGACGGGAGATAGTATGTTTTGAATTTACTGGGAGATCTACTGCTTTGGGCTCAGTTTTAGTACTTTTAAAAAGCAATCAATAATGGCCAGTTTGTAATAAGAAAAATTTATGAACTGACAGGCAAAATGTAATTACGGAGGGGATTCCTTGCAAGAAAAAAGAGGTGATGTTAACAGACATCCCGACAATCTGTTTGCACTCATTTTCATTCATATAAATGATGAAGTGCTTCTGGGTTGGAGCAGCATTCTCCAAAGGCTTCCCGGGAGCCTGGAAAAGTCACTGCCAAAGTTTTTGCTAACGAAGGGCAATGAGCCTTTGCATTAACTTCTCATTGTTACCTGCGGGGTTGTTCGCAGTGTTACTTTTATGACTACGACTGTTACCCACCAGCCGTTTCCACACCCCATCTTCTTGTTCTCTGAGGAGACACAGCGAGCTTGTGAGCTTTCTGGGAACCTGGTGGTGTAGCAGGCACCTCAGGAGCTTTGGGTCCTTCCACTTCTCTTGCCACTTTCTCCTTTCAGCCCTTGCTGCTTCTTAGAGATGGGGAACATCCTGAGTGTGCCCTTCGGGAGACAAGCAGCAGAAGTGGCCTCCCCACTGCCCAATCCTGATCATGCACAACATCAAGCCGAGGGCCTTTATTGATGAGAGGTCTCAACAAATGCTTGAAAAATGATAATAATGAGATCTGAGACCAGTGCGTCATTTTCAACTCATAAAGTGCTTTCGATACCAGTGTCCCTGTTGACTTTCACAGCAATTTGAGGGGAATTTATTATTATGCCCACTTGACAGATGGGGAAATTCAGGCTCAGTGTAATTACTTGACTTTCTCACAGTCACACATCTTATTAGGATTTGAACTGAGATTTCAACCCACATTCTCTATCGAAAGCCTGTGCTCTTTTGAACATACCAAGAATAGAAAGATGCATTCTTTTAAGAAGAATGAGGAACGGGACAGACATTCTTGTTAAAGAAATACAGCCCAGTGAAATTGCATTTAAGTTCTTTGACCTTTAAAGTGAGACCAAGGTTGCCAGAGGTGAGAACTGTTTTACCGTTTTGTGTTTGTAGCATGTGATGATTTTCCAAGTGCTTCCACATCTTGACTTGATGTGATTTGCAGCTCACCACAGCTCTGTGGGGGAGGCAGCCAAACATCGCTATCCTCACACCATGGAGGAGAAGAGTGAAGAAGCTATGAGGCTAAGTGACCTGCCTGGGGTCAGAGAGGGCACTCCAAGAAACCGGAAGTTCCTGACCCATCACCGCAGCTCATGGATGTACCAGGGGATTCTTTTTATTGCTTTTACAGAAAAACCTCAGTGTACTAGAAACAAAGTCATAGATTTCATAGTGGTTTGCTTTTTTTAACTTCATGCTTACCTCTCAGTTGAAAGTCAAAGATCACAAATTAGTTGGAGCAAACAGTGGCATTCATCTAAAGAGCAGTCACTGGAAATCGGTACCGGGGCCAGCATAGCCCCACCACAGCCCCGCCCCCATCTTGACATTCAGTCCCAGCACCGTGGTCTTGGCAACGCTGAGTCATGGAAGTGAATGATCACATTTCATAGGTATTCTCAGTAATGAAGGTGGAAATGTAAGGGGTCTGGGCCTTCAGTTACCTGAAGAGCCAAAGGCACAGACAGCATCTTGTATTTCTCTGGACATGACTGCCAGTAGCACGTTTGGGTGTGTATGGCTCTGTGCCACCTCTCTAGGAACAACAGTGAGTGATGAGTGTGGCTGAAGGCAGTTGTGGCTGTGGGGGGAGGATGTCAGGATTACCCAGTCAGCCTTATCAGTTAGGAATCAGGTTTTTGGATCTCCCATCTGTATCGCTTATTTGTTGCTATGACTCAGTGCTTTAAAACAACACTTTCTTTTTGCTCCTCTTGGGCGTTGGGATCCATCCCAAGGCTTTGGTTAGGGTATTTTTCCTCCGCCAGGGCCAGTGGACCACCCAGGGCAAGAGCCATGGTGATGGCAGAAGCACAATAGCCCAGCCAAGCTGCTCAGCACATGAAGGTCTGCCTCTTCATGTGTCACATTTGCAAACATTTTACTGGCCAAAGCCAACCTCAGTGGGCCTGGGAAATCTGCTCTGCCCACTCCAGTGAGCCCAGAAGGGAGTGAATATTGACTGAATTATCCAAACTAACATGTCATCTGCCTGACTCCAGCATCCTATTTCTTAATTGACTCTAACTCAGAGGGAGAAAAGAGATATGATTAATCAGAATAGAAATTCCCCTGAATCCTCTAGGAGCGAGAGGGAGAAAAAGAAAGAGAGAGAGGAGAGAGAGAGAGAGAAAAAAAAAGAAAAGAGAGAGAGAAAGAGAGAAAGAGAGGAGAGAGAGATAGGAGAGAGAGATAGGAGAGAGAGAGAAAGAGGGAGAGAGAGAGAGAGAGGGGAGAGAGAGAGAAGGGAAGAAGGAAAGGACTTAGGGAAGGGAGACTGGGCAGGCAGTGTGGCTTCTCCCCCTGAGGTGCTATGGGTCTGAGGACCAGCAGGTCCTGGGGAGTGGCTTGAGGAGCCACAGGACAGGAGGGCAGGACAAGGATAAAAAAGCAAAACAAAAACAAAACAAAACAAAAAACACAACAAAGCAAAACAAACAAACAAAAAAACAAAACACAGAAGCATCAGAGCCGAGTGAACTGGGTTCAAATCCCTGTTTCTCTGAGTGTGCCACTTACCTCTCAAGTCCTCAGTTTCCTCATCTATAGAAGGAGGATAATGCCACATGCCTCGAGGCAGGTAAATGTGCAGGGAGAGGAGGCAGAAAGCCAGGACCACTTGGTAAAGGAGTTTTGGCTCTGAAAGGAAGGCTGGAAATGCACTAATATTTAAGAAGGTTTGGTTTCTTTATAGGAAAATGGCACTAGGATAAGTTTGTAAGTAAAACAGAAGGAGATGGTGAGGTTGAATGAGGATATCTTCAATTTCAACTAGTTAGAATTTCCCCCAGGTCCTTCATTTCTTCAAGAAATGTTTGCTGAGCTACCACCATGTGCCAGGCACCAGTCTAGGTGCTGGGACAACAACAGTGAATAAAACAGGTAAAGAGTCACAGCCCTTGTGGTCAGATGGGGGGCTGGTCTTTATTAGGCATTTATTACTATATACATATTTCAGGCACTGTGCTGGGCTTGACATCCACCATTGTAAGATGGGTACTATTGTATTACGTTTACTTTGAAGATGAGAAAACTGAGACTCAGAATAAATAACTTCCCAGTGCCCATCTGCAGCCAGTAAGAGGCACAGGCGATGCTGCTCGATATTAGAACCTTCTTACTCTCACATCCCAGACACCAAGATGGCAGTTTGCAAGCCTCTGAGACTCCTGGAGGAACGTGGGAAACTAGGAGATGAAGTGAAAAGGGTTTCTAATGACTAGTGATGGGATGGGGGCTGCATCCTGATGGGAGCAGAGGTACTGGGCTGGGGATTTCAAGGTGGGTACGGAGCATGGGTGAGAGTCCTGGCAGCAGGGGAAGTTCCTTCCAGGCCTGTCCAGAGATGCAGAGGGGCCTAGTAGCCCTTTCTTAAGAGTCAGGGAGCTGGGATTATTCCAGAGAGCATACTGTGAGCTGCTTCATCCTTAAAGCCCAGCCAGCTCCCATCACGAGTGTCAAATGCCTAAAGATAACGGGACTGAGGCCTGCCTGAAATCAAAAAGAAATCTGGAACAGATGTTAGAAAAACCTTTTTTTTTGTTTTTACTTTGAACGTGAGGATAAGCCTAGCGATTATTGGCAGAACTCTGGCACATATCAGAAACAATTAGCTGCTTGGCCTGAGACCCAATAGAATCCCTGGCTTCCTTTTACTTCCTTCCCAGCTCAAGCTAGACATGCCTTAAAGGACTAGACGTGGCCCTCCCAATGGGTAGATGGAACCCATGCCTCCATTCGGTTTGGCTTTCAAGGCCCTGGCTTTGCTCCCCTGACCCACTGTCTTCCTTACCTTTCATCTCTAATTCCCCCCTCCTACTATCACGCAAGCTTGGCAGGTGCACACATGCACCCTCACACACACCAGGCACACACAACTGCCAATCTTGGCAACTGCGGTCATTCTAACCCATGCAGGGACAGCCAGAGACTTAGAATCTTATTCACCAAGGTCTCTCAAAGACTCGTTCTGTGCAATTTACTCTCAGACACTCCAGCTGAATGGGCTTTTGTCTGGGGACCGCTTTGGAAGTTCCGTGAGTGTAGGGTTCATGGAGACTCTTAGTTGAGCACCTACTGTGTGCCAGACACTCTGTAAGCATATTCCAATTATAAGCATAGACCATTGTCCAGGGTCTCTCTAGCCTGCGGGCCTAGATGGGGGTCTCTGTGGTGGTCGTATCTCATGTTTCATTGGCTCCTGGTCCTGTTTGGAGGGCCTCAGGAGTGTTACCCAGCAGCTCCCGAACCACCTGCTTGGCTGTTATGGACATGTGACCTGTGTCAGAGTTTTCCCCTCCTGCCCTCCTGCCCATGCAGTTGTTAGAGCTGTGACATCAGTGACTAGGGCCAGGTCCCCAAATTCTCTTCAGAGGCTGGAACATGACTATACCTAGAAGGACTTCCTTCCATCCACCCCCTACCCCCATCTGTATTGTTTGGACCACTGACTGCGTTGGTTATGGACCACGTTTTATCAAGACCTTCTGGAAATTCATTCTTCTCTCTTCTGCCTGCAGCTCCTCTCTCCATGGGGCTCAGACTAAAGTTCCTTTAGCTAGACTGGGTGACCAAGATCCCCAACAGATGTCATCTTGTCATCGCCTTCCATGTTTTTGCCCCTACCTTCCTCCTGCTTTTATTTCCTTCTCTCCATGCCAAGGGAAGCCCATGTTCCCTGCCCCACACCTCTGGACAAGCCAAAATGTGTCTGACTCTAAGTACCAGTGGTATGTACCACTTACTCTCAGTGTAGATTACATTGACTCCTCACAGCAATCCTGTGAGGAGGTTGGCCATATAATTTTGTGGTCCAAATTAGGGGGTAGAGGCTGAAAGCAACTGAGGAAAGATCACTGGACTGTGCTCCAAGAGCCCTGGGTCCTAGACCCAGTTTTGCCACGAATCCCAATGTGACCTTGGGCAAATGGGTTCTCCTCTGTGGTTTCCAAGCTCCTACCCATGAACTGGGGCAGCAAGAAGATGGCTCCCCAAAGTCCCTTCCCGCTCTAACAAGAGTGATGCCTCATTCAAGAACAGACTACAAGGATGTTCTTGGCAGTTTCCTTGCCCACCTGGACCTTGGCCACACACTCCTTAAATATCTTCAACATGTATATTCAGTGCTTGAAAGACTGAGTCAACCTCAGTATCTCTCTCTGCCCAAATGGCCAGGTTGAGAGCCTTGCTGTTCTCTGCATTATCCTTCATTTTCACTTTGGCCTTACTGAATGAACGGGTCCCAGTTCCTGCGGATTTCCTCTCGACAGCTCTGTCCTCACTCTCTCCACTTCAGCCACACCTGGCCTCTTTGTGAATTTTTGTTACACTAGACACACTCTAGCCTCGGGGCTGCTTCCTCTCCCCAGACACACTTGTCCCAGATACCTGCAGAGCTTGATTCCTCATCCTTCTGGTCTTTGCTCAAATGTGACCATATTAATGAGGTCTTCTCTTTAATCTCTTTACAACTATCCCCCACACCACTACTCCTCTCCCCCTTTCTGGCTTTATTTCCCCCCCAGCACTTATTACCATCTGACATTCTATACGTTTTACTTATATTTTTGAAACGTATTGCCTCTCTCTGCACATTGGGATGTAAGCTCCAGATAGGCAGGAGATTTCGCCACTTTTGTTCATCTTTGTGCCTTTAGTATCTAGAACCTGGGCTAAGACACCACACAGTTCCAGGAGGCACCTTTCACAGGTAATATAATGTAGAATACAATGTAGTGGCTCTACCTGAAACAGTGCCTGGCACATAGTTGGCACTTAGTAGATATAATTTTGTGGCATGAATAAGCTGTGTATTCTTGGCACAATTAAATCTTTCAGAAGTAGAAAGCAATACCCATACTTGAGTATCCCATTCAAAGGCAATAGAGGCATGAAACTGGATGACACAGCCTTAGGATTTAAATAGAAACTTTTTTTCCCCCAAAGATGTAGAACAGCCTTTTCTTCATCCTCACCTCTGTACCAAGAGATTTAATAATAATAAAGGGCACTGGAGGCCTATGAGAATGTCAGTTAACACAGAGATTCAAGTGTATTCATTGTCGTCAGTGGAAGACAATTCTCATGGATCTCTTGTATTTATGAATGTCTGGTGAGCAGAGGCACTGACTGCCTTTATTCTGGACTAGCTTTTCAAGGATGTTTGTACAGCTAACAGACTTGATAGACAGAGATGTTGCCTCCTTCTGGAACAATGGATAGGCAGAATGGCTACCCGTTATAAAAGATGAAGTGTCCCTAAGCTGAGAGATAGATGCTCTCCTGTGGTGCACTCCGGAACCTGTACAGGTCTCATCTGGCTCACTTTGCATCAGCTTGTGAGAATGAGGGCTCCGGGTAACAGCACAGATGCTACTAATACTCTGGCTGTTTTGTTGGAGTCTCTTCTCTTCCATTAGCATCCATGGAACATGCCTAACTCCTAACTTGTTAGCTCACAAGGAGGATAAAACCTCAGATTCTTCACAGTTCTTGCCACCCATTCATTCTTGTTTCCATTTAACACTTCAAACATCTTTTACTGGGCTAATTAAAAAAAATGAATATGTTTGCTGTGAGAATTTTGAATAACACAAAAATTTAAAAAGCTTTAAAAACAAAAGCTCCTTTTCCCATTCCTTCTCCCCATAGACAGCCTGTCAGTAGTTGGTACATATCTTTCCAAACTCTTGTGCATAGACACATAATCTTCTCTCATGTGCATGCTGTCTCTTCCTCTCTCTCAGACTTATATTCACACTCACTGGTTAAATTTGGATTTTTTTTTAATTAAGAAAACTGGTACTTGAAAGGCTATTATGGGCACCCCTCTCTGTTAGTACGTACGGTCCTGCTGCCTTCCTTTAAACAACAGCGTATTTCCCCATCCTGTGGGTCTGCACAGGCCTGTGGTTTCTATGAACCTAGTTTCTGTGCAAAGCATGGGAGATACACAAGGTAGAGCCATTTTGATGCAGGCATTTTGACTATAAATATTTAAAAAAGAATTATGCTAATGCTGCTGAATTGCTACTATGAAAACATTTTTCAGCCCCAAAAGGCCTTAGCCAATTCAAATCCTTGACTTATTTTGGTTGTTAAACTATTAAATAAACCATCTCTATTTGGGGGGCTTAATTGTAGATTACGAAAATTACATTTATTTTCATCATTTTTTTTTTTTTTTTTTGTCCATGAAAACTGTGCAATAGAGATCTGATTTATGGAGAAGTTTTTGATCTATGTCAAGTTATCCTGATTATAGATTTGGCTTTAGTGAGTTTACTGGTCATTACTTTTATCAAGTTCAATTTTCCTGGGTCAACTTGTATTATAACCACATGTTACCATTCCTATTATTATCCATTTTATTTTATGTTAATGATTTTTCCAGATAATATTCATTAGTACTCAGATAAAAGATTTTATAATAATAATATAGGGAATTCTGGCAAAAGTTGTGAGCAATCCCACTAGGGGTTCCAGAATGGCTTTATGACCCTGGACTGAACTATTACACGGTGAGTCCCAATTACCTCTCTGGTTCCCATCTCTGTATATGGTATGTTCTCACTGTGCCCCTTACTAGACCAATAGCAAATGGAAGAGAAAATGTGTGGAATTAAATATCCTTGTGATCAAAATGGTAGGGCCCAAACATCCCTCTTTGTGTACATAAATATAAGATATGGTTCCTGCTCACTCTAGGTATACAAGGAAGATACAAAAGAGAAGAGTAAATCACCCAAGCTAAGGGCTAACAGAATTAAACTCAGTGCTCTATGAACATAGGAGAATATTCAACTATCCCTTCTTGAATAAGTTAAAATGGGAACCACAGCTATGGTCACCAGCCCATCCTAATACGGAAAAGTGTGATTTCACAAAGTGCTTCAGGAAAAAGATTGAAATATCTTGATTTTGGCAGGGGGGGGAAAAAAGCTCTTTTGGTTAACTTTTAGTAAGCTAGAACTTTTCAATTACCTATAATCCTCCCTCCCTGCCCCCTTGCCCTTTCTTGAACACTGTTAATCTGGGTTGAACTGTACTGCCCAGGGGGTCTAAGAGAAGTGCCCTTGAGCTGACTGAACGTTTGGCTTTAGGGACAGGAAGACACTTATAAGGTGCTGTGTCTTTTAGACACAACAGGCTAAGTCATATTTCTTTGTCTCTTTTTCTAAACTGAGTATCTATTAATACAAAACCTTGCCCGGTACTGGGGCACGGAGGGCTGGGCAGGAGAGGCTCCCTGTGCTGCTGAGAAAGCTTTCAAGTCCATTATCCCCTGGGGCACAGCAGGAGCCAAAGTGGGTGTCATTACAGGCCTCTAAAAAGCTGGTCTGCATCCCACCAGAGACACACAAAAAACGGTTAATTACCAAGATGAGCTGGCTGAACAAAGGACCAAAGACAAGAAATTGTAAAAGGTAGAAAAAAGAAACAGCCAAGACAAGATAAGTTGGAACCAGATGGCAGTTCCCTAAACAATAAATGCAGTCGGAAATTTTGGGGCCTCTCTGTAATTGTGGGAGCCATGAGGGAAAAGGAGCTTTTAGAATACCATTAAGATAGGAATCTTCAAACCATGGCTGGTCCTAAATCCTGCAGAGCCAAGTCTGGAAAGAAGGGGTTCCCCTGGACTTCCAGGCAGGATTCTTTCTATCCACCCCACAGGCTTCCTTATCTCTTTAGATATTTAAGGAGAATACTATAAGCTTCTTATCTTTTGGAATCAGCCAACTTATTAGCAATAAGAGCAATTCATTGCCTTGCCTTTCCTGGCTTGTTTATGTGTGACATTTGTCATAGGAACCTTTCTTAGCAAAACCACTTTATAGATGTGTCTATGGCAGACCTGCAAGAGGGCACAGCCTGAAACTGTGGACTGAGTTTGGTACTAGGACACAGGTCCACCATGAAATCATTAATGGGTTGTGTGCTGTGAGCAAATCTAAGACAGAAAGAATATTGAAATCAAAAGAAGACTTGGATTTAGATCTTAGCTTTGCCACTTATTTGCTGTGAGAACTTGGGGAGTCACTTCACCCCTCAAAGCCCCCATTTTCTTCTTTATAAAGTGGGTACAATAATACCTGCCACAAAGGGTGAGGGGGGTGAAATGGCTCCAATTCTAGGCCTCCTTTCACTCCATCCTCGTTGTCTCTGATGAGTCCAGTGGCTCCAAGGCACTTGTATTAAGGGAACTCCCTAAATGTGACAAAGGTGTCCTCAATAGGAGTGGTAATGACAAGGATGGGAGTACAAACTTAAGCTTAGATTTAGCCCCCCAAAGTAGGGGACTTGACAATCAGGGTATATGGAGACACTCCTCAGACAACTGTGGGTTTGTTACACCAGGAAGTCTGAGAATGATTTCTCTCACCCAATATTTATACTGATTATCGATTGTATAGGTGGGTGCCTCGCTCTTTTAGATTCCTCATGAATGGGCCAGATAATTAATTTTATGTCATATGTCATTTACTAACACTCCTAGGCAATCTATCAACAAACACTTTTATCAGAAGTTATATTCATTATAATATTTGATTAAGAGGTTAACAGATACCTAACATTACATGGCTAGTCTAGAGATAAACCTTGGGAATTTCCGGGTGACTTCAGTCTGCAAAATTTGTTTGCAGCCTCTCTCCTCTCTGCCAACACCTCCCTCCACACCTGTGATACCCTCAAGTCTGGCCAGTTGCCTGTTGCAGGGGTTGCCTGTTGGTGGGCCCCCAAAAGATATGCCCACCCAGAACTTGTGAATGGGAACTTACTTGGAAAAAGGGTCTTTGCAGATGGAATTAAGTTAAAAATCTCAAATGAGATCATCCGGGGTTACCTCAGGGGATGCTAAATCCAATGACAAGTGTCCTTACAAAAGGCAGAAAGGAAAAGATATGGCCAGAAAAGAGGCAAAGGCATGTAAAGGCAGAGACAAAGATGAGTGATGTAGCCACAAGGAAAGCTGACAACCACCAGAGCGGAAGAGGCTAAAGGGGTTCTCTCCTAAAGCCTTCAGAAGGAGTGCTGCTGCTGACACCTTGATTTTGGACTTTTAACCTCCAGAACTGTGAGAATAATTGTCCATTGTTTCAGGCCACATAGTTTGTGATCATTTGTTGTGGCAGTCATAGGAACCTAATAATACGCCAGTCTCTCTAGGCCGTGTTCTCTTCCAACCCTCTCTCCAGTATCATAGCCTGGGAGGGTAATTTATAGCACAGTGGGGTTACTATCCTGTCTCTTTTCCACTTACTTTCAATTTTCCTCTTTAACTCAGAAAGGGGTTCCTCTCCCAACGTTCTATCTGCTCACCCAGTTCTCCAAGTCCACTCTTTTTTCTATTACTTCCTTACAATCCAACTTTATTGAGCTTACTTTATATTTTAACATTCAGAGGTCTCAGACACATGCATCTCAGCCTCATCTTTCCAAACTGAAGATACCTGTGCTTAGCTAAGCTGCAGTTAGCAGGCACCTCCCCATCCCTGTGCCTATCATAGATGGTCATCTAGAGCATTTTAGCTCTACAGCACCATGGCAGGGGGACTTCCTATAACACCTGCTCACCTACTCACCTATTCACAGGCTAGGAGCTCGCCAACCCTAGGGCAGCCTGTCTGGCCAAGTTCTGTCTGCCTGTTAAGACCTTGTATTGGCCGGACATTGAGCCCAAACTGCTTGCTTGTCTGTAACTTCACCCACTGCTCTTTTCTCCCCATCTGAAGTTACATAGGACAAGCAGGCTTCCGATATTTGCAGAGTGCTGGCTGTCATCATCCCTCAGTTCTCTTGGTCTCATGGTGAACAGCCTGCTTTATCTAGGTTGTCTGTGCCAGATATGCTTTCTGTTACCCTTCTAGATGCAGTGAACTCTCCTCTGCAGCGTCTTCTCTAGCCCAGGCGCCTCAATTGCTGCTCCGGTGATAATAAGCTCTCTAGGCCCTCACACCACAGCCCTCGGGGAAGGACTCGGACAACCACTGTTCTTCTGCCTGTTTGTTCCTCTTCCTTTTTGGAAGAGCCTGTGTTCCTCTCCTTGTGATTCCAACAGGGAATATCAAGGGTGTCAACATTCTCACCACATGGAGAACACCCCATCTCCGGGGCACAGTGTGGTAGGATGGACTCTTGCAGGGATTTATTCATGATCAGGAACTCTTGCTATCATGTAAGCCTGAGCCCCTTGGGGGCCACCTTTCCCACCAATCCTGGGAGAGGCAATTGTAGAGAATGCTGCTGGCTCAACAGAAAACAACTGAGAAAGAGAGGGCTGGTCGAGTGTCTCAGTTGGTTAAGAGCTGAGCTCTGAGCAACAGCAGTTCGATGCCCAGCCCGAGGTGAGCAGCCGCTGAGCTGCCAACAGGTGGCAAGATGGCTCAGCTAATAAATAAATAAATAAATAAATAAATAAATAAATAAATAGTATGAAACAACCCATCCTCCCAGACACATAGTTTAAAAAAAAAAAAAAAGATGAGTAAGAGAGAGACTGACTCTGAAGATGTGCTTGGAACATCTGGACTCAACAGTGTTTGATGTGAAACGACGCCTGGGCTTTTCAGTTGAGAGACTACTAATCTCATTTTTGCTTAAGCTAGTTTGGCTTGTGTTGCTGCCTTTGCAAGTGAGAGCCTTGACCAACACATCCAGTCTAGCCAGTGCTCCCCTATGGACCACCCAGGAAGGACTGGCTGTGTTTGATCTTGGGCATTGCCAAACCTCCTTGCTTCTTTCTGACTTTGCCATTAGTCAAGGTCAAGTAGATTCCTTCCTTTACGACAGCCCAACCACTGATATCCCCTTGATTCACACTGGTCATTTGCAACCCAGTTTTCAGTCAGAGTGCCCCACCCTTCCCTGCCTCCTAAACCCCATCTCTGGGCTCTACTCTATTAGATTGCTTGTGTAGAGAGGTGTCCCCATACCATCTCCAAGGTCCTGTCCTCCAAGCCCAAAGAGAGTCCTTTTGGCCTAGTCGGTGTCTCTGCATTCCTCAAATGGGAGCCAGACTGCAGAAGCTCTAAGAAAGCCTGTGCATGCAAGGAAAGAAGCATTGCCTTCATTCAATCCAATTTAACCATAAGAATAACAGCACTGAAAAAACAATCTTTAGCAATCAATGCTGTGATGAGTTATACAGCAAATCATAAGCATCACCCCCAAATATTATGTCTACAGGAAATGGCCTTATACAGCTAATTGTTAACTGGGAAAACTTTCATTAATTCAAACGGGTCAACATTTTAAATGATACTGTCATATAAATGTGATGTGAAGGTTTACGTGCATCTCACTCTAAGGTATCCCTTTTTCTTTTTTTTGAGAAGCCGACTAATGCTGCATTATGTTTTATTGTGCAATAAAATTATGTGCTAAAATTATGCTCATAAATGTACGCAAATGTAAACCAAGCTATTAGTTATGTTTTCACAGATAAAAGTCATTAGCATAGCTATCAAACTCTTCTCCCATTTGAATAACAGAATTATGTCTGGAGTTTCTGGCTGGCTTGCTGGGGCTCCGTCTTGGAAAGAATAAGTGTAAATCTTGCTGCCTGTTGGTTATGTGGGAGCAAGTACCCTGACCTGACTTCCACCTGCTGAGGCCGACTCTGTATGGAGCCCGCTGGGGTCACTAGCTGAAGAAGGACCCTTTCAGCCTCTCACAGCATCTCCCATCCCTGGGAAGTCATTCTTAACACCTCCCCACCTACTTCCTGCTAATTAGACTTATTGAAAAACAATTGCAGATCTTTGGAGATTTCAGGAGGCTGACAGCATCTTTTAGCAACAGTCACAAGGAAACAAAGTTTCATGTATAATTCATGAAGTGCATGGTCATCCTGGTGGGAAATTATCTCCTGACAGACTAGGCGGTGGTGGTGTCCTGTCAGAATGGCCTACAGTGTATAATTAAAACCTGAACAGAACAAATTAATGCTGATTACTTTATAAACAGTTTGAAAGCTTGAATTCTGTTCCCTGTCTTGGAAGAAGAAAACAGATATTTCATAAATGTGTAGATGTCCCCCCCGCCCCCCAATAGTTCTGCTAATAAAGGACCCTTGAATAGATATTATAGTTAACATTCTTTGTCCTCAAACTTGCTTCCATGGAGCTCATCTGAAGTAAGTCGGACACCAAACCAGAAATTTGGCAGGTGCTAAATGTCCCTGCTGAGTGTGTCCGTCCCTCTCCTATAAATGTTTGTCTGTCTGTCCGGGCTGATAAAAACTTCAGCATCCACAGAATATGAGCATTGTAAGGTCCCAACCAGCTCAGTTAATCATACCCTTATTTTAGAGATCACAAAACTGAGGTCAGTGAAAGAGAGTGAGTAGCCCTAGGTCAAGCTGAGTTATGAGGAGATCACTAGATTGCTAACACAGAGTTCCTTCCAGGGCCTTGTATTTGGAACAATAGCAGCAATATTAAATTAATATTTTTGAATACTTATCATGTACCACGCTCTAGCTAAAATCTTATTGAATTCTCACAACATACTATTATTATCCACACTTTACCGATGGGAAACTGAGGCTCAGAGACATTCAGGTGCTTGCCAAGATGTCTCATTTGGTTGAAGAATTGACCAATAAATGAATGACCAAGGACCATGTTATTTTCCCTCCATCCTCACAGATGCCAACCTTCCCCAAGCCCTGCTCCACTTTATCCTGAATCATTCCACCCAATTTCTAAGCGGTCTGTCTCACTGCCTCCAACTCTCATCTCTTCACGTGGGTTCTCCACAACTCAGCCAGCACTAGCTTTTAAAAATAGAAATCTATCATTTCACATTCTGGTGTAAGATAATCATTTCACTAAATCACTATTTAGCTTCTACCATTTGCCAGGCACAGTGCTAGGGACTGTTTATGTATTGGTGACTAAAACAGACATGGTGCACATGCTCATGGAGCTTACAGTGGGTCAAGGGGACAGATGATGGCTTCCCATTGCCCTTGGGTCAAGGTCCAAATTCCTAAACATAGTTTAAGAGGCTCAGCAAACCCTGAGCTGGTTTTCTTTTTTTTTTTTTAATTAATTTTTCAGTTACAGTTGACATATGATATTATATTAGTTTCAGAAATACAACATAGTGATTAGACACGTACATAACTAATGAAGTGATCATCCCAAAAGATCTAGTACTCATCTGACACCATTCATAGTTATCGACTATATTCCCTATGTTGTATTATTGTATCCCCTATGTATCCCCGTGACTATTTTTATAACTGGCAATTTGTACTTCTTAATTCCTTTCACCTTTTTTACTCATCCCCCCAACCTCCTCCCATCTGGCGACCGTCAGTTTGTTCCCTGTATCTATGAGTTTGTTTCTGTTTTGTTTGTTGTTTTCATTTTTTTAGATTCCTTATACTATAAGTGAGATCATATGGTATTTGTCTTTCTCTGTCTGACTGATTTCAGTTAGTATTAATACCCTCTAGTTCAACCCATGTTGTCACAATGAGTAATATTCAATATGTTCATTGTAGCATTAGGTACAATAGCCAAAATATGAAAGCAACCTAAGTGTCCCTTGATAGATTAATGCATAAAGAAAGAGTGGCACAGGCCACCTGTTAGGTATAAACCAGGTGTTTAATTACTAGATGGTAAGGCATGCATTTGATTAGCATCAGTACTACCAGTTTTCCAAAGTGGTTGTACCAATTCATGCTCCTGTCATCAATGTACAGACTGACATTCCAGTGGCTCCATACCTCCAGCTCCCCTGCTCCTAGGCAATCCAAGCGGGAGTGGTAGAGCCTGTGAGGAGGCAGGAGGCATCCCCTGTGGCCCTGACCGTCAGGGCTTCCTCAGCCCACAGAGGCTCCCAGCCTTCCAACCTGGTCACCAGCTCAGGGTGTGATCTTGGCCAAATCCTTCTGCTTTTATCTCCCTTTCCTCATCTATAAAATGAGAATGAAGATTCCTGCTTTATTCAAGGTGATTCTGACAATCAAATAACATGAAAAATCTTTTCACGGCAAAAACCACACAAGTAAAGAGCCATTAACTATGCTTGGATAAACACATATAGCCTGGGCATGTGATCTATTCTGCCCTCCACCTCAGCTTTTTCTGCAAGGCTATACTAAAATGCTAGCCAGTACTTGCATTTATTTTCATTATCTTATTCCCTTTACCACCGGTACGCACACTTCAGTAAGTGCAGACAAGGACTGTGGAACCTGGCCCATTTGCAGACAGCCACCTCCATTTCTACAGAGGTCAGAGGTGGTATGCTTGGTCTGCCATGGCCAAGGAAGTCCCTGGTCTTCTCTAGGCTCAGGCAGAATTCTCCCTCTTACTCATGCTTTGGCAAAAGGCTGGAGGCTGATGAAGACAAGGCTTGATTTCTTGCAGTGTTTCCTAGTTGACCTTTTAGAGTCTAGGAGGGAAGTCTGTTGCCCGATAAGAGGCAGCATCCATGTGTATGAAGAAGAACTTGAAGGCCAGAGCCACCATGAAGATTGTCCTGGGTTTAGAATATCTTTGGCCCTGCTGGTGCCAGGAACAGCCTTTGCACAGCTGAACTGAAGAGAATAAGCGTGACTCATAGGCTGATTCACAGCAATTGTTCTGGAGATGCATTGTACACCTCTGGGATGTGCCATTCATATCCTATTCTTTGTAGATTTGTAACTTATATTACTTTCCTGGTAGGTGGCAGGTAAGCAAGTTACCTTGATAAAGGAATGCCTTTTTCTAACTTGTACAAAGCATCCCAGAAGTGGGTGGTGGTGTTGATCAGATGTGGAGTCCCTTTACCCATCTACCCCCCCAGTTATAGAATTCACTCCCCGCCCTCTCTCCGGCTACTCTGTGGCTTTTCTTCTCCTCAAGGCAATGCCTGACCCCAGTTTGCCAGGCCTAATGAGTTGGGCTCACACACTCCTTAGCCAGAGCCAACCTCTGCCTGAGGGAAGAGTGGACTCAGGGTCCAAGCCAACTAAGTGAAGTTCTCAGCTAAAAGATTTATAAAACAAAACAACAACAACAACAACAACAAAACAACGCCTTTCTTCTGGGACAATCTAGGGAGTAAATGCTAGATGCTAGCACTGGCTCATCCTCAACTTGCCCAGGTATAGGAATCTCATTGTGGAGTAAGATATTCACCTCTGTGCTTGGAGCCGGAACTCCTTCTCCTTCCTGGACTTCCTCCCTCCAGCTGTGTGGAGAGAGTTTTGACCAGGGAACTGAAACCTGGGCAATTCACCTCCCCTTTCTGGGATGCCGTGTGTCTGTGTACAAGTGCTTGTGCGCCACACACTGATGGCAGGGTAAAGTGTATGATCTCAAATCATACCTTTTCTGTATTAAATTCTATCCCAGGTGCCTGGTGCATTTTTTTCACCCCTCCGGGTCTCAATTTCTTTTCTTGGGCTATGTGTTCAAAGTGCACTGCTGGCCTGGTTCCTCCCCCTTTGAATTCTCCCTCTGCCATTACTTCTATTAGCCTCTGACTTCATGTTAATTTACTCTGAGGTGGGGGTGAGGGGCGGGGTTGTGCTTGCTGTGCAGACAGCTCCTCCTCAGGCTCTGTCTTCTGTAAATTAAATGCATGCTGTCAATTTTTACATTTCTTGGCATTGACTCTTTACCAGCACTTTAAGTGAAATCTTCAGATTATTTTATTCATTTCCCCCCCTTGTGAGTGCGAGATCTTTGGCATACCAGCAATATTTAAGTGCCAAGACTGTGTAGTTACAGAGGGGTGCGTGCATTAGAGCGCTTGACGAGGGAGAGGGGAGAAAGCTGCAGAAGATGCTGAGAGGGTATCTGTTCTCTGTCTTAGCAAAGAGCAAGTGGAGATATGCACGCACTTCAGCCCAGGAATGGAGATTAGACACCAGGGAGCATTTATGGAGAAGCAGGAATGTGGACTTGCAAAGTCTGTCTGCATGAAAGCATTCACGCATCCCTGGATGCCAGCTCCCCGTGAGGCATGGTGCCCAGTGCTGTGAATCCAGACATGAGCACGACTCAGAGCCCTTGCCCTCAAGGAACTTACAGTAGAGGTTGGAAGAGAGAATTAAACAACTCTGCTTACAGCTCTGGGGGAGCAAAGAGTTTTTTAAACAAGACTTGAAACCTAAAAGCCATAGAAGAAGGGATTGATACACTTGAAGATATCAACACTATAAAGTTCTGTATAATGAAAGAAAATAAACAGTTCATTAGTAAGCAAAAATTAGTAGAAAATTTTAGGACATATAACACACAAAGGATGTTCAACCATGTTGTATAGAAGGCCTACACATCAATAAATAGAAAAATGGGCAAAGGATATATATTAGTTATCTACTGCTATATAAAAAATTACCCCCAAATTTGGTGGTTTCAAGTCTTTATTATTTCATAGCTTCTGTAAATCAGGAATCCAGGCCTGACTGTATTGAATCTTCTTGCTCGAGGCTCCCACAAAGCTGCCATGAAGGTGTGGGCTGGAGTTGCAGTCACCTCAAGCTCTACTGGGGAAGGACCCACTTTCAAGTTCATTCACATGGTTGTTATTGGGATTCTGTTCCTTAAAAGTTGTTGCACCCAGAGCCTCAGTTCCTTGCTGGCTGTTGGCCAGAAGCCATGCTCAGTTCCTTGCCATGAGCATCTCTACAGGACAGCTCAAAATATGGCAGCGAGCTTCATCAGACCGAAGGAGAGCCAGAAAGAGAGAAAGAGTGCTAACAAGGTGGAAGTCACAGTGTTTCATAACCTAACATTGGAAGTGACCAAGTATCACCTTTGCCTACTCATTAGTGACAAGTCACTAGGTCCTTAAGGGCGGGGGGCGGGGGAGGCAGGGGGCGGGTCTCCACAAGGGCGTGAATACCAAGGGATGAGGACCATCAGGGGTCATTTGGAAGTATTGCCTACCACAGGATACAAATGTGCAATCCATGGACAGAGAAATATCCTATAAACTTATGAAAAGATATTTAGCTTCACTAATAATGAAGAAAATGCAAATTAAAATGATAAAGAGAAGTCATGCTTTATCCATCATATAAAAACTTTGATGACAGGGCCGGCTGAGTGGCACGTTGGGTAAGAGCTGGCTTGGGACGCCAGCGGCCCCGGTAGGGATGCCACATATGAGGGCCAGTGACACTGCCCTCTACAGCTAAGATGGTGAACAACAGCTCCACCTGGAGCTGGGCTACATGAGTCCTGGCGATGGTGTAGGCTGCAGCCCCTGCTGTAGTGGGCTGCCATAAGCTACAGTGAATGGCTAGCAGCCAGCGTGAGTGTCTGGCAGCCGAGTGGGCTGCGAATACCCGTGGTGAGCGGCCATCCAAAGGCCAGCGACCGATCTGCCTCATCTGGGAAGAGCTCATGGTAATACCAACATGGGCCAGTGAAGAAACTAGACTGAAGAACAAAAGGACAACAACTTGTCTGTTCCCTTTCCCCAATTCCCCAACGCTGTTTCCCTCCCCCAATTCCCCAATAAAAATCTTAAAAATATATATATATGATGACAAATCTAGTTTGCAAGAGCTTTGGGAAACAGGAATTGTTATACATTATTGGTAGAAGAAAACATTGGAAAACATTGATATTAAACATAAAGCTGCACATAACTTTTTAGCCAGTGTGGGAACTTCTACGAATCTATTGCAGAAAAAAATACAAGTGCACAAAGATTCATGTTCAAGAATGCTCATTGAAATAGTGCCTGTGATAGTGGAAAACTGGCAGCCACAGGCATGCCCATCTCTCAGATGGTTAAGTAAATTACAAGACATCTATTCTATGAATTCAAGCCAGAAATGATAAGAACGAAGTAGATGGAAAAATCTTAAAAACACAGTTTTTTAAGGAAAGAAAACAAATTGCAGAATAATCCGTATCATTCTATGTAAAAAACCACAACACCATTATTTTTCTATATGCACATATATTTGCATAGATATATATTGACAGTGTGGAGGAACACAGACCAAAGTGATGGTACCTCTAGGGGGAGTTAGAAAGGGGGAAGGATGGCTAAAGGGGGTTTTCCCTTGACCTGTGTAATCTTCACTTTTACACTAAGAATATGTACATGTATTATTTGCTTAGTTAAAAAAACAATAGCTGAAAAGAATGGGTATTTTAAAAACATACAATTACCATCACTGAAAATAGTACTATCAGGAAGTTCCTTTGAAAATTGGAAGTCTTTCCTCCCAGGAAGAGAGAGCTGACTGTAGTTGGGCCCTGAATGTTGTTGAGAAATACAAACTAGATGAGATCACAGAGACTTGAAACTAAACCAGCCTCATATTAAAGAGACAGAAGCCTGATTGACAAACAAATGGAGGGAACTCTGTGAACTTTTGGATCTGCTCCCCACGCTTCTCTGACATTGTCTCCTCTGTGCAAAATATAAAACAGGTTGGAAATGCTATATATCCCACACCTTTGCTTGGGATCAGTTAGAGCCTCAATGAATAATGGTGAGATTAAATGAGTATTTAGACCCTTTTCTATAACATCTGCAAGCCTGTCATTTCTGGTGAACTGTGGTGAAAACTATTGAAATATTCCCATACCGGTTAGTAAATAGTCATTTGTGCTAGACTGCTCCCCATCCACCCTCCACATCTGACATTTTTGCCACCTCCTAGACCTGCATCTCCCCACAAATCAGCAAGAAAAGAAAGAATGTTTGGCACACGTTGCTTCATAGGCCAGCATCAATTCTCATTGGTCAGTGCCAGCTATTGCCCTTGTTATATATGTATAAGTTTTAGGAAATTCTGGATGCTTGATGCATGGCATAGGTGATAAGGATGCCAACCTATGTAGAATATTAAAAGAAGGTACAGGGTTAGTGGACATGATAACATCTCTTTCCTTCTCCTCTTTAGATATAGGTCATAATGGTGATAGGAGGAATAGAATTGGAATGAGATAGGTGAACTTATTGTAATATTGGGGGCTATGATATTTTTTAAAAATGTCCCCTTGGGTTGGCTTAGCTTGGACATATCTGATAATACATTTCATGGTATTAACAATGCATCCTAAGCTTCCTTTGAATGGGCCAATATTAGTAGAATGGCAGTGCAACATAGGAGTGCTGTGGTGGGCGTAAAGTGCTATAGGAACCCAGACAAAAGGGTGAATCAGGGAAGGCTTCCTGGAGGAGGTGATACCTGAGCCTATCTGACCTTTGGAGACAAATAAGAATTAACCGGCTGAAAGGGTGAAGGAAGAGTGTTTCAAGCTATGAGAAAAGTGACTAGAGAAAAAAAAAATCTTGAGAGAGGTTTCACATGGCTGGAGAAAAGAGTGCATCATGAGCTGGGAGGAGGCTGGGCATAGAGGCCAGGACAGGTGTAGGTAGGTGGGAGACCTTGGTGACATAACTAATGCAGGGAGAAATGCACCTCACTGAGCCTAAGCAAAAGGGCCACGTTTCTCACCTTTCCTATGCTGCCTGAAAGCATCCCTTTATTCTTCATTATACTTGATTCTCCTCCTCCAAAATCAAACTCTGTCCCTTCCCACCTCTCTCCCTCCTTCCTCCCAAGGAACAGGTTGAATTTTGTACAAAAGCACTTATCAGGATGAGACTCTTAAGCAGCAACTGCATTTGAGTCTTCTCTGGCAAGGATGTAACCCATGGCTTTAAAATGACTGGCTTTGGATTTATAGGCCCTCGGTCCTTGACTCCAAGGGGCAGAGGGAATTCACCTGAGACAGATGAATTGGAGATTATGAAATTCTAGGTCTTGAAGGGTTTGTCTCAGGGGAGTGAGATGGACACTGCTGCCTTCCCCGAATCAGAGTCCTGGAGGCGGCCCCACCAGGCAGCCTGCAGACATTATCTTCTCTTCTGCCTGCTCCCTCTACTGGTCAGGGTGCTGGGAGGGGACGGACTCACCAGGCTCCCATGAGGACTGGGGCTTGTGATTTGTCTCTTCCAGTCAGAGTCTGGTGGTGAGAATTCTGACTGGTTTCATGTCTGTTTAGCTACTTTAAGGGTTACTGGGGACAGAGTGTTGTTCACATCTACAAAACGAGGAAAACAATAACCTCACAGAGCCCCTTTGTCAGCGCCCTGGGACCATGTGCAGCGGGAACAAGGTCCTTTTGTAACATTTACCCGCAACCTTTCTTGCAGCTCCTAGGAATACAGCCATTTTTACAGGAAGCCCGTGCTTTTGGTCTTGGGCAGACCTTGTGATGGACTTTGGGGTCATGTAAAAGGAACACCCAGCTCCTGCTTCCAAATAGGTTGAGAGGATGAGAAAATAAACTGCTTTGTACTGGGAATCTTCTCTGTGGATGAGTTGCTGAACTGGACCCAACATGGGAGCTGGTTGGCATGGGGGAAATGCTTTGTTTTGTTTGTTTCTCCTTGCTGGTTCAGGGAGAAAGTCGAGGGGTCCAGGTAGAGCAGCACACCAGAAGATGTCTTGAATAATGATGGCAGGACCAATAAGGAGACTAGAGTTGGAGCATTTTTCTCCTTCATTGAGGTCCAAAAAGTTTTGAGAAATGTATTTCAGGGAGAAGAACAAGGCCAAAGGCACCCCATGGCAGGGGAATCTGCAATATGGTGGCAAGTGGGGTGGTGGCTGGGGCTAAGGAAGGGGAAGCCAGAGGGGTGCCCTCTGGAGGGCACGTGCATTGGGCTTCAGGAGCCGTGATGCCCACTGTTGCGTTGAAGATGTTTTTCTTTTTCCTTTATTCATCTTTTCTAATTAGTCTCAAATCCTTGCCAACATTCTGACTAATTATTTAGTCCTTGGTCTTAGTAAGCATTGGAAAACTAAGTCAGAGCCAGAGTCTGTACTTGGGGCAGGCAAAGGGTTCTGGGGAGGATGCAGCAGCGGCAGCAGTAGGTGGGCAGGAAGGAACAGCACGGGTGACCCCAGGGAGAGGACAGTGGCCACGGGGCCCCCCAGGAATACGTGGGCACGAGAGCCTGCTGGAAGGACAGGCTTCCTGGAGTCACCAGGGATGGGCTGGAACTCAGGAGTTGGGAGTTGTTTGTATTTTGCAGAGCTAATTTGTTATCTCCTCCCCACTCTGGATTCTGAGACAGGCACCAGCGTCAAGGTGCACTGTCAGCAGTGAGGCACCTGGCACCAGAATGACAGTCCTAGCCCACATTTCAGTCTAGGCATTAGCTGCCTGAGTGGGGAATTGGGTCTGCCAGATGGACTTATCCTAAGCTGCTTGGGTGAGGGATGGCAGTGCCCTCATCTGACAATAGGGGGGATTCAATGGCATTGACTAGTGACGCCACCATTACCTTCTCTTATTACAAAAAGAGGGACCAGTGCAAGTCACATTCCTGCCAGCTCACCCTCAGACCAAACCCCCCCTCCCTGGGGAAGGCGCCAGGATGAAGCAAAGGGCACAGGTTGTTTTCCTCACATCCGGAGCGGGAGAGAGAATGGTTTCCTCTGTGTGTTAAGATTAAGGGTGACCCTTGAAGGAGGGAGAACCCAGACACCTATCCTTACAATGGTAAATTGTGAGAGGCAGATATGAGGCGATTAAAAGTATACACACAGGAGAATCAATCTGGCTCTGCTACTTATAAGCTGTGACCTTGGGCATGTTACTTAACATCTCTGGGACTCAATGTTTTCATCCATAAAATGGGGGCAATGATAATATCAATTTCATTTTTTTTTTTGTTTGATAAGATCTGCATTGTTGTAAGGATTCAATAAGTTAATACATGTCAAGCTACCAGATCAGTGCTAACCCACTGCTTTATCTCTTATGAGTGCTCAAGTGCTCACAACTCCAGGCACACAGCTGGCAGTCGGTAAGTGGAGGTTGAGTCCACTGTGTAATCATTGGGGTGAAAATCAACATTAGATAGGCTGACACTGAGTGGAAGTGGTCACCTGGAGGAGCAGTGGCTTTGGGCATGGTCTACTTTTCAGAGAGAATATAATAGATTGTTCCGATAATAGAATTTGGAGGGGAATTCCTTTCCCAAGAGGGGCCAGTGATTTACTTTCCAGTTATGAGTACATAATATTGCTAACGTAGGGTGTGTGACCCTAGCCCTTCTAAACTTTCAGTGTCTGTGGGTTTCAGTAATCCTTGGCTTCTTCTAAACATCTGGAGTGGGGGCCTATCTCTCCTGTCCCCGCCTTCAGCCCCTCCCTGCAGCCCTCGAATGAAATGGCAGTCCTTATGTGGAAACTCTGAGCTCTCAGAGCCCCTGCCAGTGGGAGGCTGGGCTTGGGTTGCCCACTTCCTTACTGAGCTCAGGATAAGGCAAGGGGCCAAGACGATTTCCTCTCTTTTACTGCATCATAAAAAAGCATCTCACGCTGCACGTGACACCTTTCAAGTGCTCATGTCCAAGCCATGATTAGCAGATAATTTCATAAGAGCCTGTTGTCCAATTGCCAAAACCCATGTGTGGGGAAAAAAAGGCCCTTGATGGAGACCCCTTCCCGAGGTCCCCAAGGCTTCTTTTCTTGAAGCTGCTCCTTTCCCTGGGGATAATCCCAGCCCTTTTGCTCTTTGTTGGAGTGACTCCCTGGCTGCCATTTTACCTTCTCCAATAGAAGCCCACCCCCAACTACTCAAACTCTAGCAAAGAGACCTTATCCTCTGGCTAAATCGCAGAAGTATTGAGCTGAGAACTTTGTAAATTGTCCAAACTCTTTCATTTTTCTGATGGGGAAAGTGGGGCTGAGAAACATCAAGTGACTTCCCTAGGGTCACACCACAAACGAATGGTAGAAAAGGGTTTGGAGTCCAGGGCTCCTGACTCTCATTTGACAGAACCATTATCTATACCTTGCTGACCGCCACTGTGGCCCCTTTCTGAGGCTGAGTGTCTATTGTGTCAAGAGCTACCCAAGAAATACCTGCTGAGATGGGGTCTGAGCTCCCAGGTGGCCCTGGAATCATCTCAGGAAATAATTGGAACTGCCCTTTTGCCTGTTCAGCTCAGCAGGGACACCCAGGAGAGGACAAGGGGTTCGACTCATCACTGTGGCTGGCAGCAGAGCCACTAGTGGAGCCTGACCCTACATTAGATCTGCTGGCAGAGTCCAGGCAGCCGACTTACAATCTCTATGAAACCTAGATGGAGTTATGGCCTGGTGTAGCCCCTGTGGGTGGCCAGCACAGGCCATTCGTTTTCCAGCCCAGAGTCAGCACAGATAGAGGAAATGGCATGGCCTTGGGTATGGGACAGACCTGAGTTCCAGTGCTAGCCCTGCCACTTTGTAGCTAGGGGATACGTGGACTTAAACAATTCATCTCTCTGAACCACTTTTTAAAATTAAGACTAGAAATTGCTGGCATCATAGGCTTTTGTGAGGATTAAAAGGGACTCTTCATAGATATACTTTACACAAAGCCTGGCTCATGGTAAGCACTCAATACACAGTCATGTTATTAATTGTTATTATTATTATCTCTCTGTACAAAATAAGGCAAACCTCAATTCACAAGACTCAAATTTGTCATCGAAAACAGTGAGATGATTTCTGCCCCACAGGCTTAACCAAAAGTGTATGGAAAAGCACCGAGTGGGTTCTCCAGACAGCATTAGCTCCCTTTTTCCTTCTGGCATGTCCGAGAGGGAGTTCTGGTCGACAGTGACAAATGCAAGTTAACAGAAGGTTAAGACTGAAGTTCTACCATTTCCACCATGGGTGCTAAACATCTCTATCTATACTTATCCATCTCTATCTCTGTGTCATCTATATTTCTATCATGATGTATATGCTTTTGGTCTTTTTCTTTCCTTTTTAAAATAAAGGTAAACCACTCAATAGTATTTGGAAAAAGGTCCATGTTCATTGTAAATAATTAGTATAATAGAGAAGAGTTTAAAGATGAAAGGTACTAAGATACCCCTAAGTACTACTCCTCAAAAGTAACCTTATTGAGAACAAATAAACATCATCGCTGTCATTGTCATGTTCACACACATAGACAGGAAAATGGATATCTAAAAACATTTTCACAAAAATGAGATCACACCTCTAAATACTATATTAAAATATCAAGTATTGCCTTTAACTTTCCTGGAATTTAGCATTGGACAAAATAGAGCAAAATAAAGCTATAGATTATGGAATACATGCTTCTTTACTGTTGGATAGTATTTCATGAAAAATCCTTTTAAGGTTAATCAAAGTGATTATCGAAAACATCAAGAGGTAGCAATCATCATTTCTTTTTAAACCCCCTGTTTCAGTTTTAGTGTCAGTTGTGTTTGGGTATAGAAGATAAGGACATTAGCACCCTCAAATCTCTTCCAGTCCCCCTCCCCACACAACTTGAATTTTGTTAATTCTGTGATTATTTTTCCATTGTTCAGGCTTACAGCTCCAATTGTGCTCTACAACTAGAATAGCTCCCATATTTCATGCAACTGTTTAATCCCAGATCTCCTGACTTACTTCACTTCTATGGGGTGGAGTGAAGAGTAGATAATAAACAAAAGAGTAAAATATATGGTACATTAGAAAATCATGCATGCTACAGGATAAAAGAAAAAGTAAAGCAGAGGGAAGGAGATGGAGAGGGAAGGAGATGGAGAGCGCTGGAGTGGGGTGGGCACATAGTGCCATAGTAAATAAAGCAGTGAGGGCAGGCTTCATTGAAAGACATTGTTTCATATGAGTATACACATTAAATAAAATTGTTGCCTACCACTAGTGCTCTTTCATGGTGTTTCAATTCCTGCATTTTTTTTTTCTTTCTTAATTGGCAGAACGTCATTATCACACAGTTTTGCTCAAGAAGGGCTCATGGGTGCTGTATTCCTGGGTTTCTCATGTTTAAGAAAGTCTGTTGCTTTTTATATTTAACAACATTCTTCTGTGGCTATAATACCCCGAGCTGCCCTGTCTTTCTCTTAGACCATTGTGAACACTGGCTTTTGGCATTAAACGTTGCTGAAGAGCAGGCTGAGGCTAGCTTTGTTTTAACCCCTTGTAATGATTTGCTTTTCCTGACTGAATGTTTGAAGGGTCATTTTTTAAAATGACTATGGATCTATCTTGAGTTGCTTGTATTAAATTTTCCTGGAACATGGTATGTATTTCAGGTTGCATATTCTTTTTTTTTTCCTTTATTTAAATAATTTAAAAAATTTTACCTTTCGGTGTGGATGCTTACTTTTTATTTGTAGGCTTTAAAAAAACTCTGTTAGCTGTTCTATACTTGTTTCTAATATCATTTTAATCTACATTTACTGTGATTAATTCAAAATCTCATCCATATAAGTAATTTATTTTCAGTGGAATATACCTGTTCTTTGCTCAACTTTTGTCTTAGTTCTATAGTGATGTGGTTTGGGTCCTCAATTTGTTTCCTTAGATCCTTAGTTTCCCTTTTTGTTTTTAATTTCATTATCTTGTCTTTCAGCCCATCTGTTTCTGAATTTATATTCTTATTAAGATGTTCTATAGCATGAAATAACTGAAAATTTCTGTTTTGTTCCTTTGCCATGTTTTCTCCACGTTGGTTCTTTGTCTCTCCCTTCATCCCTTCCTCCTTCCTTCCCTTTCCTCTTCCTTCCTTCCTTCCTTCCTTCCTTCCTTCCTTCCTTCCTCCCTCCCTCCTTTCCTTCTTCCCTCCCTCCCTTCCTTCCTCTCTCCCTCTTTCCTTCTCTCCCCCTTCCCTCCCCCACCTCACTTTTTTTTTCTTTCTTCATGCTATGTTTGCATAGTTCTTTCATAAATAAGAGAGGAATTTTTATGATGCTATTTCAACCCACCAAAATAACATTTGTAGAAGCTCATTAGAAAGTGTCTGATTCCATGTCCCTGCCTTAGAAAGTACCATCTGGGGAATACATTTGAACCTATGTTTTGTTGCCTAAGACTCGAGAAGCGCCGCGGGGCCTCCCTCTGTTTCGCCTGCGTCCGCCGTGGTGGCTGGGAGCACCGGCTTCAGTAGGGCACTGCAGAGGCTCCCTCACTGGCTGGAAGGTTTGGACATAGACCAGTGGGGAAAATGCCAGGACTAGAAGCTATAGGAGCACAAAGAATCTGACTTGTGGAGCCAGGAATCCAACTTTTAGTATTTAAACCGAGAACTTAGTGTCTACCGTGGCTGAGAGAGCTCGTGTTCTGGAGACAAACGGTGCATTAGTCCAGCCTTTGCAACTTGCTGATGTTGTACTATTGACCCTCTGTTTTCGCATGTGTAAAAGGGGGATAATAATGGCATCTTTCTCATAGAATTGTTGTAAGGATTCGATGAGGTAACTACCTCAGTGCTGGCAGCTTTAATAAATGCTAGCATTTTCCATCATAACAATTACCATATGAAGTTCTGATAGGCATTGATTTCAGAGAATGTCTGATCAGAAGTTGACACTGAGCAGCAGAAATAGGTTTTGAAAGTGGCACAAAGCCGATTGGGTGCCATCCTCAGTATTTAAGGCTCTGGGTTGGAACCCAGATTGTGGCTGTGAAGGCGTGGGGCTTAGCCTCCCTCCATAGTGTGGTGCTATCAGAGGTGAGGGAGGAGGGAACCTTTGAGGTCAGACAGGGTGGCTTGTTTTAGCCCAGTGGGTTTTCTCCATGTGGTCCCAGACCAGTGGCATCAGCATCACCTGGGAATTCGTTAAAAATACACATTCTCAAGTGACATTCCACACTTGGTGAATCAGAAGTTCAGGAAGTGAGATCTGGATGTTTGTGCTTTAACAAGCGCTTTGGAGGATCCTAAAGTTAGAGAGCCATCTTCCCTTTCCCTATTGGGCTTGTGTTTGTGGAATTGAGTGGCCAGGGCGAGAGGGCAGTAACCCTAGAGTGCCTTTGGTCAACAACTCAGAAACATGAGGTAAACTGTGACTTCGTGGCCAGAATTAGATTGAGTTGAGCTTTTTCATCGTCAATGAGCATTTTAATAGGCATACAAAGAGCCTGTATATTCCTCTAAAACCATTATCTTCTCCTATCATCTACATAGATGTGGATACTTCTAGGCTTAGCTATTTTCTAGTGAACTATAATTTTTATTATTAAGTGATAAATACAGAAAAAACACTCGTAGACACCCATAGTTAGGGTAAAACTCTGGTACTCACTGTGAAACCAGAGTATTTTCTGCCATCTGGTGGCGGCATACCCCATTGACAGGCTTTCACAGTAATAATTACAAGTCAAAGATCTCAGAGAGAGAGGAATCGGGGGCATTTTAGGTCTGAAGAAATTAGGAGAAGGTTTCCCATCATGTCAAATCATTATGGTTTCCTCTCAGAGGACTGAGGTGGGTGGGGAAGAATGTGGATGTTAGGGTCAGACAGAGCTGGGTGAGAGCAAGCTTTAGAAGGTATTTAATATCCCTAAGCCTCAGCTTCTTCATTTTGAATTGGAGATGATAATATCATGATGCTTCCATCCCCAGATTATTGTGGGGGTCAAACGAGGGAATTGGTGGGAAACAGCTGGACATGTTTGTAAAACAGTTATGAGCTGCCCAGATGTGAGCTGTTTATTATTTATGTTTGAAACTTGGTCTTTAATTGTGGAATGTAGTGTTCTCAGTTGGAAGAATTCTAGCTATTAACAAGCAGGTGGAGAAGGTATTTAGTGTTTGAGTTTGTCTTGAAATTTTTTTAAAGAAGGACCTAGGGGAGGGAGGTTCTATGATTTAGGAAGAAAAGAGGAATCATCAGCTGTCCCACTGATGCGACAAGGCAAGAAGACCAAGAATCCTAGCCATAAGCCATTCTGTTGCATCTTGTCCTTGTGTCATCTTGACTTGGGGGAAGGAAGGCTAGAAAGAGAGAAGGCCGAACGGAAGTTTGCAAAGACAAAGGTGGGAATGAGGAAAAGGGCCTAAGAGGGAGGGCAAGACAGGGCAGAAAGAGAATAAATAACAAAGACAATCCGAGAGGAGTGCTAGGAGGAAACCAGGTTCAAACAAGGTTCAAATAGAAGGAAGAACATGTGCCTTGGTTCAGTCACCCTAGTCGGTTCTGGGCCTTTCCGACTGGTAGCACTTTCTGTGAGTTGGGTTTGTGACTGCTACACTTTTCATCTTCAGGGATCTTGTGCTTTTGTACATGTGAAGTATTTGGATCCAATGTGCTCTGTGAAAGCGAAGAGTCATACATCTCTGGAAAAAAAGAGAACAGATGTCTTTGAAATCATCTAAATTGTCTCTTTCTCTTTCTTAAAGTTATACTTTCCATTGCTGCCAGATATGAAAGTCCAATTTGCCAAGATAATATATCCGGTGTGGATAAAGATTTCCAAACATGAAGTGTTTGTTGCTTAGCAACCCAGAGGCATGAAGGGCCCACTGGGCTCTGTCATTGAACCTTTCAGGGACCCAAGTTTACATAGGAATGGGAGACAAGTCGAGAAGGAACATGGCTCACTCGGGTCTTGGACCCACTGTCTCTGTCCTTCCAGGTTGATTCCCATGTACTGGAGGCTAAGAAAATGTAAACAGAGGAAGAAAAGGAAGCAGAGAGAGAGAGAGCAAACAGCCTAAGGAGAAATGTCCCAGGGACTGAAGAAGTTGAAAAGAAAATCACTAATTGTGCCTGTGACTAGGTCCTGGCCTTCACACACATCCAAATAACTACTTCTCAAGTGGTTTGGAACAAAGATACTTTTGTTCTTTCAAAGAGGCTATTTTTAATGTAGTTCTTTTTTTTTTCACTATGCACATTATCATTATTGCAATTTTCCCTGATATTGTTTAGGAAGAATGCTTTTAATCTCTACATGGTGGGTTGAGCATGTGTCTCCTTAGTGACCCAGAACCCAATCAGAAGTTTGAGGCCTCACATTTCAAGGAGACGTGTTCATCCACTCATCTATGTTCTGCTCGGACTAGAAAACAAGGAGTAATTTCCCCAAGATCCATTCTCCCTTTTCTAGGTAATTATTTTGATTTTGAGCCCAGTTTTCTTTTTCCTGCTTCTACACAGTCCTTGCATTGGCAAAAAAAATTACTCTCCCACTCTGCTCTGTGGTCCAGACCTAAGCTAGTGGTCACAATCCCATCTTCCAGCTGTAGTTATTGGTCCAGGGATGGACCTGTGACCCCAATTATGGCTATGGATCCACAAGGAAAGGAATTTGTTGTGGTTTCCTCAGAGGGCTCTTCGCCATGCATCTGGAGAAATTTCTGGGGGTGGCCCTCTTTTGTTCCCTTTGGATGATTGCAACCATTTCTGGGACCCTGTGAGAGACAGACAGTCTTAGGGTGAAGCTGGATTCAGTGATGGGCAGGGTGAAGACAGAGGAAACAAATTAACGAATTTTTGATGACCTGGGTAGGCCACTGAATCAAACGGCTCCTGAAGCCCAACTTTTCATTGCATCTCGTTATATAAACTGATCATTTTCCTTCATTATTTAAGCCAGTTTGAATTGTGGTTTTGTGACTTAGAATCAAACATTCCGTATTGATGCAGTAACATTTATTGAGCACCTACTCTATGCCCGGAACTCTATAAAACGGTTTTATGTGTATTATTCTCACCCAATTCCCATGGTAACCTGGAGGGGAAGGCATAACATCCCCATTTTTCAGCTGAAGGAAACTCCAGTGCTAATACTGAAGTGGTTTGATGCAGATCCGGAATTTTCACCCGGGCCTCATGACTCCTGTACTCAGGCTTGCCCTGTTCTTAGAATCTTCAGCCCATGACAGAGAGCTTGGCTCTGAGCAGAGGTGGAGGGGGAGCTGAAGGTGAAGGTGATTCTGAGCTGACAGGATTGCTGAAGGCCAAAGTGAGAGTCCTGTGTGGAATCTGCTGTGGGTTCAGGTGACCTGGTTTTTCAGGGTCCTCCTATGGCAACTCGTCCTCTCTGACACCATGGCTAGGCCACAGATTGCTTTAAATGCCACCACCCTGGAACACCGTGAGGGACAACTTGATGACAAATACTCATCCCTATGAACACTAAAAATTGTATTTCAATTAACTTACATTTCCTCATTTAACGTCTTCTGCTCAAGCTCCATCTTCCAAGTTAAGACAAATCAGCAAACCCCTAGAATGGCAAGACCATGGGGGTATGACAGGACTGGTTAATGTTCCCTGAATGTTTGCTCTGTGCTAGGCACTCTTCTAAGTATCTTCCATGTGTAGCTTGTATCTTATGAGGTGCTATGTTGTCACCTTCCTGTTGCAAATATGGACATGGATGCTCAAAGAGGTTAAATAGCTTGCCCAAGATTCCATGCTCCCAACCAGTATGCTATCTTGCCTGTTCATATGGACAGGCTGAATAAAACCTCCTGCCAAGGTTCTCAGCAAACAGGGTATAACAGGTCTAGGGATAGATTGTGCATGCCTGATTCTAGTACCAAAAGAACACCATTTGGTATGGGAATTCAGTATGGAAATGGAAAAACCAAGTGTGGCTACAAAATTGTGAGAGTCATTTTAAAAAACACAACATACCTTAACAAGCATATTACTGCCATACTTTTTAAAGTTTGCCTTCACTCCATACCCTTAGTTCTGAAAAAAATAAAATCAGAAAAGACTACACAAAAATGTTTGAAAAAGAAAAAATGAGAAGAGACTAGGACTGGCAGACATTAAATATATTACAGAGCAGTAAAAATTAAAACAGTATGGCTTTGTGAACGAAAACAGGCAAATAGATCAGTGGGAATAACAGAAAGCTCTTCAATACTATTATTTGGTATATAGTAAATGTAATATTTCATATGTGGAGGGCTGTGCAAAGTTAGTACCTTGCAACGTATTACTTTGGATTCTTTTCTTCTATCATATGCATTAAATTCTGGATAGATTAAAGAGTGAAATATAAAAAGTGAAACCACAAAGTAATTGAAAGAAAATGTAGGATCATGAATAGGGAAGGCTTTCCTAAATATTGTATCAACTGCAGAAACCATAAAAAATTTATAGATCTCTCTATATAAAAATTAAATATTTCTATATGGCAAATATACCATAAAATATATGAAAGACAAAAGGTTCATAACCTTAATATACAAAGAACTCATAAAATCAGTAAGACAAAATAGTGAACATAGCAAAATAAAATAAAAGAAATGTCAGGTCACCTTCATAATGGAAGTTTAAATTTCCATATTCTGAAACACAGTGTGGGAAAATACATCAAAGACCGTAAACATTTGACCCAGCAATTCTCCTTCTGGGCATTTATCTTAAGAGAATGTCTAGTGTCTAGCATAATGCTATATATAATATATGTGTGTGTGTATGTATATATAGATATGGATAGATGGATATATATGTATGTGTGTATACACACACACACACACAGAGTAATACCTTGGTTTGCGAGCATAATTCGTTCCAGGAACAAACTATTCATATTGCAAGACTCACTCGTTTACCAAGTTGAAATGTATTAGAAATGTTTGCTCATCTTGCAGAATACTTGCAAACCAAGTTACTCATAATCCAAGTCTTTATATATATATATAGACATATATATATATGTCTGTATATATATATATATATATATATCAACTATATATGCGTGTGTGTGTCTCAACCGTGTGTATGTGTGTGTGTATAAAATTTCACTTATCCCTCTCAAAAGATAAATGATGAGAAAACTGATGATTAGAGAGTATAAGTCACCTGCCTCCAGTATCTAGAAGTGGGAGAATCAGGATTTGAACCCAAGTCTTTCTAGCGAATTTGGTGTTCTTTACTCTAAACCACCCTTTCTAGAATGGCATTTTAAAGGCCTTATTAAGAAGTATTATGAAATCCCTGTAGCAGCTGGACCAGTGGGCCTCAGCAGGACTCTAGAGAAGCATATAGTGGTGGAAGGTGAAGGATTAGAAGGGTCTTATGCTAAGAGCAGATAGATAAAAATGACGGAAGGGAGGAGACAGGAGATGATAGGAAGAAACAAGATTGGGCACAAAAGAAAAATTCTGTTGACCACTGTGGCCTGCCATTTTGGGAGGCAGCCTTTTTACTATTTGGGCAAATTTGTGAAGCAGGTAATACTTATGGCATAACCAAGACAGGGATGAAAGGTTTGCAATGGAATTTCGTTTAGTTTTATGGTTTTAAAAGGTCATCCTTTATTGAAAATAAGTACATAGATTTGTTGCATTGCATGAAAGCAAATCGAGTCTCCAGGAAAATGTGGTAGTAGGGAGAGATCTTCTACCTCCCTTCTCCACCAGCCCTAACCTTCTCCCCACCCCCAAGCCTATCGGTGTTCTATTTCTGCTAATCCCTGCTAAGAAGTAGCTGGTGAGCAAGAGGTTAGCTGGTGGGGTCTCAAGGTGTGACCTTTCCCAGGGGCATTTGCATGTTAATAGAGGATACTGGGAACCCAGGAACAGCCTCCAGGTCTCAAATGAAAGACGTCCCAAGGTGGAAGAGAGGAGTGAGCACAGCCCCCAGGGGCCCTGCTGTGTAGGCCATGTTGATGCGGCCTGGTGGATGGCTGCTGGTCTGGGCTTCCCTCCAGCTGCTTTTACAAAGAAGTGGTTTGGAGAAGAACAAAGCGATTGTGTTTATCCCCAGGCAAATGCACCAGTGCCAGGGCTGTGTGCACGGTGCCCAGTTCAGAGTCTGGGCTCCGCAGACTTTGCTCGGTGGTTATTCGTTGAATCAATGGAGAAAGCCTTTCCCACTTGCCCCCTACACTTTTAGCCCTATGGCCCCCGAGCTCCTTAAGCCCAAGAACCCAGGCTCAAGGCCTGGGCAACTTCTTTTTACTGATAAGAACATCACCCTAAAGAAGTTTCTGCCCATTGTATTTTATTATTTTTTCCTCCTTATAACTAGAAAAACCTCAAAACTTGTGCTGAATTGCATGACCTCACTGACCATGTTTCAAGTTCCTCGTTGAACTGTGGTTAAAGCAGTCTCCTTCTTCACAATGGCCGAACTACAGAAAAGAAAATTCCTACGTGGACATGTTCTCACCCATACAGAGGACATTTCAGGGTCCTCTGGAAGGAAAGGGGGCAGGGGACAGGGAGGGAGCAGTGAGGACAAGACTACTTTTCGGTTTGGCTGAATTCATCAGAAATGTCCAATCCCCATACCGAACATTCATCATTAATTAAATCCTAGCACCATAATTCAGAGAAAACAATTACAGCATTTAGAATTTTTAAAGGAACTATTATTGCTGCCTTGGCCCTTTTAAAAATTATGCTCCCCAAAGGACAAAATGTGATCCATTAATATGTATGTATTATTACTTTTTTTGTAAGGGGAAGATTGCTGATGCCTGTGAATATGGAAGCATTTATCGGTTGCCGACAGCCTCTTAGTTGACTTGCAGTTTTAAGTGCAGTATTTTCTAGAATCTAAAAGGCTATAACATTAATTACCTTTTTGCCTTGAGCTGGTGGCCTGCTAGTTTCTGTCCTGTGTTGTCTCCTGGTAACTGGCTATCAAGTTAAGGGCTTGGTGGGATCCATGAGGAGTCAAAAACCATACCTGGGAAAGAGCATACAAGGATTCATTCCATTGAGGGCATTTCTCCCATTTCCCTCTGGTGCCCAGGAATGAGTCCTTGTTTTTGTTTTTCAGGTGAGGCCCCCTGTGTTGGGTCCCCTGTTAGTCCCTGAGGGAAAGGCACCTTGAATTTCTAAGTCAAATCTGTGATTCTTCCATGTCTAGTGTTCCCAGCTACACTGGTATCTGATTTTTTCTTTCATTTGATCATTCTTTGTCTTGATAATTTAACAGTTATTGAGAGGTGAGTTAGCCGAGTCTGGCACCAAGGATCACTGTTGGCCTCTGTTAAGATGTACTTTGTGGTTGACGTGTACACATGTGTGCACACATGTATGTGCTCGCCCGTGTGTGCACGTGCGGATGTGTGCACTCGTGTGTGTGGGCATGCACTCTTACATGTGTATGAGCACACATGTATGCATATATGTACACATACATATATGAAAGCACGACTCAGAAATTTCCATTCAGCTCCCTGATCAGTCTATTGTCACATGCATTTGGCATTCATTATCCATGAGCCTCCGGCGCCTCTGGTCCTGTGCCCTGGCTAACAGTGATTTGGTTTATAGAGATCATATGGCAAGGAAACAGACCTTGAAAGACAGAGCTCTGAGAAGCACATTTGATGAATTTCCTATGATTTGAGTCTGGGTTTATTCTTCCCTGTGGCGGGGCAGACACCCCAGAGCACACACAGCCGGCCTGGGAGCCCAGCGAGGAGTGGAGGCTGTGACAATAAGCACACTGTTTTTTTTCTTCACACGTCTCGGGTTGCATTTCCTATCTGGGAAAAAAAGAAAAGGGAGCCTTGTAAAGGATCCAAAATCTGGGCAGGAAACCACACAGAGTGAAGGTTGCCATTGTCATTAGCAATTAATGTAACCACCAGGGTTAGAAGGAGGAAAGCCTGCCAAGGCGGAGGGCCATGCGAGGAGGGTGTAGGCTGTTGGGGGCGGGGAGGGGGCTGCTCGCCCCCACTCACCAGGCTTGGTTGGGTGGAGGTATGAGCAGGACATCTTCCCAGGCACTCCCGACAGATACCACATACACCGGACTACAGTTTTAAACTTTAGAACAAGGTGCCCAGAACTTGATAACTTGCACAGTGTTTCTGCCACCCATTTTTACTTTCTGTGGCTCTATGTTCACGTCCTTAGTTCCCTTGGTAAGTGAATTTTTTCTGTCTGAGCCTGTTGAGGTTCTTTTTTTTTTTTTTTTTTTTTTTTTTTTGGAGGGCAGTGTTACTGGCCCTCACATACAGGACCCGAACCGGGGCCGCCGGCCTTCCAAGCCAGCGCCCAACCACCGCGCCACTCGGCCGGCCCGAGATTCATGTTTTTAACAGTATGTACTGAGGGCCTGCTATGTGCCAAGTCCCGGAGGGTGATGGGCCGGAGGCTGATAATGTTCATCTATAACATGTGTTGACAGTATGTACCAGGCACGTTGCTGTGTATTTTCCATTCATTACCTCATTTAGGCATCACTACAGCTCTGTGGCTTAGTTTTCTTTGTATTCCATTTTACAGATGGCATAACTGAGGCCCAGAAAGGTTAGTTCACTTGCTCCAGATTCTTAGACCAGGACATGGGGCTAACTAAGATTTGAGCCAAAGCAAATTTGTCTTTTCAAACCTATGCTTCTAAACATCATTTTATGCCTTAGGGAGGGTTCCTGCAAGTCAATCAGTGACAAGGAGATATGGGCTAGGATGGGGTAAGCTTGGGTCCCTGGAAGCCCAGAGAAGAGACACCTAATCTATCTTGGGAAGCATTCAGGGAAGGCTGCCTGGAGGAGGGGGGGTGGTTGACATTCCTCCTGTCCTCTCTTATGTCCCAGTGGTATGTGAGCTTGTATTGGCCAAACCAGTCAGTCTGGAAGGGAACATTCCTGTGTTAGTGTGTCTGTACCACTCATTATATAGGTGTTGGAGTGTTCTGCAGATCTATTCAGCCACCAAAGATGTCTGCTCCTTATGTCCTACTCAGCGAAGTCCCAACTGGGTTGATAGGACAGAGATTGCCAGCATACCTTCTACACTTTAGATAAATTCAATTGCTCTCCTGTTCCTCCGTCCCCCTCCCTGCTTTGTTTCTCTCCCCCTGCATCCCTCCCCTCTCTTCCCCCATCCTCTTTCTCTTTTCTTTCTAGTAGTTTAAAAAATGCCACTTTTCATTAATGTGACCAAAATGTCATCAAGTAGTTTAATGCTCTTTAATGTCCTTGTATCGTTTACGTTTTGCGAACAGTGTGGAAATGAATCCCATCTGTGGGTTCAAGAACATCAAAAAAGTTGGACAGGCTATTTAGACGCGGTACTTCACATTGCATTAGTGTGCACAATGTCAGGGGGCTGAGCCAAGCACGGCCTGTCCGGGCCTCCGCCCGCCCCTTCCCCAGCCTGGGAGCGACAGATCACTTACCTCAGGAACTCAGTCAGTCCTGGGGCTGGTGGCTGGAAGGCTGCCCAGAGGCCCCAGGAAAAGTGTGAAGCTTAAATAAAAAATGAGAAATGATTCAGGAAAATCTCTCTCTTCCTTTCTGGTGCCAAGATCCCCCAACAATAACTTTTCCATCGCTTGGGTGAGAGCCTGGTTATAACGCTACCTGACTTCTTCAAAAGTCATTTCAATCTCTCTCTCTCTCTCTCTTCCCCCTTCCCTCCCTCTTTCTCTATTTTTTTTCTCTTTTCCAAATCCCCAGTTCCCCAGGGAAGGAAGCTTTGAGGCAAATATTAAGCTGACAGTCTATAAGGCGGGAGCTATAATCCAAAAATGGACTGGAGAACATCAAGTTCTGGGCCAGTAGAGCCCCTAGAAGAGGTCCTTTTTGGGGACCCTGAGAGGATCTCAAAATCTAAACCAATGGGGTAGTGATTTCAGGATGACCCTTTTTCTGTAACAGCCCGGTAAAGGGTGCTGATGTACTCACCCTACTTGAATTCTGGCTCCATTACTTTCTAGAAATATGGTCTTGAGCAGGCAAACCCCTGTGTCTCAGTTTCCTTACTTGCAAAATGAGGCTAGTAATTATTTGAACCTAATTAAATGAGCTAACGGAAATGAAGCATGCAGACTAATGTCTGGCCATAGTAAGTACTCCATACAGGTTAATGGTCAGCTGTTGTTAGTCGCCCTGACCCAGCCGCCTCACCCCACTCACAGTCATGCTCTCTGGTGGAGTTAGGTCCTTCTTCCCTCCCGGCCAAATTTCAACCAGAGCACTGTCTTTACCTTCCCCTGCAAGCACAGAGGTGAGGGGGTGGGCCAGGGAACCTTGATTCAAAAATACCCTGGCTTTTGTCCAGCTCTGTGGAAACCCCTTATTCTAATGCATTCCCTGGAAAGAAAGATGTGGCTTTTTATTTCAGGGGTAAAAAAATGCTTCTATTCTTCCCCAGACATGGAGAACAGCAAGAGTAGATTTTTAACTGTTAATCTTTACAGCTGAATTAATAATCCACTTCTCTAAAGGCCATTAATCCTTTATTTTGCATTTACTCATGTGCATACCTTTCAATGCTGCATATAAACATAGGAAATAACTTCTAGTTGTTATTCCACAATTTTCAAGACAAGGTCATTCTGCTTTAACTTCAAAGTAAACAAACACTTTCTCTTAATGCAATTACCAGGACAGTTGACTTCTAAGTTCTTTTTTTTTTTTTTGAGGGCAGTGTCACTGGCCCTCATATGTGGGATCCGAACCGGGGTCGCTGGCTTCCAAGGCCAGCGCTTAACCACCATGCCACTCAGCCGGCCCCAGACTTCTAAGTTCTTTATAAAATGTGCTTTATTAAGATGAACACCCATCAACCTGTTGGTTATTTATGCTAAGACAACTGGGAGAAGGCCAAGGGGTGTTTTATCTGGAGACTTGTAAGCACAGCTTATGGCAGCTGCTGCTCCAGCCTTTGTGCTCAGACTGGAGGGAGAGACACTGGAGCCTAAAGCCTGGCTGGCCTGTCGCTAAGATCTGAATCATCCCTTTCTTGCTGCGTGTCCTTGGACAACTCAGGCAGACCTGCCCAGCCTGAATGTTTTTGTCAGTGTTAAATGAGGTCAGCCGGTGTCTGCCTTGTGGTGCTTCCAGGGTCATGTGTCATGATGTTAACTTGTCCTTCAGGCTTCAGGGCTTTCCTGACCTCCTGACTGGGTGAAATGCTAGAGCCTTCCTTGACCCTCAACTTCCCATTTGAACTCCCATAACACTGTTGTTGGCTGGATGTATAGAACTATAGTTAAGAACATGGACTTGGGAACTAACATGGGTTTGAATCCTGGCTATCACTTGCTGGCTGGTGACTCTGGAGAAGTCACCCATTTCCAAGGCTAAGAATAGTAGGTATCTCAAAGGATTGTTGTAAGGATTGATTGCGTTAACGTGTGTTAGGTCCTTAGCCTGGTGCCTGACACATAGCAAATGCTCTGTATAAGCACATCACCCATTATTCTCTCCTCCATTATTTAATCTCTCTTTAGGACTACACTGAGTGTTCTGTGAGGACACGGACCATGCCTGCTTCTACTGCCATAGCCTTCTACCATTAAGCATAGTGTCTGCCACCTGGGAAACTCTGATTATTTTTTTGAATTGTACTGAAGTGAAATAAAGGATGTAAAAATGCATTGTAAACCACCATGCAAAATTTTTTTTTTTTTTTTATTATTAGCTCTGGAAGGAGTTTATTAGATGAAATATCTCCAAGGCTTTCTCAGAATTGCCACTGCTGTTGAACATAAAAAAATTTTGATCAGTTGACTAGTCAGTTTATGAATCACCCCTGTTGTCAGTCTTCTCTATGTTTAGTTCTTTTCTTCCTGGTTTGTGCTGAGAGGGTCTGCCAGGAAAAACCTTAGAGTTTGCTAATATATTCAACTAAACCGATGTTTACTGAGTGTCCCTTACAGAGCGACCCCAGGCTAGGTGAGGGTGAGACAGGAAGCGGAGCAAGACATTTCCAAGCTCACAGTCTAGCTGGGGAGGTGGTGTCTGAATTCAGACCTGGCCTCACACAGCATCCTATGTCCCTGACCACAGCAATAAAGGAGCACCTGACCCAATCTGGCCCAGAGTCTGTCCTCAGGATTTTATGTATGGCAACTGAGACATGCAAGTTCTCTCTTTTCTCTGGCTGGTCTGGACACATCTGGGGGCCACACTTACTCTTTCCATGTTGCCTGCAGCCCATCCTATGCGCAAAGTAAAATGGGGTGGGGTGTGAAGGAGAACTTTAGGGGTCCTTTGTCGTTGCAACACAGCCAGCCTACTTAACTAAAACAAGTTCCATCTTCCCTAAAGCTTTTTATGACGCCACATACAGCAGCCTAAAATTCCCACCCTTTGGGAAGCTGGGCAAGTTAGTGAAGGGATTCCAAAGCTGTGGAATGTACAGGAATCTTGAGCAGGACCCTGTTTGTATCTGTCTTGTTGTTGACATCCTGGTCCCTAATGAGGTCATTTGAACATCTGTAGCACATCTGCCAAGAGCCAGCTAACTAGAAATGACATTAGTCACTGTTAACAGAGTGTCTCTTCCCTTTTCTCCCTTGGATCTGTGCTTTGGGGACACTCCAGCACAGCTCACAGGTTCTTAGGGCCCAGACATCAAAGGGAGCAGTGCAGTCACCAGCAGTCTCATGTCAAAACATTCAACGTGTTTACTTGCTGGGTCCCAACCTTTCTGATACTGAAGACCTCTTTTAGAAATTTCTCCCCTTAAGTTTTGAAAGATCAAGTCTTCCAACATAAAGCACTGATTAATTAATAATATATTTATTTGCCCATTTCTTATTAGCCCATCTTAATATAAAGTATTGATCAGATAACACTAACAACATGGAGATACAGTTTCAGACCAAAGAAATTTTGGTTATGCTGGGTGGGCTTAACTATGGTAAGAGGAGGGTTTCTAGCGGGTCTTTTATTTTATTTTCAATTTACTTTCAAAAATAAGCCATTATGGTTAGACCTTCTAGGAATGAAATAGCCTAGAAATCCTTACCTTAAAAATATGAGATCTAATACTGTTTTATCCTCTCCCATGATGGATCACCTTAGTTCATTGGTACCTGTAGGACATGGAGGCTGAAAGCATAAGACAGCTTGCACACTCACTGTGTGCCAGGCCTGGGCCAGGGGTTTAGTGTCAATGCATTTTACTCATTGCCAGGCCCTACAGTAGAACCATAGGGGTGATCCAGCAGTGTTCAGCTTTGGGATTCTTAGGGTAGGGTAGCTCTTAGTTCCTGGGAGTGAGGTGGCAAGTGAAGCCAGGAGCCCAAAAGACAACCCTAGTGACCTTAAGAAGAGCCGAGGGCCCATCCTGACTCGACTCAGTGCTCAGAAAGAGCCAGGGCACAGCTTCTCTGAAAAGGAAAGCCTGGTCTCCCTCCCAGGTTGTGTGTATGTTTGCACCAAGGAGTTGGTTTCCTCATAAATATTGTTTTCCTAGGGTTTTTCACTATTTCCATCAACACAAGTAACCGGGCAACTATGCTGTGACTTAATGGAAAGTAATGTTGGAAGGGACCATAAATCATCATCTCAGAGATGAGGAAACTGTAACAGAGGAGCTCTGCAGTGCCAGAGGTCACACGTCAAATAGGGGAAAGTGAACATTTCTCAGAGCTTCTGGTTCCAAAGCTAGCATTCTTACAGCTTCATAAAGTGGCAGGGTCAGTTGGACTCACACAGAGTAGCTAGCCCAATTTCTTCATTGTGCAAATGGAGAAACTGAGGCTCAGAGACGGGCTGCCCTTGCCTAGGGTTATGATTAGTTACTAAAAGAACCAGAAATAAAATCCATGTCTCCTAACTCCAATTCCTGTGCAACTGAAGGATCTGAATATCAGTGATGAATGGAAAATTAGAGATTCATTCATTCATTCATTCATTCATCCATCCATTCAACCAACCAACCGATCAACCAAACAAACTTCATTCCTCATTCAAAGTCCTCATTGCCCAGAGGGTGCCTTCAACCATGTTTCATTGGCTAGAACTGCATTCCATGCCGAAGCTGAGCCTATGCACTGGCCAGGGAACTAGAACTCACCTCCCTCCTGATCTCTACTCTTCTCCTCCTATCCAACTGTTTCCCATTTGATACCTCCACCTGGATGTCTAGTAGGCACCTCAAACCTAGCATATGTCAACCCAAGCTCTAGGTGTTCCCACTCAGGAAAGCTCTTTCTCTTGATCTCAGTTAACAACACTTGTATTTAGTGACGAGCCCCCAATGATTTCCCACGACATTTTAAACAAAATCCAAAGTCCTTTCCCTGCTCAAACATGCCAACCACACTGGACTCCTGGACAGCTTTTCACATGCAGGCTTATTCCTGCCCTGGGGCCTTTGCACATGCTGTTCCCTCTGCCTGGAATGCTTTTCCCCTAGGGACTCCCAAGGCTGGTCCTCTCTCTTAGTTTATGCCTCTTTTCAAATATCCTCTCCCCTGTCCCTTATCTAAAATGGTAAGCCTGTTGCTCTCTATCCCTTTCTACCTGGCTTTTTTTCCTCTTCATAACGCTTATCACTGCTTGGCCTGACATTGTATATTTATTATATAATACATATTTGTGTGTTTATTTCCTATCACCTCAACTAGAATTAAGGCTTCATTATGCCAAAGACTTTGATTTTTTTCATGATTTTATCCTCAGTGCCTAGAATACAAAATAGATGCTCCGTAATGTTTATTGAATAAGTGAATACATGGATGGCTTAGACCCACAAGCATCCACTCCTTGAGGATGGGGGTGGACCAGTCTTTTCTAGAGAAGGGTGCATATGTGAGCAAAATTGGATTCTACTAACTCAGGAAAAAGGGTAATGGATGTTGAATAGATGACAAATAGTGTCTGCTGCACCAAGCTTGCCCACTGATCAACGAGAACACTTTTGGGTGAGCTCAGCATGTTCCACTCTGTTTCGTTTAAGAAAAGCAGACAGCAGGAAGGTGTGTGCCGGGCTTGGCCGGGGTGGAAGCACAGGGTGTCTACTCTCCAGCTCCACAGAAAAGCCAAGAAATGAATTGTGACTTTCTGGGGTAGCAGGAACTCGGGGCTGGCCTCCATTTGTTATCTCCCTTGGTGACAGGCTGGTCCCCAGTGATGTCATCTGAGCATCTGCAGGCACCTCTGCCAGGAGTCCACTAACTGGAAATGACATCAGCTACCAGCAAAGTGACTTGTGCTCCCAGCAGACACATCCCGCTGATCCCTGTCTGGAGCTCATCTCCTGCCTACCTGGGAGTCTTCAGGCTGGCACTTTGGCAAACAAAGAGGCATTTGAGAGGGAATTAAGTTGACTTTAAAAGATAGCCTCAAAGTGTTTCCCAACACATCGATGCTTACATTGAATTATAGGTGCTAATAAAGCTGTCAGAGCCTTGGCGCAAGAACTGAACTCAGGCTGAAGGATCCCTGGGAAATGATGTGAATTCATCTGGGCCTGGCCCAGCTGGAGGCTCACACTCACACTGCAAGTCTAAGAAAGGGCTGGAATTACCCACTCCAACTGCCTTGCCGATTGGCCCAAAGGGCTTACTGTGGCCTTAAAGGAGAAGGCAGTTTGGCTGGATTCCTTCATGTTTCTTTCATTGTGTTCTGGGACTGCCCCATGCTCTCCTTTCTCAAATACTCACGGTGGCCATCATGCCTGGGTGACTATCAGCATTTTTAGGAAAGAGGAAAAGTATTTAGAGTATTAGGGAAAGAGACACACCACAGAGCATTCCTCCTGGGTCTTATCTTAGATCTGGGACTTTAGTAATGGGGATTCTGTTCAAAAGACACACAGATAAGTTCCATATCTCACATGGAGCTCGACTTACTGAGAACTTATTACTTATTGTACTAAGTCCTTTACATTGATGATCTTTTTTTTTTTTTTTTTAAGATTTTATTGGGAAATTGGGGGAGGGGAACAGCTTTGGGGAATCAGGGAAGGGGAATAGACAAGTTGCTGTCTTTTTGTTCTTCAGTCTAGTTGCGGAGGACGTTGCTTCACAGGCCCATGTTGGTATCATCATTGCGCTCTTCCCATACGAGGCAGCTCGGTCGCCGCCTCTGGATGGTCACTCACCGCGGCTATTGGCAACTCATACTGGCTGCTGGCTACTCACTGTAGCCTATGGCAGCCCACTGCAGCAGGGGCTGCAGCCTACACCGTCGCCGGGGCTCACAGCCCAGCTCAGGTGGAGCTTTTGTTAGCTGTAGAGGGCAGTGTCACTTGTCCTCTCATATGTGGGATCCGAACTGGGGCTGCTGGCATCCCAAAACCAGCTCTTAACCAACGCGCCACTCGGCCAGCCCCTACATTCATGATCTTTTGAAAGCATCAAATAGTCCCATGGGCAACTTTATGTGTTCATTCCTTCATTCATCCCAACAAATATATTTTGAGAACCTATAATGCCAGGCCCCGAGCCAGCCTCTTGGGATACACTGTACCCTGTCCCTTTGAATTGGTCACATGAGCAACGATCACTAATGGGTGCAGATGCATTTAGTATTAAGCAACCTGGGGTGCTGTGGGAGGATATGGTGGGGGAATCTATGCCTGAGGTGTCAGGGAAGACTACCTTGAGGAGGTGAAATTGAAGCTAAAGAGTAACTGGCTTTTAAGGAAAGCAAAGGATATACCAGAAGAAACAGACTGTGTGAATGCCGCTGTATTACTTGCCTGTTCGCTCTTTGTAACAAATTGTCAGAAACTTGGTGGCTTTAAATAACTCAAATGTATTCTCTTACAAGTTCTGGAAGTCAGAAATCAAAGCTCAGTTTCACTGGGTGAAAGTCAAGATTCTGACAGGGCTGGTTCTTGCTGGAGGATCCAGGGAGGTGGCTGTTCCCGGCCTCTTTCCGCTCCTGGTGGCTCCTGGCCCCATGGCTCCAATCACTGCCTCCACCCTCACTCTGTCTCTCCCCTTCTCTAGTCAAGTCTCCCTTGCTCTCCTCTCCCGAGGATACCCTCCCCTGTGATTTAGGACCCGCCTGATAATGAATGGTTACAGCAGCAGTCCCGTCAACCGTGGCTGATGTCCACAGCGCCTCTGGACCAGGGTTCTTACGTTACACTGGTTTCATTGAGATGCTAGGGATAGAAATTCAAATCAAACCAGCTTAAGAATAAAACGGAACTCTTTTTTTTTTTTTTTTTGACTCATAAAACTAAAAAATGCCAGTAGCGATAGCTTTCAGGCATGGCTGAATCTAGGCTCTCAAATAATGTTGAGAATTTGCCCTGTTTTATTTCCCAGTACTACTTTTATTTGTATTGACTTTCTTCTCGGGGTGATTAGTTTCATGGCAAGACCGACGCTAACACTAATGGCTCCCAGCTAACATTCCATCCAAGTCCAGCAGAAAGCTGCATTTTTGTAGTAGATCCACCAAAACTGTCAGTGTGGGTCTCATTGGGTCTATTTGAGTCACATGCCCCTGGACTAGCACCGTATGTCTCCCCTGGAGCAAGACAGGGTGGGATCACTTTTATACAAACCAAGTGGACTGAGGCTGGGAGATTAGGAATTCCTCAAACGTGAATTTAGGTGCTTTTACCTAAAGAAGGGAAATTGATTGGGGGCCTATGAAACCCCAATAAATGTTCACTCTTCTCACAACCCCCATGCATTTTTCAGTCTTCGAGCTCTAACCTGCCTGATCCCTTCCTCCAGTGACACTAGCTGTAGAAATCTTCTTCTCAGGGCCAGGTTCATTTTCTTCTTCCTCCAAGAGAAATTCCTGTATCTCAAGGACAGGCCCCACCTCTTACTCAGCTCTGTGCCATCTACATACATCTCTCTTTAGGCTCAAGAAGGTTTGCATCACAGAGTCCTGGGCCGGTCCTTCCCACCCTCTGGACTGGGCATGGCCTGAGTGGGCATTAGGACATTTGTATGGAAGTTTCTCCCCTGGACCTGGCATAGAAGAGAAACACATGATATTTGCAAAATAGATGATTGCCTCTGATATTGTCATGAGGAAAATTATTCCAAAGACACAATAATAATACTTTTGTAATGAGTTGAAGTAAGATATTGCATTACTTGTCACCCTTTCCTGTACCCCTACCCCTCTCAGGCATCCCCAATTCATAAAATTAGAGACTCTTCAAGCTGGGAGAGGCCTCAGGGAGCACCCACTTCAGACACAAAGCTGGACTACACCTGAGTACCCTGATAACTTGTTCAGCAATCTTCTCATTCTGACCCGTTTTTCCCTTTTTTTTTTTTTTTTTAAATTTGAGTGTTTGTCCTCACAACAATCTTATAAACAAGGTATGGCAGGGTCCCCAAATAACATTGTTTTGTTCAATGTCATTTTGTTATAATATGGTGAGATGCTATAGAAACTTAACTCTTGTTTATATCAGTTAGCCTCTGATAAAATGGGTTTATTATACATCATTTTGCTTAAAGTTACACAATCTATCAGTGACGTTCAGTGAGGGCTTACTGTCTAATTCTTCTATTTTATAATGTGGAAACTGAGGTTCAGGATGATTCAGTGGCTTCCCTTACTCAAGTTTTCTTTTTGTAACCCTACCTTTTCTATTGCTTTCATCTGGTCGTCTTAATAAGTGAGCATCTTTTAGTTTCATTTTATTTCCTTCTATTATGTTAAAAGTGTTTTGGTGAGCCACCTGGAAACCTTTTTGTAAAGAGAAGGGGCATAAACAAATGCTGATAGAAAGGATAACTCACTCAAGGACACCTGGGCCAGGAGCTGAGGTCTCAGCTGCTCCATGGCCTGGGGTCCCTTGACTTCCTGCTGCCAGAATGTCCCTACACACTGGAGCTGGGAGTGGAGGCCCCCTGGAGGAGGGCAGGAGGGTAGGGTTACACTTGGAGCCGAGAAACAATATGATTCACTTCCCATCAGCCCTCAGATGCCTTTTTCTTTCCCCACTAGACATGAGCTCATGGAATTCTGTTTCACGTTCCTTTCGATAGATTTTCCTTTTCCTGGAGTAAGGTTAAATGGAACCATCACAGGGACGCATTCATCCAGGGCGGCCATTGGATAGTAATGGGATAATTGTGCTGGTCCTGGTACCACAGAGATGATAACTAGCATTGCTTTAAGAATATGCAGAGGCCACATTTACGTTTTAGGGCAGCTCCTTTGAAAACTTTGGCATGGGTCCCCAGCGCTGTTTTCCTTCGCGCCGCGTGATGTGAGAACACTGTTACAGTGTGTGCCTTGTTTAAGCACAAACCAGGCACTGTGCGACCTGGGAGGTGGATTATGTCCCAGAGGATGGCGGAAAGCCTTGGCAGGGATGGATTCAGTTCTTTCAGGCTCAGTGTATATATATATTATGATAATGTGTGTTGCCCACAAACTCTGTGGTTATCATACCAATGTAAGGAGCAGCTGGATGTAGAAGAACAAGCAAATGTTTTGATTATTCATATTCTTGATCTTGACATTAAAGGGCTTCTGCATTTCGGTATAGTCTTTGTTTCCACGACTGGCTTATGTACGAGTATGTACCTTCAATCAAGTCCAAAGACATTTCATTCTGTGTACCAATTGGGATCACTTGGGAATGGCTTCTTGGAACACTGTGTTGAGAAGGATCCTGGGGTCACATGTTGACTCAGCAGGATAAAGCTCTGTGATTGATTAGTGAGGTCTGCCATAGGTGAGGGCAGGGGAGTTAGCAGCACACACATCTGCCATCCCCCAGCTCTGCCCAGCACATCTTCTTTGTTGGGTAACTACAATTTTACACCTCCCTGTCTTCTCCCATCTTATTCCCATTGTTAGGAATATCTTTTTTTTTTTTTTAATATCTGTTAATATTCTTCATGGATCATTGCAAACTGCCCCCTTTCTATGATGCTATTATCAAGTTCTTCCAAAAAGACATATTTTTCTTTCTTCACCATTCCTTTAGCCTTTGGTAACATTCTTAGTTATGCACCATTTTCTAGTTTGAATTAGAGAGTTACGTGTGTGTGTGTGTGTGTGCAAACTTATTTGTCCTGCAGAACTATAAACTCTTCAATAGTAGAAATTAAATCTTTTTTATCTTCATATCCTCTGAGCAGCTGCTAAAAGAAAGGCTAGAATCTGAGAATGGGTCTTAGCTCCTTTTGTCTCATCTCCACATTTTACAGATGGGAAGACTGAGACTTGGGAGAGATTCGGAGAGTGGCCAAAGGTCATACCAAAAATTAGAAATGTTGGTTCCTATTCCTGGAATGTCAGAACTGGAAGGCTTCTTCACAGGTGCCTGGTAGCTCTAGGGGCCAGGAAGCTCTGAGTGACAGGACAGCTTGCCTTTGCTAGATTTTTCCTTATTCTGGGCTTTGATGTTCTAATTTCACTGTGATTGTTTTGTGGTCAATATGACTTTATTGTGAACTGCAACAAATTAGTTTTAGAAATAAACTGGAAGCGAATAGTGAACAAATAAAAATAAATTCATCCCCTCCATTTATTCATTCATTCATTCATTCATTCATCCATCCATCCATCCATCCATCCATGGAAAATTATTTATGTTATGTATTTTAGGTTCTAGATTTATAGTAGGGTATAAAATAGCCAAAAGACATGCCCTTATGGAGTTTAAATTCCAGGAATATGTGTGTTTCTATGTGTTTGTGTGTGAGTGTGTGTGTGTGTGTGTGTGTATGTGTGTGTGTGTGTATTTTGTTCTACTTGTATTACCTTGTCAAATCATCACAAAGTGTACATGTTTAATATTACAACATCCCCATTTGCAGATGAGAAAATTAAGGCCCAGAGAAGTTAAGTAATGTTTCCAAGTTTACACAGCTAGAAAGTGATGAAGTCAAGGTTTGAAATCCAGTAATCTGGTTATTTACAGAAAGAAGACGGAGGCTCAGAAAGGGTAAGCCACTGAGCAAAGGCCACACAGCTGATTCAAGGACAAGGTTGGGCTATCTGACTCTCACATTAGGTGTTTTCCAGGTCACCAGTCTGCTTTTCTTTCCCAAGCTTTGGGAAGGAATGGGATAGACAGAATCTATGGGTACAATAGCCAGGTAAAACCTGAGAACACACAATTTCTCTTGCAGGATAGACATGGGCTATTTGTTTCTCACCCTGGCGAGATGATGGGAGGGTGGGGACCAGACTTCCAACACACCAAATATTACCCTAATTGGCTCAAAGGCCATGATTGTATCAAGTTCCAGAAATTATGAGTGAACCAGACAGTTAGGCCACCGCAGCTGGTTGGCAAATTATTGGCTCAAGTGTTGTAATTATTAAATGCAGGAGAGAGAGAGGGAGAGAGAAAGAGCAAGAAACTCAGACACTTAGTCCAGGATAATTGATCCAAAAATTATGAGTTCCAAGAAGGCCAACACTTGCTTAAATTTAGATTTGGACTCGACTCCTGTCACACGCACACAAATGACTACTGTTTCCTGGACACCCACTCAGCACACACAATCGGCCCCTCAGCTCTGCCAGCCCGCAGGAACAAAAGGGATTTTGATTCTGATTATTTTTAAACTTTAATGACAAATCCTTTCCTTCTCCACATTAAAAAATAAAGGCTGTGCATAGTACCATTAAGGGACTGCTTTCTGCCGCTCGATTCTCGGAGGCACTTACGTTGTTTAAATTTTAATTTCCGGGTTGAAATTTTTATTGAAAACATCACTATCTTTCTAAACAACAAAAAAAAGTTTCTCGCCTTGTCACTGCACTAGTGTGTTCTTTTACCTGCTCCTCCATAGGAGACATTCCTGCCTCTCCATGGCTGTGGGGTTCCTGTAATCCAAATTTGCGATTCCTGCCCCACACAAAAAGTCTTTGGTAATTTTTTTTTTTTTTTTTTTTTTTTTTTTTTGTAAATGAGAGCTTGTCTTAAGGCAGGCTAAGAGGACTTGGGTCTGCAAATCCCTCACCACTCAGAAGCAATGTCCTAATTCTATGACGATGATAAGGATGATGATGATATAATGATAAGGATAAGGATGAAACCCTGCTCACTGTACTTCCCGTGTGCCAGGTACTTTTCCTGCATTGTCTCCTTCAATACCTTACAGGGAGGCCAGTTTCACTCCATTTTACAGAAAATGAGACAGATTCTGAGAAATCATTGCAACAGGCCAGCCAACATGTCATCATTTATCGTTCTAGAATAATGTTGGCAATGACAGATGCCACTAGAAAGCCAGATGTGGAGACATTGAAGAGAGATGTCTTTTAGTTAGGTGCCGGGGTAAACCAGGAAGTCTTCATGGCAAAGAGGCATTTGAGCTAATTTTGGGAAGCAGGGCAGGATTTTGACATGTAAAGAAAAGGCCAGACAATGTACTTAATAAAAACAAGAAAACTGGAGGTATGTTTGGGAATACCTGGCTTGGCCCCTGGGGGAAGACGAGGAGAGGAGTTAAAGGTAAGATTTAGGCATGCAGTAGCCATTTCTTGGCGGGCTTTAAATATCAGCTTAATGGTATTGATCTCTTCCCATGGGCAGGGAAATTATCCAAGGATTTTAATGAAGAGACTGGCCACTTTTGGGACTGCAATTTTGAAAGATCACTCTAGCAAAGGGTGAATGGGAAAATGGAGGAAGTAAGACAAAAGGCAGGGAGATCAGAAAGATAGGCTATTGGAATAGTCTTCCCAGTCCTACTTCTAATCTTGCCATGTTCTTCTCCGTGACTGGCCTTGGGTCCCAGCCCTCCACCTGGGGCTCCCAGGTTGCCCACTGGGCCCAGCCTGCCCTGAGATAGCTCTCTGCTGCCCCCACCTGGCCCAGGCAGCCCCTGCCACAGTTCACTCAATAGGGCCTGGCCCACAGGATCTAACATACGTGTTAACGATCACTACGAATCATGTAGCTGCTGCTACTAGTAGCAAGCTTCAGTGTACATATTATGTGCCAGGCACTGTTCATGTCTTTTACATGTATTAAGTGCTTCGTTCTTATAGGAATTCTAAGAAGTGGCAACTATTATTACTTTCATTTCCCAGGTAAGGAGAGTGAGGCATATAGGTCTGTTCTATTTCCAGCATGGTAAGATGTGAGAGCTTTGCCGGAAGCCTGTCTAAAGTCTGGGTTTCCTGCATTAGAGTCACTCCTGTCCACATCCTGTGGGAGGATCTGGCCGGAGCCCCGGAGGGGGTCCCTGCCCATGAGGTGAGATGAGGGTGTGGCTGCTTCAGGGAGATGACCTGGGCTAGAGAGGGCATGAGGGGCAAGGGAGGGGAGTGAGCCATCATGCCTAGGATTATAGTGTTGAGAACTGGGGCCAAACGGAGAGACAGAGCTTTACCTGGGCAATGGTGGCAGGCAACCTGGGAGACAGAAACCAGAAAAACAGAAAACAGCATGGGGGATGCCAGAGGAAGTTTTCATGCCCCAGTGTGACTAGCATGGGGATGTGGGGCTGGCTTTGTGTGTTTGTTGGTTTTCTTTAAACAGATAAGGTTCTTACCATTCAAAGTAATCATTCAGAATTGACATTATTTGAGGGTTAAGATTCAGACTCTTAGGAGATTCCTGTTAATAAAAGCTGCTGGCATCTTTGAAGCTAAGATCAGGGCCCTGAGGAGGCCGGAGACAGACAGGATAGTTTTTTAATGGGAAGATGCAGGGCAGGGCATAGTTGGCAGTCAGCAGGAGAGAGCAGGCCCAGAGAGGTGCGCAGGAGCCAAATGCAAGCTTCTCCCCCTTCCGGGTTTTGCCTGGGGCCAGCCCTGGGTGCAATGATAATATTTCTATAAAACAATTCTCGGGAAGGCTGGTGTGAGAAGGCAAAGAGCACCTTTCCACAGTTAAGTGCATCCTGCCAAGTTAAAGACCTCTCTGGGATTGGCTGAGGTTGTGAACATATTTCCAGTGTACACGAAGTATTAGACCATGGGTGGGAGTGAAAGCTGGGAGTGTGTGTATGTGTGCACATTATCAGTGTCATATTTTCCAGGTGTCCAATATGCCACCTCACTTTCCCAACCGCTTACTGTCTTCTGGCTGATGGTGACATGTAGTAGCAGCCGAGTACCCCCACCCCCACCCCTACACCCCAGACAGACTAATGAAAGAATGTGAATAAGAGTGGGAAGGAAACCATTTGGAAAGCATTACTCAGATTATTGTTGGCAAGAAACAAAGACCATCTTAAGATAAGAGAAGTTTATTATAAGAATGTGTGTAGACCATAACTAGAGCTTGCTTACGCTTCACACCAAGATAGCCTATAGACCCACTTCTCTCTTGGTCTCAATCTCATGGGCTGTGAGGCCCTGTGTCCATAGCATTTTGCTTCCCTAATTGTGTGTATATGTTGCAGCTCAAGTTGTGGAGGGCGTCCATGTGACTGGCTTACTAATTGCTGTTGGTCCTACTGGAGAGTGTCCTTCATGACAGCCTCATGTGTGTCCAGTCTGGCCAATACACAGGCCACCTTGCATGAGGTGTCCACCTGTGAACCAATCACTAATCAACTGGAACTAACAACAGCTTATGGCTGCTTCCCTCAGCAAAAGATGTGTACTTTTGGAAAGGAAAAAGCTAGAAGCTGGGACTCAAGCACCATAAAGACACGTGGAAGACAGGGAAGCATCTGGTTTTGGTCTTCATCCAAGACATCCTAAGAGTAGGAGAAAGAATGAGGGAATGTAGAAGCAGGAGGACATGCATAGAGACAAAAACGTGTTTCTTGGAACCACAAAAGTCAGAGCTGAAACATATGATGAGGTGTGATAAAAAAATTAAGGTGAATATTTAAATTAAAAAAAATTATTACAGTAAAAGACACATGGTTATTAACCCCCCTCAAAATACTTCCCTTGCTTCAAACACACTTACCCCATCATTCCTGCTACTTTCTGAAGCAGTTCTGGAAGTCCTTTTTTGTGAGTGTCTTTAGTTGCACTGTCATGGCTGCCTTGATGTTCTGAATCATTCTGACTCTGGGGAAGAGCCAGAAGTCACACAGTGCCAGATCTGGTGAATAAGTTGGATAAGGACACACTGTAATATTTTTATTTGACAGAAATTGCCATACCAGAAGTGATGCGTGACATGGAACATTGTCACGATGGAGGATGATTTATGGCACACTTTAAAACACACCTTCTAAAAAAATAATAAAAAACAAGAAAAAAAAAAAGCACAAGCAAAAATAACAAAAAACTAAAAAAAAAACACACCTTCTCTCAACTATAGCTCACACCCAACTGATTGCACCAAATAAATCCAAATAAGTTGTCACACACCGTTTCTAAAGTTCGACACACCACTTCCTATATTGAAGATCTCTGCCTTTCTGTTGGATGGCCCTCAACAGCAGCATTCACTGTATTTTGTGATCACAACGGAAAGGCTCCATATCACACATTGCTTATGGTATGGCAATTTCTGTCAAATAAAAACATGACAGTGTGTCTTCATCCTCCTTATTCACTGGACATGGCACTGTGTGACTTCTGGCTCTTCCCCAAAGTCAAAACGACCATGAAAGGTAAAAGTTTCAAATCAATTCAGGACATCGAGGCAGCCATGACAGCACAACTAAAGACACAACTAAAGAGGACTTCCAGAACTGCTTTAGAAAGTGGCAAGAACAATGGAATAAATGTGTTTGAAGCAAGGGGGAGTATTTTGAGGGAGATTAATAGCAATGTGTTTTTTACTGTAATCATTTTTTTTAATTTACACATTCACCATATTGTTTGATCATACCTTGTACATTAAAGAAAACCTAGTCAAATGTCCCTATGTAACAAATAGGGAAACTGATCATCGAAGAAGGAAACCAACATTGGGATTATAAATCAGCTCTTCTTTAATTTCTAGGCTGTCTTATCTCCTCCAAGCCACCTGTCTAGGAGAAGAGATTTCTTAAAGCAAATGATTTAATGGGTTAGCCAACCTCTTTATATATAAAGGACAGATCTGTACCATCATCAGGACTCACTGAGAAATGTTTAAGTAAAGACCTCGTTAAGGAAGGACACTTGAAATACATAGGATTAGGAGTTAAATGTACATAGATCAAACCACAGAAATGAAAGAAAAGTTAAAATTAAATTTTGATTAAATATCTGAATTAGGAATGGCTTTATAATCTTAAAACCAATACAAGCACCAAAGGGAAAGATTGATATATTTGACTACATAGAAATATAATGCTTCTGTATGTGAAAATTAACATAAACAAATTAAAGTGGAAAAACTGGGAAAATTGGCACAAATGTCAAAGGATTAATACCCTTACTGTCATATGGATATTTCATAAAAATTGATAAGAAAAACACTAAGTTCTTAATAGATAAAGGGGAGAGGATATGAACATGCATAAAAAGATGAAATATATGATTAATAAACATTTGAACAAAGTATCTGGTATACTATTCAGAGCAATGAAAATTAAAACAGCAACCAGATGCTCTCCCACCCCCATTTTTCTATCCAAATTAGTGAAGATTACAAACAGTACCTGGTACAGATATGAAGACAATGAAACACACCCTCCTACACTGAGGAGAGGTGTTTCCAGTGATGTACTCGTTTTGGAAAATAATTTGGGAATGGATATCTGGGAAGTTTGTCATAAGCAAATAATCTAGAATTCAAAGATATTCATTAAAGTATTATTTATCATAATGAATAAATAGGAAAGCCTGTCATACCACCATAGAAGAACATTGAAGTAAACCATGGTTTTTCTGTATTCAAGAATATACAGCTGTTAGAATATTTCAACAACCTGTGGAGATGCTAACATCATGGTATTGGGTTAAACCTGTGTGCATGCAACTGTGTACAAAAGAAGGCACAGCACAAAAGTATGCTTGCCAAAAATGTTTGTGTTTCCTCTGCTTAATGGACATTCTGGATCATTCTATTTTTATCTTATTTTATTATTATTATTCTTTGCTTTTCTCTGGTGAAAGTCAACATGTATTGTTCTTATAACATAAACAAAATAAATCAGAAAAAAAGTGGTGTGGGAATTCATATGAACTTGAATGCAGCAAATAAAAGGGATTGAGAGAGTGAGGGAAGAAACAGGGGGTGGGGGGGGGGCACCTGGGTCACCCATGGTGTGTTAGCCTTGCAATTTGGAAGGGACTGCTGGGGGTGGACCCCGATTGGTGTAAATCAATCAATATAGCCCCTCCTCCCCACTTTGCTACAAGTTGGTTTCAGTACTCCACGCTCAAGCCAAAGAAACTGTGGTCCTTATCTGGGGCCCTAGTAGAGTGAAACAAAGCAATTTGAATTGATGTGCATGGGATCCCCTTTCTCTGAGGAAGCCCATGGCCCCAAGTGCTGCTTGCAAACTTTAGGGAAGCCAACCGGCAAGCAAAGCCGACACCAAGATGTGGGCAGAAGCTGGAGGATGGCAGAGGAACAGAGTTGCTGCTCCCCGACCTCACAGCTTCTCTATGAAGTGGACCAATGGTGCATTAAACTCATTTCAGGTTTTTGGTTTCTTTTTTATGTTACTTACAACAGCAAGAATTCCTAACACAGGGACACATCGGAGATTGATTCCCATAGCCAGATTATACCAGAAATAGAAAGGAATGTAGGAAAAGGTGAGGACATGTGTCTGACTTTACTACTGAGAAAAAAGAGCCTGAGAAAGAGGCCTAGAAACCAAGGTAAGTCCTGAAACAGGCACTGTAAGAATGAGGGAGAAGTGCCCCAAAGAGGAAGTCCTTTAGAAGTCCTTTAGAAGTGACGATCCACACAATCTGGACTCAGCCTATCACATTTCATCTTATCTCACCTTATCACCTTGAGAGTCCTGCAGAATCACACAGACTGGAGAAAGAAAGAATGAAAGGTTTATGTTCTCTCTTGATGTGCTAACCACATGCTAAATGGGAATTGAGAATTCTGGCCTCTGGATATTGAAATGTGCTTGGCCAACCTTCTGGATGAAGCCTGGTGCCACTCAACACAGTACCTTGAAACATGTGCCCATGTCCATGCTCCACCAGTGACTCAAGCAAAAAGCTCCCAGTTAGGGGTGAAGACAGGGGAAGCTCTCTAAGATCTATGTAGTTCCTGCGTCTGAATTTGAAACAGAAAATTCTTAGCTTTAGATTTGAGGAAGAAAATCCTCAGTTTTTCTAAGTAATTCTCACTTTGAAATTAAATACAAGTTGCTGCCCAGATTTTGCTGAAGACTTGACAACACACACACACACACACACACACACACACACACACACACACACACGAACACACACCAAAACACTAAAACAGTAATTTTTGTATTTGATACTAAGGTTTCCAGAAGATCTCTGCATACTGGGGACCTACTGTGGGCCATCCATGGTGCTAGGATGGTGTTAGGATGGAGAATATAGGAATAAAAAAATAGTAAATTAAATGTATTTATATACTCCCTCCCATATGCCAGCGCCATAGTAAGCACTTGTGTTGTATTATTTATTGCATTTTATCCACTGGAGTAGCTCAGCACTATTATTTATTCTAATTTTACAGCTGAGGAAACTAAAAATTCGGTAGCTAACTTTCCCAAGGTTGCACTTCCTACCATAGGTGGATCCAGCATTTAAACCAAGAACTTACATACACATAATTAACCCTGTGCCAAGAGGAAGACTGAAGCCCAAATACTGAGTTATCTCATGGAATCAAATGTATATGGCACTGAGGAAGCTGAGAAGGTGGCTGCTAATTCTGATATGGGAAAGGCTTGAAAGAGAAATGGTGACTTGAGCTGAATCTTGACAAATTTGGAGAAAAATAGTAGGTACAGGAGAGGACGTGTATTTCTGGCAGAGAACAGAGCTGAGCAAAGATGTTGAGAGGAATGAGCACCGTGTGCCTGCTCCTGGGGAACATCGCAAGTTCAATATGACCGGAGAAACTACTTCAGTGGGGCAGCGGCAGGAAAAGCGTGATGAGAAAGGTTTTATTTGCCAGGCTAAGGAGTTTGAACTTGACCTTGTAGAGAAGGAGAGTCAATGGAAATTTTCCAGCCTGGAGGCAACTTGATCAGATTTGTGATTTTAGAATGATCTCGTTGGTTGCCAGTGTGCCAGGGGGGATTAAAGAGGGAGAGACCAGATGTATAGAAACTTGTTGGGGAGGACTTTGTAAACTCCAGGCTGTGAAATGAAAAGGACTTGAGCCATTCCAGCCCCACCTCACAATCATGGGAAGCTAGTCTCAATTTGGAGTTCTGTTTTTTTCTAGAGTTATGGCTGCAAATGGAGTAGTGTAATATAATAAAGAGGGCTTTGGTGTCAGACCTTCCTGCCTTCAAATCCTGGCTCAACCTCTTACCTAGTAATGTGTGACCATCAAACCTCGCTTTTCTCATGTATAAACCTGTAATAAGACCTGACTCATAGGATATTGGGAGGATTAAATGCAGTAGTTTATGTAAAGTGCCTAGCATAAAGAAATTCAATAAATGCTTGTTCCATTCCCTACCCCTTCATACTAAGAAATGAGACTGGTACCCACAGATTAGTTAGAATACCTGACACATACTGACAATTTCCAAAATTGAATAAAACATTTAACCTTCTACAGCATAGGGAATATAGTCAAAGGTATTATAATAGCTATGTACAGTGTCAGATGGGTATTAGACTTGTTGGGGTTAGCATTTTGTGAGGGGTCTAATCATTATGTTGTTTTGTACACCTGAAACTAATAAAAAAAAGTTTAAAAAATAAAATAAAAGTGCCAGTCATAAGGGGAAAAATTACTAAAGTGATTATTTTTTAGTACTTTTTTCTACCAGTCTAGCTATATTAATTGGGATAGACTAGGATATGCCACAGTAAAAGATTAACTCTGGAATATCAATGGCTTAGTAACCAAAGTTTATTTTTCACTTATTTTACGTTATAAACACTACTCAAGGTGGGGGCAGGGGGGCTTTATTATACGTAGTCAGTTAGAGACCCAAACTGACAAAAAACCCACAGTCTTACAACTGTACATTCTGGAATGCAAGTTCTCCTAGGGTCTTGCAAAAATGGAAGAGAGATGGAGGAGGTGCACAGGCTTTTATCTGCCTTGAATCAGAAATGACACGTGTCACTTCAACTCATGGCCTCTTGTTCTGAACTAGCCACATGGCCCAAGCCCAACCTGCAAAGGAAGTTGGGAAATATAAGAAAGGACATGGCTATTTGGTGAGCACTAATTGCTCTGTTACGCTAGCGATAGCCTTATAAAAACTTTTTTTAAGTGTATTTTCTTCTGGTTAGTCTCAAGTTATCCTTGAAAAATGAAGTCAGTCATCCTTGGGTTTGTTCTCATCACAGCCCTTTGCTTCAGAGTAACTCATTGTGAAAAGGCCTCCCACACTCTGCATTGTATGGCTCTTCAAATAACAGGGTTGGAGGAATCTCAGAAAGAACTTCCAGGTCAAATTTTGCATGGAAATTGGGTGTCCTGAATTGGTAAGTGACCCGCTATGCATAATTTTGTGTTTCGACTCCTGATGTTTTAATAAGAGAGTGACCAAAAAGTTCCTATGATTGCTTGGCATGGGATAAGCTAAACCATAGATGGTCAGCTCTTGTAAGATAGCCACCCCCCTGCTCCACATGAACGCTGAAGGTAAACAGGCCTTTTTGTGTTTCTAAATCACTGTTTCTTCAATATAAAGATCCAATACATTCTGTACCAGAATCATCTATGGTATCCAAGTCTTACCTTAGCTGTACTGAGTCTATGAAAAGGGCCCAGGAATCTTTAACAATGCTTAGCCTTGCTTTGAAGGGAAACTTGATCCATTGTGCATATGGTTCACTCATGGGTGCAACATCTCTGGGGCCGGGCAGGATGAAGGTGGAATGGCTGTGTGTAATTGCAAAGGCTAAGCTCAGAGAGTTACCACCTCCAGGCTTTATTGAGGAACAGCCCCCTGGGTCAAGATGGCCTTGTGGGATTGGGGTCACCCAGGTCCATCCTTCTTTGGAGGATCATATTGTCCTGTGCCAGAGATGATATAAACCAGACATTGTTTCCCTTGCTGTCAGTGCCAACGACAGGGAAGTGCGCCAGTGCTCTACAGCGGCACCGTGTGGCAGGGAGAAGCATTGTCAGCAAGGACGGCCGCTGAAGTTCTATAAATCCCTTTAGACACAAGCCCTCGCTGTTCTCAGATGACTGGAAGGTGCAGTGCTCAAAAGCATGGCATTGAATATATTATCTATCTGAAGCTCTAACCTAGTTGAAATTGATTTGGACAAATGAATGAGATGTGAAAATAGCTGGCTCTGAGAGTTGTAGAGAAATTCAGACTGATTATATCCAGATAGGAAAGTTGAGACCCAGACAGAAGGCTTACCTGAACTAAAACAGTGAAAAGTGGCAGAGTACCCAAATTTCCTGACTCCTAGTTCAGTGCTTTTGCTATGGAACCAAGCTGTGCACAGCAAAATCGTAAAAGTTGAGAAAGTCTCGAGGTACAACTCTCTCCTTTTCTTCTCTAGTATTCCATTTTTCTTGTTTCTCTCCCAACCTTTCTCATCTTTCTTTTGTTGTACCTGATTCACACAGGCTCCTCTGGACTTGGGCAGGGATGACATGGAAAGGACAAAGGTAAAAAAATATACCATGGGAATTTAGAAACATTTGTAAGGCAAAATTGGAGAAATGACATCAGTGATGCCAAATCAATACAGGTGAACTCATTTGGTATATCTGATGCCACGTTCAAATCTGGCCCCATAGGCTCCTCTAAATCACCAAGGTCAAATTTTGATTCAAACAACTTTGTTTACACAGTTCACACTCCTCCTTATCAGACATAGGAAAACATATACATAGAATTGGGTATATGAGAATGGTGTGTGAAAATCACTTAACTACTCTGAGCCTAATTCCATTATCTATAAATTGGACAGACTCATAAATATCTCATGGGATTAAGCAATGTAACAATATTGTGCCTCTTAGAGGGCCTGATAAGTATGGTAGCTATTTCAACAATCGTTGGTCTCCCTCTCCCTTTTCAGGCTCACCCCTGGCAATGGGGAATACTGACACAGGAAAGATCTAGGAAACAGAAACGGCAGGGCTCTGACTGCACTCTTGCCAGCCCACCTTGGCGCTTGGCAAATGTCTCAATACTTGACATAGCTAATTCTGAAAGTCAGATACTATGATAAAAAAAACGTGGGAGGGAAAGCTATTGACCTATTTCCTGAAGAAAGGAAAAAATTCTGCCAAAACAAAGATGTTTCCAGAGAGTGGGTTGGTTTTGATAAATAATTAACTTGGGCTGGTTTCATTGTGTCTGGAGGAGTAATTACAACAGCATGTTCACACCCCTGGAGTTCTGTTGTCACATTTTCCACGATAAAAATCTCCTTTGAAAAAATGTGTTCAGAAACGTGTCTATAAAATAGTGCTCTGGTCTGAAAAAATGCCATGAAAACTTTCACAGTTTATGGGCAACATTTTTTAATTAGATCAAAAGATTCACTATTGTTTCCAAGTAGCCTCAATTAAACCAAGGCAAATGAAATTATATTGCCTTGGGAGGCACTTCATGGCCACCAAAGTAACAAAAACAAAAAACCAAAAAGCCCTTCTGTTATCCTATTGAGAGTATTGCTCCACTCAACAGTGATTAAGTATCCTGTTATGCTGCAATATATCTTTCTCTATGCTAGGTGCTGGGGCTGTTGGCAGGTGGATATAGCAGGAGCTTTCATCTGATGTTGAGCTCACAATCTAACTGAAGAGATGATAGTTTATGATGTAGTTGAAAGAGTGCTGAGTCCAAGATATTGATTCAAATTTAAGCTCCTTCACTAACGAAAGGTAATGGTCTCAAGTCCTCTTTCTGTAAAATGAGATAATTGGATTATATAGTAAATAGATTTGACTTAGGCCAACTCTGGTGGTACCTGCTATATTGAGTAGCTTTCTGAGGTCATGCCCATGATTTGTAAGAAAGAATGTCACAAAAGAACAAAAGAATGCTTAAATTGTTCTATATGAGATAACGGGAGGTAGGGATGGAAAGAGGAAGGAAAGGGAGAAATATGAGTGAGAATCACACAAATGGTATGGCAGAAACACTGCTGTGTTTTCACCAATTCTTTATTTTCCTTCTGGGACCACTTACTACTATATTTCCCAGGTTCCTCTACAGTTGTGTAAGGCCATGTGACTAAGTTTTAGCCATTGGAATGTGCACAGAAATAATACATGTCACTTCCTGACTTGGCCCCTGAGACATTCTGCATGGGTCTCCGTACTCAATCACCCACACTCATTTCCTTGTCTCCCAATTGGAGAACACTGAGATGGAACCACTAGAGAAAAGAAGACTTGATTCTTGGATCATGGCATAAGACTTTCCTCTAAATCCCCAACTGGAGTATGATGTGGGTAAGAAACACATTTTTTAAAATCCCCTGAGATAGTGGGGTTGTTTGTTATAGCACTTAGCTGACCCTGAGTAATACTGACTGTGGAAAGCTGGAAATCATGTGAGAAATAGCCAGAGGATACCCTTAATGGTCAGGATAATTTTTGGTATGAGCATGCCTAATATTTAATTTGAAGTCATTAACCCAGCCATAATGTGAACAGTACTTCATCTAAGCCTCACCCCTAAATCACAAATGCTTTGTGAGAATCAGCTTTTAGTAAAATTTCATAAAGAGGGTGAATATCATATTGATCACGTTGATGCAGAAAAGAGACCACATCCCCAAAAGCAGGATCCTTAAGGCAAATATGACCATAGTAGTTGAGTCCACTGGAAATTTGCAATAGATTCATGCAAGACCTTAAAGGAGATTTTGACTCATTTTTGTCTAGACTGTAAGAGGGCAGGGAGACTCTGGCTTACCTCAGAGTTACCAGGACTTCAGTCTCAAAGCAAACCAGCAATCTAGCAACACCGAAGCGTGGATCTCCCTCCAGGCTCTTCCCCGCTCCCAGCCTCGCTCCCATTTTGCCACCTTCCTCTCTAGTTTTTTACGATCACTCAGGCCACAAGAATGCCATGCTCTAGGCAATCTTTTCTGTAAAGAAATCCACAAGTTCCGCATCCTTTAGTGACAGAGTTAGAGTTAGGCTCCAGATTTTAGGTAAGTGAAATAAGACAAAATCTCTGTGGAGCAGGGAGGGAGGCCTTGTCCTCATCCTTGGGGACACAGATGCTTATGAATCAGGATTGGGCTCTGTGATAGTCCTACGACAGTTATTTGTCTATTTTCTTAAACTGTCGTTAGATGAGGTTGGATTAGCTGTGCTTAACCCCCATGAGTCAGTGCCAAAGGACAGTAGAATGATTTTCACTGGATCAAGTTTCCCCATGACTCTGAAATAATACATATATTTAGATGTGAATTTCAGATTCAGAGTCTTCCCTTTTGCTACTATTTGGGGACTGTTGCCAGGTGGATGTGTTAACTTCCCAGTACAGTTGAAATCCAAACCATTGTTTTCCTTTGGGATTGTTTGTCAGACTTCTGGAATTCTCAGGGCTGGGGATTCAAGATGTATCCCCCTTGTTGTTCACAGTCTGTGTGCTCTCAGGTCCAGGATGATTTAGTTACAGATTAGAACCCAACATCTTCCTGCCCCTTCAACAGCTCCCTGGGAAGCCCAGAAACCAAGGCCAATGGCAATTCTCAGAAATTCAGGTTTATTATTTATCATTTCATAAATTTCTAGAAGTAGAAGAATACTGAGGGATGACCTGATAACAAGCTGTTTACTTAGCAGCTAGGCAAAAATAATACTCAGAGAGGTGAAGTGATATGAAGAAGGTTTACAATGAGACTAAGTCATAAACAAAAAGCAAAAATTGATAGCACATTTTTGAGTACAATTTAATTTTATTTAAGTATACTCTAACACAGTACAGGTTCAACTGAAGGATAAGAAAGAAGAAAAAAATGAAAGGTTTTGGAATTAGTGTATGAAAAAGAAATCAATGAAAGACCTTCCAAAACAAAGATTTATGAAATTTTCTTCTTCCCGAATGCAAAGAACGAAATCATTTGAAGCAAATATAGCAAAGACATAAACCATTAACCTGACACTCAGGAAGTATCTCAATTTCCTACTCTGAGTATTGTGAAAAGAAATTTTCAGATTCAGAGCTATTTAGACAGAATCGAAAGATGATGCTTGACCTGGAGGCCTACCTCCCCTTAGAAACAACATTGCAACAGAACAAGAAGTAAGGGGAGGAACAGCTGAATTTTGCTGATATTTCAGATTTGGAGAGATAAAGATTAAGGTGCAGATTGTTCCAGGGGGAAAATGGGGATTACCGCCTGTCGAAAAAGCTCTTTCCCATTGTTGATTTTAAAAAGCACTACAAAGCCTGTGCTGGAATTGCTACCAGCTTTTCCTTTGTCCTCTGACAGGGCAGATGGCTTGAGAGGCATGGAGAAATCATTTCTTCGGGTTCCCTGTTTGAGCTGATCCAGCAGCAAATGTAGGCTCAGTAGGGCTTGGAAATCAGTGCATGGCTAACCCAAGTCAAAAGCAGATGAGAACCAAGATCAGAAAGAACAGCACCTTTTTATACCCAGTTACCCTGAGAGGGGAACAAGCCCAAGTCGAAAGCTCAACCTCCCGTTTCTCCATGAGACAGGGGAACTGACTTACCAATATCCTCAGCATTTCCAAAAAGAAAGAGAGCAAAGACAAAATTCTCTAATTGTGGTTGCACGAAGCCCCAGATCTTTGCCCACACCCTTTGGGCACTTGCATGACTAGTGAAAGAAAACACCTTCCAGTTTTGCAGCTCATATTTCAAGGAAAAGAACCAGTGCTCAGGGCAATCAGAAATCCACACCAACTTGGGAAAAGGGCAGCTTCAGATACAATGGTTCTGTTCAAAGAAGAATGCAAAGAAATCCCTGCAACACGAAACCACAACAAGAATAAGCAAAAATAAATAAGTGGAACATAACATGAAAAATATAGAGTAAATTTTGAAAGATGTATTCAAAGAAATAGAAGAACATTTTAATTGCAATGACTTTACACTCTCAAGGAAAATGTAGACTATGGAATGAGAGATATATTGATAATTATGCAACTGATTAAACTAGAAAAGAAAGCCGGTAAAGATGAGGAAAGAAATTAAAATGAAAAATAATATACTGTCAATTTTAAATAATCAGCTTCGAATGACCACAATGAGTACCTGAAAATACTAAGTTAATAGTATAGACACAACATTGAGAAAATAATAGGATGAAGAACAAATAAAAAAAGATGAAAGAATTCACCAGTATAATAACATGATAGAGAGAACAGACACTGAAGAGCAAAACATGATATTTGAAGAAAGAAAGCACTATCAATGAATAGAAATATGACTCCAAGACCTAAGAGAAGAAAAGTTTTCAGATTTGAAGGAATAACTGATTTTCTAATTTGAAGGGCTCATCTTACTCCAGGAAACTTAACAGAGAACAAAAATTCCTCAAATATAGTTTTGTAAAGCTATTAGGTTCCAAAGAAAAGAAAGGAAAATATCTTTTAAACTTCAAGGCATTTTACGTAAGAAGAAAAATAAATTAGGTTGAGTTCAGGATGCTAGAAAATAATTGTGCAAGCAATAGAAATTTTGTAACTACTTAAATTGCCACCAATGTGTAAAAACAACAGAAAGTTATTCTCAGATGTAAAAGGTCTTGGGAAATGTTTTACCCATGTACTGCTTAGGAAAAAAATCTTCTTAAAGATGTAACTTAGACACCCAGGGGATTTTTAAGAATAGTATAAGTAAAAGAGCTAAAAAATGGGGAAATCTGAGTATTTTCATTGAACATTAAGTATTTTAATTGAACATTAAGTATGATAAACATATAATTATACTTAAAGAAACATGATAATTATAGCTTTAAATGATTTGCAAATGTTGTAATTTTTAAAGAAAAATAAAGTAATGCTAAAATTAGAAACAAAACAATAACAAGATCTCAGAAATACCACTGTACTATATTAGAAGGGAAATCCCAGAGTAATTACATTTCATTACTTATTTTACCATGGGAAGAGGGTAGAATTGATGACTGTCAATAGATTGATTTTGAAAAAATCTAGTTTGATGTCATTTGTAAATAGTAATATGAAAATCCAAAACAAATAAATATTAGCAATTCAATCAGATTAACAGCTATTTATTGAGACTTCATAATGTTCAGGGTCTAGGAATATAGTAGTGACTATAACATAAAATTCCTGTCTCCCATGGAGCTTACATTTTACTCCATGATAAAGAATGATTTATGCCAAGAAAACACATGAGGGTTAATACTTACAGCATTTACTTACATAATTCAGAATCATGAAGAGGTTTTTGGTTGGGCATGAGCAGTTTGGAAGTCACCATTCTGTCCTAAAGAAAGAAAGAAAGAAAGAAAGAAAGAAAGAAAGAAAGAAAGAAAGAAAGAAAGAAAGAAAGAAAGAAAGAAAGAAAGAAAGAAAGAAAGAAAGAAAGAAAGAAATGCTGAACATACTGAAAAATCAACAACTCTACTAGCATCCTTAGGAGAGGTAAGGTCACAGAGCAAACCGTTGCCCCCAAGATTGGAGAGAGAGACAGGCAAATGCAGGGAGTAATGGCTTACCAGAGTAGAGGGAAACCTCAATGGGAACTAAGTGCCTGGACCAGTGCTGGGGTAGGATAACCTGAACTGTAATTGACAAACTGCTGGGGGCCCAGAGTTAGAAAATCCAGAGGGAACCAGTCACAGCAGGACTCCACAATTTTATGAAATTCATCTTCAGGAGATCAATCACAGGTTCCCACAGTAAATATTGGAGAAAAATTCCCTGATGATTTTGGCACAGGGATGGACAAGAGAACCCAGAGCATTCTGTTCTTCTTATGGGGCCTGCCCTCATAGAAACCCATTAATTAGAGCCTAACCTGCTGTAATGTTATCAGAGTCTAACTGATGTGGGGAAAGGAAATTCTTCACTCCAGCTCACTCTCGCAATCCCCTCCCACCTAATGGGGAAACAACTGAGAAACACGTGTGAAATACATACTTCAGAAGCACAGGCTCACTAAAAGACTGAGCCCTAATTTTAGGACCATGAACACTTCCCCTCTCCCTACCCCTCATCACTTACTGAAGGCCTGCTTACAGCAGATCCTTTTATCTGGTACATTAAGTCTGGCTATCAAGAAAAAATGACAAGGCATACAAAATGGCAAAAACCACAATTAGAATTGAGAGAGCAAACATCAGAAGCAAACATGGCAGAGCTGTGGGAGTTATCAGACCAGGGATTTAAAACAACTATGATGAATATGCTAAGGGCTCCAATAGATAAAGTAGGCAGTAGACAGCTGGGTCAGGTAAGCAGAGAGAAGGAAATTCTAATAAAGAACCAAAAAGAAATGCTAAAGATCAAAGATCATAAACACTATCACAGAAATGAGGAGTGCCTTTGTCAGGCTCATTGGCAAACTGGACAGAGCTGAGTCCAGTATCTCTGCGCTTGAGTCAGAGGAAGAGGTGACTACAGAAGAAAGGCATGAAGAGATGCAATGTTGCTGACTTTGAAGATGGAGGAGGAAGCCTTGAGCCAAATAATGCAATAATCTCAAGTTAGAGCCTCCAGAAGGAACACATTTCTACCAACATCTTGGTTTTTGCTGAATGATATCTGCATTGGACTTCTAACCTGCAGACCTGTAAGATAGTAACTTCGTAAGTTTAAGCTGCTAAATTCGTGGTAGATGGTTATGGCAGCCATGCTAATACAAAGTTAATACACTGACCATCTCCACAATGACTGCAGAATGATATGAATTCAAATATTAGAAAGGAAACAGCAATCCTTGCTTGTAGACCATATGGCTGTATAGCTGGAAAACTCAAAATAATCAATAAAGTATTAGAAAACATCAAGTGTTCAGTCAAGAGAATCGTTTATAGATTAATGTAAAGAAAGACAATATCTTTCTTATATTTCAACAATAAACAGCAATTATAATGCAATAAAGATCCCACTTACTGAAGCAAAAGACCATGAAATACACTGAGTAAATTCAACAAGAAAAGTGTAAGGTGTGTTTGAAGAAAACTTAACACAATACTGAACAATATAAAATAATATGAAAAAATGAAGTTACTTCTGGGTTCTAGCATAAACAGTTGTAATGTTGTAGAATGTCTTAAATTTAACAAAATGCAAAATAGCTTACCCACGGTATTAGTCATGGAAACTTCTTAAAATTGCTCTAAAATTCATCTCTGGAAGGTTAAATATGCAAGATTAGCAAGAATGATACCATAAAAAATATTTTTTTAAACTGTAAAAGTATTAATTAAAACAATGTGGTATTACTTTAGGCTACAAAAAATAGTCTCATTGACTATAACTGATTAGTTCAGTAGTAGGTTCCAATAAATATGGGAATATATTTATTATATGATAAAATGGTATTTCAGATCAGTGATAGAAATACAGAATGTTTAACAAATAATGTTAACAGTGAAAACAATGAAGATGAATTAATACTTAGTTTTATATAAAAACTAATTTCAGATAGCTCTTATATTTAAATGTAAAAAATAGTCATGAATATTAAAAATAATGATATAAAAATATTATTTTCTTAGGGACAGGGAGGCTATAACACAAAACTCATAAACCATAAAGGAAGAGATTGGCTATGTTAAACATTTCCATATAGAGAAAAATATATGAAGTCAAAATTCTAAAATCAAATTGTGAAACATTCTCAAGAAAGAAAAATGCCATATAATCCAATGTTAAATTGGGTCAAAATACAGGCATCTATTGAGAAAATAATAAATATGAATAGCCTATAAACATCAGAAGAGATATTCCACTTTACCTCTAATAATATAAATGCACATAAAATCTATGATATGTTTCCGATGTACCATATCAAATCAGTAAAGAGGGAAAATAGAGATAATATCCAGGGTTGACAAGAACATAGGGAATGGGGAACATTCAAGTATAAGTTGATGGATATGAAAGTTAGTACAGTCTACCTGGATGACAAGATGCATATGGATTTAAAATGTATATGTCCTGTAATCCTTCTAATATGAATTTATTCTATGGAGATAATTGGAAAAGAATTCAATTACATAGGCATATTCATTGAAGAGTTGTGTATAACAGTGAAATAGTGGATAAAATTTGAGTATCAGCAGAAAGTGGAGTACCTAAGTTGCTACATCTATACAACAGAATTTAGATGAAAGATAATTATATGGATTTATACCTATCTAATGATTTCTCAAATTTCATTAAAATCTATCTTCTCCTTAAAAACATGTAAATGTCTACATAATATTGTTGAGTGAAAAACAAGGATCTGATATTGAGGGATTTAGAAAAATGTTTATCAAAACCTCAATGATGATTTCTCTGGATGGTGACAGCTTTTATTGTTGATTATTCATTCATTTTTCAGATCTCTGTTGTCTTTAGTCTACCTTTATATAATGTGAGGTTTTCTACAATGAAATTTCACTTATTATTTTTGTAGACAAAAACAAAACAGAACAAAAAAACACCAAGTTTAATAAAGTTGGTAAACATTTAAAACAGAAAAAAATGTCCGATGCCTCATTGAAAAGCAATGATTCTGTTAAAATCATTTTGTGAACAAAACATTTCATTTACTTGGAACTATCTTAACAGGAAAAATGCTTAATTTTCTCCTAACAGATTTCCTCTTATGAAAACATTTTAAAGTAGAAACAATTTCTTCAAACTATCTGTTGAATTGCACAAAGAATTGTGCTTTGGGTTGGTAAGACTTATACGATTTAGATTCATCTTCCCCACCCCTTAAATATTTCCACTGGTATCATGGTAGAGAGGCCACTCTCTGGTGGCCAAATGTAATCACAAAGTGGGCTAGTAGATTTAGTGATGTAATAAAGGAGCCAAAATATTACTGAGGTGAAGCAAAACATATTTCCATTAACTTCATTTTATAGTTAAGGAAAATCCTGCTCAGAAGTAAAGTGACTTGAGCAGAGTGAGACAGCGAGTCAATGACAGCCCTGAGACTTTGACTGCAGCCGTGATCTGCAAGTTGCTTTCTGATAGGTCTCTGCGAGAGTGTCTGTGGAGTTGCTTAAGGGGCCTTCCGAATAGAGGGGGGTCTACATAGATGAGATTCATCCAAAATAGCTCTGCTTTAGGTGATTTTATATATTGGGCTTATAGCCCAGTCTGAAAATTGATTTACTAGGTCATATTATTTATCCTCAGCAATTTGCCCTATGAATATAAACGCCAACAGTGATCCAGCTCAAGGAACTTTCAAACTGAGACTTATTGTTATCATTTGTCCACAGCCTGAGTTTCTCAGAATCCAGCCTAACGTCTTGCGCTGGTTAGCCAGGACCAGCTGATTAAATATCCCTTTTTTGCTCTGTCTTTTTGAATTATTGGGGGAAATTCTGCCTCTGTATATGTACAGCTTACAGATCTTCAAAGAGCATGCCTGTGGGTGTACTTGGGTTTCATACTGGGTGAATGATTCTATCCAAGGTAGTTGAGAAGAGAATGGCTGCAAGTCACAGAATCTACACAGTGGTTTCTGCTCTGGCTCATAAGAAAAAAAAAGAGTGAGGACACAAGTAAAATCAGAAACAAAAGAGGAGACATTATAATTGATACCACACAAATGCAAAGGATCATAAAAGACTATATGAAAATTGTATGCTATATGAAAAATTGGACAACCTAGGGCCGGCCGAGCGAGCGGTGCGGTGGTTAAGCGCTGGCTTAGGAAGCCAGCGGCCCCAGTTCGGTCCCACATATGAGGGCCAGTGACACTGCCCTCAAAAAATAAAATAAAATAAAAAATTGGACAACCTAGAAGAAATGGATAAATTCCTAAAAACATACAACCTATCAAGACTGAATCATGAAGAAATAGAAAATCTGAACAGACTGATATTAGTAAGGAGATTGAATCAGTAATCAAAAACTCCACAACAAAGAAAAGTTCAGAACCAGTAGCATCATTGGTAAATTCTGCCAAACACTTAATGATTAGCACAAATCCTTCTCAAAATCTTTCAAAAAATAGAGGGGGAGGGAACATTTACAAACCCATATTATAAGGCCTGCATTCCCCTGATATCAAAATCAGACAAATACACTACAACAAAAGTACAGGCCAATATCCCTGTTAAACATACATGCAAAAATCCTCAGGAAAATATTAGCAAACTGAATTCAACAAAACAGTGAAAGGATTGTACACCATGATCAAGTGGAGTTTATTCCACAGATGCAAGATTGGTTCAATATTTGCCAATCAATCAATCAATGTGATACACCGCATCAACAAAATGAAGGATAAAAATTGTCTGATCATCTCCATAGATGCATAAAAGGATTTGACAAAATTCAACATACCTTCATAATAAAACTCTCAACAAACTGAATAGAGAGGGAAAATACCCCAACATAATAAAGGCCATATATGACAAGCCCAGCGCAAACATCATACTCAAGGAGAAAAGCTGAAAGATTTTCTTCTAAGATTAGTAACAAGACAAGAATGCACACTCTTACCACTTTTATTCAACGTAATACTGGAAATCCTAGCCATAGCAATTAGACAAGAAAAGGGAATAAAAATGCACCCAAATCCAAAAGGAAGAAGTAAAACTATCTTTATTGCATGTGACATGACATTATATATAGAAAACTCAAACGCCTCCACCAAAAACTTCTTGGAACTAATAAATAAACTCAATAAAGTTGAACTACACAAAATCAAGGTACAATAATCAGCTGTGTTTCTATATACTAACAACAAACAATCAGAAACCGAAATTAAGAAAACAATCCCATTTACAATTGTATCAAAATACATAAAATACATAGGAATAAATTTAACCAAAGAAGTGAAAGCGCTGTACACTGAGGACTACATGACTGATAAAGAAACTGAAGAAGATACAAACAAATGGGAAGATATTCCTCACTCACGATTGGGAAAATGAATACTGTTAAAATGTTCATACTATGCAAATGTTTACACTACAGTTTCAGTGTCATGTCTATCAAAATTGCAATGGTATTTTTCACAGAAATAGAATAAATAATCCTAGGATTTGTATGGACCTGCAAAATATTCAGAATAGCCAAAGCAATCTTGAGAAAGGACAAAGTTGGAGGCATCACACTTGCTGATTTCAAGCTATAATTATAAAGCTATAGTAATAAAAAAGTATGGTATTGACATAAAATTAGACACATACATCAATGAAACAGAATAAAGAGCCCAGAAATACACCCACACATATATCATCAATTAATGTATGACAAAAGAACAAATAAAATACAGTGAGGAAAGGATGTCCTCTTTAATAAAAGTTATAGGGAAAACTGGATAGCCACATGCAAAATAATAAAACTGGACCCCAGTCTTATACCATATCCAAAAATCAGGTCAAAATGGGTTAAAGACTTGAATGTAAGATGTGAAAGCATAAAATTTATAGAAGAAAACGTAAAGGGTAAGTTCCTTGACTTTGGTCTTCGCGAAGACTTTTTTGGATTTGACATAAAACACAGACAACAAAACCAAAAATATGCAAATGGGACTACATAAAACTAAAAAGCTCTACACAGCAAAGGAAACCATCAATAAAATGAAAAGGTAACCTACAGAATGGGAAAAAATATTTACAAATTGTATATCTGATAAGGGGTTACTATCCAAAATATATAAAGAAGTTATACAAGTTAATAGCATAATCGAGTTTTAAACTGGGCAGAGGAACTGAATAGACATTTTGTAAAGAAGATATACAATGTCCAACAGGTACATGAAAAGGTGCTCAGCATCACTAATCAGGGAAATGCAAATCAAAACCATGATGAGCTATCACCTCAGACCTGTTAGAATGGCTATCATCAAAGAGACAAGAGATAACAAGTGTTGAAGAGGATGTGGAGACAGGGAACCCTTGTGCAATGTTGGTGGGAATATAAATTGGTGCAGCCACTATGGAAAACAGTATGGAGTTCTTCAAAAAATTAAAACTAGAACTACCATGCAATCCAGCAATCCCACTCTGGGTGTACTTGTATAGCCAAAGAAAACGAGAACCAGATCTTGAAAAGATATCTGCACTCCCATGTTCATTACTTCATTATTCACAATTGCTAAGATATGAAAATAACCTAACTGTCCTTCGAGGAATGAATGGATAAATAAAATGTGGTTTATATACAAAGGGATATTATTCAACCATGAAAAAGAAAGAAATCTTGCCATTTGCAACTTCATGGATGGTCCTTGAAGGCATTATGCTTAAGTGAAATAAGCCAGGCAAGGAATGACAAATACTACATGTATTATACAATTTATATGTAGAATCTAAAAACAAAACAAAAACAGTAAATTTGTAGAAAAGAGAATAGAAAAGTGGCTGCCAGAGGCTGGGAGTGGGGGTGGGGACAGGGAAATTTAAAAGAGGTTGGTAAAAGGGTACAAATTTTCAGTTATAAGATGAATAAGGTTTGTAGTTGTAATGTAAAACATGGTGACTAAAGTTGATAGCACTGTATTATGTAATTGAATGTTTTTAATTAAACAATAATAATAATGGGCCTGAGGCAGATAAAGTGACTTGCCAAAGATCTCATCTGTGCAGATGGCCTAATGATGAGAATCATATCTTCCCTTCCCCATATATGATCAGCATTTTTGAAAAAGACTATGCGAGGTCAACAGATAAAGCTTATACTGTGTCAGGCAGCATGTGTCATCAATGTGTTTACTGAAATGCATGTTTCATAATTCTCCATTTATTTTCAGCAAAGAAAATATCAGACCCAGCACCTTTTGGAAGAAGCTTGAAAAGAGGCAAAAGTGGGGATACACACTCTTCAGTTGGAAGTTTCGGAAACTCCCAAGAGTCTCAGACAGCAAACAGTCCTTAATGCATACATAGCAGCTCTCAAAGCTTTTTTGGGGTTATTGTTCAAAGGTAGAGCATGTCATTTCTGTTTCCTTTTATAACAGGGGTTCACAAACTATGGCCTGTGGGCCAAACCCAGTCTTTGGCTTGTGTTTGTAAATAAAATTTTATTGGAATATAGTCACACCCATATATTTGCATATTGTCTATGTCTGCTTTTTCATTACAAATAATAATAATAATTGTGACAGAAATGTATGGCCTGCAAAGCCTAAAATAGGTATTATCTATAATATTTACTATCTGCAAGACTTTTTAGAACATGTTTGCCGATCCTTAACTTATTGTATCTTTTAGCTCACTTCAGTACTTTTTATTGAAATTTCCCACTTTCCCCAAAGCTCAGGAATGACTATTAATTCTATCGCTGGTTTTTTAAACTTTTGGCAAGTTGGTTATTTGTAGACGTAAATATTCTGGCACAGTTTCTAGCACATGTGAGCCCTTATGTATATAAGGAATGATTTCTTGGGTTTCACACCCTTTTATTAAGGCTTGCCTGTGGCTGTGGGGGAGGGGTAGTGTTCTGCTCTCTACAAATTCCAATTCAGGGGAGAACACGGGAGAGCTGTGTGGTCCAGGGGTCCTTTTTTTTCTTTTTTCTTGTTGTTACTACTAGCGGACTCATTAAGGACTAGTTAGGGTTGGGGAGCAGGTGCCCAGACAAGAATGAGTCTTTGGCTTTCTTGGGTTGAAGCCCTGAGGACTGAAAATATTAGGTTAAAGCACAAGTCTTAGGCCTATTTCCAGTGCTGCAAAAAGTCCAACATGAGTCCCCCTTTTCAGTAGTGAAAACCAAAGAACTGGTTTTGTGGCCATTTTTGCCCGTGTTGTAGGAAGGTCTTAGGGAAGTATGATGCCCTTTCATGGCACTCACATTGGTCCTAACTGTTGCATATTTATAGTTTTCTTTTTCGTGCTCTTGATTTTCCATGTATATTTACATTTTCCTACCTTTTCATTTCACTTTACTTTTATTTCAGTGTTTGCATTTATGCTGTACGGTCACTTCAAACACTGAGTGGAAAGAAATGGGGCATGAATGCATATAAACAAATATTCAGATAAATAAATAAACATAATGGAAAATGTATATTGCCCAGAATAAGGCCTAGCAGCCTACAGAAATGTGCTTTGGGATGGAATGCCTTTGACTGTGTTTGGCAACCGTGGTTATCTCATATGGATCAGAAGTTCTGACCCTCTGCCTCTGCCACTGTAGGACTTTCTGAGGTCCTTGGGGGAATACATGCAAAATAGTTTTTAGCAATGAAAATCTTCAGCACCTCTGTGTTAAAACATGTCTTGCAGACCTTCACCATGGCCACACTGTGCATGTATTTTCCTTGGCACAGCCCATGAGCAGTTACTTTGCAAATGCATGCAGGCAAGCGACACAGCTCCTTGGAGGAAAGAGCCAAAGCTCACGGAGAACAGTGGAGAGCTGAAAGGTGCTGTTTAAGATTTGGGGCAGAAGAGTGTAGATCTAAAAATGATACACAGAGCTGGCTTTGGGAAACAAGTGTGATGTTGACAAAGATTGTCCCCAGTGCTCTTTGGCCCTTATTTAAAACTTTACCCCACCATCATCTTCTGGGTTTCTGGCTGTCATCTCAGTCTAACTTGATTCCTTATACCTTTAACTCGTTCCTCCTTCTGCTCTCTTCATGAAGCTTATCTGTCCCTTAGAAGTGTGTTCTTTACTTGGGCTAATCTGATAAGCTAATCTGTGCAAGTCATAAAGAAATGGGCCCCGTTTGTATTAAGCCATTCTTAGAGTGTGTTAAATTCCCTGTTATAGAGAACTATTCAGAGGTAACCCTTGGGACTTTTAGTGATTTCAACAACCAAAATAAACTTGGGTGGAGTGAAAGTAAGAGTGAAAACCAGCCATCAAAAGACCTGAGTTTTGTACCAGCTCAGTCATTGATTATGTGGCTTTGAGCAAGTCATCGAAACTCTTTAAATATCACGTTGCTAATCTGTAATATGGGGTTAGGAATCCTAAATGGTAGAGTTACTATGAGTTATGGATGACTTGATTATGCATGTGAAAGTATCTTATAAACCATAAAAAGCTGCACACATATATGATACCATTATTATTACAAATAGTTACATTTTTCATTTCATACCACTGTGACAGTTGATACAAGGTTATTATGAAAAAGTGAAAGACAATTCAAGTGATGTTTTGAATGCATGTGTAAAGGGCATCCTATTATTTGGTATTTTGGGAGACTCTAACAAGATGGCCATAGACAGGGCAGAGATGGTTTTCTGCCTTTTCAGCCAAGTGTGGGATAGATCGCTGTATGTTTACAGTGGTTCCCAGCTCTTTGAACAATTTTACCAAAGTAGGAAGTAAACTAATATTAAAGTAAATCCTTTTTGTGACAGACATTTTTCTAGGCATTATCTTAAAATCACTTAATCCTCACAATAACCCTGAAAAGAAGAAATTAAAAATCATAACACAAAGAAACTGAGAGTTGGATATGCTAATTAGCATTTTCTCCCCAGGGCTCTTGCCAGCATGTTTGGGATCACCTGTGTTAGCTTGGCGGGCAGTCCCTCTAAGTGGTGAGTGTCCTGACACTCTTAGGCTTGCCACCTCATGAATATCACATTCACAGATGACACAAAGCTTCTATAAATAACTAATTCCTGAGACTTAGATGGTAGGACCAGGAGTCAGAATAATATTGAAGGACCAAAATAAGGGTCTCAAAGTACAAAGTGTAATGTGACAAGATGAATGCAGGGTCTTTTGTTTAGCTTTGAAAAATAAATTGCCTAATTATACAATTTAAAAAGCTTGTTCATGTATGTGTGTGTTGGGGGATGTCCTAAGCATTTTAGAGAAATAAAAAGTCAATAGAAACCAAAAATATGTTGTGATTATTAACAAAGCTAAAAGGCTGTATTTAGAGAAGTAGATAGCTCAAATTAAAGGAGGTGATGCTGCACTGTTATTTATATTGAGCAAACACGTACTACTTGCATTGTATTTTGTTCTAAACTGCTATTAAATACTGCTGGTAGGCTAGTCATTTAGTGTTTAGCTAGACTGAAGAAGGCATCAGAAACTACGAAATGAAGACTAGATACTTTCAAGTATATGAATGTTGTCATAAGGAAGAGAAATTAAACTCATTTATCAGATGTCAGAACAAAAACTCATGAGGGAAAATGTAAGGGATGCAGAAGTTAGTTCATATAGGAAGGAACTTCTATTTTTTAAACCATGAGGCTCTACTTTTACTGAAATTAGATAATATTTGCTCATTACAGAATTTTTATAACATACAAAAGCAAAACTATAAAGAAGACTTTAAAAATCCACCATGACCCTAGGCTAGCATCTACAGACAATCGCTGTTAACACAGGATTGATGTTGTAAGAAGCAGAACTGGGCAAAACTGAAGGAGTTTTCCCTGGGAGTTAGGGTAGTTTGAGCAGACAGAGAAAGAAACATCTGAGGACCTATCCTAAATGCTGAGATTCCATTTTTGATAATTCTATCTCAAACAAATTCAGGCCCCTGCACACTTCCCAGAAAGCTTATTTGCATCATTTCCACAAGGACCCCCCCATACGTTGACAAAGATTCAGAACATTCCAGACCCCAGAATGTGACCAGTATTGGGGGGAAAGGGAAAGCAAGGACTATTTTGTGTCTTTTAAATTACACATAGTGATAAGTGCTATGTATCACGTAACACCCAAGTTGAGATTCTTAGAGCATTTTAGCTAAAGCAAAACATGCTGTCCTCTCTCTTAGCATCACAAGACAGAATTCTATGATATCCTACCCTGACTAGAGCGGAGGATGGCTTGACTGGAAGTGGGTCCTGAAGTCACAGCAGATAAATAGCATGGCCATTCAGAAGGTGCTGGGGAGGCATCGGGAGAAGCTACATCGGCTGGACACCTTAAGGGCCTGGAAAGTGAACACCAGAGTTGGCATATGAGTGAGAGTGAAGGTACCAATTCGGCAGGAGCTAAATAAAGGACTCGAAGAGGATATCAGCACAGACCCGTCAGATTCCTGCAGAAAGTGTTTTGCTAACATGCGACTGGTTTTACCCTCCTCTCTCTCAATAATAGAACTTTCTATCAGGATTCCCCAATTTTAGTACTAATCTGTAAATAGTAGATATGAAGTGGGAAAATGTGATTTAGAGCACGGGTTGAAGAAAGGAGTCCTTGTAAGTGGAATTGGTTTCATATGGCTTTCTAATGACACAGGAAAGTATGTGCTCACCCCATTGGCTTGTATACCAAGTCAGAGTCTGGCCTTTGAAGCTAAGCCGGGTGCTGGGAGGTGGCAGGCTCTGAACAGTCACCCCTTCCCTCCCCCAAGACATACCAGCATCAATATTGGAACGGCAATGCAATGACATGCTGTGCAGTTTTCAAACAGTAGCTGAAGTGTCTAATTTAAACTCTAAAAGAAAAACAAAAGGGAAGACATTGGGAGAAAGGAAAGATTACCAAGGGTCTTTTTAGACTACATTTGAAGTTTTTTCTTCCAAGGTTTCCATAGTAATCCTGACTTTGAAACTCCTTAAGAGTTTAAATCTTTACCTGGCATATTTATGGCTTTGTTATTATTATTGTTGTTGTTATATACTTATAAGCAACTTGGGGTCAAAAGTCCTAGGAAGTGCTTCTTACTTACCTTTGCATTCCTCAGTTGATAGGATCAGGGTAAATAATTGGATACCTACTTAGAAGAGAAAGCAGTATTTACCCTGGTTCTCAGCTTCATCACGACCCCTGGCTCCTTCGGAAGGCGAGGAGTGCACCCAACGACCTGCGATGATTCTGAGATACACATAGGCAGAGAATCAGAAAAGCTTAGAATCGCTGATTCAGAGTAGCTTGTGGTTTCAGAATTATAAAGCCCTAGAATCTCAGATCAGGACGGGGCATTGAAGGTCACGCAGCATCCACCCCTCAGCCCCTAGCATAAAAAGAATTACAGTAGAAAAGAGAGGGACGGGGAGTCTGGCCAAATTGCAGTAGCTCTACCAAGAGAGATTTAATCCATTTCACTTAAATTTAATTTACGACTGCTTTGGATTGGTAATGTTGTTGGTAACGAGAGCCTAAAATATGACTTAGTTTTTGATTCCAAATAATATTAGATTCCTTTATCTGCAGAGCGGTGTGTTTATTTTTGTTGTTGTTGTTGTTAAGCTTTGTTTTATTGGCTAAATTAAAGCACGGCCAATTTTTTTTTTTTTAATCATCAGCTGAAGCTTCCAAACACTTATAACAGATTTTAATAATGAAGAGAAACATTCAGTAAGGTAGACTACTTAGCAGGGCGCTGGAAGCCACATGCCATTATAAAGAAGCACGCCTGGCTTGGCCGAAATCCTGCCTTTGTCTCCAGAGCCATTTTGCTGTAAATTTAGAACAGAAATACCCTTTCTGGAATAAAAATGTAGCTTTGTTGGCTACAAGTGCATGTTTGCTGCCTCACAATTTTAGAATTAGACGATGGACTTATTTAGTAGACATTGGAGGCTAAAAAGCAAAAGCCCATAATTTAAAACATTCCACTCGACCACAGTCCAAGAAAAACATGGACCGGTGAACAAAACCAGCAGTATTGTAATAAGAAAACAACTAGGTGCATTTTTTCCAAAACCTAAAAACCAGGAATCTAAATGTATGAGTTACTGGCTAAAAATTCCATTTTCGTGTCTCAGTTTTGAGCTGGAAAAACAACCTAGGCCCGATAAACATCGTTTTAAAAAACGTACAAGTTCTACTGCAGCCTGAGGTGTGGACAGCAGCCTCGCATCCATCTTTATATACTCAAGGGCGCTTTCTGTTGCCCGTAAGGATCCTGTGCTAAAAGGGTTTTACTTTGCACAGATTCATAGGCTTCCAGTCAGGCCTGTGGTGACTTCTGAGGCTCCCTCCCCACAAGTTATTTGGCAATGCCGTGAAGGTATTTTATTTTCCCCCTAAACACTTTGAATATCTCTGTTTGAGGTCTGCGGAGTTTTCCAGGGCAAATGTTGTGGTAACTTTTCGTAATGCAGGTGGGCTCACGCAGGCTTCAGGCAGGAGAGCCTGACATTTCTTCAGGAAGAGAACTGAGGCTGACATACCTCTGCTCTAAGACAATTAGAAAATGGAGTCCACCAACCAGTGACAGGAATGGTGTTCGTGTGTGTGTGTGTGTGTGTGTGTGTGTGTGTGTGTGTGTGAGAGACACAGAAAGCAGGCACAAATTCCTGAAGATGGCTGAAAGTGACTTGGACACGACAGAAGTCTACTGGTGAAAAGCAGACTGCCTGAGGGTTAAAGCTTTGATTACATGACTGGCTTGGAGTTTTTTTGACAATACTGCAGTCATTGAAGTCAGAGGAGTTCCAGTTCTGTTGCAACATGAGACATGGTAACACAGGTGATAAAGAGGGTAAAGCTTTTGTGAGGGAGAAGAAAATAACTTTCTGAGAAGAGGAATTTTTCAGAAGAAGCAGAAATTCCCCTCATCAGTGGCTGGTCACCCACCTGCAGCTACCATAGGTAGCACCATGAGGGTAACAGCTGTGACACCTGGGTGGGAATGTTTATCATTTGAGCATATTGACTTCAGAATAAATGTACGTAGTACCTGAAGGACTGTGCGTAGGGAGTTTGAGTCCATAAATTTGGAAAAGCAGGATATCATAGCAATCATAATTTTTATCACATCCCCCAAAGGAAAATCTTCTGCTTAAGAGTTTTGACAGAAGGAATGTGAGGGGATGAGGACACTGAGAGGACCATTTTGGGGACCCTTGATGGGCTCTTACTTAAACATAGGCTGTCTCTTTGAATTCTTGTCTCACTGCTCAGAGAACGAGTCAGGGTTATTTTTCTTCCCTTTGAATCCTTTTTCTTTTATACTATTGTTGAAAGCAAAAACGAACAGCCCTAGTCACTTGCCATTTAAATAAGAAGGTGTTTATTGCCCTTAACCAGTTGTTATGGCAAGAATGCCATACATGTCAGTGGTGGCTAAGTTTCCAGGTGCCCGGTTGGTTTTCCTGGCCTCCAGAGAATTCCTTTTCTGTCTGCACTGCCTACATGTCTGGAGGCTGGCCCTCTGGCAAGCGGCCAGCACAGAACCACAGGCTAAGGCACTGCTGCTGAGATGCCAGCCAAATCGTGTGCTTCCTGCTGCTGGGGACCCCTACTGTTTTCTTCATCCCTCTGTTATGGATTCTTCAGAACTGAGTGTTACATGCAGACTCATTCCTATTTCTATCTACCCACCGGTTGATTCAGGACTGCATGGGAACAAAGGTGGTGAAGACTATCACTGGCTAGAATTAAGGCAGCTAATACAGTCTTGGGCTACAACCTGATGATGTCATAAGCATTGAGGAGATGTAAGGATGTTGATGTAACATGTTCTAGGAAGACCTTTCCCTTGCCTCTTTTGTCTGAAGACCAGCCACAGCCATTTCTCTGGTTAAGGACCAACCTATCAGGGCACAATGTAGGGTGGGGGAGGGCATGCCACCCTGGACATTCAGAAGGGCGGATATCAAATATTTGTGAGTGTGTTTGCGTGTAGTAAGGGCTTGAAACTGTCCTGCTGGACTATACACACGGTGCCTCAGTACTCTTCTGCAAAGCTGCAAAAAGTCTTGGCCACTTCCAAGCAGCTTTATTAAAGCTGGAGCTGAGAAAAGGGAAACACATTCAGAGAATAAACTGGGAAACAACCATGTCTGGCTGACAAGCCATGTTTTGCTTCGATATCCCATTCCTTATGACAAAAGCCATTTCACCATCCATCATTGAGCTTCTAAGGTGAGAGATATCTACCAGTCTTCAAATCCAGATTCCCTAAAATAGTGGGGAGCTCTCTGCCACCTGTTTACTCTATGAGGACCTGCAGGAGAACTAATGACTGGGAGGCCATACCACTGCTTGATTTTTCAAACTTCATTAAAATGGCTTTGATCACATTCATATCAGAGATGTACACAGAGTAGTGAATGCAGACAGTTCTTCACTTGAGGCCAGTCACTGCTTTCTGAGTCTGAGTGAATTGGACTGAGGGCCGCATAAGTGATTGTATTCTAGGGAACTCATAACCTATTCTGCAAGGATTGTTTATCCGGAAGCCTTAATAAACCGACATTATTTTTGCACGTCACTTGCATACCTTTAACTATAAAGAACAGAATGGTAGGGCTGTGTCAGTAATAGTATCTCATATGCGTAATCCCCTGTACTCTTCTTTCCTATGAAGAGAAGTTATTAATTTATCCCCATGTACCAGATTTGGGAACTGAGGCTCCAAACAATGAAGTGACCTTCTCCAATTTACACAGCAGTTATGTAAACCTAGGCCTAATGTTAACAGGCATGCACGTTCTATTATATCACACGAAAATGGTTGAAAAGGTAGCAAGTGGATGGTTCACTAGGACTAGGACTACTAAACCATGGTTAGTGTTATATTAATGTACTGCCCTTTAGACTGTAAGCTTCATGTGGGAGGATCAAGGTTGGTTCCTCCCTGATTCCTCAGTGCCCAGCACAGCACCTCATACAAAAGAGGCAAATGAATATTTATTTAATTGATGAGTGACCACATATTTTGTCCAGCATAGCAATCAATAAGTTATATATTGTATAGTATTGTTAATAATTATGGGCATTCACATTTCTATAACACTTCAACTTTTTTTTTTTATATTCCAACAAAACTTTATTTATGGCCACTGAAATTTGAATTTCATGAAATTTTCACATGTCACAAAATAGCATTCTTCTTTTGATTTTTTCCAACCATTTAAAGATGTAAAGACCATACTTGGTTTGCAGACCATGAAGTGGCACAGCATATTGGTTGCATGGCCAGTAGCCTGGTTTAGAAGAAAAGTAGTGTGATTTTAAAATTGTACTCCAGTGAAATATCTAGCTTCACCCAAGACTGACACACTGCTCGATTTGGCTGAGGGCAAGTCACCTTCCTAAGTTTCAGTTTCCTATAATGGGAAATGGGGTAAAGTTTCCCATTCACGGTTATTATGAATGTTAAAAGAGGTACCATAAGTAAAATGCCTAGTACTCTATCTTCTCTCCCTTAACAAATGGTAACAAGATAATAAAAAATATTATTATTTATTTATTTATTTATTTATTTATTTATTTATTTATTTTTAGCTGAGCCATCCTGCCACCTGTTGGCAGCTTAGCGGCAGCTCAGCTTGGGCTGGGCATCGAACTGCTGTTGCTTAGAGCTCAGCTTACACTCTTGAGAGAGCTCTTAACCAACTGAGCCACTCGACCGGCCCTAAAGAATATTATTTTTAACAACATGTACCAACTTTTAGCATCACTCACACTTGCAATATGAACATATCATTGAAGCATTTCAACTTTTCAAAGAAAGAATTTTTTTTGTTTTTCATAAAGCTGGCCTTAGGAGGAAGACAAGATGAATGTTAAGGACCCAGACCCTGGGAAGACAAGTGGGTTTCCTAACCCTGGAATAAGACAATTAATCATGAAGGAGATAAGGCTCACAACATTGCTCTGTGGCCTGTCTTCCAGGACATGTCCCAGGTTCTCTGGAACAGACCTGATTGCTCTACCTACCCCAGTGTCCCCATAAGGGTATGCTTACTTGTCAATCATGAGTCTTGATTTTTTGTTTAGAAAATACGGTCACCATAGGCATGTTATAAAACTGGAGTCTCTGGACTGATTTCACCCCTCTGTACAGGTATGGCCAGATCTCATGTTCTGCTAAACGTTCTGTGTGTGCCGATTCCGGCTGTTGGCATTGATAGGGAACAGATACATCAAGTCTATTTAAATTAATAGCATACTTTTCCATAGAAAGATGATTTCAATGACTATTAGAAAAGCACATTTGAATTATTTGTCTAATGTATCAACATGCTTTTTATTCAGTTTGAGCATTTTCTGATTTTCCTAAAATAAAAGGTTTATGAGGATTCTAATAGGGATCCATGAAATTCATAAAATATGCTTTGACATTACTTTGAATTTGTTATTTTTCACATTTCTGAAATCAGATGGACCAAGTCAAATGGATATATTTGATGAGCTTGATTATCTAATTCCACGGATACCCTGGATACATTTTAGAGACAAAAGCATAGACATCTCTGTGTGGAATGTCAGAGCAGGCAGTGTTTCTGATTTAGGCTCTAACGCCAATTTATTCTGTGACTGGGCAAGCTCCTTCCACACTTGAGGCTCAGTGTTCTCCTTTGTAAATTAAATGACTTGGTCTAAGTCAGTTGTTCTCATTATTTGCCCTGTGAGCTCCTGTGTTCCTTGGAGGCATGAGTTGGCCTTGGAAAATGCCCTTGCCAGCCCTTACTTCATCCAAAGCATCTCGGCACATATCTGTTATTTATACATACCAGTCCACAGTATAAAATATTGCTTGGAAAAAGAAAGTTCTATAATTAAAATAGCTTTATGGTCTTTTGGTGTCTATTTGGATCTGTATTTCCAGCTTACTTCATTAAAATATCCCTGTGAGGTATATGGGTTTTACTTGGGTAGACAAGAGGTGTAGGTGTGTATATAAGGGGTGATATGATAACAAGTCTTTTAGTATAACTTGCTGGAGAGAAGGAAACAGTGGGTAAGAATATTGTCAGCCTGGGGTGGAGTGATGAGGTAATCGTCGACTGACTTATAGACTTTCGAAAGGAGGAGCAAGGTAGTCAGGGTGGAGTTTCAACCTGGGGAGGTGTCTTTGGTTCTAAGCATTGGTAGGAGGGAGATGCTGAGTCATTAGCCATAGCACTGAAATGGACTTCAAAGTGCATCAAATATAGGGATATGTATTGAGAGCTGGTCTCCCAGAACATGAGCCAAGCTTTGATATGGTTACATGTATGCAAAGATTGAATGGATCTAAGAGGGAACATTTTAGGAAACTGAGAGCACTCTATCACTGAGATGACCAATCCTTGACTTCTTAAGTTGTATGCACTGCTGTCTTCAATGAGGCCCAGTCCTCTAAGGAAATTCTGACCAAGGCTGGCGAAGAATATTTGTAGGAGCAGCCCCTTTATATAGCAAAACTCAGAATTAGCCTCGTTGCATTCAGCCCCATTTGTCAGTGGGCCTGGAGGTCATTCATGGCCCCAAGTGCCCTCTGAATTGCTGATTTACCATTATTCCTGGTACATGAATCCACTCATATTGGATTTCTTGTTGTTATACTGGCCGACTGAGTAGATTTGCTTGGGCAGAAACTCCAGCCTAATTTAAGCTTGGGCTCGTCACACTCGTTTGAACATCTATAAAGGTCCTTTGGCATTTCTGTTAGAGCAGGTTCAGCCCTTTTTTCTTCTCTAGCCCATCAGTCTGTACTGATGAGGTCCCAGTGTGCCTCGAGGTAAGTCTATCTAACTTATAACCATGAATATCTCATGCTGAAATTCTCAGAAAGCAGCAAGGTTTGGGTTGGATTCTTAAAGCTCTGCTCATTTGAGAATTCTGTAAGGCTAGAGAACGGCTCCTTCATGGGGTCGGACCAGGCATGTGGAGGGGTCACTGAGAAGGCAGCTCAGTGTCAGCCCTGGCATATTGTCCAGAACACCTGGTTTAGTGGTTCCAGCAGTCTGTGCAGCCATCCAGACCCCCGAGGGTTGCTCTGGCCACTATAGCCGAGAGAGAATTCAACTTTCCCACATCTATTTCCTTTTTAGTTCTTGGCTGCACACATTGTGAATCCATTGTGCTCTCTCTCTATTAGTGTATCTCTATTCTTGCCCCTATTGTGTCTCCTTTCCAGGAATTTATTATCTCTCTCCAAGGACTAGAAGGCATTCCAGGAGCTACAGGCTCATTCGGAGGATAATTGGCCTTAAAATGGTTCCTGTGTTTCCTGGAGAAGAGTCAGCCAGAATTCTTGTACTTCAGGGATAGTGCCATGTCACCTTGCTCTCTCTCCTCCACAATTCTCTCCCCGAAATGAAGTCTCACCAGCAGAGTCCATGACCAGTTAGTTTATTTCCCCAGAATAAGCTGTAACGAATCTCCCTCCCCTAGGAGAGGTTGTGTGACTGCCTCATTATGTGTTCTGACCTTCAGAGGCACACACTGCCCCCGGCCCCGGCCCCCACCCCCCTGACCTTCTTTGCCTCCTTCCCATCTCTATGGGCATGACAAGAGCTGAGTGGGAGAATGTCTGAGCATACAGTGTCATCTCTGCACACAACTGCATTTTTGTTCCCTAATGGGCGGTCCTTCAGGATAGGATTGACAACCCCTTCCCTATTCCAGCCTCCACTCTGGCCGAGCCCAGTGCTCAACACACGCTTGAATTGTGATAACACAAACCTGTGTGCTTGGGCAGAGTTTAAATAGTACCCTCTCAACCGTTATTTCATTTGGCCTTTCACAATAGCCATGGAAACCAGGAAAGGTTGACTAGAAGGCTGACCTCAGCAGGGACGCTGAGATGGCTGAGTCTTTCCATCTGTCTCCATTTAATGCAGGATCTCTCCCTCTTCATATGGCCTCTCCAGTTGATTTTTCCAAGTGTGCTTTCCAGCAGGTAGCTAGATTTCTTACATGGCAGCTCAGGGCTCCTAAAAGTGCAAAAGTGGCTATCAGCTATTCTTAAAGCTTAGGTCCAGAACTAGCACCACATAATGTTGCATTCTATCCAGGAAAGCGAGTCACAGACCAGGCCAGGTTCAATGTGGGAGGGACTACAGCAGGGCAGGAATACTGACAGGTATGGTTCATTGGGGGTCATCTGATCTTTGAAGACTAGCTACTGTGAACTATGATCAGTTTCTTGAATACAAGATTCTCAGGGCTGTGTTACTCTCATCATTTTCTGGTTAATGAGAATGGCCAGGTAAATAATTCAGCAACAGAAAGCTCTCCCTTCCAGACAATTCTAGAGTTTGTTGGGAGGGACTAATCCTTCTCAAGAGGATTCTCTTAAATCAGAGTAATGCTCTCAGGTGCTTCAGATGAAGATGAAGGTGACCCTGGGCATGTGTCTAGGGTTACCTTAGTGAATAAGTAGACCATGGTTTCCCCATGGGCAGTGTACTTGAATGCACAGACAGAGATGAGATAATGGCAAACAAGGATCTGCCTAGGCCTGTTCTTATGGTCCTCCAGTCACTGCCCCTGTCATACACCCAAAGCAATGACTATTAAAGGTATATGGCATATAAAAAGAGCAGGACTTTTCAGTGAGGCAGGCCTGGTTGGCTTCCTTGTATTAGCACTTAACAGCTAAAAGAGCTATAGTCCCTGCTTCCGAGTAGGAATTGCGTGAACACTGATTTTCTTTTGATCAGATATTTTTGTGCATCCGCATAACAACAAACATTTAGAGAGACTACACAATGAGTCAGGTAATGTTCTAGTTGCCAGGAATATTTCTACTTGATGGCTGGAGGATGTAGCGGGTGAAGGAAAGGAGAAGTAGGAGATGACTCATGTATCTATTTGTAGCTTTGGGAGGCCAGATAGATGATGAAGTCACTCACTGTTTTAAGGACTACAAAGGGAGGAGGCAGTCTCTCCCCTCTTGTAGAATTTCCTGGTTATTATAATACCATCTCTAAAGCACTGGAACTTGTCCTTTGAACATTGTACACTAGGAACTCACATTCCTCCTGCAGAAGTGGGTAAGTCAATCTTCGCTGGGAAAGGCTCACATCACACATGGGCCAAATGAAACGTCTGTTTTTGGAAGTCCCTGAGATTTCTGGCTGTTACCATGGTCTTACCCGGTGAAAGCTGACTAATACAGAAATTGCTACCAGAGGTGGGGTGTTACCCTAGCTAAACAAAACAAAACAAAAACACCCAGATTACGGGGCACTGGCTTCAGAGCCAAGCAGTGGTCAGGGAAGAAACTATTCGTGAAGCTGGCACCAAAGTGACTCAAGTTAAGCAGCGGTTAAACATTTGGTAAAACTGTTTCCTGAGATAATGAGGCTGTGGCTTTAGGTGAAGAGTTTGGCAATTAGCCTGAGGCCTGTGTGATTTGGGTGTTCTTAGCTGCACGTGACAAGGTACCCTAGAAAGAGATGAGTTCAGAGGTAATTGTCCAGTTTTCAAGTAGGAATCAAAGGGAAGAGAGAGAATTTAGAATTTCTGGGACTTGTAGAATGTAGCTAATTCTCATATAAGACCTATAAAGGTGAAACTGAGACGCGTGGAGCAGCCAGAGCTCGCCCCCTGCATCGAAGGTAGTTTTAAAGTCTCTAGTCTCCTTTAAATGGAAACAGTTAGTTTCTCAGGTCTTTTTATTTCCTTTCATGATCGTGACACCCTTGACGAGTACTGGTCAGTTTTGTGCACTCCCCCTCTCTTTTGGTGTGACTTTAGCTTTCACGATTGGATTCAAATGGTGTATTTTTGGCATGGACATCAGAGAAATCAAATAGTGTCCTTATCATTACATTATCTCAGCCATGGGATGTAGATCTGTTACATTACTAAGGATGTTAACTTAGATCATTTGGCTTAAGGTAGTATCTTACAGGCTTCTTCATGTAAAGTTACTCTTTTTTTCTCCCTTTGGAATTCTTAAGTATTTTGTGAGAAGATACTTTGAGACAAGGTAGACCTCTTGCTTTTCATTAAAATTGTACTTGTTAATTAGCTCGATATTATCACTTGATAATTCTTGCGCAAATCACTTATTACTATGGTTGTCAAATAGTGATTTTCTAATTTTATGATCATTCATTGGTTGAAATTCCACTGTAAGGAAGAACTTTCCATTTTCTTCAATTGTTTTACTGATATTGATTAATGAATACATTTTTTCCCTATGCATTATTTTTACAAACTTGAAATTATACCATGCTGAAATTAGTAATTAATGCTGAAATTAGTCAATTAATTTCAGTATGAGCTCATGGATTCTTACTTTATTCCATGGGCTTATGATCCATTACTATTATTTATTCAGATTCCTAAACTAGCCTAGATTTGGCCAGTAGGAGTTGCTTCAGGCTGGTTTCTATGTCCTTTTGACACTGTTCTATCGTTTTCTGAGCACTTCCATACTGTTTGGGATAAGAAGATGTCTCAAGTATATCTTATACGTTCCCATTTTTAGTCCTGGAGTCAGCCATTTCTCTAAGGATTCCTGGCTCCTTTTAGTGGGGAATAGTATTTAGAAAGCAAGATCTGTATGCTAGATGTTCTTATTGCTGCCAAGGAAGATGCCGTTTTCACATTTAATATTTAATTTAACATTTTGGTGTTCCTCTTTGAATGTTTTCCTATACATTGTTTTTACAAACTTGAGATTGAACCATGTTGAAATTTGTATTCCCGATTTTACATTTAACAGTACAACATGAATATTTTTCTGGTTTTTCTAAGCACCTTTTTAGATGGTTGAATAATTTTCAAGAGTGGATAATACTAAAAGTTACTTTTGCATATGGCCCTTCTGGAAAATTCTTTCCAATTTGTTTTTGTAATTCACAATAAGTAATAATGAATACATTTGTTTTTAAGATGCTTTCACAAGGTGTCACAATTTGAATTCTTCCCAACAATCCTATAAGGTAGGTATTTGATGCCATTTTACAGGGGAAAATCCTGGGACTGTGTGGCTCAGAGATATTCCATGATCCTACACTCAGTGGAACCAGGATAAAGCTCAGATCCTTTGATTGACTTATATTGTTGGTCATCTACTTATGTGTGTGCATTTGTCTTTCTAACTTTAATCTAAGCTACTTGATGGCAGAGGCCATGTTTTAATATGCGTTGTTAATCCCACAATTCCAGTACACCACAGATGCTCAATGGAAGCTTATCATTTGGTTCAGGAAAGTCTGAAAAGTCTTTGACCCAAGAAAATTCTGTGGAAGCTTTTCCACTGGGAGTTAGCCATAAAATCACATCTCCCTCCTTTTGTACATTGGTGACCAGACATCTTAATTATTGCAATTCTGTGCAGGGGATACCATCAGCAAGGGACGGAGATAAAAATCAATGTGTTTGAATAATGAGGGGTAAACCCCCAAAATTTGCCAGCTGCATTTGTTATCTCAGCAGCAAATAAGCCATCCCACACTGCCTGCAACTGCAAGACAGAGGACACGGTAATAAACAACCCCATGGCAGGAATACATATTTGCAGCAGATTAAAGGCCCAGAGACCACATGGGGACAAATGTGTAATTAATGATATTGTTCCAATTAGGGCCTGGTTCAGCTGAAAATTAAAAAGCACAAAATCAAAATCTCTCCATCTTTAGCCACTTCCTTGCAGACTTCCGGACCAACAGGCTTTTTGATGTTGATTGTCTCCTTGCAGCTTTCAGTTGAGGACGAGCCAAATTGCACCACTCGTGATAATTATCCCTCTCCTGAGATTGCAAATTCCTAGTTAATAGGGGAACCAGTCTAAACTACTTATGGAGTTTCCAAGGTGGCAGCTTTGTGCTGGGGAACTGGGCCAGTACAGACCTCAGTAGCCAAGTGCCACCAGCATGAATATTTCCTCCTTAGTCCATTTACCAGGAAAGTGAAGGACTTTAGGACTTTAAGAAAGAGTGGGACTACTAGATGCTCCTGCAGGGAAACAACACACCTCCTCCCTTGGGTTCCCTAATTCAGTCTGTGGCTTTGCCATCTTCTTGCCCTCTTCCACCTTACTCTTCCATACATTCCAGCATTGAAGCACTCATCAAGGTCTGGTGCTTTTGCTGTTTAAATGTGTATTACATCTTATATCACCTGTCCTCAGTGTCCCTGCCTTTAGTTCTTTCAGTCACAGGGTTATTCAGATGACAAGAAGTAGAACTGGCACTTGAACTCAGAATCTAGGTGCCAAGATCCATACTTTTTTTGCAGTCTGGTCTCTGTTTTTATGTAGTTCACTGGTCTAATTGCAGCAAAGCATTAGAAGGATTAAAAATTGTATGAAAAATACTGAGCGAAAAAGTTTCTCATAAGCTACGTTCTAGTTGGGAAGGCTTAAAGAACAATCCCTGTTCCCCTAATTATGGTTAGGGTCATATTGCTATCGTCGGTAAATATTCTACATTGTCATAGTGAAGTAAGAAAGGGGTTGTGCTGGATCTTCTCCACTGGTCCCTTTGGATAGAAGGTCTCTATCCAGCTTTGTGTCCCAGGAGCCTCCCTTCTCTGGATTGCTTTGCTCACACTCTCTTGCCCCCTGGCTGTGGCTGGGTTTGGTCAATGGAAAGCACCAGCAGGAGACTGGAACATGGGACCTGGCTCCTTTGCTGGCCGAGTGCTGTGAATAGTTATATCGCTTTCTGAAGGAGATACCCTCTATCAGGTGACCCTCTTTGACAGCTCTAGCTCTCTCTTTGGGCTCTGCTAACCACTCCCTGCACTTGTCCTTTCAGACCAAGGAGTGGCCATGGCCCCCACTATCGCTAACCCTGAAGTACGGCACCACCCATTGTTGGCTTTCTTTGATCCTTCCCACACCTCTATAACTAGTTCCTCCATTAATTTATCCTTCATTACCTATTTGAGTGTGCCATCTCTTTCCTGCCTGGACCATGATTGATTTAGGGGTTTGAGTAACTCAGATACAGTCACAAGGAGTAGAGATACATGGACAAGGGTCATTTGTGGCATGCTTGATTCTAATGAGTTCTGAGCCCTTGATATGGCGGTTGAGAGCTTCTGCTATGTAAAATAACAATATTACAGATGACAATAATAGTAGCAAGCTTTTATTATTCTTTTACCGCACGCCAGGCACTGCTCTAACAATTCAGTATATATGAGCTCATTCTATCCTCACAACAATCTTACAACGTTGGTACTTTTTTTTAATCACTATGTTTTAGTTGAGGAAACTGAGGTACAGATAGGCTAAGAATCCTGCTTAAGGACCTGCCCTTTAGGGTGTCAATCAAAACCAGACAGTCTGGCTTCAGAGTTCCTAATTTCTACATTAGACTTCTCCAAATGAACAGGAAATCAGTACCAATGGACATATAATGAGAGTGCATTTAATTCTGAAAATTATAGAATCATCTGAACATAACTTTTGAAGGAAAAAGTCATCATGTTTGAAAACTATTTTTAACTTTGGGATTTCTAACATAAATGCTAACACCCAGTAGCACCATTTTTAGAAACCTGCAATTTATTTAGGCAGATGGAAATGGATATTATTCCTAGGATTGAATATTAAACTCTATTTAGGCAGCACAGTGCTGTGAAAAGGACTCAGAAGACCTGGGTCCCACCATTCATTAGCTGGATGACCTTGAGTGTGTCACTTATTGTCTAGCTTCCCTTTCTCAGGATTCCTAGGTCTGTAGCCCAGACCCTCATCTGACGGAACACATTCCCTATGTTCTCATCCTCAACATGACCGCCACCACCCCAACATCAACAACTAATATATGTTTACTGGTTTTGGTTTACAATGGCTAGATACATAAGCTATTCATAATATTTCAAACAAAAGGAGATGATAGTTCACCTTGGCTTAAATAGTTATAGGGGTTAGGACTGTGTTAACCTCCTCAGGGAGCCATTCTCAAAAGGTGGCCTAACCACTTGCAAGGCAGGTAAAGCACCTGTAGGGAGTCTGGGTGGAGATGGTGTTATAGTCATTACAGGCAAGGAGAATGAAGAAGGGTTTTAATTGATAGTGAAGGTTTGGAGGTGGGAAGTGAAAGGTTGGAAGATACAAAGGTTGCTTTAGGATGAAGTCTCCAGGAGACTCCCCACCCCCACCCTGAAGTGAACACCTGTTACCTGAGAGGGGTTTCATTATTGTTCAGCTGGCTTTCCCTGAACTTTCACCTTTTATAAGTCATGCAGTGATCCCCGCAATGAATCGAGTACCCCCCTGGTTCTATACATAGTTGTTGCCATATTATGGACTACATTCTCTATCCTGTACTTTATCCCCGTGACTATTTTGTAACTACCAATTTGTACTTTTTTTTCTTTTTTAAGATTTTTTATTGGGGAATTGGGGAAGGGAACAGCACTGGGGAATCAAGGAATGGGAACAGACAAGTTGCTGTCCTTTTTGTTCTTCAGTTTAGTTGTGAAGGACATTGCTTCACTGGCCCATGTTGGTATCGTCATCGCGCTCTTCCCGGCTGAGACAGTTGCTCACAGGCCATTGGACGGCCGCTTATGGTGGCTCACACTGGCTGCCAGCCGCTCATGCCAGCTGCCAGCCAACCCCACTGCAGCTTACGCCGTCGCTGGCGACTCACAGCAGCCCAGCTCCAGGTGGAGCTGTTGTTCACCCTCTTAGCTGTAGAGGGTGCAGTGTCACTGGCCCTCATATGTGGGCTTCGAACCCGGGCCCTGCTGCTCAGAGCTGGCGTCTCAAGCCAACTCCAAACCAATGCACCATTTGGCTGGCCCCAGTTTTTACTTCTTAATCCCTTCACCTTTTTCACCCAGCTCCTCAACCTCCCTTCCCTCTGACAACCATCAGTTTGTTCTCTGTATCTATGAGTTTGTTTCTGTTTTGTTTGTTCATTTATTTTGTTCTTTAGATTCCACATATAAGTGAGATCATATGGTATTTTTCTTTCTCAGTCTGATTTATTCCACTTAGCATAATGCCCTCTAGGTCCATCCATGTTGTCACAAATGGTAAGATTTTTATGGCTGAGTAATATTCTATTGTATATATGTACCACATCTTCTTTATCCAATCGTCTATTGATGGGCACTTGGGTTGCTTCCATATCTTGCCTGTTTTAAATAGTGTACAAAGCCCATTTCTAATGCTTAGAGTGTGTGCACGCACACACATCTCATCTGCACATTCATACACACAAGTCTGACATTTATTTTTTTTATTTTTTTTTTAACTTTTAGCTGAGCCATCCTGCCACCTGTTGGCAGCTCAGCGGCAGCTCAGCTCGGACTGGGCATTGAACTGCTGTTGCTCAGAGTTCAGCTCACACTCTTGAGTGAGCTCTTAGCCAACTAAGCCATTCGGCCGGCCCCACACGTCTGACATTTAAAATACCCAGAATGGCATGAGAAATTTGTCTCAGTTCTCAGCCCTAAGAGATACTGAGAGATGTTTTGGCAAAGAATAAAGAGCAGGGATACACACCTTTACTCATAACCCCATGTATGACACTTTAATCTTAGATCCTTATTAGTTTCCTGGCCCACTGGTAATGCCATGCAGTGTCAAAGGTAGCACCAATTCCAAAATGATCCTGTTGCCTCAAATCCTGATAATTACTGTTTTCACACACCCATCCTTGTTTGCCAGCTATCCTGAGGGTGCCCACCACCATGGATGGGCTGAACAGTATATAAATGGCCAGACACTGTTTGAATGACAACTCTTCCTACTCTGTAGAAATAGTAAAACTAATGTTAGCAAAGAAAACTTTGGAATTTTTAGGAGTCTAGAATTGGGGAGCGGTAATTCACTTCACCCGTGGATACCTGTGTCTGTTATCTTTTTTGGCTGCACTTTGGGGAACAGAAGCCAGCACCTGACAACCTTATAACTGTGAGAGGGGGGAAAAAAAAGGTGGAATGTTTGTGTGAACTTGGGTGGTACACGCAGCCCACACCTGGAAACTTATCTATTCTTGATAACAGCAGAATTTTTGGTTAAAAGTGATCAATCTTCCCTTGTTGAAGTAATTGTTACTTTTTCTTTTTTGGAAAACCCATAAAGAGGAAAAGTTAATTTGCACATCATGGAGGGAGAGGTTACTTCAGAGACTAAAGCTGGGACCTAATCTTGGCAGAGTTCTGAGGGGAGGCTCCTCTGGGAGCACAGGATGGATAGACACGGTAAACTGTGTCATGTGTCTGGTTGATAAAGATCAGACCTGGATTTTGAGGAGTGAATGCAGAGTCTAGGGAGGTAGGAGTATGGCAGGAAGCCCCAGGAGAGACCACTGGGCAAAGGAGGGTGGCTTGAGCAAGTTGATGTGACTTGGTTATTTTACACTTGTCTGTGCACTTACTGAGTTAAACTCAAGTTCCCCACTGGACCATCAGCAGCAGGAGGGAAGGATTGTCTAATTTAGCTTATCTTTATATCTTAGAACCTAACACATGTCTGTGATGTAGTAGGTGCATGTGACTAAATGAATCTGTCTCTTAGTCAAATCCTTACCTCAACTTTTGCTCAAACCTCAACATGTCCCAGTGGCCTCCCCTTCTGTGCCAGAGCTTGGCATCCTCTCCCCACTGATCCACAGGGACTGGAATCCACAGGCACCCAACTTGACCTTGTCCAGCCTGATGTTGGGAGTGGGGAGAGGCACAATACAAGGGCTTGCTGCTTGTGGGTTGGGAATTGGCGTTGGGCCTCTCTGGGAGGTGACATACAAAGGGCACCAGCCCCTCCTCTTGAAACCTCTTTATCTACACCAGGAGATTAAATTTTTTTTTTTTTTCTGGAGGCCTCAGATGCTTGGAGAGGGGCGGGCGTGGTACAGGACTGCGCTTGCCAAGCCAGCTCCTCGTGTCCGTGAAAGGAGCTTCAGTGGGCCTCTCCCTTCCCTCGGGCCCTCAGGTGCAGGATCAGAGGCTCTGACAGTCATTTGTTTATCAGGCAGTTTTGTGCCTTTAAAGGGGGAGCTGGGTGGCACATACACGGAGCCCTGAAAGGCAGGAATCAGCAAGTTGTGCACAGCTCTGGCCGAACCACCATCCTCTAGCCCTGCTCTTCTGCGAGCTGTGACTGGTGGCTCCTTTCCCGCTCGATCAGGGCCACTGATTTGAAGTGGGAAGTCTCAACCCTGAAGACTCAACTGGTAAAAGGTGTGTTTTTTAAAAAATGGTTTTGCAAAGAGCTTCAGCCTTCTCACGTAAATCTTTGTGATCAGGAAAGAGAATTCTGGCCATTTGTGACTTCAAATTGAAATGACAATAGTAACAGTGATTATAGCTAACATTTATTGAGAGCTCACACTCTGTGCCAAGTACTGAGTTAATGATAATTAACTCGTTACTTTCAACTCGGGAGGAGCACTATTATTAAGCTTGTTTTCAGGTGAGGAAAGAGGCTCAGATCACAACTTGCCCGCAGTCACACAGCTACTAATTAACAGAGCCAGGATTCGAACCCTAGGAGTCAGGTCCAGGCCCACATAGTTAAGCTACCCTATTCTGCCCCTTGCATACATCTTTTTGGCCTAGGGACTTTGTCTCTCCTCATAGCTACAGAAGTCAGATCTTGAAGTGTCTTGGTGTCTCACTGTGTGGCTGGTCCCTCTTAGCAATCAGGTCTCAGCATAAATGTGACTTCTTCAGATTCATAAATTTGCTGTAGAAAGTTTATTCTCTCACACAGTCGCTGCAGAGGCTCTGGGGGAGAAGCTGTTCCATGCCTCTCTCCCAGCTTTTGGTGGCTATGGCAATCCTTGGAGTTCCTTAGCTTGTAAAGCTAAAGATATATCAATTCAGTTTCTGCCTCCACCCTCACGTGAATGCCTCCTCTGTGTGTTTGTGTCTTCTCGTCTTCTGCCTGACTCAAATCTCCTTCTACATGGGAACCTCATCTATAAATCAGGAATACACTTGGTGGATTTATCAGCAATGATAGCCCCTGCCGATAGTAGTTACACCATAAATGTTTATTTTCTTTTCTTTGCCTTTTGTAAGGATAAGAAAGACTGGAAGGGATGTAGGAAGCTGCCACCTCTATCTGGACCACAAAGACATCCCCAGCTTGTTTTGGAGGTAGTGTTGGCTGGTGGGGTGGCGTGATCTATATGGTCTACAGGTCCCTATCTGGGATCAGACTGGATTGGTGCAGAAATGAGAAAGGCAGTATTTCCCAGTGGTTAGACAGAAGGGCTTTAGAGTCAGTAATCCCAAATGTGACCGTGAACAAGGTATCTGTAAGACAGAGAAAGTAAACAACTCACACAAGGTCATGCAGCTGGACATGACAGAGCTGGGAATTGGCAGAATTTGCGATGGCAGAATTTTATGTTTTTCCTATCACACCATTCTCCTTCCTTATGGAGTCTCTCAGGAACCATCGCTGCTGCAGCCCCAGGGCTGACAAGCAGCCAAGAATGGTTTTGCTCTGCCCCATGTATGACTGTCTAAAGGAATGCTTTGGGTTTCTTGATACATTAGGAAGCAGAGGCACAGATGATAGAGATCAATATGTACTCCCCAGACTGTATGGGAATTTGGCTATGATAATCAGTTACACACACACACACACACACACACACACACACACCCCACCATGACCACTGCCATAGAGACCCCATTCCAGCTTGAGCCAGCTTGGGAACTCAGCATGGGCCTGGGCAACCACTTACAAATCAGCAAGCCCGAGGCAGAAAGCTACGTGCAGGTAATCGAGAGGTGATTGTGCAGGGATCATCGCCTCCATTTAGGTGTCAATTGTGTAATTTCCAGCTGTTCCTCAGCTCAACAGCTGGAGTTCAATATGCTCAGGGCTTATCTGGCGGCCCCCAGCCAGGGAACTCAATATTAAGCTGGCTTTCAGCATCTCGGTAAAACAGCTCCTCTTGCAACAAACCACAGAGGAGAGGCCCCACTTTTTCCATCCACTTAAGTAATGGTGGCTCTTTGGGAAAAACATTGTTGCTGCCTGAAAGTGCTGGCCTAAAGCAAAATGGAGCGAAGGAGGGGATGATATCCTAACACAAAGAAATAAAGTGTGCTAATCCCTTTACAGGGATTATTCCATTTTGTCCAGTGCTTTCATATGGTATTTTAACTATTCTTCTTCTTATTATTATTATTCCCATTTTACACAAAGAAGCTAGTTAGTCCTATGTCTCACAAAGCATAGTTTGCAGAAGCCAGATCCATTTGACGCTAGAACCTGAGCTGGTATCTCCCGTACATCAGAACCAGTCTCCAGTCAGGGTTCGGTTGCAGTCTGGAAATGTGCTGCCAGCTTGATCAGATTCTGCCAGTTAGAAAGTGGGCCTAAAGTGGACCTGCCCCAGGAGAGGAAGGGGGAGGCCCTGAAACAGGGACCCCAAGGGGCTGGCAGAAGCACTTAGCTAGGCCTCAAGCGGAAGCCAAGTGTGGACAGCAGGGAAAGGCTACTTAGGACAACAGGAACACACCTTCACTTGTGGTGTCGGCAACAGCAGAGTAAGTTGGAAGTGGAGTTAGTGCCTTTTATTTTCCATCGCACCTTTGGTTATTTGCTACTCTCTGCTCCTTTCCACAAAACCAGAATGCACCCTTTTCATCGTCCTCTCTCTCCCTCCCATCACCGAATTATCTTGTCTGGCAATAACAAATACCCATGCCCTGGAGCCCATGCCAAGCCTTACTAATTAATCACAACATTCTTTCCCAGAAAACCCTGGAACTGCCTTAGATTTCTTCTTAAGCAGAACTCTAGGAATTTACTTCTAATAATGGTTGGCCCATGAGCTGAAACTGAAATATCTGCTTGAGTTATTCACTCACTTGTTCATTCATTAAACATTTGTGAAGCACTTATTATGTGGTGGACACTGTTTTAAGCATGGGGAATTCTGCAATGAACAGAAACATATAATCTTGAAAGATATATTCAATGGTATAGACCAATCACCTCAAATTAAAGATGGTTAAAAAGGCACCCAGAGAACAAAGGGTCTTGACTTTGGATTCCTGATGGGGCAAATGTTGCAGGACTTGGGATGATGGGCAATGTTTGTGAGCAATGGATGTGATGGGATTGGCCCTCTAGCTTGTCATTCCGGTCCACAAGACCTTCTGGATTCACATCTCTGGAGAGGCAAATCTGTTTGGTGACCAGAACAAGAAATAAGGGCATCTGTATTGGGAAGTCTGGGTTTCACCCAAGACTCTGACACTAATTTTGTATGATCTTGGAGCTCTCTGAGCCTCATTTTAGCTCATTGAATTGTCACTGAACTTCTACCAGGAGCCTACTGCTGGGCTAGGCATTTAGGACAAAGTCAAGAGGATGCACTCACAGTGAAAAGAGATGGAGGATTGGTGAAACAGATACTTTTCAGGCTCATGTTTCTCTTCTGTAAAAGGGGATTAGACTAAATGATCCCTACGGCCACTTTACCTCTGATATTCTATGCCCCTTGGGGAAGCCATTTCAGGAACATGACTCCTGCCTCTGGCCAGGGAAGCAGGCCATTCTGTGTCCTGGTCTTTCATTGATGTTGCTGATTCAGAAGGCCTGGTGGTCGGGGGCTGCTTGCCTGAGGATGAATCCCAAAATCATGACCTATCTCTCACAGCATCGCTCAGCATCTCGAGCACTGCCATATTTGCTCGGTTCTGGATCAGTCCTTGAATTATTATCTCCTCCTGGCCCATCTAGAAGTCCATGTCTTCTGACATCTTATTAGATGAGAGAAAGCAGAGACAGATACCCTCCTTGTCCTTTCCCTGAGCCCAAGTCATCTGTAGGCTATCTGCTGAGTACACTGCTCCTTCCAAGGTCATTTCAGAAAGAGTGGCTCAAGAAGGGGTAGTTTTCAGTGGTGGGATAACGTGGCAGGTATGTGTACAGAGCCAGACTTTAAGTGATCCTTAATTAAACAATAAAAAAGGCCACTTGGTGTGCCCATGACCAAGTTAGAAGGAAGAAAGATAAGAAAAACACATTGTGTACATGTGTGTATTTAGAAGGTGTATTTAGAGTGTGTTTAAAGTAGAACACAGGAGGTACGTACCATGAATGTGGGAGTATATAAATAAGGAGGTTCAAGCAGAAGAGAAAAGAAGTAAGAGCAGAGAATAGAGAGCCTGTATTGAACTATCCCCAGGAGGTAGAAAAAAAGCATTGAAGATTGTCTACCAATGAAATGTAATTGGCTGGATTTGCAAGGTTCTCTTGGATATAGGTTATACCTCCTTAGCAACATACCTGCAACTCAGTGAGCGAAGTGCTCGCTAAGGTAGTAGGGGATCCCCAGATGTGAAGAGCCCATCTAGACTGAGGGCCAGGTTATTCTTTTGTGCTAAAATACATCTGTATATTAAAATCATAGCATATAAAAATATGTGCGTTTATATGCATGTGTGTATGGATGTGTATACTATATAACTACATCCATGATCCCATTCATATAGAGACTATACCTTTATCTGTCCTGTCCCACATAATAGTCCAGGTGGGGCTCACTACTCATTGCATGTTTCTTTAGTAAATGGAGCTGGGAACAATTAGGTTCTTTTTCTGGAGTGCAATGATTCCTCCTGTCCTCAGGGGGCAGGTTGAAGTTGTACAAACGATACATGTATAGTCTTCTGTCCCTGCTCCAAACAATATTTTTAGTTCACTTCTGACTCTCTAACCTAAAGCCCCTTTAATGCCCACAGAATTCTAGGGCCCACTTCAATTTTTGTGTGATGTAATAAGGACAATAGTTGACCCCTGCAAAAATCAGAAATGATTTTAACCTGTGGCTTCTTGGGGGCAGAAATTGTTTTCTGTATAAAAGGATTGATTGTGAAATAATAATAATGATAATGTTATTAATAATAATGTCAGCTACATCTTTAGAGGCTACTACAATGTAGAAAGTCAGCTTAACATTTTTCATATATGAAAAATGCTACTCGTATTGTTAAAAGCATTACTAATGTTACTGAGTAATGGTGCTCACTACATGTATTATCTAATCTTCACATCTCTATGCAATAATTGTTATTATTTATCTTATGCAAATGGTGAAATTGAAGCTCCAAGAGGATTGAGTAATTCACCCTAACTTATCCAGACAGTGAGTGGCAGAGCCAGAACTCACACCCAGGGAAAGCTGTGCACTTTCTAGTATGGGACACTCAATCAGGGAAGTGGTGGAAAGGATGGAGGGAAGGATGGAGGGAAGCAAAGGTCACAGCTTCTGGTGGGAAATCACCATAGTGATTGCCCCCTAGGATGGCAGCGCAGAGTGAAGGAGACCATGGGAGCTAAGTGTCCAGCCAGGTACAGGTAAACGGTAAAGACACAGCAGTCATGGCCTTCTTCCCCGTCCCTCCAAAGCAGAAAATGTGACTAACAGTGTGAAATATCTAGCTTTCCTTTTTTTTTTGAGTGTCATGAAGATATGTCTAAACCGGTTTTGATGGGGATTCATTTTCAGTGGTTATAGAAATACTCGTAGGAATACTGCTACTAAACTTATTCCTCTGTTAATCGTACATGTTGATCCTCATGGCAGAGGCTACAGTGACAGACCAACACATAATAAAGTTGATAACAGTCAAGTGGCAAACCCCTCAAACTTTTTAATACTCTAAGCTTTCTGTCTGAAAGATGTCATTTCTTTCAACGGCTTAAAGTTTCTTCAAGGCAGAAAACCATTGAAGCTGCAGCATAGCTGAACATCTGTCTTATCATGTGGGCAGATATTGGGATTAAATTAACTAGAAATGAATAGAATGATGTATGACAGGGTGCAGATGTCCCAGGCACAGTGTGATAATTTCATTGCAAAACTATGTAATGAATTCCATACATTATGGTAGTACAAATGTACCACTTTAGGTAATTGTGATGAAAAGGTATAATGTGCAATGCATAAACAGAGTGTGAGCCCAGGGGCATTTCCCTGCTGCTATTTCTCTTCCGTCATTTCAGAATGACTTTATTTGGTTTAATGTAAACCTATTATTATTATTATTATTATTAGAGCCTGATTTTTTTGGTCGGCCCCTTCAGCATATTTTTTTGCCTGGTTGGTTTAAGAAATATTTGGAGTAGAGAAATAGAATTTGGGCAGGGCTGAACTTTGGCCTCCTGAAGAGTGATGGCTGGAGATAGCATTTTACAAAAATGTTTTGTTGTGAGAATTTCAGAGCAGAATCTCTCTCCCTCTCTCTCTCTCACTCCCTCCGCCCCCTTTCTGAGGAGCTGGGAGATTGTTTCAGCATCTCCTGCTATTCTGTGCATGAGAATTAAAGGTAGTACAATGGGAAGAGATGTGGGTTTAAAGCCAGAAGACTAAGTCTAAGTCTCCTCCCCTGACTCTGCTCTTGACTGCTGTGTGACTTTGGGCAAGTCACTCTACCTTTCTGAGCTGCTATCTCCTCATTTGTAAAATGCAGCCAATAATACTATATCACATCTGGTACAAATGAGGAGGGTACAGCATAAGCTCTTAAAGGATAGATTGTGTCTGTTTTGTTTATTGCTTTCTTTATCCGTAGGGCTTAGCGAAATCATCACACAGCACAGATAACTGATCATTTTAAAAAATAAATGTCAGTAATTCATGTGAAAGTACCTAGCACAATGCTTGGCACATAGGAGACATTAAATTAATATTTCTTGAATTGCAACTGGCTTGGAGAAATGGATCTGCAGAGACCTTCTGCTGGGTGTTAGTAGCATAGTCACTAAACAGCCGGTTACCCAGCCAAAGCCCCTGCCGGGCACTCCTTCCAGCAGAGGCTCAGAGAAGGGCCAAGGCTCTCCCCGTGTCACACAGAGAGTAGAGGCAGGAACTGAATCCCCTTCCTAACCAGCGTCCTCCTATTTGCTTGCTTTGCCATGCTGCTTCCCTGGCTGGGAGAGTGGGAGCCAAGGTCAGGGCTGGCGTGCAGCAGCAGTGTTTCTGCTCCAGGAGAAGCACACCTTCCTTAGCATGGTTTTCGAATCAAGGAACAAGAGGCAGGTTTCATTTTGCAGCAAAGGGCTGGCCTGCGGTCCTGCTTCCCAAGTGAGGGTGAGGACCCCGTGGTCACAGCTGGGGCCAGTCCCAGGCCTGTTTTTCTCTCCATCCCTTCACACAGCCCACACTCTTCCCCTTTAAGTCTCCTCTCCACCAATTATTTGCCTGGGGTGACATCAGTGGAAAATGTGAGGAGATGGCAGCAGAGCCGAAACCCTAGCCTTCCCTGGGAGGCCAGAAAAAGCCTGTTTTTAATGCTCCGATTGGTCCCTGATTTCCCCAGCTTGTTTGTGCCATGTAATGCTTTCGGCACAGTGAAGCGGGGATGCCCAGGGTGATTCGAGGCCACCGGGGGGCCTAGGTCTTCCTGCCCACTGGATAGATGCTTTGCTGTCTGGCTTCCTTTCTTAACCGGGAACACCCTAAAACCAGCCCCAAGAAGGGCTCACAGGGTAGGGCTTCCTTCCTCCCCCGAGGGAAAGTTGCCGCATTAGAAGGTGTGGGTTTGGGGTTTGTCACCACATATCTTCCTTTCTCTGCTCCAGTCTCCCCACCCTGACTCTCCCCACAAGCTCTGGGGCTGTCTGCAGGGGCTAGGTTTATTGCCAAATTTGGCTGCCTTGAAAGGAACATTGTTCGAAATAGAGACTTGAGGAAGGTGCTAATCTTCCGTTGCTTATCAAATTTGAGCAAAAAAACTGTTGACATCCCATTTTCCCAAGTGCTAGTTCAGCTCTTCGGTGCTCAACTGCAAGAGGGAGCAGCTGCATGTCTCACTGGAGATACAAGCCCTTTCTGACTCCCCAGCCCTGCTTACCTTGCCCCTAGGCCTGCAGGGGTAGTGGGTGGCCTGGAGGTTTGCCTTCACCCCCAATAGCACAGCCCCGCCATGTTCCAGGAGAGGCACCCCACTGATAGCTTCTGCCCCTGCCGCTTTGTAAATTCTCAAGGAAGACTATGCCACTGGGTAGCTCCTGCTTTAAATGTGCAGAGAGCGCTTCATTTTTTCTCACGATGGAAGACATATTTGGGATCATCTGGTTTTCCGAGCAGATGCCCAGTTTATCTCGCTTTAAATCAACTCTTTCTGACTGGACCCTTTTCCTGGATGAATTAATTGAGCGTGGCTAAAACCAAAATGCTCCCACCATTAAGGAGCTAGGCAAAGGGGCACTGTGTCAAGGATGTCAGCTTGCGAGGAGGGTGGCAAGTTGTTTACTTCTATTCTCATAACAGAAGGAACCGGCAGGCTCAGCCCACTGGAAATAATTTTGAATAATCTCACTCTATTACTCGAAGCGAAATTGAGTCTGCTCAAGCTACCCTAGTGATCCGACATTCCAGTGAAACGGGGAAACGAATATCCAATTCACGCAGCATAAAATAAGTGACATAAGGAAAAGCAGGGTAAAATCTGGAAGTTTTTAGTTTTCAATTTGTACGGCTTGTCTTCTATGACCGGATCAACTTGCTAATGCGGCTTACACAGAGGAGGGGGTTTCATTAAGAGGCTGGTCATTAGTGGTGGTGGGCGTGTGTCTACATGTGTGTGCATGTATGCCTGTGTGTGTGGCAGCTATGGGTGCCTGACACTGATATCAGATATTCATTGCCCTGCATAAATCAAAGCTAGAAAGAGAATTGTTCTAAGAAATGGAAATAGAGCCCTGACTTACCAACTGGAGTTCTTGTGGCTGAGGGGGCAGATGGCCTGGAATTCAGATTTGACCCTTTAGAAAATGCTCCCCGGGTGAGGGGCTCGGCTCATTAGCTTCCCTAACCTACCAGCCCTGACAAGGTCTGTGCTCCCACCGCACATGCTCTCTGCTGAGGGAACTGTCGTCCGCTGAGCCTGGAGGAAAACCTTAACATCGCTTGTAACTCTTTCCTCCATCACAGCCCTCACACCTGTAGCTAAGTAACTTGGTTCTGGCTTCAAATTACCTATTGCTTTCATTCTCTCATCTCCGTGCCTGGCTAAGACCCTGATCTCATTTTTCTAGTAATTCTAATTGCTCTTTATCCTGCCCAGATCCCCTGGCCTTAAACCATCCTCTTTCTGATTGCTAAATCATCCAAAGCACAGCTCTAATATATCACTCTAAAGCATTCAATGACTCCCTATTGCCTAGTAACTCAATCCAAGCCCCCAGATTTATCATTCAGAGCTTTCCTCAGTTTGGCTCCAGTCTTCCTTTCTCACTGAATCTCAGGCGTTCTTTTTCACTCATCCTGAGCTGCAGCCAAGTGAAAACAATGCTGACTTTCTTGCACACGCTGCAGTTTTCAGCCTGTGTGTTTGCACACGACTTCCTCTATGTGGAATGCCCTGACCTGTTGGTCCATCTTCCCATGTCCAGGTCCTACCCTTCCTTCAAGATATAGGTCAGGTGATACCTTCTCCAGGAAGATTTCCTTGATCCTCTGGTTGGATACCTTCTTCCTCAGACCCCTCATTGTCCTTTCTCCTTCCCGGTGGCCCATTCCAGCCCAGGGTCAGCACACTGGGTCATAATTAAGTGCATGGGCCATGGAGTCAAATGTCTAAATGAGAATCTTAGCTGTGGAGTCTCGTGCATGCCACTTAAATTCTCTGTGCCTCAGTTTTCTTCTGTGAAACTGAGCTAATGAGAGTTTACCTCTCATAGAATTCTAGGGAATTAAAGGGGAAAATAAATGTGATGTGCTCGACATGGTGATATTCCCGTGGCAAGAGGTCAGCAAGTATATTTTTTTCCCTTTCTCCTCTGCAATAGTGCAAGCTTTAATTCATTGTTTAACTCTCTTAAACTCATCGTTCATCTCAATATTTACTAAACACCTACTACAGTCATATTTTTTGTTAGGACTTGAGGATGAATAAGACGTAGCGTCTTAAGACATGCCCTCAAGGAGCTCGTGGTCAAGGGCAGACGAGATGAACTAGTAAAAAGAACATGGCAACATGTTGGTTTTTAAAGACTCAGATAGAAGTGAGCACAAGTGAGGCAGTGTGGTAAGGTGGCTTAGTTCTCAGTGCTGGAGCCAGACTCCCTGGGCTCGAATCCTAGCTTGGTGATTTCCTAGCTTGCATGACCTTGGGCTATGCAATCTGCATTAACTTCTCTGTGCTATGGTTTCCTTACCTGTAAAATGGGGAGAGTAAGTGGTACCTACCACAGAGGGTGGCTGTAAAGATTCTATGGCTTGGGAACGAAATCACACCTAGAACAGGGCCTGGCACGTTGTAAGAGCTCAGTAATGGCTAGTGATTATCTCGAAGCTCTTTGTAACCTAATTGCTGCTTTGGCTTTGGGCAATTTCCTTCTCTGCCAGAATGGTGAGCTTTTTAATGAGGATAAAGACATCACGGTTGGGAGAAGCTACCAAAAGAGGGGGCATGGACTTTTGGTGGTGCACGTTGAAGCAGGTTTGGCCTTCCCCTCCCCCTCCCAGGAAATGCCCCCCGCTTTTAGAACACACTTCAGCCTGCATCTTGGTTGCAGAGAACCCCTCGTTTTTGCTGGGTGTGGTTAGTGTAAATCGTTGGCCGGAGTCTTGCTTAATCTCTCCAAGTTTCCTAGTGCCGAGTAGCCTACTTTTGCCCTTCTGGGCTTCTGTCCCAAAAGTTTCCATTCAAAGAACCCTGCCCCCACCCCTTCATTATACAAGAACATTGAGATCTTATAAGACAGGAAAGGGGTGTGGCTTCATCAGGCGTTTTAAGTGGCCGCAACACTGGTAGCAGGTTTTGAGGCTTTGCTAATAGGTCCTTGTGAAAAACAGAACTCACCCCCACCCCCAGTCTACAGCTTCATTTCCCAAATCCTTATCTCCTCATGCCCTAGGGTTAGTGACACTTGGCTGAGGAGGGCTTCGGTTCACAGCCCTGAGAGCCTGTTGTCTGGGATTACATTGGGTCTTCCTTGGTCTGAAATTACAGCCAAGGATATTCCCAGATAGGACTGTCCTGGGAGACCTTTTGACCAAAGTAGGGCACATCCAGCTCTGCCATCAGTCTATACTCTGGCCCGTCATTCAGAGAAGCATCAGAAAGAGCTGGGCCTGAAAAGGCTACGAGATCATGTGCGGCAAGTGTTGGGGGTAACATGGAGAACTGGGGAGATAACATGGAGGATTATACAAAAGAAATCTTTCAAATAGCAAGTCTAACAAATGGAAAGACCGAGTGAAAGACCGAGAAGTGAAGAACCATTTTTATTCCAAAAAAGGCAGCCGTTGTGAGAACAGAATGGGTCCAGGGCTGTGTGTGTGTGTGTGTGTGTGTGTGTGTGTGTGTGTGTGTGTGTTACTTGTGGGAGGAGAGAGCAAAGTTACCCTGAAGTCAAAGCATAATTACACATCCCTTGTTTCTCTAACTCACCCCCACTTAATGAGGAAAATCCAGGAACTTGTGGTTATGAACATGGAAATGACCCTGATTTCCCCACCTTGTCCCCCCATAGTTCCAGGAAGGACTCGGGGAACTCATGGTATTCCTTGGTGAATGTTTGTGTTCTGCAGCTGCTGCCTTAGATGCTGATGCCCTCTTTGGGCCTCTCTTGCACTCACAAAGTGGGGCCAACCCATCATTGTTGTTGGAGTTAGACTAGGTTACCCACATATCTCCCCAGGTGAGATGGGAAAGGATTTCCTCCCTCTGGATACATACTTTTTTTTTTAAAAGATTTTATTGGTGAATTGGGGGAGGGGAACAGTGTTGGAGAATTGGAAGGGGACCGGCCAAGTTGTTGTTCTTCAATCTTCGTTGTGGAGGGTGCAAGTCACCAACTGGCTTCCCGTCTGAGCTCTTGGCCTCTAATTTCAAGGTGCTCTGTTCAACCTTAGTTGTGGGTGACGTAGCCACCATCCCATGCGGGAGTCGAACCAGCAGCCTTGTTGTTAAGAGCTCACGCTCCAGCCACTGAGCCATCTGGGCAGCAGCTCAGCTCAAGGTGCTGAGTTCAGTCTTAGTTGCAGGTGGGCTTAGCCACTATCCCGTGCTGGAGTCAAACCCGGCAGCCTTGTTGTTAAGAGAGCACGCTGTATCTACTGAGCCATCCGGGCAGCAGCTCAGCTCAAGGTGCCGAGTTCAGTCTTAGTTGCGGGTGGGCATAGCCCACCATCGAACAGACAATCTTGTTGTTACACCAGCTGAGCCACTCTGCCACCTGTTGGCAGCTCATTGACAGAATTCACTGGCCCATGTGGGAATTGAACCGGTGACCCTGTTGCTCAGAGCTCACGCTCTAAGCCAACTCTTAACCACCTGACCCACTCAGCCGGCCCCATACACATACTTTTTTGACTTGAGGGTCCTGGGCCTGGATGATTAGAAGACCCGTGAGGGATATCTAGCAATGTCCCAGTTTAAAGCCTACAGGCTCCTGGGTTCTTTCTACATCACAAAACAAGGTCTGTCCACCCAGGCAACCCTGTAGGACTCCCACCCTTTTGAAGCAGTGTGATGTGTGACAATCTAGGATGGAATCAGGCAACCTGGGTTCAAACCCCACCTCTGACCTTTCCTAAGCATGGGACTTTGGCCAAGTCATCAGATCTTTCCAAGTCCTGTTTTTATTCAACACAAAATAGAAATAATGAAATATCTTCCTCGCAGGAGTGTTGTGGGAGTTAGAGATGACCCATGTAAAATGAATGGCCTGGTGTATGGCGGGTCAGTGATAATTGCAGCTTCCATTTATTTTTACTTACTCAGTGCCAGACACTGTAATATGTTCTGTACATATTTTAGTAGGGATGGTTTTCATAGGCCATACACTCTGTAAGTCAAATGACTATAACTCTGTGTATTCTATACTTTTTTATTTTTATTTATTAATTGCTTATAAAACTTTATTTTAAGCCCCCCATTCTGTGTGATGGCAGACACCCAGTTCTAGTTATTGCTGGGAAAATCACAGTCACCTCAGTGTTTTCTAAGTTGCATTGGGTTTAATCACAGTAAATTCAGAATATTCCCTTTTTGCTCCTTTCCCTTAATGTGCATTGGCATTCCGGAGTTGAGTGGTATCCTGGAATGGGCGTGGGTGGAGGAAAGGCTGAGCCTTCCGGCCCAAGGTCATTCCTTTTTCAGTGATGGTGACTGCCAAGATGAGTCTCCTGGCCTTTGGTCACTGGCGCCCTTGCTCCAGGCATGCAGGCTCTGCTGTGTCCCACCTCGTCCCTGGCTGCATGGCCTCTGCTCTTTCTGCTGTGCATCTTTCTCTCCTAATTCTAACACCATTCTACGGGGTACAGGAAAACCTGGCTATTTTCCAGAGCTGTGCTGGAGACTCATGGTGCCCAGGGTCTCTGCCTCCAGGACAGTATCCCGACCACTCTTCCGCTTTTGTAACTGTCATCCGGGGGTGGGGAGGCTGGTGCAGGAGGAAGAGCCACTTCTCTGAAAGTCCTGCTACTTTCTCCCATCCTCTCACCTTGTAAGATTTTATGGAATTGGGTGGTAAAACAGAAAAAACGTGTTCTACTTGATCACATATTCTCCTAAATATTAAAGGCCAAGAATGTGATATCTTTGTTCTCTGGTTCTGCCATGGCAGTGTTCCTAAAGAGGCAGGGACTTTGGTCTAACTGACCTAATAGGTGAGGGTTGAGATGGAATCAAGAAATGCAAGGGTAAGGGGACATTCACCTTCTCATGATACAAACACTGATCTTATTTAATTGTTCATGCAAGTCTATGATATAGTTTCTATCACCAACCCCATTTTACAGATAATGATCTAAAGCTCAAAGAAACAACTGGGAGTTGGAACCAATCCATTCAGCCCACTCTGTGCCACGTTTGGGAGACTACGGCAGTAACCAGTACAGACAAAACCCCTGTTCTCATGGAGCTTACATCCAGCCTGGGTGGGGAGAGTAGGGAAGAAACAGCAAGGGAAAAGATTAACAGGTAAACTATGTAGTTTGTCCCATGGTGATGAGCTTTAGAATCATGGAAGGGGGCTGGGAAGCCCATGGAGGACGTGCCATTGAACAGCATGCTTCTTCAAGATGATGAGGCAGGTGGAGAATCCATATTGGAAGGAAACAAATCCCAAGGAGAGGGACCAGCAGCAACAAGGGCCCTGAGCGGGGAATCTGCTTGGCTGACTAGTTAAGGAAAAGAATGGCCAGGGTCTGAACCCAGTGAGTCTGAATGCAGAGTCTATATGCTTCTCTACCAGGTCCTAGGGCTCCAATTATGAGTCATTATTGCTACTATTAGGTCTCTGCTGCTGTCCTGACATCAAACCCCTCTTCCATTTTCAGAGTCTTGGTGGGTAGTTGAAAATGTCAGATACTGTCCCCTAGCTCTCCCTGTTACTATGGAATGGTTATATGCCTCAGGTGCAGAAACACAAGTGGGCTTCAAGTCAGGAGCCAGTGATGCAAGGAGACAGGACCAGGAGGAAGAGTTTCCAGTGGCCTGGTAGTTGAAGAGTGGAGCATCATTTGTGGCCGTGTGGGAGTGTTGGTGGACATGGTCCAGGGCTGGTTGTGTCATCAGTACAAGCTGCAAGGTCAGGGCTAGGTGAGGCAAAACTTGGGTTTGCATTTGACTAGTCCTGTGCCATGATCTTCAGTGTTATTCCTGGCTGCGTAATCCAGAGCCAGGTTCCTGAGGCTTCATGACCATTTGTTGAATTAGTTATTATCCATCTGTTTTCCCCTTCAAAAGTAACATAGGTTTGACTTTTAGTTCAATAAACAAAAACAAACAAAAAAAATAGACTAGATGACAGAAACATTTTCTTTTTCATCCCGCAACCTTATCCCCCAAATCTGGAGCTTGCAATTTTTATAAGGTTTGCATGATTATAAATAAGAAATAGAAACGTTATTAAAATGGAAGTGAATTTCCTTGTGGGATGTGGAAAATAATGAAAAAAGCTATTTCATCGGTGTTCTTTCCTATTTCAATATCTAAAATGGAAGAGGAGGCCGCTTGCTGTTTTGACATTGTCAGGCATGTATCAGATGCTCTCAGAGTTCTCAGGTTACTGCAACGAGGTCCGGAGCAACCAAAAGAAGTGGTTCCTGTTCGCTCCTCTGCTTTGTCTTCCCAGAGCAGTAAAAAGACCAACATGTCTTGGGAGCATTTCACTTTACCTGCAAAACCATCTTTTTTTTTTCTCCCTAAAATATAGATTTACTAAAATGAACTAAGTAGGGGGAAAAAAAAATTAACACACCTTTTTAGAATACATTGGCCCCCAAAGATGATAATACTTTAGATAAACTCATAACCCAAGTCACGGACCTTTATCTGTATTATCTGTTTCCCTTTAAAAATTTTGTCCTTTGTTTTCATGTTAGTTAAAATTAATTATAAACAAACTTTGGAGAATTAATCAACTTTATAAAGTCAATTATGCTAAGCAAAAGCACTGTTCCCATCCCACTGCTCAAAGGCAACCACATTACTCTAAAAAGTGGACAATTTGTTCTTTACCCGCCTACCTATCAGCAATATACTGGCATTACTACTTTCTGAGTGTTCATTTTAGGCATTATCTAAGGACTTACCACAGAATTTACCTCTCTTTGACCCCCTTAACCCACTTTATACTCTTCCCATATCCCACATCATTCTAATTATAATACAGTGCTAATATAACTTTGAGAGATAAATTTTCAGAGCTTATAGTATTAACACCTTGTAACAATCTTTACAGGTGATTCTTTTAGCAAACTGATGGTTTTTTTCTTTCGCTCACATTTTGGGTTTTCCTAGAGGTAATATTTGTCATCTTTTTCATTTGCTCAGTATTGAATGTACAAATAAGTAATTAAATTCCAAACTCTTTGCTAAATGTCTACATATATCATCAAGACTTCCATTTATGTGAGGTTTTCCATCCTTTTCTTTCCAGGAGCCTCCTGACATTCAAGCACCCTTACCGTGTGCACAGAAATCTTTCTGGAATCTACCTTCCCAACGTCTTAGGGGTTGCCTTCACTTTTCTCCTGGGTTGATGCTCCCCTTTACTGTACCCCATGTCATCATCTTATTCCTATTATTTCCTCATTTTGTTGGAGTGCATTCTCCAGTGGCTTCCTGAGAAAGTCAAATAGAAGGTAAATATTTTTGTGATTGTGCTGATCTAAATCTGTTTTTATTTTACCCTCACACTTTATTTATTTTATTTATTTATAGTTTGCCTGGGAATAGAATTCAACACTGGAAATTATTTTCCTTCAGAGGTTTTTTTTTTTTTTTTTTTTTTTTTAGCTGAGCCATCCTGCCACCTGTTGGCAGCTCAACGGCAACTCAGCTCGGGCTGGCCTCGAACAGCTGTTGCTCAGAGCTCAGCTCGCACTCTTGAGCGAGCTCTTAACCAACTGAGCCACTCGGCCGGCCCTTCCTTCAGAGTTTTGAAGGCATTACGTCATTGTCTTCCAGCTTCCAGCTTAATATTGGTTGGTAGCCATTTTGATTCCTGAGTCTGTGTGAGTTGTCTTTCCCCCTAGAAACTTACGGAATTTTTTCATGGTCCCTATTATTTAGAAAATTCACAATAATATGCCCTGTTATAGAACTTTAAAAAAATAAATCCATTGTCCTGGTGAGCCTGTTTAATAAAGAAACTCATGTTCATTAGTTCTGGGGAGTTTTCTTGAATTAATTACTTTTTGGATGATTGCATTCATTTAATTTCCTCAAATTTTATAGAAATTTAATTATTTGGTTATTAGATCTCTTGGACTTATGTTTTAATTTATTTTATATTTTATTTTATGATTTTTCCTCTCTTTATCTTTTGTCTACTTTCTTGGAGATACTACTTTTAAAACTTTCTGTTGTGTTTTTAATTTTTGTTATATTTTCAATTTTCAAAATCTCCTTTTTATTCCTTGAATATTCTGTTTCCATTTTTCTATGCATGGTCACAATATTAATTTTCAAAATTTATGAATAAGAAGTATTTTTTAAATTTTGCTTTCCCCAGTCTCTATTTCCTCCATGTTGCACCATTTTTTTCCCTTTTAATATCTATGATGTCAGAAGATTTCAGTAAATGTCTAGATTCCTGATAGTGCTCATTTGTCTGATCATATTTCAGAAGAGGGAACTTCAAAGCCAACTGGAGGCTGTAAGCACATACGAATATGTGATTTGTGAACTGTGAGTATAAAGGTGGAGTGAGCTGGATGGGCTTTAACTTATAAAACTCTTCATGTCAGTGTTTTTTCTTTTGTTTCTATTGAGAAGCCTTCTGTCAGTTAATCAACTCCTCTCACTGCTTTGAGATCTTTTCTTTAAATTAATTTCCACAGTTTCATTTCAATGTATCTCTGTGGGTATCTGTCTATCTATCATCTATCTATCTGGTATCACATTAATTGTGATCCTAAATCTTATAATTTATGCCTTTTATTAATTATAGAACATTCTCAGCCATTAGCTATTCAAACATTGCATCTTTTCCATTCTGTGTATTGCCTGTTTTTGGAACTCCTAATTGATGTGTGTTGGACAGTTTTATTCTGATCTTCACATCTTTCAACTTTCCTTCATATTTTTTTCATTGCTTTCTCTCTTCATTCTGCATTCTGGATAATTTTCTCAGATATATCTTCTAGTTCACTACCTTTTTTTTCTGCATACTGGGTTATCTAACTCATCTATTATAGTTTCTTTTCTCTGTTCGTTTCAATGACTTCATTTTTTATTTCTATTACTGTTATTGGTTTTTAAAAAATATATACCTTTTTCTTTAATGTCTTGCTCTTTTCTCCTATATTATTTTTTATTCTTTTATGTATCTAATTACTTAGACAATTATTTTGTAGTCGCTTTCCAATATTTATATTATCTAATTTTTTTTTTTTTTTTGAGAACAGCCCTATTGTTTATTTTACCTGCCGACTTGACTCATGGTAGATTTTCCCTTCTCTGAATTCGCTAGGATTTTGTTTCACTGTGCATTACAGAGATAAGGAAAATAATGATGTAAACAATAGAAGGCTAGTTCTTTCTCATATAAAAATTTTGATGTGATATAGGCAGTCCAGTGTTGATATGGTGCCACTTTCCAGGGGTCCTCATGGTCCAAGATAGAGCACCAGGTATCACATCCATGCTCCAAATAGCAGGACAGGCAAAAAGAAGGAGCAAAAGGGCCATGGCAGCTGTCTTTTGAGGAAATTTACTGGAAGCTCCTAGACAACACTTCTGTTTATAACCTGTTAGTCAGAATGTAGTCATATGGCTACCTTAGCTGCCAAGGAATTCGATAACTTTCAAGATCTAAGCCAGAAAGGATGGAAAGTCTTGGGATAGGCAATAAAGAGTCTCTGTTACACTCAAATATTTGCAGTATGAATACATCTATAGTGGGGTTTTAGTGGTATAACTCCTATACTACCTAGGCTGAAGGCCCATCCTTCCAGAGAGTTTTTAGTCTTGCTCCTTCCAGGTGCCCCAAAGTTTCTCTTATTTGGGATCTAATTTTGTTGTTAATTGGGAGGGCAGGGTCATCAAATAACATGGATAATATAGATTTGAACTTCAAACCTATATGAGGTATGTCCTTATGGTTACCTATTCTTAGAGAAGATTTTGTTTTCCCTCTCAGAGCTCAACCAAGATAGACATGAAACCTTGCACACAGAGAATGGATTGAGTGGATTTTTAAGCCTGTTCTTTTAGTCATGGTGTAACCCCTTGAGTGTCCTGGGTTTATGTAAGGGCCTTTGTTCAAGCATCAAATTGAACAGGCTCAAAGCCTGGTCTTTTGTTCTAATGTAGGTACAAAAATCCAGATCTTTAGATCAATGGATTTGATCTAAAGATACCCCCAGGTCCCTTGCCAGCTCTCTACCTATTTCCTAGGGCAGTTAAAGGGTCAGCTCACAGAAGTGTCTTTTCTTCTTTGTTTTAATCCCTTTGGGGATTTCTCTTTCTTACAAATTCTTACAAGGTTCATATATACTTTATCATTTCTTTCTAGAATTTCTAGGTATTTTATAGCAGGAAGATTTCAGATGGCCAGCCTCACCTTTCCCACTTTTAATTATAACCTCCAGGATTTTGCTTCTATTGCTTGCCATTAAGACTACTGACGGATATGATTTGTGTTTGAGAATCCCTTGGGCCTCCCTTGGGCCTGGGCCTGATTCTTGATGATCCCGGAGGTGAACTGCTGGAGAGTTCCTGCTAGAGAATGACAGATGGGCCCTCCCAGGTTACTGATCTGATTCCACTACTAGAGCAATTTGTAAAAGGGAACCTATTCCAAGCCAGCTTAGGCAGTTTCCCCATGAACTCACTGTTCTCACATGCAAGTGTTGTGGGCTCCAATTCCAGCACTCTCCCATCTGAGATAGCAGCTTGGGAATTCAGAAAAGCCTAGCAGGAAGCACACTTGTTTCCCAGAAGGGACTGAAATTCAACTCATTAATGTCAATTGCTGAACTGACATTAACTGAATAATCCTAATTTGGCAGCAAGGCTTTGGAACATAGGGATGAAAACGCATTCATTCTGCCAGGATGGGGCAGGCCCCTAAATGCCTCCAGCTGGGATAACCCTGGATCCAGGGTTTTCCTGGCAGCCTGGGGCAGGAAGGAGGCACTGGGATAGGAGGAAGACCCAGGACACATAGACGGGGCAGTTGGGCTCATCAGCTCTTTGTTCTGGGTCTGCTGCTCACCTGCCAAGTCACTTTGGGCTCACTCTGCTCTCTCTGTTAGCATCACTTCCCTTACTAAAGAAATGGAGATAAGGTTGCCAGCCAGGCCTAACAGAGTGCTGCAAGGACCAGATGTCTCGCAGGTGTTATGTATGTGTGGAGAGAGATAACATTACCTCTCAACTACACATGAGGAAACTGAGGCTTGGCAAGATAAAGTGAGTTGTCTGAGGTCACACAGCCAGCGAATGGCAGAGCTCAGATCTGGGGCTTCTGACCCCATAAGTTATTCCCTGCCCACATTGCCACCACAGTATAAATACAAGATCAAAACAGGAAGAAGAGAACTAACAGTCTGTGAGCCCTCTCCCTGCTAGCTGCCTTATGGGTAGTCTATCATTTACTCTCTTGACCTTATTTATTTATTTATTTTTTTCCTTTTAGAGGGCAATGTCACTGGCCCTCATATGTGGGATCCGAACCTGGGCCGCTGGCATCCCAAGCCAGCTCTTAACCACTGCGCCACTCGGCCGGCCCTATCATTTACTCTCTATGCAACACTCAATAGCTAGAGGTTAGTTTTCATATACCTACTTTATAGATGAGAAAACTGGTTATCAGAGATGTCCCATGATTTACCCAAGGCAGCATAATAATTTCAAGAGTTAGGATTTGAACCTGGCATTGTCATATCTCCAAGCCTGTGCTCTTTTTCTCTCTCGGTGTCTTTTTACAATACTCCCCGGATATTGGCAGGCTCCCCTAAAATCCATATGCATTTAGACAAGGTTCAAATCAATTAGCTCACACTTTGCTGCTGAGGCTCCTTTGTGTCAAAGGTGATCAAGGTGCTTCCAGTTTTATGCATTCAAACCCAAGGAGGCCTCTCCTTGCTTCTTGCTTGACAGCCCAGAATTGAGACCTGCAGTGCATATGGTGTTTGCAAAATGCTCGTTGTGTATGGGTGTTTAAACTTTAGTTTTGTGGCTTTTAATTTATTTATGCAAGCAAGCTGCCTTTCATGAATTTTAATCTGTGCTGCCTTAAAGAAGTGCTTTCCAAATGGGACAGCATTTGTGATCACTGCTAAGCCACTCTAACTGCTTGCAGGCCTGGGGAGAGAGAGGCAGCAGAAAATGTTAGCAAGCTCTGAGCCACCCCTGTGTCATCCCGGGCATGGTGGCGTAAAATGTCCTTCATGTCTAGGAAAAAAAAAAACACCTGTGACTCGGGTCTTTGGTTATTTTTAATGCTGAGCAGCAGAACCACAGGGAATATTATGAGTTCCAAGATTTCTGACAAGAGGGACTCGCAGTCGAAGTGCTTTCTTCAGGAGAGAGTGAGAGAGAGAGACACACACACTGCTACAAGTCTTTATTCATTTATTTATCATGCTTCAGTTCCCTAAAAAAGAAAACACTTCTCCTGTGCTGGGGAAATTGCTTCAATGGATAGATTGCATTTAAATAATTTAAGTATAAAATTACTCAAACAGGCCGACTGATATGTCAAAAACGAAACAGACAATCACTAAAGAGCGCTGGCAAAGTTCGTGATTCGGTGTATAGATGAGGCATGAGAAGAGGCTTCTGTCTGGCTTGGGAGGGGCCCTGTCCTGGCTCACTGGCTGCCCCTCTTCCCTCAGACAGGTCATTTCTGGTCAGGTCCTGCAAGGAGGGACCAGCAAGGAGAAGGAGGTTTTTGGAGATGCCAGACACTTGAAAGAGAGGTAACCGTTTGAGGTAACTTTGATCCACCCTTTCGGGTTTTAGTTTTCATCTGAGCAGCTGGGAGAAGTAGAGAAAACACTGAATTGGGGTCCAGAATTCCCTCCTCTTGTCTGCATGAGCCCACTGCCCAGCCTCCGTGGTCCTCGAGTTCCTTGTCTGTGCAATAGGATGATAATGCCAACCTCACAGGACTGTTGGGGCTAAATTAGCTTCCTGAGAGGACCCAGTGTGGTGCCTGGCATGGACTGCCCATGTCTACAGCACATTCTTCCATGTGTCTGGATGGCTACTCCTACAGAGAGGCCATCTGGACCTAGAGAGAGTCTTTCTATTCTCAGGAAGACTTTGTCTATGCTGGTGATAGGTTCTCCGTGGTCTGCCCGTTCCTGCTCATGCAAAGCATTGCAAGGATGAGGAGTTTCTCCTTTTGCCTGCGCAAATAACATTTTTTTTTTCCAGGTTGGTGTTGTGGTCCACCAGGACCCTAAAGAGCCTGGCAAAGAAATGACCCCGTGGACAAGTGCATTTGCAAAATGCTACACATCACATGTCCCTTTCACCCTGAACCCTGGCATGCCAAAGGCTCTGAGATGTCCTTCATACAGAACCCTTTTTACTTTACATCCAGCTTAACACCGCATTTATTATTTTTGTTTGGCAATGAGAGCCTCCCCATCCCACCCACCCCACCCCCCTCACAGAAAGTCTTACTGATATCCCTGGGGATGGGACTTACAGAAATATACTTAGTATACTTTGGGAAACTGTCCTAAGGCGGCTCTCCTTCCTTCCATCCAACCCTATTGCCTTCTGTCTTATTTTCCTGTGAACACTAAAAGGACCAGCTTCAGGGGGTTTCAAGGTTTCTTCTACTTACTTTTAACAAATTAATTAAGCAAATACACTAAGTGCTGGGCTGGGCTTAACATCAAGAAAGCATCATTTGTATCATGAAGAGTCAAGACAAGGAAAGGGTTAATTCCTGCGCCTAGTGTTACTAATATGTGTGAAGTAAGTACCAGGATTGGGGGACTGAGGTGGGGACGAAGGGAGGCACCTCCCGACTGGCCTGGGAGTGTCAGATGAGGCCACTTGGAGGATAAGTCCACTTCCTGTTGTCTGTCGTCATCATCCGTGCTTGGGGGATTTTGCTTGGAGGCATTCTAAATTCTGAGGAAGAGGCATACGTGGGTATGGGCGGCAGCTTCTCAGCAGCACCAATGTTTACTTTGAAGAGAAAATGTCTGCTTTGTAGGCAAATGTTTTCAGCATGGAAATGATCATTGCAATTGCTGTGGTTGTCACAAATGTTTCATCAGAACCGATAAAGCAGCTGAGTGTTGGCAAAATCGATGAAAACATCTTGAGAAGTGTTCGCTGCCTACTTAGCCGCCTGTGGCTCATCTGGCGTGAGGGAGGAAGGGAAGGAGGCGGTGAGCTGAGGCCACACGTGAAGCTCTGAGAGGAGGTGGGACATGGTGGTGTGTGTGTGTGTGTGCGCGCGCGCGCGCGCACAGGCTTTGCAGCCAGGCTGCCTTGTATGCTCTTGTAAGCTCTGTGACTTTGAACAGGTTACCTAACTTCTCAGTGCCTCCATTTCCTCATTTGAAAACTGTAGATAATAATAGTACTGACTTCATGGTGCTGTTATAAGTACTTAAATGAATCAATATTTGTAAAATGCTTAGCATTTAACAGGTATAAGTTAATATAAAATTTATTTGGGGTTCAAAATTCTACCATCCATTTGCCTCACCTCATAAAGAGGCTTTCTTTACACCGTACCATTTATTCAACAAGTATTTACCGAGTGCCTTCAATGTGCTAGAGCTTGTACTAGGGACTGAGGACCCAGTGGCGATGAGACAGGCCAGGCCACTGTTTTCTCCAAGCTCTCTTTCTGCTAGGGTAGACAGACTAATCAAATAAATAAATAAATAAATAAATAAATAAAGGTACCATCAGAGAATGACAAGTTTACCAAGTACGTAATTCAGAGTACTGGGAAGGAGAATGCAGTGGGGAGTCACAAATCGTCCACTATATTCAGATGGGCACAGAGAAAATGTATTTTATTTACATTTCTAATCTTCTCTGATGGTCTTCATGTATTGCCTGATGGTTAGCATGGAAAAACATTAACTTTCTTAGTCCAATCTATCATTTTGATCTGATGCATGAGTCTAAAAATTTAGATTTTGCTTCCCCACCTTTGAGGGCAAATCCAGATGACATCTGGGCGTATGGGGAGGCGACTGTCTTATCTGGAACCTTGTGCTATTCTAGGAGAAGGGGTTCTCAGATCTTTGAGGCATTCTTGTACTGTCCTCCAGCTTTTCTGGTCTCTGAAACAATGTCTTCTTCTGTGTCATAGCACTCATCTATTTGTGCCTGGGTCTGTGGCAAATGTTTAGGCTTGCTTCTATCACTCAGCTTGATCTGGACTTGGAAGCCTTCCCTGGCTCTCCAATCTTCATCTCAGCTCTCCTTGACACTGGAGATCCACTGGAGGTCCTGCCTCTGCCAAGATACCACCAGCCCTAGCCTTCATTCTGCATCCTCTGCTGGGAGCCATCTCTTCTGTTGTGATGGACTCCACTGCAGGTCTGTTGGCTTCCAAGTCAATTATCTTTTAAGTTCCCATTCAGGAACTTCTGAGTCTTTTACATACACCATGGGAACCAAGAGAAGCCTAGGAGAGCTGCAAGCTAGCGCCCTTCTCTACTGACTGTCCTGTACTGCCAGCCTGGCAGCCAGGGGAACTGGGCAGCTCCCAGGATGTCCTCTGCCCCCAGAATTCTGTGATTGAAGAAAGGCAGAAAACTCCCTGTCCCTACAACCCCTCATCCCAATCCATGTTTCCAAGGCACTTCCCTTTAAGCCCTGAGATGAGGGGCCAGGAAATGAAATCCCTGGCATCAGACCTTCACTTCTCCCTCTGTGTATCCTTTCTCTCAAAATCTCTCAGGTAGAAAAGGATAGAATTTTCCTTCTATGTCAGAATAAAAATCTCATGTCTGGACTCTAAGTTTCAGCTTTTAAGTCATCACTTCTATCCTTACAATAAGAAAAGCTGAGAAAGCTAAAAATCAGTGAATCAGAGAACTGAGGTTCCAAGACCTGGAGAGACTGGTAAATCCAGAGAGATAACAGCTGAGATGTACTTACCTGGAGGCAAAGCTGCTGGAACTATAAACTGGCAGGAACACTACAATGGTAAGGTTGATGAATTGTTTGAGGCTGAGTGTGGGCTAGCGCGAGAGTAGAAAACCCCTGGCGGAAAAAAAACACACTCTCTTGGACCTAGAAAGCTTACTAGGTTCTCGTGGTGATGATCCAAGAATTCTCCAATGGCTCTGGCAGAAAAAGGGAAAGAGTAATAATCACTGCGAACTCTGCCCACAGCATTCACCATAGCTACAGCCTCCTCTCGGGGACAGAAAGGACTTCCAGAGCCTTATCCTACCTGGGAGAAGGGCAGGTATACAACTCCGTCTCCTCTAGTTTTCCTGTTCCACCTAAGCAGGGGAAGGGCCACACCAATGCAGTAACCTTCGTGAAAGTCACAGCCCAGAGACACAGGGCTACTAAAACACCAACATTTGATCATAAGATTAGACAATGGTTTCTTTCCAATCTATTTTAGCACTAACATGGCTCCAGCACAATAATAGTGGATTTCAGCTAAAAGAACTGTAAGACTCTCTCTGAGGAAGAGTACTTAGGGAAACCCAAAGACAACAGGGGGGTCAAAAGAGAAGCACACAGGGGAAATCTGAAGCCTCTAACGCCTACAGCAAACATTAAACATAGCCCAAATCCTAGCCAGATTACCATAAATCCACACACCAAAGGCCGATGTACTTCAGTTGCTACCAGCCAACATGTCTGGCTTTCAACAAAAATTTACAAGGCATGCTAAAAGTCAAGAGAAAACACAATCTGAAGAGATAAGGCAAGTATGAGAACCAGACTCAGATGTGGCACAGATGTTGGAATTATCAGATCACATAAAATAACTATGATTAATATGTTAAAGGCATAATGGAAAAAGCAGATAATATGCAAAAATGGATGGGTAACGTAAACAGAGATAGGCAAATTTTAAAATCAAAAGGAAATGATAGAAATCAAAATAACTGCAACAGAAATGAAGAATGCTTTTATTAGTAGACTGGACACAGACAAAGAGTGAGCTTGCAAATAGGTTACTAAAAGACTTATAAAAATAAAATGCAAAGAAAAAATGACTTAAACAAACAAACAAAAACAACAACAGAACATCGAAGAACCGTGAGATGGTTTCAAAAGGTGTAACATACGTGCATTGGAAAAGCAAAAGAAGAGAACATGAAGCGGAATCAATATTTGAAGTAATAATGGCCAGGGATTTTCCAAAATCAGTGATGGGCATTAAATCACAGATTTAGGGAGCTCAGAAAACATCAATAAATGCCAAAAATCTATACCTAGGATATCTTATTCACACACACACACACACACACACACACACACACACACACACACAGTCTGACAATTAACTTCGCAAACTTGTTGCAACAATGTTGCTAACATTTCTTGATATTAGAGGGATTATTCATTATGAATTTGTACTAACTGGACAAACAGTTAACCAAGTTTACTCTTTGGAAGTGCTGGAAAGACTGCATGAAAAAGTTAAAACAAAATGACTTGAAATACTATGACAGCTCTGATGGCCATTCCAGAAAAAGAGTTCCAAAATGGCTTTAAAGGGTGGACTAGGCACTGGTGTGGGTGCATAGCTTCCCAAGGAGAGTACTTCAAAGGTGACCATAGTGATATTCAGCAATGAAATATGTAGCACTTTTTCTAGGATGAGTTCACAAACTTAATTGTCAGACCGTGTGTGTGTGTGTGTGTGTGTGTGTGTGTGTGTGTGTATAAAATGAATTTTTGAAAGGAGCTAGGGTAGGGAGTAGTGGGAAGGGGAAAGCCTTAACCTATAGAGGTACAAGATAAGAATTATAGCAGACTTTTCATCAGAAACCATACAAGTAAGAAGAGAATGGAGTATTTAGTGTTAAAGAAAAAAAACCTAGAATTCTGCACCCAGTAACATTACCCTTCAAAATGAAAATAGTAATAAAGACATTTTCTGATAAAAACAGAGAGAATTCATTATCAAAAAATATTCATCACATGAAATGTTAAGAAAAAAAGGTAGAAGGAAAATTTTATGTCAGAACTTAGATGGACATAAAGAAATAAAGAATATCAGAGAAAGAATAAATGAAAGCAAATACAATTTTTTATTTTTTTTTATTTTTACTTGGCAACTGTTTAAAGTATAATAGTAAGAATGTATTGGGTGGGGCAGGCTGAGTGGCTCATTGGTTAAGAGTTGGCTTGAGAGTGTGAGCTTTGAGCAGCAGGGCTGGCGGTTCGGATCCCACATAGGCCAGTGACACTGTGCCCTCTACAGCTAAGATGGTGAACAACAGCTTGACCCATAGCTGGGCTGCCTTGAGTGGCCAGTGATGGCATAGGCTGCAGTGGGCTGCCGTGAGCTACCTTGAGTGTCTGGAAGCTTGGCGTGAGCTGCCATGAGCCTCCATGAGTGGCCATCCAATGGCCGGCTATCGATCTGCCTCACCTGGGAAGAGCACAATGATCATAATACCAACATGGGCCAGTAAAGCAATGTCCTCCACAACTAGACTGAAGAACTAAAGGACAACAACTTATCTATTCCCCTTCCCTGATTTCCCAGGGCTGTTTCCTCTCTGTATTCCCCAATAAAATCTTTAAAAAAAAAAATGTATTGGGTGATTATAGCATACTGACAGTAAAATGAATGACAATAATTCACAAGGGAAGGGAGGGAAGAAGAAATGGTGAACACTCTGTATCTTTTTGTATACATATGAAGTAATATAATGTTATTTGAAGTTATAACTAAATTAGTTAAAAATGTATATTGGCAACTCCAGGGAATCTATTAAAATTATGTTTTTAAGAGAAGTATAGTTGGTATTCTAAGAGAGGAAATAAAATGGAATCATATAAAATACTATTTCAATTATATGACATTTTGGAAAAGGCAAAACTACAGAGCCACTAAAAAGATTAGTGGTTACCAGGGCGTGGAGGATTGGGGGAGAGAGGGTTGAATAAATGAAGTACAGGGGGTGTGTTTAGGACAGTGAATCTATTCTGTGTTGAGCTGAAATGGTGAGTACACTAAACTATGCATTTATCAAAACCCACAGAACTTTATACAAGAGAGTAAACCTTAATTATGCAAGTTTTACAAATCAGGAGATCCCAGGATGAAATGTGGAATGTGACAAAACAATCTAACTACTTTACAGTGGTATAAAGCAACTTCATTGAAGAAATTGGGGCAAAAATATGCAGACATAAGTAACTTTGAAAAATGAGTGGTGTCTGGAAGACTGAAGCCAAAAGAAACTGTATACAAGCACTGTATCCTAGTTGATAAAGCTGTTTCCCATGTTGGCATGTGTTAACAATTCTGGTACCATTTTATATGTGTATCTGGAATTAAACAAATAAATGGATGTTGGATGGTGGAAACCAGGTTTCTCACCGTTGGAGTGGGAGGTTGGAGATGATCCATGTGGTAATTGATTAGTGTTGGAAACATCAAGTGAGCTCATGTTTAACTTACTATAGATACAGATGGTTACGTGCAGAAATATTTATAGATATGTGTATAGATATAGATTAGTATACACAAATAATACTTTGCTGTCAGTTGAGAGGACCTACAAGCAATAACACACCAGTAGCAAGGAGCACTAGGGTGCACAGATCATGGTTTCTACAGGAGACATCGCCAATTCTAGAAGTGGGGCAGGAAATACACAAGGTGAGCCTGGAACATCTTGTAATGGCAGAAATTAAGGAATTGCTTTAAAAAAACACATACACACAATGATAGGGATTGTGTCAAAGGGACACAGGAGCCAACTGAAAGAACTCCCAGTGGTCAAAGGTGGAATAGGATGAGCAAAAGTAAATCAAGTAGGACTGGATTATAACCCAAGTACATGATAAATATTCATGGTTTCATACTGATATAAATAAATGATTGAATCAACAAATAAATGGAAAAGACAGACAAACCTCCTGTGTGGAAGAATTTCAAATCCTTTATGTAAATGCTCTGCTCTCAAGAAGGCGGAGCATAAACCCTTACTCCTTGATGTGGGCTGCATAGTGACGTCCTGCCGAAGAGCGCAGTGTGGAGAGGGACAAGAGTAGCTTTCCACTCAGCCAGGCGATCATGGGCAATATCCATAGTGATAAGTCAAGTTGATAGCACATGCCTTTAATATAATGTGATGAAAATGGCACTTTACCTCTGTGGTTTTTCCCCAAACATATAACCTGGACTAATAATGAGAAAAATATCAGACATTTCACAAATTGAGGTTCATTCTACAAACTACCTAGCCAGTACGCCTCTAAAAGGTCAAGGTTACCAAAAACAAGAAAAATCTGAGAAACTGTTACAGCCAAGAGGAGCCTGAGAAGACGTCATGACTACATGTCATGCAGTACGCTCTACAGGCTCCAAACAGAAAGAATATTAGGTACAAGCCAAGGAAATCTGAATAAAGTATGAACTTTAGTTAATAATGTATCCATATTGATTAATAAATTGTGACAAATGTTCCATACAGATGTAATATGTTGTTAACAGAGGCAACTAAGTTTAAGGCATATGAGAACTCTATTATCTTCATAATGTTACTGTAAGTGTAAGACTGCTAAATTTTTTTAAAAGTTTGTTTAAAAAATAATTAGCAATAACAACAGCAAAGCTCTAAAGGAATAACCAAACATTCACTACTACTAGAGAAACACTGTGGACGTTTGACATGACTGTTTACTTCTTTTTTTATTTTTTTTAAACTTTTTAAAAAGATTTTATTAGGGAATTGGGGGAGGGGAACAGCATAGGGGAATCAGGGAAGGGGAACAGACAAGTTGCTGTCCTTTTTTGTTCTTCAGTCTAGTTGTGGAGGACGTTGCTTCTCTGGCCCATGTTGGTATCATCATTGTGCTCTTCTCGGGTGAGGCAGTTGCTCTATGGCCTCTGGATGGTCGCTCACAGAGGCTCTTGGCAGCTCACACCGGCTGCCGGCCACTCACTGTAGCCTATGGCAGCCCACTGCAGCAGGGGCTGCAGCTATGCCATCCCAGGGACTCACAGCAGCCCAGCTCCAGGTGGAGCTGTTGTTCACCATCTTAGCTGTAGAGGGCAGTGTCACTGGCCCTCATATATGGGATCCGAACTGGGGCCCCTCTGCTCAGAGCTGGCGTCCCAAGCCAGCTCCTAATCAATGTGCCACTCGGCTGGCCCACTTCTTTATTTTTTATAATTATGAAATGAATATGTGCTACTTATAGAGACTGCGTATAGGAAATACAAACTATGTCATGTACAAAAAAATAATAATAAAATGCATGCCTATACATGAGGGTAGGGTGGAGAATATGATCTAGCCCAGCAGAGTTGGCAATTGACAGGTTAAACAGGAGGGATTTAGAAATTGCACTTTCTCTACAGCCTTGAAAAGTCTGATTTGCAAGATTTAGCTTTCCACAAAATTCAATTGTACAGGTAGAAGATCAACTCTTAATCTCAATCTCTCCCTCCACCCCCTCTCTCTCTCTCTCGCTCTCTTTTTCCTCTCTCTCTTTCTTCCCTTCCATTGTGCCTTCCTTTTTTCCTTCCTTTTTTTCTTTCCTTCCTTTCTGTACATTCCTAATTCTCCCTGCAATACACCCCCCCTCCCGTCCGCTTCCACTTGTGCAGCAGATGGCAGATTAGGGATAAAGTCTTAGGCATAAAATAAAATAAAAAAGAATCCACATGCCTATTTTTCAAAATATTTCCTCGTTATAGGAATGAGAGTGAGGAAAGATATGTATAAAGTGGTCAGAGAAGGCTTTTCCGATAAAATGACATTTGAGCTCAGTCTTTGTGGATCTGCTTGTAGCAGAGCGAAATAGAGGGAGAAAAGTGTGAAATAGGGAGAAGACGGATGTTTGAATATGTTATTACTGTGTGAGCTCAGAGGATGGGCAGCCATACCTTTAGAAGGGTGAGAACAGAACTATAAGTGGTATAAGTGGTGCCTCAGAAAGAGGGAACATCACGAGAAAAACTATAAGAACACATGGCATATTTGGAGGTTTTTGTTAGAACCTGATGGAAGAAAAGAGAATTAAAAAGGAGAGGAGGAGGAAGTAAAGCTGTACGGGCAAAAGGTGGCCTTGAATGCTATTTGAAGAACACTGAATTTTAATCCTGTCTAATGATGATGTAGTAGAAGTTTTAGAGCAGGGAAATTACTTGTTCTTTTTAATCATCGTGTTGAGATGCCGAGGAATAGACAACAGAGGGCAAGACTATTCTTTCAAAGGCACCGCCTTTCTGGGCCCACACATAACACCTGCCTGGTCTAGGTTTTCCTTTTTGTTTGTTTGTTCCCTTTTCTGATACTCGCTTCCTGGCTGGAATTCCTGTCTTTGTGGAAGTCTGGGAAAGTCACCCTGCCTGAGGACAATTTACCCATAACATCGAAAAGAATTTTTGTTTTGCTTTATTTTCTTTGTCAAAATACAAAAAACTTAGAGATTCCTATTCATTAACTGAGACAATCACAGCGAGATCTTACAAGCCATTCAAAATAAGATTTAAAAATGAATTCAATCAGGTTGTTGTCCTAATAGCAAGCCAAGATTAGTCCTTCAACTTGGAGGGAAGAGGGGAAAGGTGACTTATATACATGGAATAAAAAAAAAAAAAACCAGAATAAAAATCCCCTTTTAAGCATGAGGGATGAATGGCAAAATACTGAATTTCTTTCTATAAGTTTCCTCATCTAAGGAATTTCCCTTACCTGAAAACAATAATACCAACTTCTGAAGTTAGTATAAGTATTAAATGAAATAATCAATGTAAAGAGCTTTATTATTGTTGTTATAATGATGATGTGTTACTGTGTCATTTTATTTCTGGCATCCTATTATAATTTTATTCCCATTTTTCTTCTCCTTGAATTCTTATAACCTCCTTTTATTATATTGTAGTACTTCTATAAGCTGTTTTTTTTTTAAACTCACCAGTTATGGTTTTGAGATATACCCAACCTTTTATTTATTTATTTATTTATTTGCTTATTTACTTATTTATTTATTTATTTTAGAGGGCGGTGTCACTGGCCCTCACATACGGGATCCGAACCGGGGCCGCTGGCATCCCAAGTCAGCTCTTAACCAACACGCCACTCGGCCGGCCCTATAAGCTGTTTTAAATCATAATTGAAACACTGTCCTTTATCAGTAGCTGACTTAAATGTAAATAAAACAACAGCACTATTTGCTAGATCCTCCTTGGAGGAATCCTGGAACAGATAAAGCTTATCCACCAGGCACCATCTGGCTCCAGGGGTAACTGAATGGAAATGGGCTGGTGTTGAATGCATAGGAAAGACTCTTTTCCCACACCTGGCTGTAGCTCCCCTTAGGGCCAGAACTCAGCTGCAGCCTGGCAGCAGAAACAGGGTCAGGCAGGGCAGGGCTCCTGCCACATGCCCTTTATTCAGGGACCATCCAGCCAATCAGTGGTCCTGCTTTCCAGCAGCGCTGGGCCAATGGCTGCTGTTGGAGAGAATTTGAGGAGGAAGGAGAAAAGAGAAGTCCACTTGGCAGAATAGTGTGGAAAATGAGATAAGATGCTCATGTCTTGCTCATATCACAAGCAAGACATGAGGATGTTAATGAGAGCCACAGAAAGTGAATGTCATATTTCCTACTCTCTTTGGTATGGGCAAGATGCTTAGCTCTTTATGCCTCAGTTTCTTCATCTGTGAAATAATGATTACACCTTGCAGGGCGTCTTAATCTTTTTTCTTTTTTTTCTTTTGCCTGCTGACCTATCTGTTGACCCTATCTTTGTTGGAGTTCTTCCAGGAGTAGATCCTGGGTTGCTTATTTGGGAGATGTAAGGCATAGCCATCGAGAGGTGGGAAAGGAAAGAAAGGCAGCCCATAAAGTGGACCACGGAGCTGACTCCTGTAGGCTATTCTGGGACAATGAGTGGCACACCTGAAGAGGGAGGACACTGAGGTTACTGCACACCTGCTCCAGGGGTGTTAATACCCTGGCACTTCCGGACTGCCATGTGTGGGCACCAGGCAATGCTCTTTGCATAGTTGGTGGGATGGAAAGTTCTCAGGCCCAGAAGCTGGCAGTTGGAAGCCAGCTGGAGCATGTAGCAAAATCCGGGGGATATGCTGAGGGGCAATTCCAACCTCTGCTACAGACCCCTTCTTGGTATGATGTTTTGAAATGCATAAAATAGAATTCATAGGATAACAAAGAAAACCAATTATATTGAAATTCGGTTCTATCCACAGACCCCTTGGGGGACCCCGCGTTAAGAAGCTCTGCTAAGGTTTCTTTTCAATGTGAAATTATATGGTTTTATGACCTAAGAGCACGGATTGCGCTACTCTGCCAGGAGGAGGTTGAGGCAAGCTCTCTGCACAGTCTACGTAGAAAGGATTTCAGAGGAAAAATATGCTCGCCCAACCCAACAATCTCCAGCAGCTCCGGAACACTGCAGGATGCTGCTGGCCTCTCTCACTCCTTTTTTATGTTTTGCAGTGTTTGTTTGGCTTCGTTTATGTTTCTGCATTTGTAATGAATGTGTCCTTTGTTGGCCCCAAAAGCTCTCTGAGGCAGCAATCTGCCCATATAGCCCTGGCGGGCCCTCTGCCTCCCTCAGATGTCCCCGGGGAGCTACATCTTGAAAATCATGCATCTAAAACAGGAGGGTCCCAGAGCCTTTCTGCCACGAAGCCACAGCAGGACTGGGTCCATCCTGGGGCGACATGGTGCCAACAGGTGGCTGCATGCGGGGCGTGGGAGCAGCCACCCCCCGGGGAGCTGCACACCACTGAGACCCATCCACCTCCTAATGTGCCTCTATGGCTCTGTTACTCACAGCTAAATTACAGTATTATGACTTCATTGTTGAGTCCCAATTCTCCTAATTATAGCCTAGAGATCTATTATTTGATTTGGTAACACCAAGTGCTTCTTTTCTAAATCATGTAATCTCTTGTAGCTTATTAATGTCAGGTTTGCGCACACGCGGGGACTTGGTTGTTTGCCAGGCAGAATCAAATTTTCAAATTTTCGCTGTGTTATGTTACAGGGCTTTGCTTGTTACAATCTAATTATATTGGCGCTGAAATACCGAAAACCAATTTATATTAGAAAGCACTTTAACTCTTTCTTTGGAGGGAATTTACATGCATAAGTGTCTGCCACACCATTGGTCCTTTTTTGTCTTTCCGCTGGGAAATTTCTTCTAGGAAAGAGGTGAAACTAACAGTCTCTTTCTGTTAAAAAGGCTGCTGTCTGTGGACAAGAGCTGTGAATATGGCCACTCTCTTGTTTGAAGCCTGGGGACTGAAGGATGCATGCCTTTTCCATCTTGCAAAGTGCTTGCTCCTCTATCCTCCCTGCAGGGAGTGTCACTCACCCGGGTCACTCAGAAACCCCTCCCCTAGTGGGTGTGACCTGGTGGCAGCACCATCCCTACCCTTGGACCATTTTGCCTCCTCCTCCCTGCCCACTGCTTCCCTTCAGAGGTATTTTCCTAGGCTCCTTTTAATTAGGGCCATAAGGGTTCTTTGCTCTGAAGACATTGTCCTTTAAATATCAGGAGGAACTTGCTGCCCATAGAAGTTGCTCCAGCAGTGAAACCACCCTCACCCTCCTGCTTTGCCTTCTCTGAAGAATCCTGTGGCTATTGCATCTGACCATCAGGGTACTGGTCTTGCCACTCTGTCAGTCTCCCTAGTAATGACCATGGCTTTCTGACCAAAGGAAACACTGTTCCTTGTCAGACTATTATCACCAGGAAATACTATGTATACCTAAATCATTTCGCATTCTTCCTGTGAAAAGGAGCCACGACTTCCTCCTAGCTTTCTTTTAACCGAATTTTGTTAGGTTTACGGCCACATTGACAGGAACACACAGAAATATACTGTATACCTGCCCCCACACATGCATAGCCTTCCGTTATAACATCCCCCCAGGGTGTAACATTTCTGCCCTGGCTCCAACCGCACTTCCATCTCACCCAGAGCCATGCCCTTGCTCACTCATTAGCTCCAGCCATAGGTGTTTTTCCCTCCCAATTTCTCTTTCCAATTCTAGAACATGTGGACACATTCTTTCCTCTGTCTGCAATGTGTTTGATATTTCTGGTTCCTTCTCATCCTTCATATCTCAGATAAAATGTCACTTCCTTAGAGAACTTCCGGTCCCTCTCTTTAACCAGGTATATGCGCCCCCCCCACTTCATTTATTTTTTTGTTTTTTTCTTCTTATATTTATTTGTTTTCTTCCTTATTATCTCTCTCCCTGATCCTGACCAAGACTGTAAGATCCATGAGGGCAGAGATTTTGTTTTGGTCACCATTGGACTTCCAGTGCCAAGCCCAGTGACTGGCACATAGATGAAGCCCAGTAAATAGCTCTTAATAAACAAGTTCATAGATCCCAGGAACTTTATATCATTTGCCTTATAATGGAGAAGAATCGCTGTGCTCCAGCTCTTTGGACTTGCTTGTGTCTCCCTCTTCCTTCCTTGCTCCAACCACATGGACATGCTTCGTTCTGCCTGAGGCTACAGGCTATGGCCCATCCACTGCCCTTGAGCAGGGAGCCCAGGAGTTATTGCCACTCGGCACCACTGCAGCTCCCTATCTCCAGCCCATCGTCTCTGCTGGAACCTGAGCTGACGACTCAGATCCCCCCTGAACCAAATGCCTTGTCCTCCATGGCACCTTCCCTGGCCCTTCCCTGGAGGTGGTTCTCATTGGGGCCCACATGTGTCACCTGATTAGGGGGCTAGTGACAGCAGCGGACCTGTCAGTTGCCATGTTGAGGATCACTCCTACTTATCTATGTGAGAGATAAAGTGGTCCGAGGTCAGAAACCCCCTTTCCCAGTAGTCACGGAGTCACAGAAGGGGACAGATGGATGGGAAACAGATAAGACCTACCCTGAAGTAGGGACAGAGATCAGCCAGGCACACTCTACTCCATGGAGAAGACCCAGAAAAAACACTCACAGAGTGAACTATGCACCCACCATGGCTCTGAATAAAAGATAGTCCCAAGGCTGATCTGTGGACCAATGTGGCTACTTAATCTCAATTCTAACAAATCATTGGTCACATTTATAGAATTGGCCCACCCCATTTTGCTCCTTCTGCTAAGATTTTTCTCTAGGAGAATCATTCTGATGAGGAGCTCTGGCTTCATGAGGACAATAGAAGCCCAGTCAGGATGCTGAGAGTGAAGGGCTGTCCCCTCACCTGTGGGTCTCCTGGAATATCCTAGATACATTAAGGATTGGAGAGGTGCCCTCTATAAAAAAAAAAACCCCAGCCAAAAAGCATGGAGCTAGGTAGGACCCTGTGCCCACTTTCCTGAAATGAAGGCCTTGAAACACTCATCACAAGCCTCTGGGGGCTGGGGAGATGAGATGGGGTGGGGTAGGATGTCTCGGATTCAGAGAACCTGGCCTGTTTCTTTCTCACTGCTTCATCTTTGCCTAAACTGCTCCCTCTGCTGGAATGCTCTCCTGCCCCCATCCCATTTCTGCTGAGAGAAATTTAACCCATTTTGCACAGCCTGATAGAAAATTCACTGCTCAAAGGCATATTCTCCAATTTGTCTGGTCAAAATTACACTCTGTCCCTCCCCATTGGCCTGTTTATGGCTGGGATGATCATACAGCCCCGTTTGCTTCAGACAATCCTGTTTTGAGCCTGTTGTTCCAGCGTTTATTAATAGCATCTTTTCACTAGTAAGTGTCCCAATTGAATTGTATGATGTGGCAGGGACACCCTCTTGTGACCCCCGTTGGGTCAAGCCCTTTGCTTTTGCATGCAGGTGGAGTGGGGGCCTGCTGCTGGCCAATAGAATATGACAAAGGTGATGGGATAGTCACTCCCTTGGTTATGTTACCCTGTATAAGACTGTCTTAGCGACTAAAGTGAGTGATTCCCCGATGGGCTTTGATGAAGCAAGCTGCTGTGATGTAAGCTGCCTATGGAGAGAGCCACAGGAACTGTGGGCAGGAACTGTGGGCAGGAACTGTGATCAGCCTCTAGGAGCTGAAGGCCACAGTTTTCCAGATTCAAGGAACTGAATTCTGCCAGCAATCACAAGGGCTGGAGAAGGACCCTGATCCTCAGAAAGTGAACCTACTGACTCCTCGATTTCAGCCCTTGTAAGCCTGAGCAGAGGAATCAGCTGCGATGTGCCTGGACTCCTGACCGACCCATCAATACTGTGAGATAATACACAGGTATTGGTCGAACCACAGAGTTTGTGGTCATTTGTTGCAGCCATCAAAACTGATACATGTGGTTGTCCTAGTTATAACACTAACTAAGGACTCAAATGGTCTTGTCTCCCCAACAGACTGGTATTTTCTTAAAGCTGGGTGTGTATCATATGCATCTTTCTAGTTTCCTTCCATTCACAGAGCACAAACTAACCCCTCTCCAGGTACCACAGATGCCACACCAGGTGGTACAGCAGAGTACTTAGAGCAAGGTCTCTGGTGTCACAGGGCCCGTGTTTGATTCCTAGGTCCATCTCTTACTACAATAGCTAGGTGACACATTACTTAACCATACAGGGCCTCAGTTTTCTCATCTGCAAAATGGGATTGCAAAACAGAGCTTTCCCCTGATAAAATTGTTGTCAGGATAAACTGAGTTAATATAGAGTTTACAACACTTGGCACAAATGTTGTGTGAATTTAGTATTTCTTGCATTCTTTGTTTCATTTAATCCTTATGTCAAATCTGTTATTATTTCCATTTACAGATAAATAAATGGAGGCTCAGAGACATTAAGTAACTTTCTCAAAATTACACACACAGCAAGTAAGCAGAGAGACTCAAACTAAATCCATACGAGCTTTTTTCCCTACTGTGTACACTGGCACAGTTCTTGTCAATGTACATTTGAAAAAAAAAAAGAGCACTTTTCCCAGACTTCCACAGTGATTCCCCAAGAACCGGGGCACAGGTACACAGATGTTTGGCTAACATCTGGAGCTTTCCCTTTAGGTGTGGATGGGTTTCTAGAAACACAGGCAGACAATTTAGACAGTTTAGTGGGAGATGGTGACCCATAAACGAGCCCCGGGGTCCATTAAGCTGACACACCACCTGACAAATGACAGGGACTTTCAGCCAACTCCAGTCTACTGAAACCTGGATATTTACGGAAGTGCAGATTATCGGAACCCATAGATAATTTGCTACTTGCTCATTTTTAATGTGTTTCTGAACACTCTTGAGAAGCTCATTAATTGTAAGTGTCTGTGAGCTTATTGTGTTGTAAACCAAGCCTGACAGCACAATAGGCACCGATAAAAAGAAGTGTCCTCTTTGCCAGCCAGAGTCAGAGCTGAGAAGGAGCAGGCATGCAAAGCAGCCCGGAGATAATTGACAAGATTGCTGGGATGCACACAAGCCCCTTATCTGAGTGCATTTTATGTCCCTGTCCTTAGGTGACCAGCAGAGACAAGCTGTGGTGATAAGGTGATTCTAACTGCATTTACCATGGTGGGGCGACAGGGTCAGGCACCCAGGCCGGGTAATTGGCAAAACGCGTGAAGGCCATGGCCTGACAAGGCGAAAATCCATTTGCTATTCTCTGCTTGGCAGCCCTTGCTCCTTCTCTAGACAGGTGGGTGCCAACTCATCTTTTAAGACCTCCATGAAGCTTCTCCCACTTCACCAGGGAAAGCCTTTCCCGGAGTGCTCTCTGAGAGCCCCTTGGCCATTTTGTGGCATAGTTCTCACTACGTGAGTCTCTGAAATGCTGGCCCTTTTCTCCATGCCCAAACGAGTATAGAACTCAAAATTCTTTATGAATACCCTCCTGAAATACATGATTTTAGGGATGCACACTCAAACAAAAGCATCTGGTGAGCGATGCAAACATCGGGGCCATGGTGGGAGGAGTCACATCATTCAGTACCTTGGCTTCCACAAACTCAGTTTGCTTCTTTGCCCTCCTGGGATGTTGGGAGGGAACATACTACTCTTCCTGACTTATAGGTACGCGGTGACAGAACCCAAAGCCCTGGGAGGCCACCTATACTCCTACCAGGCTTTTCAATTTTATTTTTTTTTGAGGGCAGTGTCACTGGCCCTCATATATGAGACCCGAACTGGAGCCGCTAGCTTCCCAAGCCAGCGCTTAACCACTGCAGCACTCGGCCGCCCACCCCCCCCTTTTTTTTTTTTAAACAAAAGTGAGTTTCTAGGGGAAATTATCAAACTAAAATAATATACTTGTATTGATCTTGTTGTATGTATTTCTATGTATACTATTGTCCATGTGGGACTGCAGAGGGGCAAAACACCTATGCCATGCACTTAATAGAAACACAGTTCTGTTCCTTAGTGCAGGCTAACCCACTGCAACAAACAGAACCAAACAATGTACAATGGCTCAAACACAATGTAATATTATTCCTCACTCTCATGGTAATCAAAAATAGGTGTTCTGGGTGGTTGTCAACTCTCTTCCATGCAGCAGTTTAGGGCTCCAGCCTTTTCCCGTATTGAAACTTTATTATCTTCCTCATCTGCATTTGCTTAAGCTCACTTATGGTAAGCCGGAAATTTGGGTAAATTCGAACTCAATACCTCCGGCTTCAGACTCCGAGCTCTTAACCATTATACTCTGTTCACTTTGTTTCCTACACTACTAAGTACTCTTTACACATATATTCTATGGCAAATTCAGATTTCAAGACTCAGAAAAATTTGTCTCTACTAGGCCTTCTACAAGGAGGTTAAAGAATGAAACATACCATGATTTTTGGTTTCTGGGAAGCTCAGAGGCAGTTTTGCATTCATTTACTGTCATTGTCTTCAGTCAGAGATTTTTTTTTTAAAGAGTTTTATTGGGGAACAGTGTGTTTTTCCAGGACCCATCAGCTCCAAGTTGAGTAGTTGTTTCAATCTAGCTGTGGAAGGCACACCTCAGTGGCCCATGTGGGGATCAAACCAGCAAACTTGGTGTGATGAGCACTGCACTCTAACCAACTGAGAGAACTAGCTGCCCCCAGTCAGAGATTCTTTTTTTTTTAAGTTGTTTACTATTATTATTATTTAAGTTATTGGGGAACAGTGTGTTTTTGCAGGACCCATCAGCTCCAAGTCAAGTAGTTGTTTCGATCTAGCTGTGGAGGGCGCAACTCAGTGGCCCATGTGGGGATTGAACCGGCAACCTTGGTGTTATGAACACTGTGCTCTAACTGCCCCCAAGTCAGAGATTCTTGATAAACTTTTCCTTTCCCCTGATACTGCCTTTATTTAATATTTAACTTTTGTCTTTTGCAAATCTTTTGGCTCTAATATATCCATGCTTTGGTCAAAGCCATCTTGGAGGACGGGAGATGGGGTACAAACAAATGTAACAGTCCTGTGATATACATGCTGAAGGTGAAGGAATGAAAAGTATTGATGTCCAGGACTTATTTTCAAATGCACCAAAAACAAAGTTAAATTTTCGTGTGAATTGAGGAAAGAATGAGTGTCTAGATAAATATGCACTAAAGCAAATGCTCTTGTAAAATGTTAATTGTAGAGTCCAAGTTGTGGGTATATGGGTTTCACTGTACCATTCTTTTGACTTTTCTGTATTTTTCATCATAGAATGTTGGGAAATATGTCATTAAGAATCTAGATCCATTTTTATAAAGGAATCTCACAAAAGGATAATTCTTCCGAAGAGGTAAGCAGAAACCAAATAATAGAGAATCTTGTATACCAGGCTAAGAAATTGGGACTTAGTCCTCAAGGTACCTGAGAGCGAGTGGAAGATTTACGCAGAGACTGTAAATGTAAGATAGAGCTGGTGATGTGGCGAAGGGATGGGTGGGAGCAAGGTGAGGCAGAGAGACCAGTCAGGGTCTGCTGCAACAGTTCAGATGAGAGCAAGATGATAGTGTCTGAGCAAAGGTGGCCACAGTGGGTGGAGAGATAGCGGTGAATTCAGTAAAACCCAAGACAGAAATAAGGAAGGCTTGATACCTGAAGGCATGTGGGGACATGGGGATATCTAGTATGACTCAGGTTTCTGGCTTGGGGCAATGGGAGTATTGAGGCCATTCTCCAGGATGGAGTTACAGGTGGAGCCTTGCTCTGAGCTGGCAGCAGAGATGCACCCATCCCTTTGGCACTGATCCATTTCCCTCTCTGGGAAGTCCTCCAGCCCTACCATGTCCTGGGATCTGTGGATGTTCTAGATTAGTCCTTTATGAATATTGTTATTTTTCCTGCTTCCAAATGATGTGAACCCATGCTCTGCCTTCCTGTGCAGTCAGAGCCTGCTGAGAAAGAGCACTGCACATAGCTTCTGAAATGCTTTTCAGGCCACCTACAGCCCAGGCTGTTGGGGGGTGGGGGGGAGCCTCCAAACACCCGCCCAGCTATGACTCCTGGTTCACACCCATGTCTGCTGTCTCTAAGAAACAAGCCCTGGGCTCTCTCAAGTTATTATGAAATTAAAATTGTTTCCAAGGATCTCAAAGGGGGAAAATGAAATTGTTTTCAGCATCAGTTGTGGTCATAATAAAATAGCTATTTAGGGGGAATTGTGTTATTCTTAGATAAACGAAGAACAAAAATAACTTTTTTATAGTTTGCCATAAAGACAGCAATGGGATTTTCCACAAGACAATCACAATCCATGGTTCAGGGAAGATGAGAGCATCTATATTTGTTCTTCCTTGGCTGTTACACACAATGGGATAGTTGACCTCTAACAATCTGGGAACGTGGCAAGACAGGCTTCTAGTCTGCTTTTCCAGTTATGCCAGTCACCTCCAGAGGTCAAAACCCTGGCAGTTGGTCTCGGAGGGATGATGGATCCTCCTCTCACTTATTATGCCTTGTGCCCCTTTTGTGTGCCTCCCTCCCAGCTTTCTTATTGAAATTAGAATCTGATTCAGCTCCCTAACACTGAACACCAACCAGACATCCTGAGCAAGCACAGAATGTTCTTAGTGCCGCCTTGTTTGATCGTCACAGAAACTCTGTAAGGTAAGGAATGACATCCTTGTTTTCAAATGGGAAAACTGAGACTCAGAGGCACAATGACTTGCCCCAGGGATCACAACTGGTGAGTACAGATCCCCTAAAATTCTTTCCTCTACTCCAAGATGCCTTTCTCCCTTTGGGGTTCAGGCCTTTATGGGACACCATCGACTGGCACTGTTTAGTGGAAAGTGTGCAGGAGTTAGTGACCAACCCCCATGATCTGGGGAAAGTCACTCTGAGACTTTTTGTATGTTGGTATTCTCATCAGTAAAACTCAGTTTGACCTTACAGGGTTGGACTTTGTAAGGAATAATTCTTAGAACATATACAAACTGTCTGTTAAAGAGCGAGGGCTCAAAACAGATTTATTTTCTATGAGGCATTTGTTAGTTTGTCCTAGGGCTAATATAATGTCTTAACTCTAATGGAGATGAAAAAGATATATATTTAAAAAATGGTACTTAATAAAGGCAACTCCCATATGATACCCTAGCATAAGAAGTGGGGCATACTTTGGGCCCAATGGCCTTGGAGTAACCCTAGGTAACCATAGTAACCCTAGGTAGTAAATCCCCCTGGGTTGGCAGCCACTTGCTTATTCTGCATGACAGATCGGTGGTATACCCTTTGCTTCCCCATTCTGGGCTTCAGCTTGTGCCCAGGGGCAGGAGCCACTGGAAGCACTTCCTTCTCTCTCATCCTGAAGACAAAAGGACATTTTTGGCTGTTTCAAAGTGCATTATGTATTATTAGAGCACTTTTAAAAATTAGGTTTTCCCAAAATGCCCATCGGTAGATGACTGGATTAAGAAACTGGTACATTTATATAATGGAATATTACTCCGCTATAAAGAAGAATGAAATCGTACCATTTGCAATGATATGGATGGACCTAGAGACTATCATGTTAAGTGAAATAAGTCAGTCACAGAAAGACAAATACCATATGATCTCACTTATATGTGGAATCTGAAAAACTGAATGAATGAGTAAAGTAAACAGAAACAAACTCATAGATATAGGGGAAAAACTAAGCGTTGCTAGTTGGGACGGAGGTGGGGATGAGGGACAAGGGGAAGGGATTAGACAGCATAAATAGGTAACTACAATATTGTCACAGGGATATGAAACACAGTGGGAACATAATTATGTTGTAAATATTTTGTGTGGTGTCAGATGGTCACATGTCTTGTTAGGGAGACCACTTCATGGATGGAGTACAGGCTTGATCACTGCACTGTATACCTGAAGCTGATGTTGTATAATATTGTATGCCAACTGTAATTGAATATATAGATAGTCACGGGATGTGGAGTATAGTGTGGAAGGGAGTCAAGGGAATTATAATAGGTATGTATGATATAGGGGGAGTGGGGTGGCGAATTGAGGGAGGGGAGTTGTCACTTTGAGGGGTAAAAAGTATAACTATTGCACTGTGTTGTACACCTGAAACTAATTAAAAAAAAAAAAGTTAGGTTTTCTTTGGAGGGAAGTGGGCGGGTGGGTGGTGTGGTGAATTGGGGAAGGGGAACATTGTTTTTCCAGGACCCATCAGCTCCAAGTCAAGTTGTCCTTCAGTCTTAGTTGTGGAGGGCTCAAGCTCAGCTCCAATGCAGCTCCAAGTCCAGTTGTCGCTTTTCGATCTAGTTGCGGGAGTAGGGCGCAGCCCACCCTCCCATGTGGGAGTGGAATTGGCAACCTTACTAAGAGCACATGCTATAACCAACTTAGCCACGTGGCCAGGCCCAAAAGTCAGTCTTTAATTCAGAGTAGTGTTCACCTTCAACATGATTTAAATGGCAAAGCCTTTTTGACACTAACCACTGGTTTTGAAGGAAGGTTGGATTTTCCATCCCCTGAGTTTGCAAGATATCATTTGTGAGTAGGAGTCTCCAATCTGCTCCTGTCTAAGTGCAGCGTGGGGACCCACACCAGCCTCCCAGCCCTGGCTCTAGGAGGAAGGAAAGCAACAGGAGCTATGCAGAGCCTACAGCTCCATGTTTTCTCTTTCTCCACTTACCGCTCCCTTTGGGTGATGGGCTTTGAACCAGGCTGGGGTGGGGGGCGGGGAACATGCTGCCTCCCAATGCCCAGCCCTCCCTTTCCCAGGCCTGGTTTTGAACCTATAGACTCAAGTTGATGCCAAACTACATGCCTCTCCCTTTAATTCTCTTTTAAGTCCACGCATTTAAAGACCTGGTTTGGAGACTTCATTGACATAAAATATTTGGGATCTTTGATCTTCTAATAATAAATAAATCACAGGTTAGTGTAACGGCTGCTGAAATCTTAGAAATCTGCCCCCAGTTTATCACAAATCTCTTTATATATTCAGATGTTTTGAATATACATTGAAGTCCTCAGCCTATATTTATGATTTTGAACATTGCCTGAGCTTTTTACAAATACATCAATAATTGGCATGGGAATGGGCAGGGACCCAGTTTAGCTGATGCCCCAACTATTTCCCTATCTTGGCAATAACATCCAATGGTTATGAGGAATCAAAAGCATTGTAGAAAAATCCAGGTTTTTCTCACAGGTTCTCGGAACTCAGAAGCCCATAGAGAAGTAAAATGATCCTTAAATTATCATCAGAAGACATAGGAGGTAATATGGGTCCTCTCCTATTAAACAGGGTGGGGAGGGTTGGTGCTAGGGGGATGTGGAGGAAGTTGCTTCTCTAGGGTCTTATTAGGAGTATCTGGAGGCCTACCTTCCTCTTAATATCTTCTCCTGCATCTAGACTGAATTCAGCAATAAGACCTTTTGTACATGGGGCCATCAGTGAGCAGGTGAGTCAAGGGCACATGAAGGGAGAGGTTAAGGTTGGGTGGGAGAAAAGAAGCCAAAGAGATGTGAAGGGCAAACTTTATTCCCTTCATAGCTGACTTTCTGTTTATGACACTGTACAAGGATCACTGGCAAATGATCATACATATGCAGGTCAGGGAAGTCAGGATTCAGAAGGGATGACAAGCCATGCCATGAGAGACAGCTGAAAAGCTCAGGGGTGTGTAATGTGGAAGAAAAGATGGCATAGGGGCAATGAGAGCTGTCTGTCAGTATCTGAAGGGTTAACATGAAGAAGACTTAACTATTTATGGTCAGCAAAACCAGAGCTAGAAAGATACAAAGAAAAATATTCACACAACATTTTAAGGGTCTCAACAATGAAGGGGGAGGGAAATGCACTATTATCATTTATTGAGCACCTACCACGAGCCAAGGTCTGTATGAGGCATTTGGTGTGGTTTTGATCATCGAGCGGTCACTGTGTTTCTGAAAGTTTATATGATGAGGGAACAGAAAGTCAGAAAAATTACCGAGCTTCTCTGAGACCCCAGAGTGAGTGAAGAACTAAGGGAGAGTTTGTATTTGAACTTCTACCACTCCATACTGACGCTACTATGGTTAGGGGGCTTGAAGCAGCATACCTGTGTGGGCCAAGGCTCGCACCTGCTCTGTTCTCTGAGGTCCTGTCCAGTTCTGAAGCTCTGTGCACAGTCCTAGTGGCCTGAAGGAGTGTGACTGGCATGCAGAGAGCTGGAGAGATGATGCAGGAGGAATGCTTTGTGGGTAAGTCATCCATTGAGCAGAATGAAGGGAATGACAAATTGGCCTCCCCTGGGACTGATTCCCTCCATCTGCACCCAACAATAAAATGCTTCACAAAGAAACCTGACAATTTAGTTGTTAATTTCAAACATCCTTCTCCAAGCTGCTTGTAACTATAACCTAATTGTTGCAAGTTGGTGGTTTATAAAAAAGAAGAGAAAGCAAAATCACATTAAATCATTTCTCCTGCAATTAGTCACTCTATTCTTATGTTCATTTTACCCTGTACTCTTTGGTGTTACCATCGGATTCTTAATCTACACACTAAATATTTGCTTTGTATAAAAAGTTTGATGTCATTTCAAGAATTTAGAGGTTTTCTGCTCACACTTATGAGAGTCAACTCAGCGGTGGAAACAATCTGGACCCTGCAGCATAGGACCTGATTTTAGTTTGGATATGCAAAGATACCTAGCTGGCTATTTAACTTCAGCAACTTATTTAACTTCTCTGAACTTCAGTTTCCTCATCCATAAAATGAGATTATAATAATTACATTGAAATTTCATTGGGAGGGTCATGAAACCATCACCACACTGAAGATGGTACACGTACAAATCTCCCTTCACATACAAATCATGGCCTTTTGTAACCCTTAGAAACCAACTTAAATGTTTATTTCCTACTCTTCCATTTTTTTTTTTGAGGGCAGTGTCACTGGCCCTCATATGTGGGATTCGAACCGGGGCCACTGGCTTCAAGCCAGTGCTTAACCACTGCGCCGCTCGGCCGGCCCTACTCTTCCTTTTTTTTTTATTTCCTACTTTTCCTTTTTTTGATTTCCTACTCTTCTTTAAGCTCATTTGGTGAGAACAGTGCCTTCTTTGTCCCTGGGTGAAAATCTGGGATAGCCTTTGATTTTCCTGGATACTTTTCAATAATAATGATAATAACAATAATAATAATAATAATAAATAATAACAGTAGTAGTTTACTAGTCAAAGTCTCAAAACATATTCTCAATTTACAAATTACATTGTCTGATCTCATGTAATAGTGAAACTTGCAGTCTAAATGTACAGTTCTGACTTTTCTCCTTCTCCTACCTTGGGTGTGTTGCAGAGCAGAAGGCTGCAGTGAGAGGATGGGGATGGGTGTCCACCTTACTTTCCCCACTCAGTGCTTTTACTCATCTTTCCCCCTCTTGCTTTGCATACATCCAGGGCGGAAGCACAAGGATCCAGAAGAGGAAAGGGAAGCACAAGAGGTCTTACATGAGTGGTCCTGTCCAGTGCGGGCACCCAGCTAAGTTCCTCAGAGAACTCACCCACCCTTCCTTGTCTGCAACCCCCTTGATGATGCTGCTGCTTTACAGCTAGTCGTTTACTCCTTCGGTAACCTCCTGACACTTGGTGGTGCCCTAGTTTGTTTCTACTAAGGTCTCTTCATCCCTTCAGCCCCTCTGAGGGAAGACCTGAGATGGCCCCATGCAGGATTTTTTTCTCACATGGGCCCAAGTGTGGTCCAGCTTTCTTTGCCTCTTCAAATCTGAAGAGATTACCCCAAACGTAGATCTCTTTCCTTTGTTCCTCCATGTGAGCAGCCAGCTGGCCATAATACCCAGTCCTACAGACTTATGAGACATGGCCACACCATTAAATTCTTCCCATCTCATGCCCAGAGGACACATACTAAGGTTTGCTAGTTATCTTTGAAGTTCCTCTCTTTGGACTTGAGGTAAAGGTGGAAGCACCCTCCAGTTTTTTCCCTTAAGGAGCTGAGACTCAAAATACATAAACTCCTTGACAACATTCATTTCTAATCTCCAACACAACTCATTGTAATCTTTGTTGTGGGTGAGTTACACAGCCCTGCTTTCGTATGCCTTTTGCAAATCCTACTTCATGGCTTCTCACCTCACCTAGGAATGTTGAATATATGGGTGCTCCTCAATTTAAGATGGGATTATGTCCTGATAAACCCATCATAAGTCAAAAACACTGTAAGTCAAAAATGCATTTAATACACCTAACCTACAGAACATCAGAGCTTAGCCTCGCCTACTTTAAATGTGCTCAGAACACTTGTATTAGCCAACTGTTGAGCACAGTCATCTTGCTGCCACTGCCTCCTGTCATGAGAGACTCCTGTCATGAGAGAGTATCTTACTGCATTGCTAACCCAAGAAAAGTTCAAAATTCAAAATTTGAAATATGATTTCTACTGAATGCATATCATTTTGCACCATCGTAAAGCCAAAAAATTATTAAGTGGAACCATGGTAAATTGGGGACCTCTTTGTATTGTCCTCAGCTAAAATTAAAACAGAAGAACCCATTTTAATAATCTTGCATATCCTGGAGGCTAGATGATTGAGATGGTACATGCAAAATTATGTCCTTTTTTTTTTGGGGGGGGATGGTTTTTTAACAGCTATATACGATGTCAGAGGGGTAGTAGCTTGGAGGAGGGGATTTATCTCTTTGTGAGGGATGTAAATGTCTAACTATTATGTTGCTTTGTACACCTGAAACAAACAAACAAATAAATAAATATTGTGTTCTTTTGAAGGCTTGGGTTCCTCATTTGTTGTTATCTTCCTTTAAGATGGTAAAGAAGGAACGGAATGTCAGTCACTCTCCACTACAAATCCCAGCTTGGAAAATCACATGCTCCTTCCCTGCTAAAGTTACATTTTCAGGTATAACAAGAAGTAAGATGATGACTTTTAGCAAAATGTGCCTGACAAAAATAAGTAAAGTAAGTTTAAACAACATAGAAAGGGTCATCAAAGAAAATACGTTTCAGTAATAGGAGAATGTTCTTTAGACCATGACTGATTCGTCTTTGTACCTTTCTAAGCCCCTGTCACAGGGCCTGGCCCATAATAAGTGTTTATAGGTATTTTTTTTTTTTTTTTTTTTTTTTTTGTCCCAAACACATTCTCAGGTGTTGACTGCTGAGTTACTAGTTGGCTCCATGGTTCACATGCCTGGTGGCTCCATTCATTGGCTGAGGTCGAACAATCCGGCCCAATCCCCTTGAGGGCCATGTCCTCCACCTACAGGTGTCATGTACTGATCTCTAACTCCTTCCTTTTTGTTATTGAGGGTTTGGAGATTTGAGCACAATTTTTTCATTCCATAATCTCACAAAATCCTAATATCTAATAGGTCACCTATCAAACAACCTCGTTTCATAATTTCTGGGACTACTTGATTTCTTTTATCATCCTTTCCACACTACTTCAGAGCCATGTCTTATCACCTGGAACTGTTCCTTCATAAAGGTTCCTCTCCTGCTACTTACTTTGAACCAACTCCTAATTGTTCCCAGCAGTCTCATCCCCACATTCTCACTACACCTGCACAGACTGCCACTGGGTCCTGCTCTTCCCTCTCCTGCTTCCCTGTCCATCAATGGTCAATGGTTGACTATTGCACTTTCCCAAAGGCATCCTCAGTTTTCTTGCCCTTTTATCTTTCTGCTACATCTTCCTGACAGAACTTCAACTCTGTATCTCTTTTACGTTCTAATTCTTCTACACCTGTGCAGCTGAGCAATGTTGGAGAAAACCCAAATAACCATAAACTTTGGTAATCTACAAATTCATGGTCTTTAGCCTCATGTTTGGTCAATTTCTTCTAGCATCTTCTTTAAAATTATCCCAATCTTCTCACTCTGCAAACCTCCTAGTCAGCCTCCATCCAATCTCCACTCATACCATTTTCTTGTACTTTATCAAGACTCACCATGTTCTTGGTAGATCCAAGATAGTGGAGTAGATAAACACTGTACCTGCTTCCTTTTGTGAACACATTAAAATTACAACTCAATTATAGAACAATCAATCGGTAGAATCACCTGAAGTCTAGCTGACAGAAGTTTTATAACTAAGGATATAAAGAAGAAGCCAGTAGTTTGATTTCCTTGGCTTAAAATGTGTCCCAAGGCTGGGCCTGTGATGAGGCCAGCAAGGGGTAGGCCAGGCCTAGAAGTTGAAAGCTTTCTCCTGGGCCTGTTGGGGCATGACCTTGTTCTGGAATGCAACCTCAGGGCAGCCAGGAAGGTGAGAACCCACAGGCACTAGAGAAGCAAACATGTGCCCGTGAAGTCAGGGCCAAGTACAAGCTCGGTCACACCAGCTGTGGACAAACAGACACTCCTCAGTTTTGCCTCTTGGCCCTTCTCTTGCTAGGGCTACTGCCACCTCTCACGACATGATGATTAGGTTAAGAATAGGGCACAGTGAAAATTTATGGCATCTATAAGCTTCCCATGTTTTCTCAGAGAAGGTTTTCACCAAGGCTCCCCTTTCCTTGGTCCTGGAGCCCCAGGCCAAACCCACATACAAATCTTGATTCCGTCAGGAGCTCTCTGTCCCCTCAGCTGCTGCCATTTGCCCTGTGAAGACACATGCCCTTCCCTACAAGTTTTATTGTTCCCCCACCACCTCATTTTCTTATGTGCTCTTCCTGGGGAGTTGGGACTCAGCCAGCCTCTTCTTGTAAGAAATAGGCTTGGCACCCACAAGGAAGCCCCCTTTCCTCTTCATTATGCCTCCTGTTGTCATTTAGAAAAAGAAAGTCAATAAAAATTTCTCTTCCTCTGGGCTATCTTTATAGATTTTCTCATTAAGAGAATTAAGAGCAATCAAAGGCAAACCCAGAGCTGCTTCTCTTTAGACTAATCATCTTAAAACTCTTGCTACTCAAGTCAAATGAGGTGATTGCTGGCTGCCAACACTGACCTCTCAGGTCAGCTTCCCGGCATCTTCTCTGCGGTGCAGCCAGGGAAAGAGAAAGTGGTGACTTTCGAGGCTACACGTTTCTGCCCAACAGCCACTCTCTTCCAGGGGGTGGAAGCGGAGCTCCATACTTGGTTTCTGACGAGGCTTCTATAATGGGCCTGTATAATTGCTCTTTCTGGAATCCATCCAGACCCAGAATGGGTTGAGGTAGTGAGCTCCCCATTCCTGGAAAGGTTTGCAGAGAAGATCATTGCTCCTCTGTTGGCTAAGGAATTACACTGGGTAACTGTTGCAGTCCCCTTTTCCTTGGAAGTGTCTTGAATCCAGGGCCCACTTGCCACCGCTCTTACAATGATGTCAGAACAGCAAGTCCATCAAGGAAGGATCTAATGGGATACAGAGCCTCAGTACAGCCATCAGGATGGGTAAGTCCTGGGGAAGATAATCCTATGGCAGGCATGAGTGTAAGTCTAAAGCTAATAAAATTCACTTTAGACAAACAAGAATGTCTTAGGGCAGTAGTGGGCATTGCATAATATGCCATACACAATGCAGTGGAAACTGTAGATTTTCAGTACTTGCTGAAGAACAGCTTATGATGACATGATCTTAGTGACCCTGAGACATTAAATTATATTAGAGCATGCAATGATCTGATCTGAGAGCTGGGAGAAGTTGTTACTGTTCCAACTCTTTCTCTGTGTGCTTTTGGGGAAGTTATTTTCCCCTCTTAGATCTCAGTCTCCTCATCGGTAGAAATCCAAGATCAGTTTATATCTGCATTTCCCCAAAGATGGCTCCAGAAAAACTTAGTCTCATTAGATACCTCATGGTAAATCTCATTAGATTTCATGGTAAAGTATGTTTGGAAACCCTGCACTTCAGAGAATGACAATGCTGATGTTCCCGTGAAAGGCTCCAAAAATGCTGCAATGAAAACATCTGTTTCTTTTTGTTTAACCTTGTGTTTCCAGAATATCTTTGAACATAGAAGTTTTTTTTTTTTCCCAGTGCATGCCTTTATTACCCAAGGAACTGACCTTGCTCAGCACGCGCTTTGGGAAACAGTGATCTAGATGTCCTCTCTGGTTCCTTGGGCCTAGGATATTCTGTGCTTCTTCAATTAGCAGAAGAATCATCAACAAAAGCTTTATCATGATATCCATGAGGAAGACCCACGTTGTCTGCATCTCTGGACTAGCATCTCCGATTAATGTATCTAGGGCTCCTGCACACGCTCTCTCCTCTGTCTAAAACACTGTCCACACTTTTTGACTGGCTATCTCCACCTTCTCATCTCAGCTTCTGCCTTCTCCATGTGTTAGGTCTGGGTTAGGTACCCATCTTACATGTCTTTTTACTTTTAAATCTCCATGCAGGTCAGGGTTTTGTACATTGTGTTCTCCATTCCATTTCTAGTGCCTATTAAAGGGTTTAATGTATAGGAAATCCTTGATAAATATGTATGAAATGATTAGAGACACAGTAAGTGACTTTTGGGATTGCTCCCTTAATTGGGATAGGGGAAGAGTGATTCCCTTTTATGGGAAGGGGAAGAGACTTATGTTCTCATTACACTGGGGAAGTTACAGCTAGAAAGACATCAGAGTTATTCAAGACAGAACTGGCTGCCTGTCTTAGAGGAGAGCTTCCCATGATGGAATATGGTCACCATAAACATGAAGGAGACCATCACCAATTGGAATTTTGAATGAAATGACTTTGACATTTCCTCTTAATGCAGTGAATTTAGGGTGTAATTCTTTATTAATCAGTGTTCTTTGTAATTTGCATACCTCTACAAAATAAAGGCTCTTTTGTCATATAGCTTTGATTTTTGAGAACTACAACTAAATTTAAACAATGATTAATGTACTAGCAATTTATTACATTAATAATAGCAATCTAATGCATTAATAAAAATGCAGTTTAAATGCTGGCATCAAGGAACAATTAAGTTATATTATGCAACTCCCAATGATAACAGAGATTAATTTTTTAAAATTTATGATATAATGCTAATTGAAAATACATAGACTTAAACAAGCATTACGTGAACACTGTGATTGCAACCTGGCTGCATGCAGAGGGGAAGAAAAATGGAAACAGCACGCATACAGATACAGAGTATTTGGGTAAAGAAGCATGGACTAGAAGTAGAGTTTGCCTGTTTTTTAATTTGCCTCTGCAGATTTTGTCTCCAATTCTTTTCAATATGCTTGTCTTCTTTGTAAATTTTTTTTAAAGATAAAAATAAGATTGGAAACAACAGAAAATATGCTTGCTGGCTCTGCAAACATTATTTGATTTTTTTTCCAGCTGAGGTTTTGGGGCTTTGCTCAGAGATGGCTGGAGTATAAAATAATCTGGCTTCACGACTTTTTCCCAGCTGTCTGGAAATGTCCTTCATAACAAGACAGAATGACAATAATCACCCCCAAACTCAAATACTTCATTGAGTCATTGACAGCTCCCAATGACCCAGAGCTGGAAACTAGGCTGAAACATGAAAAGTTGAGAAGTTTGGACTTCATTTGCCCTCATTTCCATTTGTGATTTTTGGGTTATGTTGCTTTTTGAGGAGGATGAAGGGGAGGTGGTCAGCAAACCTTTTTTCTTTGTCCTGAGATAAATCCCAAAAGCTATTACCAGGAAAAAAGAAAAAAAACAACGTTTCTGTTTGGCTTTTTGCTGCTCTGGCCATAAACAGCAATCTGGGATCAAGGGCGCTATGGGTGCACAGGATTTAATCTCACCAGGTTTTCTTCCCATAAACATCCTTTCAGCTGTCCTGGCCCAAGACATCTTTCCCTTTGTGAGGTTGAGACATGGTTTTTGATGAAGTGGCCTGCTGCACTGGTCTCCACGGACCCAACCACTGATTCTGACCCTTCAGGCCCGAAAATTCTCAGCTCATTTGTGTTTGAGATATTTGGACCAAGACAGTGCCTGACTTGGTGGTTAAACATAATTCAATGGAGCAGAGAAGCCTGGCGCAGTTAAAAAGAGCATGGCTTTAGGGAGTCAAAAGAATTTCAGTTTGAATCCCAGTCCCTCTGCTTACAAAAAAAAAAAATGTGACTTTGGTTAGACAAGTTACTTAACTTCCAGAAACTGTAGTTTCTCCTTCTGATTCCTACCTTGAGGGCTGTTTTGTGGATTGAATAAAGTATCAGATGCAAAGTGACTGGTAGAGTAAATCCAAGCCCTCATTCCTTTGGTTGCTTATATCACAGACTCAAGTGTTGAAACCACACTTTTTAAATATTTCTGAGTAACTAAACTTAGTTCTGAGGAAACTAACCAAAAAGATAAAGGGTCTGGAACCCAGGCCACATTAGAAATAGGTGAAAGAACAGAATACATTTAGTGGAGAGATGATCAAGGAGCTATATAATAAGTGCCTTCATACCTGATTCGCTCAAATCTAAAAGAAGGAGCTGACCAGTTTTATTTTTTCTCCTCTGTTACTAAAGAAATATTTATTGGATGTCTTAAATGTGCCAGACTCTGGGCTTATCACTGCAGATAGACTGGGGAACAAGAAATCTTTTGAATTCCTGGAGCTTATAATCTAGTTGGCAAGACAAACACTGAACAAATAATTTTAAATGTGATTGATACTAAAAAGATAAAAAGGGGAGAGTCAAGGGCCCTATGGGGTTTTGCCACTGTTCAGAATTAGGACGAATGGATGTGACCTGTAGGGTGATTGGGTTCAATATCATAGTCAAAAGAAACGCATGCAACTGCATATATGTGAGCAGTTTGTGTCCTGCTCAAAGGTTCTAGTTGAGGTGATGAGAGAGGATTGAAATTTGGCTCCTCAAATCATGTACCTCCAGGGTTGCATTTGTCTCAGGGAGTGCTTTTTCTAACTTGCACAGAGGCATCATATAGGCTGGTAATAGGTCTTAGCTGAAGTCTCCAAATGGTGATCCATAGTATCACCTGGGCTATAGATATTCTTTGTTGGCCTGTACATTATTTTTGTTTATTTGTTTTTAGTGTGAATTAGTTGTCAGATTTTAAAGTTCAGGAGATTTCAGACTACAATCCAGATTTCTGAGTCCTGTGGAAACATGGGGGAAATCTGGTGATAATACTGGTCCCTGTGTTTGTGCAGAGAGAAAACCAGTGGGAAGTGAGTGATGGATGTCCCCTTTAGAGAACTAAAGATGTCCCAAGCCTTTCACTCAAGTACTTTCCTGTCCTAGATCCTGGGTGCTTGAATTTGCTAGCTCTGCTCTTTATATGCCAGGAACTGCCCCAAATGTCCTGCCTGCTGGGGTGATGGATTCCATCCCTACTGTTGTTCAAGCAGTGATGGCAGGCTCCACATCAGAGATGCCATGCAGGAGCTTCTTATACCAGGGAAGAGCTTTTGACCAAACTTTAGGTTCTATATGTTCCTGAACTCCTATGGATGAAAGCCTGTCCTTGGTCTCACACCACAGTCATTATGGATGTAACAATGTAACACTTAAGTATATGGACCAAAAAAATAGAGCTTTCCTTTATATGTTTGTTTACATACCATGTCAAACATCTGAATCTATTCAACAAACCTGTAGTGAATTCCTGATGTGAGCCCAATACTACTACATTGTGTGATATGGAGTTATTACAAACTTAGTTTATATTAGCTTGATTATCCAGTCTATGAAATAACTGAATGATCGACTAACTAATATGTGTTAAATAGTGTCCTCCCCACACCAAAAAAATTCATACAGGGTGGAATACATCCCTAATGTTGGATACAAAATATAAATTGTGTCCCTGACACAGGACCTCAGAATATGATTGTGTTTAGAAATAAGGCCTGTAAGGAGGTAATTAAGTTAAAATGTGGTCATTACGGTAGGTCCTAATCCAATATGACTGGTGTCCTAATAAAAAGAGGAAATGAGGACGGAGGCACATAGACAGATGATGGATGACACAGTGACAAGATGACCATCTACAAGTCAAAACAAGAGACCTCAGAAGAAACCAAAGATCATGATTTTGAACTTCCAGCCTCCAGAATAATGAAGACACAAATTTGTTAATTAAGCCACCCAGACTGTGGTGTTTGTTATGGCAGCTGCAATAAACTAAATGTTTATATCTCAGCAAAATTCATGTATTGAAACTTAATCCCCAACCTGATGGTGTTAGGTGAGGCCTTTGGAAGATGATTAGGTCATGAGAATGGAACCATCATGAATGGCATTAGTGTCCTTATAAAGAAGACTCCAGGGCCTGCCGAGTGGCGCATTGGTTAAGAGGTGGCTTGGGATGCCAGCAGCCCCAGTTCGGATCCCACATATGAGGGCCAGTGACACTGCCCTCTACAGCTATGATGGTGAACAACAGCTCCACCTGGAGCTGGGCTGCTGCAGCCAGTGTGAGCTGCCAAGAGCTGCTGTGAGCGGCCATCCAGAGGCCGGCAACCAATCTGCCTCACCCGAGAAGAGCGCAACGATACCAATATGGGCCAGTGAAGCAATGTCCTCCACAACTAGACTGAAGAACAAAAGGACAGCAACTTGTCTGTTCCCCTTCCCCAGTTCCCCAATGCTATTCCCCTTTCCCAATTCCCCAATAAAATCTTTTTTAAAATAAATAAATAAATAAATAAATAAATAAATAAAAATAAAGAAGACTCCAGAGAGCTCCCTCATCTCTTCCGCCATGTGAGGACACAGTAAGAAGACAACAGGCTCTCACCAGACAGAAAATCTACTGATTCCTTTATCTTGGACTTCCCAGCCTCCAGAACTATAAGAAATACATTTCTTTTGTTTATAAGCCACCTAGTCTATGGCATTTTGTTTTAGTAGTCTGAAAGGACTAAGGCAGCAGCTCTAGCAAACTAATACACTAACTAACTTAATAAACAAATAAATAACACAAATCCTATTTCCTGCCCTCAAATAGCTAATATTATAAGAGGGAAGGCTTGATGTGTAAACATTCTCAGCAGTATCCAGAGTGATCTTATAGTGAGAACCATCATTCTTCTGTTCTCAATCCTCTAATGGCTTCTCCTTGTACTTAGAATAAAAAACAAGCTCTGGGCCGGCCAAGTGGTGCGTTGGTTAAGAGTTGTCTTGGGATGCCAGCTCTGAGCAGCAGGGCCCTGGTTCAGATTCCACATGCAGGCCAGTGATGCTGCGCCCTCTACAGCTAAGATGGTGAACAACAACTCGAACTGGAGCTGGGCTGCCGTGAGTGGCCCTGGTGGCAGCATATGCTGCAGTGGGGCTGGCCGGCAGCTGGCGTGCACTTTCGTGAGCCACTGTGAGCCATCGTGAGCAGCCATCCAATGGTTGGTGAGTGACTGCCTCAGCCAGGAAGATCACAATGATGATACCAACATGGGCCAGTGAAGTGACGTCCTCCACAACTAGACTGAAGAACAAAAGGACAGTACCTTGTCTGTTCCCCTTCCCCGATTCCCCAATGCTGTTCCCCAACCCCAATTCCCCCAATAAAATCTTTAAAACAAACAAACAAACAGAAAAAGCTCTGGCCTGCCAAGGTCTTGGTGTGATCTAGTGGCAGCCAATGGCCCGCTGCATTTTGAGACACCTGCCCTCTTGCTTATGACACACAGCCACCCTAACTTTTCTATTCCTTCCACAGGCAGGCTGACACAAACCTCTTTCCACCTAAGGTCTTAGTATGCTTTGCTCTCCCTACCTTCTTCGCGTTCCAACTTATTCTTATCACCTCTCCCAGCCAAGAATGTGGGAGGGAAGTTAAAAGAAAAAGGGGTGAATTTTCATTTTCTGAACAACAACTGAATATGGCAACAAGGCACTGGGCTCAGTACTTTGCACATTATGTGAATAACTATAGAGCTTTACGAGGTAGGCCATACTAACTTCACTGATAAATGAGGAAACTGAGGTTCAGAGAAGTCACAAAGCCTACGGAAGAAGAGGGAATGGAATCTGAACCTAAGTCCGACTTACTGGAGAGCACTTCCCCACCTTGTCACCTCACACTGCTGTATACTGTACCTGGTCATGTACTGGAGGGGACCAGAGGGGGCCCGCTGTCCTGTTTCAAAAGTCTCACAACCTTGGAGTCTTTCCCTTGGGTTAAACAAGGTTTTCTATGGCCTTTCCTGTTGAGTGCAAATGACCATTGAAATCCTGACCCTGCACCTCCTCTCTGCTGAACTTCAAAAATAACCTGTCCTTTTATTTAACTCAAGCACCTTCAGAAGAGCTTCTGCCTACAGCTAGGCTGAGAGGAAGGGCAAGTGTCAGAGAAAAGGGGAGGAGGGAGCACACAGGATGCAAAGCTGTGCTGACTGTGGCGTCAGGAACTCACCAGGGCAAGAAGAATTGAAAAGTGAAGCCCTTGGGTTCACATCCAACTCCATTTGTTGGGCTAGCCCCGTCATTATATTCCCTTGAACTTCAGAAAGAGAAGGAAAACAGGATTGCTGTTCATCCTCCAGGGGCACTCTCCATGAATTGTAAAGCACTTTGTAAATTATAAGGTGTCATGAAGATGACAGGTGTTGATATTATTATTATTTGTAAAAATCTTGAGGATGGAATGAATCCAGACTCAGTCCCATTAAACAGAGAAGGTCTGAGGAATTGACTAGGTTGTGGAGGGCTTGGTGACCTGACAGGTGACCCATTACATAGTCCATGGGTATTGAAATTAAGCTGTATCCCAGCTGGGGTCGGTGTCCAAGGAGGTGGGTCCCTGCTGATGAATAAAGCTGTATTTTCTAAGTAGCAATTGATGCTCAAAGTCCAACAGGTATTGGCATTCAGGTCTGAAATGACTTATCCCATTCAGAGCATGACACCAGCCAAGGAGCTGTGACACAATGATTCTATCCTGTTTCTCAAGGGGTGTTAGGAAGAATGGGACAGTTGTTGGGCCACAGCCAAATAAGCAGGGTTGAAGGTGGGCTTGGGTAAGTAGAACACTGAACAGGAAACTGAGGCTGAAGGCCAGTTGGATGGAGTACATGATGTGTGGATGCTGTGATGTGCCTTCTAGTTCCCTCTTCAGGGAAGAACTTGTTGCCCCAGCTGCACAGATCTTTTCACCGAGCCCACATTCAGTGATAGATCAGCGCAGGAGTGTAAAGGCCTGGCCCTCTCAGCCCAATCAGGACGACTCTGAAGGGCCATTCCATCTATAGCTCCACAGCTCCCACTGTCGTTGGGCTGGCAACACAGCTAGCTGGCATCGCACTGTCTCAGAGCCAAGCTTCTTGGAAACTCAATCTACAATAAATACTCCTTGGGGCTTAAATGAATGTATAGAGACCAGTGCTCCTCTCAGGAAGATAAGATGTCAGGTCTGTGATGGTGCACTCATTCCAAGGTCAAGTGGCTGGTCAACTCATTTCCTGGTGAGGACGCTCTTTTTGGCTCTCCGATGGCTCCCTTATTGCTGTGTCCTCATATGGCAGAGAGGGAGGGAGACAGGGAGGGAGGGAGGAAGAAAGAGAGAAGCTCTTTTCTTATAAGGGCTCCCATCCTATCAGGCGACCCCCACCCTTATGACCTAATTTAAACCTAATTACTTCTCACAGGCCTCATCTTCGCATCTCATTGGGGGTTAGGGCTTCAACATGAATTGTGGGGTAACACAATTCAGTCCATTGCAAGTACCCATTCTGTGCCAGGCACAGTTCTAGATAATTTAAACATATTAGTGAATAAACCAGATAAAAATCTCTGCACTCAGGAACTTATATTGGTGTGTGTGTGTGTGTGTGTGTGTGTGTGTGTGTGTGTGTGTCTATCTGTGCGCCTGATATCTGTGCGCCTGATATCTGTGGGGAAAGGGGCAACAATAGAAATAGACATTACAAACTAATAAGTGTGTGTGTCTATCTGTGCGCCTGATATCTGTGCGCCTGATATCTGTGGGGAAAGGGGCAACAATAGAAATAGACATTACAAACTAATAAGGTATTTTAGAAAATGAGAACTGTCAAGAGACAACAAAGTGAGCTGTGAGTAAAGGGAATGCTGTGGGGCTGCTCCTAAAGGCATAGTCAGAAAGGTCTCTCTGAGAAGGTGACATTATAGCAGAGACTTTAGAGATGGGAGGGTGTGTATCACACAGATATCTGGGGGGAAAAAAACATGTCTGCAGCAGAATAGCCTGTGATGAGGCCTTAAGGGAGGGGCATGTCTGGGGTATTTTAATAAGGAGGCTAGAGTGGTTGAGAGGAGAGGGTGACCAGGAGAGCAAGAGAACAATCAGAAAGGTAACAAGGGCAGGATCATATCATCTTCACTGGCCATTGTAAGTGTTTGGCGTTTCCTCTGAGTGATCTGGAGCTTGTGGAGGGCTATGTAATAAAGGGTGACATGATATAATGTTTAGAAGAGTCCTTCTGGCTGCTTCATTGAGACAGATGGTAGGGCATGCATGAGACGTAGGGAGCACATGAGAAGTGGGCACCACTATGCAGCCTGCAGCTGCTCCCCAATTGGAGAGGACAGCCCCACTCCTTGACTCTGCAAATGTCTGGACTCTCATGGGATTCTGGGCTCTCCTCCAGGCTGGGGCTCTGGCCCCACAGTGCACTGTGGGAATGGTCTGTTCCGCTCCTCACCTTCTGGGGGAGATCAGATCCCACCCTGGAAGGAAGATTGCATGGTTTGCCCTCATCATCTGTGGACACAGATGCTGGCCTCGCCTCAGACGCAAACAGATCCTTCTGCTGGGTCCTCGCCGCCTTTATCACAGGAGTCTCTATCAAAGTGTATTTTGTGCTGAAATTACTGGTGTTTTCATCTGTTTTCCAAACTGACTCTGCAGAAATGGAAACTTCCTCATTTTTATTTTAATCTCAAGCACCCAGCAGAGTGTCTTACACAACTGGTGTTTCATTATATGTTTGATAAGTGAGAGAATGAATGAAAAGGGCCTCTCTTAAGGGTCTGCTCAACTTCCTATAACAAAAAACAACAACAACCAGAGACTGGGTGGCTTAAACAACAGAGATTTATTTCTCACAGTTCTGGAGGCTCAGAACTCCAAGATTAAGGTGCCAGTAAGGTAAATTTCATTCTGAGACCTCTTTTCTTGGCTTGTCGGTGATGTCACCTTGCTTAGTGCTCACATGACCACTTCTTGTGAAAGTGGGGAAACAGCAACTTCTTTGATATCTCTTCTTATAAGGGCATTAATCCCATTATGAGAGTCTCACCCTCATGACCTCATCTAACCCTAATTATCTCCCAAAAGCCCTACCTCCAAATACCATGACATTGGGGATTAAGGTTTTAATACATGAACTTGGAGGCTATAGTAGGTCAATGGGTAGACATTATAGGAAATGTCAGCCCACTAAAAATAAGTTTTAGCAGTAAGAGCTGTCCAACAGTGTAAGAGGCTACCTCCTAAAGGAGAGAATGCCCCATCGCTGGGAGGTCCAAGCAAGACTAGATAACAGTTTGGCAGGGCTATTAAAGGCAATCCGGTGAGGGTTTGGATCAGATCTCTTGGAATACCATTCATTCACGATGATCTTGCGTAAGCTCCCTTTTAAGGATGCAGTAAAAACATAACGTTTCATCTGTATTTAGAGGGAAGCGTCGGGGACTTGGAATATGCTATTTGGGAGTACAAATTTTGGGGTAATACTAATCCCACCTCTCTTCACACTGTGGGTCAGACCATTTAAGAAAGCCACTAGAGTCAGAGATGGAGATTAAAATATATATATACCGGAGGCGCCAAAAAATGTATACACGACTTCTATTCATCTTTTGTTACTGGTATATATTATTACAATTTTAATACAGTATTTCCCTTTTTCCTTTCTTAAAATGTTATACTATTTTTGGATATATATATATATATATTATATATATATATATTATATATATTATATATATATAATATATATATACATATATATAATATATATATATGTATATATATATATGAAAGCTGACTGGAGAAAATAGCTTTGATCTCTATCCAAACGGGCTCCCTAATTGACCTCCCTCTGAATTTAACTTCCCCACCCAGTTCTGGGTAGAGGTGGATGGACAATCCCAGGCCCTCCTGGTAGACTTCAAGAAGGCAGAACTCAGAGGGGTAGATCTGCACATGCTGATGTCCTGTTTCACCATTTCATCTGCTCCTTGAGGAGCAATTAGGGGCTGGGAAAGGGGTAGTACATGTCCCTCTTAGGGAGTCAAATAGAAACTTGTTCACCTCAATGAAAAGTTGAGGGTGAGAAATAAGGCATCAATTTAGTGCCCTTGTGCATTGGGAGTACAACTAGATAGCAAATCAGGCTGTAATAAGGGGGTCCTTTGCTTGGTGTCCCTGGTGCTGAGGTGCCAAGTCCTGTGAAGGGTTAAAAGCAAGAGCTGGAGTTCGGTTTCATGGGGAGGGAACGACTCCAACAATTGAAGCTTTTACTTTAAGACACAATAAAAGATGCTGACATGCTGTGTAAGCATTGTTCCTGGCTGTAGTTATTCCAATTATTTTTTATGTTTTCTCCTTAAATGAGAAACATATCAGACACTAACTCAAACACGGAGATACCTATTTATGCTTCAGAACAAACAGTTTAAGGGCATTATATACAGATGTCTAAATATTTAGAAAGTGTCTGTTTATGGGAGCAAAATGAAAAGTACCTGTTTTCATTTGAAAGATTTTATGGGAAATTTGCATGTAAAAAAAGCAGCCCCCATGGCAAAGGGGTATTAGAGATGAGAAGTGTGTGTATAGCGGTGGAGAGAGGGCTGTGGGGGAATGATGGGGTGGGGGCTGCCTTCAGCTGCTACAGGCTCAGTACCCACCCAGTGCTGGAGGGAGCCAGCAAACTAAGGCTGGAGTGAAGGGGGGCATAACTAAACACCTTGAAGACATCGGGGTATTTCAATGACCTACCTCACAACATTATCTCCTTTATCAGACACTCTTCTTTAGCCCCAAAGGGACATTTAAAGAGAAATAGAATTCTGGCTGCTTTAGACGAGTGTAGTAAACTGGGGATTATTAGACTACCTGGGGGGCTCTGACGCTCCCAAAGCTGGGATCTTGGGAGCTCAGATGCAAGAGCTGAGAGAGAGTTTAACACTTTACCTTACATGGAAGCATACGTCGGGTCAATTGGAGGGGAAATATAATATGTGAAGATGGTGTGTATGGCCTTCTGAGGTGGTGAGGTCTCTGTCACCTAAGGTATTCTAAAATAGGATGATCTCTTCTCAGAGGTGTTTTAGAGGGCTGGCTAGATTGCAATGTGTCTCTGGTCCTTTCAGCAATTGAGATTCTGAGATTGTGTGATGCTTAATTGTGCCCAAGCTGTGTTCTCCTCATTCACAACCTTGTGTCCTATAGGGGCTCAGAGTCCCAGGACTCTGAGCTGGGGTGTCCTCAGCAGCTGATTGGATCTGAGCGTACCTGAGAAAGGTACAGCTGTTTCTTGAATAAGGAGAAATGCTCCCTGTGCTGTCTGCCCTTTGGTGTCCCTCTGAAGCCCTCGCTGGCCCCAGGTCTAAAGGTCTATGCTCCCTCTGAAGGAGTCTTTCTCTTGCCAGGGTGATGATCTCAGACTTCTCTCCCCTTCTCCAGGTGGGTGGGATCTTGTACTGAGGGTTCTTAACAGAATCATGTGCTTCAGGGTCTGGTGAGGATGGAGACCTGCAACCCCAGGAGGGGTAGGATTTCTGGGCTTTCTCCCTCTCTCGACCCATCTCAGAATTCAGCAATGAGGCAGGGATGCTTACCAGGATGTTAGAGAGCAAAAGGGGAGGTGTGGGGTTTCACCAAAGCCTCACAATCCCCACCCCTCAATCCTCACAGCATGATGGTTTGGGAAGGAGCAAGGGGTGCAGCTGAATTGGATGCAGGGGCTAAAGGCAGAGTTCCTGCTGGTCAAAACAGGCCAAGTGCCCAGGGCTGCAGCCCTTCCTTGTCATGGTTGAGTGTTGAGTCCTGGAGATATAGTATCAATGGCTAGGGTGTCTTACCAGGGGCTGTCAGGGAGGGTGGGACCTAAGGATGAGGGTCCCAGAACTCACCAGGTAGGGACATGCTTCACCACTGGCTAATCCATCCACACAGGCCTTTTGCCATAAGGGACCAGTCAAAATAGGGGAGGCAGGAAATTAGTAGGAGGTTGGGAGATGGGGGTGGTGTGATAGAGAAGGAGACCTAAGGCTGAGATGAGAACTGTTAGGATCAGCAAGGGGAGCTGATTAGATAGAGGAGAAAATACAAGAGAGACGAACATGAGATTTCAGTCAAACACAATCAAATGCTGTGCTCACTGTGGTTCCTTATGCTATGGAAGGTGGGCTCTGAGGCTGCTCATTCATGGCTTTCATTTATTCAGTCAATAATTTTTCAGAAGCATGTGCTAGACAGGCCCTAACTGCGTTCTGGAATGAGGTCCCTGCCCTCAAAAAGCTGTGTGTTTCATGGTGGCAGTCAGAAAATTCTGGGGGTTTTATACTCAATTTGTCCAACTCAGAGGTGACTGGTGTCTGGAGCAGGCCGCAGACACCAGCTGGGGACCAGGAGCAGACATGCAGTCACTGGAGAGGTGGCTGCAAAAGCTGGGCTCCTCCTTAGAGGCACCTAGTGACTGGAGAAGCCACCAGAACATGGGACCTAACAAGCCAGTCCTGTACCGGCAGCACCTAGCAAGAAGGCCCAGCTCTAAACCTGAGTTTTATGGAAGTGCCTTAGCTGGCGAGAGATATGAGGGAGGCGACCCAGAAGCCCTGTGGTAACACAGACCACCTTCTACATCAGGCCAACAGAGAGGCGGCTCAGGAAAAAACCAGTGAAATCCTGAACTCAGTGCAGGGGAAATGACTCACAGATGAGGTCAATAAACACTGAGCCCCACTGGACTAGGTTCTGAAGATGCTTAAGGGCTTCCTGCCTCGGTCAGGTTTGGTTTGGAGCTGGGGCAGGGCCAGACGTGCAGGTGCGAGCAGCATCAGCCCAGCTGTGGGTCCCTCTGATCTTTCTCTCTCAGCTGGAGAACTAGCCATGCACGCTGTCAACGGCTGCTCGTAGGAAGACTGAAGTCAACTGATGCTGTGCTTGTCCTCATACCCAGTCATAGAGATGAAAAGACATCCTCTGCTCTAGAAGAGGCCATAGCTCCTGGCGGGGCAGGGAGCAGACAGGCCTTCTAAACAGCCAATTGCAACACAATAGGCAAGAGCCTTAGATGGACTTGGATAAAGAGCCTGGGGGGAGGAGGTGGGGCAACAGAGGGAGGAGAACATAAATCTGATATGGAGGAGGCACCCAACAATTCCCACTAATTTATCATTATCATTATCATTATTATTATTGTTATTACTATCATCTTTATTTTTTGGTGTGGGGAAAGATGGATTAAGAAGTGTGTCATGACAAAGGTGAAATTTGATCCTGGCTTTGAATGAAGAGGAGGTGCAGAGGACAAGTCCAGGCAGAGGGAACTCGGCACCCAATGGACTTGGGAACAGGGGTTGGAGGGAGAGGATGGGTGAAGTCATATAGAGCTTCCTAAAGACAGCATTAGCCAGTTTTTGCTCTGTGACAACCACAGAATCTCAGCACATAAAAACATAAGCATTGATTTTCTTGTACATGCATCTTGGGGTTGCTATAATGGCTCTGCTTCAGGCTGGGACACAAGTTTAAGTCTGCTCCACACCTCTCACTGTTGGCCCAGGCCAGAGCATAGCAGCTATGGAAGAGGTGTTCTTTTCATGGAGGTGGTTGAAGCTCTCAGAGCAGCGAATGGAAACACAGGATGCCTTTCAAAGCCTATGCTTGGAAATTCAACACTACAACTTCTACCAAAAGCAGGTCATGTGGCCATGCCCAACTTGAATAAGGGAAAAAAGAGCTCTTTCCCAAAGAAGGTGGTGAGGGGAGTGAATTAATAGTTGTTTAACAATCCTCTAACCTGCCGTAAATACCGTGCAAGTTTTTTTTGATTCTGGAGAAAATGGGGAGATTTGCTGGTTCCTCTTTTTAGGTGGGACAGTCTCATTTTAATAGGAGTGTCCAGAACACTTGTCATCATGCAAAGGGACACTTTCCTCATCCCTGGATATAGTTAACACATGCCATTTTGTTTACATATTGGAGCTTCTGAAGGGCAGGGACTATGTCTACATATCTCTGTAACCCGGGACATAGCGTAGCTCTTGACACAGTGTCCTCATAATATTTGTTGAATGGATAATGGTCCCACACTGTACTCAATGTGTAGTTAAAATGTAATAGGAAATGCACATTTCTCGGCTCCCACTGACAGTTCAAGGGAAGGGTGGGTGATGAATGAAGAGCAGATATGACCTTCTTGCAGGTGGGAATGCAAATGCTAAGCAAGGAAACCAACAGCATCAGGAAGCAGGTGGCCCAAACCCCAGCTGCTACAGTCAAAGGGCCATTTGATATGAGCCAAGATGGACTTCTGAATAATGGACTTCTTCCAGGTAACCATGAACTTGAAAGGTACAGGTTTCTAATGATAATGACTAACGTACTAATATATGGAGTGCCCCCTATGTGCCTGACACAATTGTAACACAGTTTGTATGTTATTTTCATTTAATAGAATCCTCCCTTGCCCTGGTTATTAATGGGGACGTCAATGAAAAGAACAATAGTCTGTTCCCATCTTGCTGGAGTTGCATTTTCACACGCTGGTTCTGTGGCAAAACAAGCACAAAAGAGGCTACAGCAATGTAAATACAAGGGAGTCATGTAAGCACAGCTGATGAGGTCAGTAAAACGATGAAGGCCAAGTAAGTTTGAGCAATTGCAGACGAAAGATGAGAATGAAGTGCAAATAGTTTCAGCTCAGACAAAAACACGACCAGGTCAGCAGACAACAGAGGATGAGGATAAAAACATGCATGAAGTGATGGGAAGAGTCCCTCTCACTCACTGCTGGCTCAGAATTCCATCCGTGAGGAGAGACATAGCTCCCAGGAATGCCCGGCTACAGTACATCTGATCACCAGACCCTCAAGGGCAGGGATGTCATGGCTCACTCCTGATGTCCCAAGGGCATAGCACTGCGCTTGGCACATAGCGCAAACTGAATGCACTGCCAGGACCTGAACTCTGGCCTGGGATGGAGGAGGGGCTTAAGAGGATTCACTAGCCTCTCCACTAAGTTTCTGCGGACAGTGCCTCTTCCTGTCCCCCTCTGATAGACTTCTCAATGGTGGAAGCACTGTCACCCCAAGGAAGCTTAGCGTGGCTACTCTCCCAATATCAGAACACAACTTTCCTCCAGCTCTGTGCCTGCCCGTCACTTTCTGGCCCAAGTTCCTGGCCTCCAGGAAGCAGTCAGATAGTAAGAGGCCATGGGGGAAAGGCCTTTTGTGCTCCGAGTGATGCTAAACCAATTTCTTCTGAGGGTTGTTGCCAGAATGACATGAGGAAACACAAAGCCAGTTCTTAGTCCTGCAATGGCTGAATGGCATGAGCGTTTAGTCCATCTCCATAAAAAGTATGTATTTCTTTCTCCTAAGCCATCAGGAGTAAAGAAGATGGTGGAGTCATGGGATGTGGATTATACTGCGGAAGGGAGTCAGAGGAAGTGTAATAGATATATATGATATGGGGGGAGGAGTGGGGTGGTGAATTGGGGGTGGGGAGTTGTCACTTTGAGGGGTAAAATGTATAACTATTGCACTGTGTTGTATACCTGAAAATAATTAAAAATAAATAAATTTAAAAAAAATAAAAAATAAATAAAATTACCACACACTTTCTTTATCCAAAAAAAAAAAAAAAAAAAAAAAAGAAGAAGAAGATGGCGCAAAATCATTTTTTAAAACTCTTCTCCCTAGATCTTCTAATTCTATCAAGTTCACCTGGAATGGAGCCCTCAGGTCTCACTCTCCACCTCAGACTCCTCTCCTTCCTCTTTTTCATCCTATTTCTGAAGGGTCCAGGCTTTACCTACTGTGCATTAGTCTGTAAATTCTGTTCTGAGTTCTTGCCCCTTGAGTCTAAGTTGGCAAGTCCTACTAATTTTTTAATGTAAACATAGAGAGACTTACTAGACTCTATCAGGTAACTCACACTTTGAATGAGGAGGATAGAAAGCGAGGAGGGTCAGGCAGGAAGCAAGGAAGGGCTGGTATAGCCAATACCCTGCCGAGCAATGGTTGGCCTAGAGCACCAAGGTGGCGCCATTGTCAGGACACTTTTGAACACTGCCACCATGCTGCAGTCCCTGGATACTCACTACTGCAACTGGAAGTGATCTCTGAAGGCAAATCCTTTGTCTTTGTTCATCTCATAATTCTCAGAGAAGCTTACTCAAGGCCAATAAACTTTTTAAATAGGGATCAGCTGGTTAGCAATACTTTGATGTATTAAAGTGCAAAAACCCAATGCCTCCTTGCCAGCCCCCGCACCCCCCTCCACCCCTTGCCCCACCATGGGGATGTGCAGGGTGGTGGTAGGCAGGATTAATGAGATGAAGAGGGTGGGGTCCTGGTCCTCCTACTTGCATAAAGCATCCATCATACAGTGGGGGCCCAACACATGAGAGTTCCTTTCTTTACAACCTGTGCTAAATGATTTTCCTGGAGGAAAACGGCCGTGTGGGTTTCGAGTTTTGACCCTACTGATCTATCCTTGGCAGATAAGGCTGGTAGCAGCATTAAGCAAGCAGAGGACGGCCTTACATTTAAGAGGCCTTTGCTCCTTGGAGCTGGATATCAGGGAATATCATGGAGGAGGAAATCAGGCAACACCAAAGAGAGCAAAATGGAAATTGCTCCATGACCATTGTCACTTTGAAGCTGCCACGATGAAAGGCCAGCACCTGGGTCCCAGCAATGCCCCTCATTCCTTTATCTATCCACTCAGTTCATATTTTTAAATATCTACTACGTGCAAGTTACCATGAGAAGTCCAGAAAATAAAAATAAGCTATGGCCCTCTAATGGAAGAGTCGAGGAGACAAGTCATCAAGGACTGTGAGCCGTTTTATGGCACAGGTGGCCCCAGAGCATTCCACATGCACAAAGAAAAGGGCATGGGATTTGGGACAGTGTTCAGAGAAGAAGGGCCATTGAGCCCAGTTTAAAAACAAATACAGTGGGCCGGCCAAGGGGCGCATTAGTTAAGAGCTGGTTTTGGGATGCCAGCGGCCCCGGTTCAGATCCCACATATGAGGGCCAGTAACACTGCCCTCTACAGCTAACAACAGCTCCACCTGGAGCTGGGCTGTGCGAGCCCTGGCGACGGTGTAGGCTGCAGCCCCTGTTGCAGTGGGCTGCCACAGGCTACAGTGAGTAGCCGGCGGCCAGCGTGAGTTGCCAATAGCCACGGTGAGAGACCATCGAGAGGCCGGTGACTGATCTGCCTCATCCAGGAAGAGCGCAATGACGATACCAACATGGGCCAGTGAAGCAATGTCCTCCACAACTAGACTGAAGAACAAAAACAGCAACTTGTCTGTTCCCCTTCCCCAATTCCCCAATGCTGTTCCCCACCCCCAATTCCCCAATAAAATCTTAAAAAAAATAAAATAAAACAAAACCAAATACAGTAATACCTTGGTTTGTGAGTATAATTTGTTCTGGAAACAAACTACTCATATTGCAAGTCATCGCTCGTTTACCACTTTAAAATGTATTAGAAATGTTTGCTCATCTTGCAGAACACTAGCAAACCATGTTACTCACAATCCAAGGTTTTTCTATCTGTATGTACCCACATACAGATAGAAGGAAGGGCATTTATAGGGGTATGGACTAATGAAAATGTCATATTCAGGGAACTCTATTTGGCTAGAATGTGTGGTTGCCACATGGAGACATAACAGGGGACAAGACTTAAAAAAGAAAGATAGGCAGTTACTCTATAACTGGGGCCAATTACGTGTCATTGCTAAGGTGCAGTCAGTTCATTTATATAAGGACTAGAGTTTCTGCCCTCCCTAACTCACAGGGGCTTAGCTTTCTAATTAGGAAGGGGAATAAGAAGGGACCTAACAGTTCATCTAGCCCAGAGGTTTTCAAACTACAGTTCCCATGGCTTCTTCAGGGATCTGGGGGTCAGCTGGCCCCAGGAAGAGGATCTCCAGGTTGTCTAAAAGGCAGAGATCCTAATCTCCAGCTCCAGTCAGAGCAGCTGTGCTTTGCTTTGAGGCTTGGGGGAAAAAGGTGAGCTTCTGCTGCTAAAAGGTGGAGTGTGAGAAATCACTGGACTAGTCCCACCCTCCCCCTTTGTAGATGAGGAAAACTGAGAGGGAGGAAGGGCCCAGAAATGACAGGTGAGGATCCAATAAGAGCACCTGTGGGGTGTGAGAAGAAATGGGTTTCATAGTATTGAAGCCTCATTTTTGTGTTCATTTTCTTAGGCTCCAGCCAACAAGATGTTCCACAACACTTAAAAGACAGAAGATCAAAGTCAAAAAACAAATGCAAATGCCCCCAACTCTGCTGCCCATCTGTGTGTGTGTGTGTGTGGGGGGAAGGGGGTGTCTGGCCAGAGGTTAAAACTTTGCAGACCTGGAAACAACAGCTCAACAAACACCTCCCACTCCCCACCCCCACCTCCCCTGGCCCCTGGGCTCCTAGCTGCTTTTCTGGCTACCACCTCAGCCTCTCCTTCCACATGTCTCTCCAGAGGCACTCAGGTATCCTGACACACTTGGACCAAAGAGGCTCCCAGAGGGCTATGTCCCCTAAGTCTTATAGGGATGTCTCACATTTACTATGCCTGGGTTGATGGTGATGGGTGGATAACTGTTCCATCTGTTCAAAACATGTTTACAAGGTGCAGGCAGAGAAAAGAATGGAAAGTACATACACTTCAAACTGCTGAAGAATTTGGTTCAAGCATTCTGTGTGTTTTTTTGGCAACCCACTCCAGTTTTCTGGATCTCAGCTTTCCACTTTTAGATACGAGCAGCTGGAGGAGTTATTTCCACGTCCTTACGGGCTGATGAAGGCAGCTCAGCCTTGTTCTTTTCTATTCTCTTCAGGTGTTGTTTTTTTTTTTTGAAGAGAATTTTCCCATGAGGGAAAGAGTTTTCCCAGGAAGAAACCGCTTCAGAGGGGAAAGTATGTCAGGGATGTGTTCCTCGTGATTACCTTCAGGACGGTTTGGAGCCCAGGAAATTGTAAAAGAAAAGGGAAGTGGCATGCCAAGTCTGTAGTGGGAAGTTCCTGCCCCATTTGAACAGTGAAAAGGGCTGTTATGTGGGGAGCTGGGCTCTGGGCCCCTTAGGAAAGTCAGTGAGGCCCAGCAATAGCTTGACCTGTTTGGGGCTCCAGGTCCCCCAGCCCATCCTGGTAACTGATTCCACCAGACTACAGTGAAATTAAGTGGGGACGCAGCCCCGGAGTAGGTAGCAATGAGTGCAAAGTGAGAATTCATGAGAGGTCACCATCTCTGCACCTTGTGCTTTTGTAATTCCTGTGCTGGACATTCTCTTTTAATGCTTATTAAAAATGCAGGTCAGATACCTTTACACTGTTATTTTAAAGGGCTGATGTGCACTGGGTGCACACAGACAGTACCAAATGGGTTGTTCACACCCTGTTTCTGACCTGATTTGTCAGATCTGTGCAACACTGGATTGTTACATAGTTTTAATATCATCCAAACCCCTGGACTTTTGACTTGGGGTGTTGATCAGGAGAGTAGCAGAGAGACGAAAACCTTCAGGAAGCCTTCTCTTACGACTCCTAACTTTACTAAGCACCTACTATGTGTTAGATTTTTCAGACATGCCTACAGTCCCTAATCATCAGGTCTTGTGCATTGCGATGCTACTGGCAATGACGTAGGATCCCCAGATATCATCAAATCCTGTAAAGGGCTCAGTGAGGACAAAGGCTTAAGAACGAATCCTGACCAGGGGTTAGTTCTAAGCCTAGCACTCTATTCCAGCAAATTGTTTGCAATTCCCTGAAAGGGAAAGGAATTGCAACAGCAGGAAATCGAATCTTCCTAACTTTCATTTATGAGGAATTCCCTTCTCTACTCATCTTTTGGGAGGGGGGTTACCTTCTCTTTGAAGTTTTTATTTTTAGATCTTTATTTAGGATTAACTTCAATCTCTTTTGTGCTTCTACTGCTATTTGTACATCAATAATTACAGTCTCTGTAACACTTTTATATATTTATCTGCTTAAAATGTCTTCCCCCCAACCAGGCTGGATCTTCTCTAAGAAGGGTCTGATTTGTCTTTGCTTTCCCAGTGCTTAAGAGTGCCTGACACATAATGGGGCTTTATAAACACTTGTTAAAAAAAAATAAATGACAAAATACATAAAAATGAATGACTAAGCAAATCCTTTCCTAGGCTCCTGCTTCCTGAAGGCATCACTAAGCTATGTTGCCTATCTGGCTCCTGGAGCCATTTGTGTTCTAGACTCTTGCTGTGTAGGTGAAAATTCATTAGAAATGGGATCAGCTGGAGTGTTGGAAAACCCTGAAATAGCAGTGACTTAATAAGGATAGAAGTTCATTTCTTTCTCATGTGAAAGCTTGGAAGAAAAAGACAGTGTTTGTATGATGATCCATGGTATGTTTCTATCTTATTGGGCATAACCTCTATTTCTAAAGTCACTTTATGGCCTAAGATAGTTACTCCAGCTCCAGCCATCATATCTATATTCCATCCTTCAGAAAGGAAAAAAGGATGATGAAGAGCATGTGACTTCCCTTTAAGGACACTGCTAAAATTTGCATACTCCATTTCTAGGTAAATCGCATTGGTCGGATCTGAGTTGTGTGACCACGCCTTGCTGCAAAGGAAGTTAGGAATGTAGTCTTTATGTGAGTAGACATCTAAAAAGTAGGAGTTGTATTACTAAAGAAAGAATACTGAAGATGAACAACAATGGGATTTCTGTTATATGAACAATTTAAGGTTTTCTTTGTTGTTAGTTTTTTTGTTTGTTTGTTTTGGTAAAGGAATGATTGGTGGATCAAATCAGTAATTTAGAAAGATTAATATGGTGCCTAGAAAGGAGATGTGATTAGAGAAAGGAGACTAGACACAAGAAGATCAGTAGGAGGTAGTGGTACAAGTCCAAACAGAGATGAGGAGGACATAAATTAGGATGTGGCAAGAGGAAATGGACTTATGAAGCAGTTTGATGGTAAGCTAGGCAATGCCTGGTGACTATGGCTGTGGAGTGAGGGCAAAGAGTCTAAAATTAGGCCCCTGATTTTTGACCTGAAGCCCTTGACGATGAGGCAGTCATTTACTGATTTGGGGAAATGCAGGAAGACCTCTGGGGGTGAGCACTGGACTGAGATCCCTGATTTTGATTTGGGATTCTGAAGAGCTGGGCACCTCCTCAGGGGTCATCTGTGGCAGTCAGCACGGGATGAGCACTTAGCCCAGGTGGAATGAGCACAGTGGAACAGGAAGCCCAATTAGAGGTGTGGGTCAGGCCCCTGTCCTCTCCCTGGTACTGTGGTTACCTGCCAGTGGGCCCTCGTTGTTGTAGGGGCTGCCAACCAATTCCCCAGAGTTTCAAGACAGGAGTAATTTCAATTTCCCTCTAATTAAAAGGAGCGTATCAGTGTGTGTCTGGATCCTGCTGCTGTTGGAGAGGGGAGGGGGCTTCCCAAATCCACAGCCAAGCCTCTAGGCGGCATCCTGACTCTGGCAGGAGGAGCTGGGGTGCCTGGGGAGGGGCCGCCACGTGCCAGCTGGCTGTGCCAAGTGTAGGAGCAGCACGCCTGGGGTTCTGCCATGTGTTTGTTTATTTGGCTTGGCTGATGTAAAACATACAGACACAGACTCACAGCCTCAGGGCCTGTGTGCAGAGCCCACATTCAATCCTCCACGAAAATCAGAAACAGTGCAGGAGAAGAAAGAAAGCCAAAATAGGAGAATGCAACCAGGTAGCTGAGTTGGTTCATTCATTCATTCATTTATTTAGTCAGCAAGTGAATGCAGATACTACACCAGGCAATAGGCTATAATACAAGTAAGTCCCCAGGAATTCAGAGACAGGGTAGGGGAACAGAGACCAGGAAAGAGGTCCGATTTCAGCACAAAGTGAGAGGGGCTTGATACAGATCTCAGCATATCTACCATCTTGTCATTTCCTGGATGAAAATCTGAGTGAAGCTCCCCTTGAATCTAACCAGAATTTTCTAGGTCCAACAATTCTACTCTCAACTCTCAATACCCCTTCAAGCTCAGGGCTTTCCAAGCAGCCCCAGGATCGCTCTCTGTCTTGGGTCTCCTTCCCTTGCAGACTCATTGCCTCTGTGTGCCAGCTTCTTCCCTCTGTTCTCTGCCAATTCCCACTTAGCCTTGAAGGACCATCTCTGGGGGATGCCTTCCCAGGCCATGCTCCACATCCTCACTGCATTTCCTTACTGCTGGCACCTGTCAGCTGCTATTTTCACAGTTCACCTGCCCATCTCCCCTGAGGTCTGTGAGCCACTCGAGCAGAGATAGATCTTGTCCACATCTCTATCCTGGCAGTTAATTGGTGCCTGGCACAGGAAGCCTCATAATCCTGTCCACATGAACAGACACCTTTTAGTGCCGCTGTGGATCACCTCGGTGTGCTGCCGTTAAAATGCACTTGGACCCTGAAGTCAAACCCCGAGCTCTGTCACCTCTGATGAGCCAAGTCCCCTCTCTGAGCCCTAGTTTGCTTATTCCTAAGATGAAGCCAGTACTATTCCATGAATATGACTTATGTGAAAAACTTTTCTTTCATGTGTATTCACCTTTCTTTCTTTAATGCACCTGGAGAGTTTATTTATTACTTTCATTACTATCATCATCAGAAGACAGAGCTCTAATGAGTGAGGGCACCAACCTAGTAGGCACGAGAAATCCTGAGTTCAAATTCTTGACAAATGCCCCTCATGGGCGTCTCAGAGTGCCCATCTCCAGGGAGCCACCTCTGTTTGTCCATGCATTTCCTACACATCAGGATGTTGTGACCACTCCCTCTCTGTCAATCTCCTCTGATCATTGCTCTGAACATAGCAGTGTCTTCACATGGTCTTTTCTGTGTGTGTGTGTGTGTGTGTGTGTGTGTGTCCCTGGTGTCTTTTTGTATCCAAATTTCCTCTTCTTATAAGGACACCACTCAGATTGGTTAGGGCCTACCCAGAGGGCCTCAATTTAACTGAATTGCCTCTTTAAGGGCCCATCTCCAAATATAATCACATTCTGAGCTACTGGTGGTGAGCGCTTTAGCATATGAATTTAGGAGGGACATAATTCAGCCCATAACAGCCATTCTCAAGTGCTACCTCTTTGTTGGGTGACCAACTCATTCAAGTTTGCCTAGGCCATTCCTGTTTTTAGCCCTTGAATTTCCCACATCGCCTCACATCCCAGGTAATCCCTCAGCCCAAGGCAAACTGGGAAGATTGGTGACTCTACTTCATCCAGAAGCCTTACATGAGTCTTTCCCAATATGTAAGAATTAGAAGGACTAGACAAACGAAATATGCATCCAGCAACCACACTTCCTAGTGAACCTGGGCATCCATTAACTTGCTTGATCTTCACTTCGGTCTTGTAAGGTGGCAGGAAGTAATATTCTAGTTACACAAACGGGGAAGAGGCTCAGAAAGATTCATCCAAAGATGAACCCCAGGCCCTGTTTATCTTTTGCCAGGTGCTTCCTATACTAGAGCCAGGAAGTCACAGTGTATCAGCTTCATTCCACCCCTGCCCAAGGGCCTAGGAGGGAGCTAGTATCAGGAGGGATCCATGAGTGAGTGCCGAAATTTCTCCACACTCATTTGAATTAAAGGCATTATAAAGACAACCACACCTGCAGTACTTGGGATGGGAGAGAAAGGTGGGCCATCGGCAGGGCCTTGTAGAGTAAATGCTTCGGATTAGAAAACAGGAAGGGTGAGACAGAAGCAGGGAGAGATGTAGGCAATGTTTGATAATCTGCTCTGAAAGGTAAGAAGGGAAGCCATTGATTAGTGAGCTTTTTTTGATCTTCTCAAGGATCAAAGGGACAAGTACCATGTACAAAGATGAAAGTTGACCTGGAAACCCTTTATGCCAGCCTGCTGGGAGTCCAGGCTTCCCTGGGCCCATGGGCCATAGAAGTCTCTCATAGAAACCATGGGCATGATTGCAAGCCCATCTCTTCCTCAGCTTGACCCCTGACCCTTTCCCCACCACTGTCTTTCAGAAGGGTTTCCTCTTGCTCCTTGGGCCCTCTCTGAGGTTAAGGGAGCTCGAGGTTGTACGGGGGTCTAAGACTCTCACTGCTGGGGTGGGAGATTATTGCCTTTGAAGAGCATGGACAAGTAACCAGATGATGTGTGATGATTGCTATGATTAGGCTGAGCTTGGGAGACTGAGGACTTTCCACCAAGGAACCCCTAAACCTACCTGGAGGAGGGGGGCAGTCCCTGAAGAAGAGAGCCCAGCTGATGCTTCAAGGAATTAAGTGATGATTGGAAGAGTTGTTTGCTTTTCTTTTAGGAGGTGGGGGAGGAAAAGCACATGTCAAAAGCCAAGGAGATGACAGCCACATAGTAGCACATTAGAGATCAGCCAATACTAACCGAACACCTCATGTGTGCCAGGATTTAAATCATGTCAGAATCCTAATGGTGTCCAATGAGGCAGGCCCTGGGATTATTCCATTTCACAAGGGAGGACAATGAGGCTCACACAGGTTGAGTCTCACCTGAGAACAGTTGGCATCTGGCAGAGTCAGGATTTGAACCCAGATCTGCCTACTTGAAAACATGGCTTCTCACATGTAGAGCCATGGTCGTATCTTGTTTAATAAACATTGCTCTGGTCCTGGGGTAGACTGGAGGAGAAGGAAATAAGGACAGAGAAACTAGTAAGGATACTACAGCACTAGTGTTAGGCAGCTGGTAAAGTCTCCCAAGCCACAAGATGAAATATGAACTCAAGAGTGGACTTGAGTTCAAGTTTATAGAAACTTGGTGGAATTTTAATTTTTGTTCAGGTTTTCCTGCTTCTTTTCCTTTGGTCCGTGGTTATATTTCCATTCTATGAGGAAAGAGGGAGATATAGCATCAAGCTACAGGGCAAGAATAGAATGGGGATGGGGGAGAGTAACAGATTCTTGCTGGCCTCTGCTGGGATAACCAGGCTCTTGTCTGGCCTACATCATTGATTCACACAGGTCATTTTTGGCTTTTTCATCTTCTAGACAGCAAGGTCTCTTAGGTCATAGACTTCAGACTCTTGTTTTGAAGGCTCTCTGGCCACCACTCTCTGTAGGAAATTCGATGGGTCTGGGTTAGGCCATATGCCTAGTTGTCCTAAGCAATTACACAGGACTCTTTGTTTCCATTCCCCCGTGGATTACAGGAGAACTCTGAAGGTTCCCACCTTCCCAGGTGAAGGTGGGACATGGGCACAAGCTCTCTTGCTCTCAGGTCTCAGAATTAAAGAGGAGAACTATCGCCCCCTTTCCACCCCTGAGCTTAGCCTAGGCAGGTGAGACATCGGGACCCCCTTCAGAGCCCCATACAGGCATCCACAATTACTAATTTCGTCTCTGACCTGCTGATTTTTCCAACCCAGTTAAGCCTTATATTTTCAGTGAGTGTCCATTCTAATCTATTTTTCAGGCTAGGCCTTTGGCTGTTAAACCAATAATTAACTTATTTGTTTTCCTTTGCATTTTTGCTATAACTACCTTTCTCTGAGGTAATGGATACCTAGATTTTATGTCCTGGTTTTAATGGGGAAAACACCATGGGATGTATAGAAATAATAATGGGAACAAAAGCACTAAGGTTAGTATTTCAAATTATTATTCTGTTAATACATACAGGATATTTGAGGGTCTGAATTATGACAGTGGCAGTGAGGGAAGCTATGAAGAGATAGATTAGAGAGAGTTCCAAGAATCAGGATTCGAATGTTTTGATGACTGATTATATGAGGAAGATGTGGGACAGGGAAGATTTCTGTGTCTCATTCAGGTGTTGTTTCATCCCTCATAAGTTTTCTCAGAGTCCCTAAAATCTGCCCCAGGTGCCAGGCTAGGCTGTGCTGGTCTATGACAAAGAAAGCCAAATCGATGATTTTAAATTACTGAAAGCTTGTCCCACATCTAGCCTCCTTTTGTTATTTATTTAGCCCCCTGACTTTTTCTGCGATGAATTGACATAAAGACTGCTGGGGGATTACATAGAAATCAAGGTGGCTCTGCTTAGAGTGCATTTCAAGTTCAGAACCCTGAGGATCCCGGTAATGGGGTGCACAGACTATCTCCCATCCAAATTATTGTATGTTCAATCCTGCAGTCAAGACTGCTGCACACTTAGGGCTGATGAGGGCCTGGAAGAACAAAGGTGGATCTAAGCATGGCAAGGAAGCTCTTATGGAAAAGACTCCAAGGTTAGAAGGGTAGTGATAGTAAAGATATTGGTTCCCTGAAGTCCCAGGAGAGCAAGTGCTGGGGGGCTTGCCACGGAGGCCAAGGAGGCAAGTGTGAAGGCTCGGGATGCAGAACTAGGATGCAGAGGGTCTCCAGATGCAACTCCAGTGCATTCATAAAGGCACGTTTATCTTAAACCATTGACAGTGAGACACAGATCATGTCAGCCTTCACACCTTTGCTGGTGCCCCCAGGCTGCAACAGTGGCAAGAGGAGCTGATTTTAGTAACTAACCCCAGATTCCACCAACCAGAGCTAAGTAATGTGAGAGCAGAAATTGTCAGAGGGGTATGCTTCTTTCCTGATAATTAGATTTTGTGTGGTTGGGTGTAAGCATGTACGTATGAAACCTGTGCAAGCATTCTTAGGGAAATGCCAACAAGGAGGAGAGCTTTGGCACACTGGCCTGTGTGGGCAGAAGGTCGAGGAGCTGTTTTACACATAACATGATTCGTATCAACACCACCACTCCTGTTTTCAGAGCATGGTTTGATTGTTCTAAGCCTGGATTTCTGTGCTTGTTCCTTGCCTGTGGTACTTGACTAATAAATGCTAATTTTTGAATCCCTCTTTGGTTCTAGAACATATAGGGGGCTTTTTCTTCCCATTTTACTGCCTGTCTCAGCTGTCATTGGTGTATTGTTTTTACAGTGGAAATATTTTCTGGCTGATTAAAGAGAAGATCTGAAATTAATTGGCAGCAAGCACAGAAGCCATTGCTTTATAAAGAGAATGTCTTAAAGGCCTGATTGTCTAGGGTTCAAGAGTGGGGGCAAAAGCCCTGGTCTCATGGAACCTGGGGATCTTGTCTGACTTACTGATTTTTCTTCCGGCAGACCAAATGTGAGTAATTAGAAACCTTTGCATGGACATGGCACCCTTGGCAGCTTGGAAGTGTCTTTGAAGTTGGTATAGTATACTGCTAACTTTTAACAACAGACTCTTGAGGTTGGTGGGGGTGGGGTAGTATTAACTTGATTTTCCCTAGGAGAACACTGAGGCCCAAAGAGGCAAAATGTTGCTTGCTGGAGACCGTATAATTAGTCTCAGTCATTTATTCATCCATTCATCTCAAATATTACTGTGTGCTTAGCCTGCTATGTGCCAGGCTCTGGGCTAGGTATTCACCATACTGAAATATACAAGCTCCATAAGGGAACACAGGTTGCTCACAGTCTAATAGAGTAGACAGACACACGAAAGATCATTATAAATCAACTAATTTATTCAACAAGTACTTATGGAGAGCCTGGTACTGGAGTTATAACAACAAGCACGTACAAGCCCATGCTGCCATGTTGGGAAGAGACAGATGATGTATGAATATATGGTATGTTAGCTGGTGGTGAGTGCTATGAAGAAATGCCAGCAAGAAAAGGGGGCAGTGTGTGGCAGCTGAGGAACTTTCAATAAGTGTTAGAAAAGGCCTCTTAGTTAAGGTAGCATTTGGGAGAGAACAAAATGAAGAGGAGGAGTAAGTCCCAGGAGTCCAGGAAGGGGGAACATCAATGCAAAGACCCTGTGACAGGAGCAGGCTTGATGCGTTCAAGGAGCAAGGGAGGAAGACACATGACAGGAAGGTATAGAGGGTGCAGAGGGCCAGGCTGTGGAGGTCCTACAGGCATTGGAAGGACTTTGGATTTTTAGTATTATTATTTTTTAACAAGATGGAAAGCCACTAAAGAGTGTTGAGCAAAGAAATGATATGATTGAATTATGTTTTGATAGGTTTGCCCTCATTGCTGTGTTAAAGTGGAGATCAAAGGCAAAAGTATGGTAACCAGTTTGGAGGTTCAAATTGGAAATGCGCCAGAGGAGAGATAATGGTGGCTCATACCAGAGTGGTCACCATGGGGGTGATGAGTGGTGATGAGATTTGCAATATATTTTTAAGAAATTGGCTGACTGTTTGGGTATGGGCTATAAGAAAAAGAGAGGAGTACATGGGGACATGGGAACACGGAAGAAAGATGCTGCCATAGGTCAAATTCACTGAGAGACAGATTCTGAGCCTCTGAGATTTGGGGGCATGAAACTTATGGGAGAGTGCTTTCAGGAATGAATACTTTCTCTGAGGGAGTGAAACAAGCCACAAAGAGGGTGAAGTAGCACTCTGGTATAGTTGCAATAGAGGCCTCAGCTGATCCCATGGAAAGTTCTGAAACTGGGATAACCATTTATTATTGTCCCATTGGAGGGACAATAATAAATGAAACTTTATACCCTCACATCAACCAGTAATTGGATACAGGCTGCCCCCAGATAAGGGGCATACCCATGGGTGAGTTGGCTTCCTTCTGCTGAGGGCATTCCTGGAGGGAGATTCTGCTGTGAGCTGTCAGTGGCCAATACTCCAGGTGGCCAATGGGATAGTGAATGCCTTGGTCCTGAAGGGAAACCTGGTGATAAATGACATTGTCTGCTACAGGTGCCCACTCCAGGCTGGTGAAGGAAAGATCAGGGAAGATTTCTTAGAGGAGATGCTACTAGACTGGTTTTAAAAGACCCTCTATTACTTTTCCCTGTCATATGACTTTGATCATGAGAAAAGAGGCTGCTTAGAACAAGATCTAAACTGGGGTGTGAAAACTGCTCTATTTATACTCATTTATTAAAATTTTAGCTAAACTGAACTCTGATACTGTCTTTAATGCTAAAGTGTTTTTAGCTCCCCAAATCATAATAAATCCCTCTGATTTATAGCTAGGCCATTATACATTTTTTTTAAAATCTATTTTCTGGGGCAAAATTTACATTTCAACTGGTTCAAATTTCTGGCAACCAAATATTCCTCAATAAAGAAAATTCTAATGTGCTGATCATTTTCATATCTCTTTGGGGCAGGAAGTCCCTCCCAAGAGCTGACATAAATCCTGTTGGCTACAATTTTGGAAATTTCCTCTAGATTTTTCTACAAAGGAGATGGAGAATGGCTGGCATCAGGATCTGTGTAATAGGCTATTTCTGTACTTAAAGCCTATTTATGACAAGGATTCTCTCCCTTCTGAGAGGAAAATACCAGATTCAGGTCCTGAAAGCTAGCAGAATATATTTTAAAGTATATATGCCCATGTATGAGTAAGCATGCACATGTGTGGTTATGAGCTTGCATCCTTAGGTATGTATATGGGTATGTGTATGTGTGCACATATGTATGTAGGCAAGCATGGTGAGTATGGGGGATTATGTGTATATGGATATTTTTGTTTGTCTTAGTTTGTGTGAGAATCTATATGTATGGGGCTATGTTTATAAGACATGGATGTCCAGGTGGTGATTCAGGTGTGTGTATATATATAGGAGTGAGTGAGTGTGTGTGTGTGTGTGTGTGTGTGTGTGTGTGTGTGTACAAGCATGTGCATAGTATATGCATGAGAGTGAACATGTGTGGGCATGTTAACAATTCCCCCAGCTACATAAGGTAATCAGATCTCATGGTTCCATGGCAGGAATATAAATGCCAAAGTCAGGTTTCTTGCCTGCAGCAACTTTTCTCTAGCAATTCTGATCCAAATATTTTCCTTAGGAGTCTCTTCAGTTCCCACCAGGGGTCAATGCCCAACGGGGCCCAGGCAGCTTCCTGGCCTTTGGAGCTGCCTCTCTGATGTCCACCCCAGGAACCGTGGCTGTGGCAGTCCTGTCACGTTGGACCCTCTGCTGTCACTTCCAAAGTGACAATTGATGATCAGAACAGGGGCTACCCAGAAACCCAACTTCTGCAGGGCCCTTTGATCTGCCCAGCCTTGGAGTGGAGCAAAGACTGGCACAGATGCCTTTGATGGAGTCCGGCCAATGAGGGGGCTGCAGGCTGGCCCAGCCTGTCTCCAAAGCCTTTGATGCCCACCCTGTGCCCTAGAAGGGTTAGGTTACAGAAGCAGGCAAGCTGAGGCAGGAGCCAGCCACGCTACTCTCTGTACCTTGGCCTCTGTGGGAAGTCACCATCTAGGTGCTTAGTCAGGTGATGCTTGGGTTTCAGAATGAAGAAGCCAATTCTTAGACATATTGCTCTTTCAACCACCCATTTATGGATTCAGCTAGTATTTATGGAGCACTCACAGGGTCGGCAGGGCAAAATCATGACATGCACAGCCTGTTGATTCAGAAAGTTTGGATTAAACTTGGCTAACTTGGTTCCTAGCTGGGCATGTTAAGTAACTTGCATGTACCCCTTGGTGTCTCTGTTTTCCCATTTTTATGGCATTGTGTGTAAGGACCAAACAAGATAATGCAAATGGGGAACCTGACACCTATTAAGATCTCACCAATGTTAGATGCTTTCATTGCTGGGAGGTTGCATGGTCAAGTGGTGAAGACATACCATCTCTGAAATTGTATTACCTGGGTCAAATCCCAGCTCTAGGTCCTGGCCCTAGCACACCCTAGTTAACTTACCTTGTGAGATTATTAAGAGTGTTAAGTGAGTTAATACATATAAAGTGCTTAGAATAGTGTCTGACATAGAGTATATGCTCTACAGAAGCTAGCTTTTAATAATCTGATACAAGGGCCATTCTGGCCAAGGTGCTGTGAGCCCTTTGCCTATCTCTGGAATAAATCTTCAATATTTTTTCTTTTTCCCCTTTCTCTCCCAAAAGAGATTGATCACATCTACTCTTGTGATTTTAACTGCCACTCCCTAACTCACAAATCCCAAATTCAGTCATGTCACTCCTCTACTTCGGTACTTTTAGTGAATTCCATTATCCGATGAATAGTCCAAACACTTAACAGGGCATTCTTCCACCTGCCCTCAGTAATAAAACTCATAACCCCTCCTTCCTCCCCATCCCACATTCCCAACCCTCAGCACAGTGGGCTACTCACAGGCTGTAGAAATATAAGCTCTTATGCATCTTTATGTGCTTGTCACTGCTGTCTCCTCTGCCTGGAATGCCCTTTCCTGCATTGTCTGCCTGGGAGCACCTTCATTTCCTTCGAAACTCACCTCTCAGATCCCTCCTATACGAAGCCTTCTTTAATCATTGCCCACCCAGTAGAGTTTGCCATCACTTCTTCCGTGCTCACCTCTGGACCCAGGACACGCCTTGGCTCTATGACATGGTAGGACACTTACTGGCTTGCTCCCCTTATAGACTGTGCACCTTGAGAGAGTCCCTGAGCTGTCTCCTTCTGGATCACCAGCCAATGCTGGACCTTTCACAGGGCCTTAAACTCAGGGTTTGCCACATGGTAGACACAATGAACATCAGCATAATGGATTAATTCAATCTCTCTCTCCCACCTCGCAGGTCCACCGACCTCCTGGATTCCCATGGTCCTCAAGATCAACTGATTCATGATTGTCTGTGCTGCCCTCTCACAAGCTGCTCCTCCTTAATTCACCATCCATCCAACCAATCATCCAATATGGCACCTGGAGAGTCATCTTTGAAGCCCCTGCTCATAGTAGTTTATACACATCTCAAACCATCACGACGACTTACTGATTTGACCCCTTAAATGTATCTTCTGTTTGTTCCTCCTCTCCCCCTCCCCTTTTTTTTAACAAGATTTTGTTGGGGAATTCAGGGAGGGGAACAGTGTTTAGGAATTGGGGGAGGGGAATAGTGTTTGGGAATTGGGGAAGGGGACCAGCCAAGTTGTTGCCCTTCGATCTTAGTTGGGGAGGGCACAGCAAGTTCAGCTCCAAGTCCAGTTGCCATCTGGCTCCCCGTGGGCAGCTCCCTGCAGCTCAGCTCAAGGTACTATGTTCACTCTTAGTTGTGGGTGGGTGTAGCCCATCCCATGTGGGAGTCGAACCAGCAGCCTTGTTGTTAAGAGTGCATACTCTATCCACTGAGCCTCACAGGTGGCACCTCAGCTCAAGGTACCAAGTTCAGTCTTTAGTTGCAAGTGGGCATAGCCCACCATCCCATGTGGGAATCAAACAGGCAACCTTATTGTTAGGAGCACGTGCTCTCACCAGCTGAGCCACCCTGCCACCTGTTGGCAGCTCAGCTGCAGCTCAGCTTGGGTGCATTTCACTGGCCCATGTGGGAATCGAACCTGAAACCCTGTTGCTCAGAGCTCACCCCCTTAAGCAAGCTCTTAACCAACTGAGCCACTAGGCTGGCCCCTCCTCTCCCTTTTTATCTCCACTTTCTCGCTGTGGATGATGCATATGTAAATCTTACCACATTCCTCCAGAACTTAAAATGCTTCTCATCATTTTCAGGATAGCAACCAAATTCCTTGGCATCACTAGGAGGGCCCCCCAGGTTCTGTCCACAGCTTCTCTCTTCACTCCCACCATTCCCCATTATACCCAGTGCCCTTGCCACACCTGACCATTCACTCTTCCAGTATATGCCAACCTATACCCACTGCTCTCTCACTGAACAGTTGTTGCCTGGACTGCTTAAAGTGCCTTCCCCTCATATCTCCTTTAAGATATGCCTCCTATCCCTTGAAAGACAGCACAAATGCCATTTATATCTGTCCAGTTTTCCCAGCATTATTTATTGAACAGACAGTCTTTATCCCATTGTATATTCTTGCCTCCTTTGTCACAGATTAAATGACCACATAGGTGTGGGTTTACTTCTGGACTCTCTGTTCTGTTCCCTTGATCTGTGTGTCTGTTTTTATGTGAGTACCATACTGTTATGATTACTATAGACTTGAACTATAGTTTGATATCAGATAGCATGATACCTCCAATTTTGTTCTTCTTTCTCAAGATTGCCATGGCTATTTGGGGTCTTCTGTGATTCCATATAAATTTTAAGATTATTTGTTCTAGTTCTGTAAAAAGTGCTGTTGGTATTTTGATAGGGATTGCATTGAATCTATAGATTGCTTTGGGTAGTGTGGATGGATCTTTCCACTATTCCAGTAGACCTGCATTCTCCAATTTATCGCCAATATTTGTCAGAATATAGATCTTTATAGACATTTTGACAATAGCATTTCAGAGCTCATCTGTGAGAAATGGTGTGAGTTTATGGAAGGTTCCTCTTCCCCAAGGCTCAGAACAGCTTTCCTAGGCTATAGGTAGACAAAGTGCGAAGGAGGCATTAAGCCAGAGTCTATCTCCCACTTGTTTCATTTCATTTGCAGAATGCTCAGATCTAGTGGGTTTCTTATTTATAGCTATAAAAACACTCCTGATAGTAGCTGCTTTAGTTATAGAAGTTTAAACTTTGCATTTGTTCTATTTTCTACTCTGCTTTCATGCTAAATTAAGAAGTAAACATATCTGAACCTCAGCAGGATCCTTTGTTTTTCCCTTTTCTTTCCTTCTTTTATTTTTTCCCCTCAATGTAGAAGGATCATTATAGCTTAAACCTTCTCCTGCAAAGCAAAATGAGTTCATTTATTCCTCTAGCCAACAGAGCCAGGGCCTGCCTTCGTCTCTGTGGCTCAGAGTGCGTATCCTCCTCGGTAAGGAGAGAAAGAAAGGCTATTGAGTTCTTTTTTTCCCCCGTCTGTTTGATAAAAAAGCATGTTTGTTTTTGTTCATAGATTTAAAACCCAAAATGGGCCAGTACTGTAAATAAAACATGCACTCTCATTTGAAAAATTTATTACAAGGAATTTTGTTTATGATTTCATCTTCTCCAGTAATAATTAATTGGAGGTCTTCTGTGGTCCCCATAGACCAAGAATCATTCAGGCTGCATGAAAGAATGATCCAACACAGTCTCTCTTCTGTCTCTCATCCATAGCGGAGGAGCTGTCTCTGGGTGTGCTACCATGTTAGCCTGCATTGAGGAAGTTAAGTTGGTGACATGACTTGCCTGTTCAAATGCCTTGGCATGTTTACTAAGTCTGTATGTGACACTGAGGTCAGAGCACCCTTTCAAGGATTTCTCAGAGAAGGAAACTCTACCTTTAAACTGTCCTGATAGTTCATAACCATGCAACCACACTTCTCAAGGGCTGAGGATGACAGGTTGTTCAAACTGTTTGGTTTAACAAAGGACACACACACACACACACACACACACACACACACACACACACACAAAGCAGAGGCACACATCCATACAATCATGCAAATGACAATAATAACTGATATTTAGAGAGTATATTCTATTTGTTGGACACTATGCTGAGAGATTTTTATATGAATGATCTCAGTCCATACAACAACTGTTTCAGTCAGGACAGGCTGGGTTATGTGTGGTAACAAACACTCCCCAAATCTCTGTGGTTTACTATGACAAGGCTTATTTCTCACTCTTCTACATATCCGCTATGGGTTGGTGGGAGCTCTATTCCATACACCCTCACTCTGGAATCCTGGCAGCCAAGCAGCCAATATCTGGAACATTGCATTTGTGGCAGAGGGCAAGAAAGTTCTAGAAGATCTCACATCAGCAATTAAGTGACACACATTACTTCTGCTCCCAACTTGTTAGCCAGAACTAATCTCATGACCATCCTGCTCACAAAGGGGTCAGGAGGTACCATCCTACTGTGTTTTCCAAAAGTTGTGGGGGGAAGGTTGGCAACTGGAAATAGTTACTGAACAGAATTAGTAACCACACAACCTTATAAGATAGGTACTTTCATTTTTTTTTTTTTCATTTTATAAGTTTACAGATTAGGAAACTGAGCAGCAGAAAGGATATGCCCTAAATCATGCATATAGTAAGTGGGGGAGTGAAGATTCAGACTCAGGCACCCTGGCCTTCCCCTTCCCCTACCCCCAACATATGCACTCACACATGTGCATGCACATGCATGAACACTCACATCCCAGGGCTAGTAGGTCAGTGACCCCTGCGAATGCATCCAGAAGTAGAAACGGAGCCATGAGTGTGCGCCAAAATCCTTAGAGAGACTCAAAGGTCAAACTAGGGAAACTGTTTAGTCACTAACTCCAAAAGACAGGATCAAGGCCAAGAAGGAAAAAGAAAAAAACTAAAAGCCAAGGGTCATGAACAGGACACACTGAAAGGGGAATAGAGCTGGCAACAGAGAGGGGCCAGTCCGGTGCTGGACGCCAACCACAAGAGAGAGGCCTCTGTGTTTCTTTAGTGTGGGCGGCTGGTTCAAGGTCTAGGGAGGAAACAGACTATGACAAATATTTTCTCAAGGCCGATCCTCTCACCCAATCTCCACTCTTCCTAGGGGAATCATCCTTCCCAACTGGCAGGAGGTGGGGAAGAACCGAAAGATGGAGGACAGAATCATCTCTGGGAGCCAGACTTGGCCGTGTCTTACGGGTTGTCTTAGGGGGCTAGCCCTGCACCTGGGACTGGCCTGATCCCTTGTCATATGAATTTCTAGGCAGAAATGCTGCTCTACAAGGATTCCCTTTCTCTCTGACTCGACCTCCATGACCTCTACCTCTCATTCTTGCTGCTAGTCAGAGGGCTTTTTGAGCTGTGTCTGGCAGGGTCCCTCCTGTAGGAGTTTAATGAAGGCACTATTTAAAAAGAACTAGACAGGGTCAAGCCAACTAACAAGGGATGCAGATGCACCCTGAGGCTAGCAACTGTGGGATTTTTACTGCCCAGAGAGGAAGGGGAAAGGAGGGGAGCAGTTCCCAGAGCTGGGGAGAGCCATGGCTGCCAGAGAGACCTCCTGATGGGGGTGAGACATTCAATAGAGAAACATGGCAAGAAAGGAGGTGGAGGAATACATACCCCAACTTCTCTCTCCTTCTACCTTCTGAGCTACTGATGAAACCTCCAAATAGCTGAACTCAATCAGAAGCTAAAGGGTAATCTAGATAATAGATCTGTAAAGCTCATCTAGATAATAGATCTGTAAAGGGTAATCTAGATAATAGATCTGTAAAGCTCAACGCTAGCCTGGCTCAGGCCAGTTTACAGAGTAGGGTAGAGAGAGCAAAAATATCCAGCACATATGCTCTTCTAGGTGTCCGATCTTGATGTTTCTGAGGAGTCTCTTCTCATCAACTCACACCATCACTGTCATCCTCTGTGGTCACCCCAGTGGCAGCAGCTGTGGTCCTTTGATCGCCAAGTATCCCTCACTTGCTAATCCACTGAGTCGGCCATCCAAAAAAAATTGAACTCCTAGTGTGAGCCAAGCCCTGTTTTAGAGTCTCAGTTCCCTCTGGAACTTACATTCTAGTGAGAAAAACTCACAATAGAGAAAATTTACTAAGAGCTATATTAGAGAATACCAGGTGGGAAAACAAGGCAGGGCAAGAAAACAAAGAGTGATGGGAGCTGCTGCTGATAATAGGCTTATCAGGAAAGTCCCCTCAGAGGAGGTGGCGAGTCAAGTCACCACTACCCACCATGCACAAAGGAATGAATGTCATTTCTTGCATATGCATCTCTGTCCTTTAGGAACTTTCAACACCTTTAGAAACAAGGCATTACATTAAAAAATGGAAAGGACAAAAGCTAATTAACAATTCAAAAGGATATTTCACAAGTTACAAGAATGAGGCACTCTTCGAGAACTTTGAGTTCAAAGTTCAGAGAGATCAAGGGAAGCTTCCTGGAGGGGGCAGTGTCTTGCAATTCCTTGATGGACAGGGCCATTGGCGAGGCATAAAGGAGCAGGCAGGACATGGGGAGGATGGGAAGCCAGTGTGAGCAAAGTCTCAGAGGTGACAATGTGTTAGTGACAATGGGGAGGGATGTGAGAGAGCTAATGAGTTTTGCAGGCTGTGAGCAAGGATGCTACATGTGCTTTGAATTACCCTCTAGCCAGCTGGCACCAACATGTGTTAGGGTAGTGGCTGGTTTCATAGCAGGGTCAGGCCTAGGCTGAAATTTTCTCATTGTCCGTAATGAGCTATGCAACTTCATGCAAGTGTTTCTGCTTCTTTGAACTTCAATTTGCTCATCACTACAGTGGAGGGAAATACCTAACTGGGATGATTGGATGTGAAATATTTGGCACATAGTAGGCACTAAATGACTATTACTTTCCCTGGCCTATGAAATGAACAATAAAAGGCAAGCTGTCTGTCTGGACAAAAACAACAATTAAGGTTCAGGTAGGACTTTCATGATAGTGAAAAGCACAGACTCTGGAGTCAGACTGCCTGGAGTCTAAACTTGGCTTCTCCGTTTTCTGGTGAGTACACTGGGTTAAATTCTTTTTTCTTGAAGATTTTGAGAAATTGGGGAAGGGGAACAGCATTGGGCATTTGGGGAAAGGAAACAGCCAAGTTGTTCCTTCAATCTTAGTTATGGAGGGCACAGCTAGCTCAGCTCCAAGTCCAGTCACCATCCGGCCCCTGGATGGCAGTTCACAGCAGCTCAGCTCAAGGTGCCATGTTCAATCTTAATTGTGGGGGGGCGGGGCTGCGGCGCAGTCCACCATCCCATGCGGGAGTCGAACTGGGAACTTTGTTGTTAGGAGCAGATGCTCTCATCAGCTGAGCCATCCTGCCACCTGTTGGTAGCTCAGGGGAAGTTCAGCTCAGTGGCAGCTCAGCTCAGGCGCAGCTCACTGGCCCAGGTGGGAATCAAACTGGTGACCCTTGTTGCTCAGAGCTTGAGCTCTTAACCAACTGAGCCACTTGGCCAGCCCTCACTGGGTTAAAATTTAAGTGATCTGTTTGGGCTTCGGTGTTTTCATCTATAAAATGGGATACTTGTATTGACTATAATGTGTTGTGAGGAGTCAATAGAATGCTGAGGAGCGTAGTATGGTCTCTGGCACAGGTAAGTGTCCCTATGGTGTCTTTATTGTGTTAACTGTCATGGCTGACTCAGAACAATGTCTGCAGTGCTCTGATGCCCATCTTTACTGGGAGGCAGCTTCCACTCTGAGCCGAGGAGGTGGTAGCTGTTGGGGAATGGCAAATGTACAGGTCTCTTGGGTGAGATATGAGGAGTCTCTCACGTGCAGAAAAGAGTGTGTCTGTGTGTGAGTGTGATAAGCATGTGTGCCAGCCAGTGCACTAGCAGCCCCACTCATGCCTTAGCTCTTACCAAGCCAATAGATTTGGATAGGCCCAGGGAAAACGACTGTTCACACCACTTTACCACCCCATTTAGAGAAGGGACAACAAAGGTCCAAAGATGGGTAGTGACAGATGACCTCTGATTCTATCCAGCCCTAATTCTTTGCCAGGACTGTAGGACATGGTGAGGGGTGCATGGCAGAGGCAGGATCAGACCCAGACCCAATGAACCTCGGGTATATTCTTTTTTTTTGCACTAGCATCTTCTCTTTTCTCCTTCTGAGATGCCCTGCATTTTCAGGAGCATATCTGTCCTCCAACGCTAGCCTGCTTTCAGTTTCCAGAAGACCCTTCCCAGTGGAGTAAAGGGAGTGAGGGAGGAGATGGAGCAAGGAGTCAAGAAAAGACACCACACCCCTCTTCCAGCCTACAGGTCTTCAATCTAAGGTCCAGGCCAGAGAAGGGACAGGAGGGAAACTTGAAATAGAATGAGCTTGAAAAATTAAGTGACTTAATTTTGATTGGTTTGCAGCCTTTAATTCTTCACTTTTTAAACTTTAACTCAAGAAAGTTTGAATACCTAAAGTAATAGAAAAAGAAGAAGGAGGAGGAGGAGAAGAAGGAGAAGGAAGAGAAAAAGGAGGAAAAGGAGGAGGAGGAAGAGGATGCAGAAGAGGAGGAGAAACTGACATTGCCATCATGGGAACTGCAGGAGAACAGTTGCAAAAATTTGGAGACATGAACTAAGAGATGGGCTTTGGCACCTTGCAATGCGCTTCCCCGGGTGTCCCTGCCATTGAAGACTTGGTGACCCAAATGCTGGAGTGCTGTCAGCAGGGAGTCTTCAGCAATTGCCTCTAGCTATGGAAAAATGCTCTACCTCATCTCTTCTAATGACTGATGAATGTGGAAGTACAAAGACCTGACCATCTCAACTCCACTGTAGAAAATTCTGAAGGCCAATTCTAGCTGCAGAGCCCCCATGAGCTTGGCCATGACTGTGTCTGCATCCCAGCTTGATGTCTGGCTTTTCCCATCACTGCTTCCTTCCCCTCCCTTCCCCCAGTAATGATTCCAAGGGCACTAAATACATGTCCTGTGCCCTAGAGTGGAGTTTGAAGAGAGTTATGGAGGGAGTGGGAGAAGGGAGAGAGGCGAACAGAGAGCACGGTTCCTTGTTTTCAGCCCATCTTCTCCAGCCCACTATTTACCCAGTTGATAACAGAGACATATGGTGAGCATTGACTATGTATGAGGCACTGTGTTAAGCATTTTATGTGCATTATTTCATTTACCACTCACAACACACCTATGATCTACTTAGTAAGCCAATTTTCTAACATTTCGCAATGTGGAAAACCAGGCTTAAAAAAGTTAAGCAAGTTCACTTAATTCCATAAAGCTAATTATTGATGAAGCCAGCATTCAATCTGAGGTCTGTCTTGTTCCAAAGCCTTACACTCCCCAGGGCTGCTGTGGGCAATCTCACATGTGGGAAAATCCTGTTTCCCTTACCTTACCTCCAACGTTGGGAAATGCAGAGGTGGGATTTAGCAGAATACTAACGCAGTGAGTTTTGGTATGTATGCCAGGCAAACGCATCAAGGTGCATTGGTGTAGGGGTGTGTGTGTGTGTGTGTGTGTGTGTGTGTGTGTGTGTGTGTAGAAGCCACACCTTCATTCCTCCCCTTTCTCCTGGGAGGGTTCCCTCTGGGACACCTGGCCCAGAATGGAATTGGAGCTGCCTGCTTTCCAGTTGGGAAGTCTCGTTTGATGTCTTACTCCCTGCAAAGGTCTCCCTCCAGCTTGTCCTGTTCTGACTTTCCCTTGACTGGAACTTTCTGGGCCTGCTGGAGCCTGGGCTCAGGGGAAGGAGAGGGCTGGCAGTCAGCAAGTGTGACTTCAGGTAGTCCCTAAGTATCATGGCACCTGGAGCACCCTGGCACCTCTCTCAGCCCTGCCCAGGGACCTCACTCCAGTAAATAGAACTGCGTCCCAGACAAAAGTCATTAGACATGAAGACGACATCCATACCCAGCCATGTCCCTGGCATAAAGGGCCCTGCTAAATACCTTTGCAAGGCTTTCATTGTGCGGCGTCCTGCGCCTCATTCCCGGCCATCCCCACACTATCAAATCTTTCTCGGGCCCTTTGTTGTCAAACCAAATATAGCGCTACATTGTTTGGCCTTCCACCTATTCTGGCAGGATAAAGGGGCCCGGTCCCCAGACTGGGGGCGCACGACTCCGAGGCGGCCGCCTCAATGCTATCTCACAGCCACAGCCCACGCCAAGGGCCTCCAACTTCCCCACCCACCCACTCTGCTCCCGGGCCGGCGGCTGCGCCATTGATATGGTGTGTATTCTTTTCCATAGGTTCCCACGAGCATGTCACTAACCATTTCCTGGGCCTTATCACTGAGAGGGAAAAAAGGAGCGCCTTTGAAAAGTGGAAACAAAACATCAAGCCCCATTGTTGTGTGACTTCCCCAGCCACAATCTAGGCTCTCCATCGCCCTACATGCAGAGACTACAAACACGGCCTAATACAGATACTCCAATCGGCAATTTGACCAGGGCGTGTATTGTTCTGTATCTGCAATCTCTGCTCTGCGTGTTTGTGGCTTTTAAATCATGCTTTTCATTTCTCTCTCCTGGCTCAGAGCAACTCAAAAGCCTCTGACTCCCATCATCATTGGGAGAAGCAGCAACTGAGTGAGTCAGTGTGCAAACCCTGTGTCTTCCTGTTCCTGGGAGCTCACAGCGGAGGCAGGCATGCTCCTCTTTTTCTCATCTTTTCATTTTCACCCTTTCTTGTTCATCTTCGTTGCCTCCATCCCTTTCTTTTCTTCCTCACTTTTCTTTTCAGCCTCCCTCTTTCTTCCATCTGCCTCAGCCTCTCCCCCCCAGGTTTATTTGAGTCCATTCTCACTCTGTGTACCTAAATGATCAGCTGGAGGTGGGTGCTTCTGATTGATTTCTTGTGAATGAAGAGGGAGTCAGGACTTTATTTCATACTGCTCCTTAGCGATGCTCGCAATTCTGGAATGGTAAATGTGAGGAAACTTCAGAGATGAACCAGTCGAAGCCCTTAATTTTATGAAGGAAGAAGCAGCCAAGGCTCTGAGAGCGAAGACACCTGACCAGTGTCACACAGTGAGTCGGTGATGGCCAGTATGAAAGCTAGGTCACCCGGCATCCTGGTCATTGTCAGGAAATGCTGTGTCCTAGCTCTCCCAATCTTTTTGAGAATCCCAATGACATGTTCGTATTATAGATGTGTATCTGAGAGGTGGGCTGAAAATGCATCTGTCTATCATCTTCTATTTTGGGGAGCATCAAAAAACATTGCCTAGAATTAGCACCAAGTGGCTAAGAGAACTCTCTGGATACAGAAAACCCAGGCTAAAATCTTGGCTCTGCCATGTATTCGCTGTGTGACCCTGGGTAAGTCACTAAACACCTCTGTGTCTCAGGTTTCTTATTTTTAGAATGGGCACAAAACCAGAACCTGCTTCCTAGGGTCTTTGTGAAGATGAATAGTTGATTCATATATAGGGCCTGACACATAGTAAGCACTGTGTAAATGTTAGCAATGAATAATTCTTGGGAAGAAGCCTGTGTTAAAATTTATTTTTGTATCAATCACCCTCTCAATTTGATATCTTGTAAACATGGACTTCTCAGAGCTTTTCTTACAGTAGGGCCCTTGTATCTGTGCACTTCAGTTGTCCCTGAAACCAGGGCCCCTTCTCACCGTTGAATCAGCCATACCTGGCTTCCACTCAATAAACACTTCTTCCCCCATTCAGCAGCATACACAGAGCACATACTATGTGCCAGGTGCTGTAGGCAGTCTGTCTCCATAGAGCTTATGGTCTAGTTAAAGAGATGACATAAAACAACACACAAATAAATATACAACCACCAACTGAAATGAAGGAAAATCAAGGTATGATTGGAAATTACACTGGGGGACCAAACCTAGATTGGAAGTTTAGGGAAAGTATCTTTCAGAGAGTGACGTTTAAGTTGAGTTCTAAAAGTATGGCAGGAAGCAGTCAGGCAGTAGCAAGTGAGCACTCCAGGCAGAGGCAAGAGAGGACCCATTTGTGAAATTGATTAGGGCCTGAAAGAAGACTGACACGACTGGCACAGAGAGAGGGGCAGAGGCATGAAGTCAGCAGAGGTTACACAGGGATGAACATGAATTGGGGAGTTTTTCCCTCTAATGGAAGTTCAAAGCCTTGAATAGTTTCTGAGTAGATTCTTTGGCTGCTGGGCAGAGAATGGATGGAGTGAGGCAATTAGAAGTTCAGAAATGGGGCTATTTACCTATTCTAGGTGACAGAGAATAGGAGCTTGGACCAGAATGGTAGGCATGGAAATGCAGGCAAGAATTCAAGCGCTATTTGGAGTAGAATCTATAGAACTTGGTGATGGTTAGACTATAAGGTAAGAAGGGAGAGGGATGATTCAAGGATGCTTCTGACCTGAGATCTGGGCTTATGGAGGCACCATCTAAGGAGAAGGTGGAACCTAGAGGAAACCTGGGGGATCAAGAGCTCTAGTTGTGTTTGAGATGCCAAAAAGACAGTAGGATTCTTGGATCTTGAGTTTAGAGTGTCAGTCCAAGCTGGAGAGGTACATCTGAGCCTTAACAACAATTCACATGTTATGGATGCATGCATGAATAAGTGAAGTGATAATGCTAGGATTTGAAGCCATATTGGTCTGACTAAAAAGTCAATATTTTATACATTATGCAGTCACGTTCCAGTAAAATAGTGGCTCTTCCAGCATCCAGGGACTGTCAAGTCCAGGGCAAAAGGAGGTGTCTATCAGGTCAAGAGGGCAGCTTGGATCCCAGGAGAATCCTTGAGAGCAGGCAGAACCCAAGAGTCTCCAGAGCCAGCAGTTCTGGGATAAGGCCTAGAGGTATACAGAAAGAAGCAGAATCTTGAGGGATAGAGAGAGGAATCCCATCACACCCCCAAATTGCACCAGGCCAAAACTCTCCAGGGTAGGCATTCATAAGATTCTCTTGAGATAATTTATAGGAAAAAACCGAGTGCTTCCCTGGCCCATAGAAGGCTCTCAGGATATTAGGCTAGGCTAGCCTAGACAGCAAGAACAAACATTCTCCAAATCTCAGTGATATAACACAACCAAGTGCCCTATGGGTCAGGCAGCATTCTTGTTGACACTTTTCCAACTGTGACTGAGGGATGGGGGCTACTTCCACCTTTCATCACTAATATCTTGACGGTCTTCACTTTCTGCATTGTGGAAGGGGAAGAGAATGGGAGTATTCACTCCTATTCCTCACAGCTTTAAACTGGAAGCAATTCAAGTGACTTCCACTCCCAGCCTTTGGACTGGCACGTGGCCCCAACCTAGCTGCAGAGGAGACCCGGTAACGGGGAGGAGGGGAAGCATAGAGAGATTTATAAAGAATTGATTCATGCTCTCTCCTTCTCCCTACAGAAAACTGAAGTGGGAAATTGGATTGGAAGATCCAAATGGGAGATGACTGGAGACGGTCAAGGCTGGGATGATGGAGTTCAATCAACCTTCCACTCTAAGAGCTAGGATCAGAAACCTGCGTCTGGAACCTTGTCTGTTTCTATGGACATGAAATCCATTTTCTCCTGTTCTTTATGTATGTCATATGCTATTCATTAGAAAATGCTTCTGCTGCTGCTGTGACCTGAAGAAGAGGTTAAAGTGATTTAGTCTGTCACAGGCTGAGGTCTGTGTCCTCTCATACCTGCTACTACACAGGATCCATGTGGAGGGGATGACTGGGAAGGTGCCACAAAGCTGTCCACTGAGCAGGTGCCTAACAGTCCACCTGCAGGGGACTTCCCACGGGCCCTACCTGCAGGAGCAAACCCTTCTCAAGCCACCATCATGATCTTTGTCTTTAGCTGGGCCTGCCAGCGAGTGTCTCTATCCTTCCAGCATAGTGATCTTATCAAAGCAGATTAAAAATGAGAATGGGCCCATAAAACATGCATTATGGTCTCTCGCAGCCTCATAAAGCCAGATAAATGCCCTGCTCCAGAGGCCCCTACATCGAGTTTACACCTCTCTCCCTCCCCATAATGGAACCTTCAACAGCAGATAATTGAAGTTAAAAAAAAAATCAGTAACTTGTAAAGTTCAACTCAGTGGATTGACTGTTTGGCCTGGATTGCCTGGAGTAAGAGAGTGGATCGTGTCAGGAGACACTTGGCTTTTCTTGACTCCAAACAGCTCCTCCACATTTAGTGTGAGCCTTGGAGCAAAGGCACAGGAAACAATCTGATGGGCTCCTTTCCCTTTCTGGTAGTTCTATCTCCTTTCCCACTTTCCCACTGGTGCCTGAGTCCTCAGCCCCAAGCCAGAGAGTTTTCATTCAGGTAGATAACAGGCTTCCTATAAATCTACTCCCAGGATTTTAGATACTCTCCTGAAAATTGGCCTTGTCTAGAAGAATGGATGGCTGGGAGTCATAAGATAGGTTTTCTGTTCCTGTAGCTCACACTACCCCTAGTTGAGAATAAGTTACCCACACATTTCAGCTCAGCCTTGCCTTCCGTTCATAGGCAGGGAGGATTGAAGGTGCTGGTACGAGCCTAGTCCTGGCATGTTCTGACTGGGCACGCTGCCACCTTGTGCCCCAGGTTGGGCAAGTGGCTCTGTTATGGGTTCCTCTGCACCTGAGTCCTTGACTTGATACTATGTCCTCTGAGAGTGGCGTCTGTCCCAGGGACTGGAATCTTGCCCAGGTTTGACCCAACCCAGCCATTGGGACTTCTCCCAATCCAACCTCCCCTACAAAGCTCACTTTCTGGGAGATGGGCCTTCTTCCTCTTTTTTGAATAGATCATTCCACCCACTCCTCTCTCTTTGCTGATTCCAGGTCTTGACTCCATCTTTCCCTCAGCCTCCAGAGCTCAGAGACCCCATTATGACAAAGACGGTGAGAGAAGGAAGGCACGGCCTGGGAGGGGTTTGGATCCAGGTTCATGGCTTTCCTTTGGGCTGGGTGTGGTAATTTGGCCAACACATATATCAGCCCAAGCTTTCCCTATCAGACCAGACTAGAAAAAAACATGTTCCTGAACTTAGTGTGTGGGCCCCCTTACTACTCCTCCCATGGTCTGATTGTGGAGATGGGCTGGCTTCTCGTCTCACTAGAGCCTTTGTTCTCTCCTGGACCTAAAGCTTAGATAGCCTCTGTGCAGTGGATCGTTTATGCCTGGCCATCCAAACACAACCACCACCTCCACATTGGTCCTTAGTCCTCTAGCACTCCATGCTGACCACTGATTTATCCCCAGTTACTCTTTATTGTAAATGTTTTGCTTGCACGTCTGCCTCCTGATTAAACTATGGGAATGTGGAGAGCAAGGGCCAGCTTTGACTTAACCACTGTATCTCCAGAGCCTTACGCAATGCCTGGCACATAGTGTGTATGTGCTCAATAAATATTTGTAGAATGAGTAAATATATTTAATTGAGTCTCCTTAGTCCGATTCTAAGCAGGCAAGAACTTTTGCAATGTGTGGAGACCATTTGCCCATAATCTGCATAAGGAGGCACACTGATTCTGTGACCTCCTGGGATGGGGCCTAAAACACAACTGAGACAGAATAAATGTCTGGCTGTTCTGTTTTGACTGGTGACAAGAGTTGCAAGCTGATTAATACATTTAAAGTGGTGATCAATTTGTCTTATTCACATCCTCTTATCCTGATTGTAATGAGTAGATCTTTTAACATAATGAAAACTGCATGTTTTACTCAAATTCCCAGTTTTGCATTCCAGAGGAGATGAAACGCTATTTTTATTTAATGTTAAATTGAGGTGTAAGCTCTTATCTTGGGAGGCCAGGGAAGGTGACAGGCACCTTCTCCGTTTGGAGGCCAAAAGTGTGGCATCTCCTAAGGCCTTGAATTTGAAATTTGGTTCCCAAACTGTGGCACTGGACGGCACCTTTTCTGTCACCATGTCTTTCAGTCAACTTGCCCAGTTGATGAGTGACCTGTAATCAGTCCTGACTGGAGGTCGTCTAGTGTTGGCTTGAACACTCTCCAGTGATGGAAAGCTCCCTGCTGTCCATTTTATTTTTAAAAGCCTCCAGGTTTAAAACCAATTCTTATATCGGTTCAAAATTGACCTCCCTGTCATTTCTGGTACCGTGGGCTTTCCTTTCTCTCTGCTCCCTCTCTCCCTTCCTCCTTTTCTTCCTTTTCTAATTTACTAGTTTTCCTGAAAACTATCTAAAATCATAATAACCTCTCACGATGTTGCAAAGGCTTTCATTGTGCTTTTCGCACAGCCTTGCAGCATCGGATGAGTGAGTGGTTTCCTGCTGCTTCTCTCCGGGTGCCGCTTCTCTTGGAATGGACTGTCCTCATGGACAAGAGTGCCCCCTCTGCTCCACACACCTTTCTGCCTCACTCACTGCCATCTCTCCAGCACGCAGGTAGTGCCTGGCATACTGGGCTGTCAGTCAACGGTTGTTGAATGAATGAATGAATGCATGCATGAATAAGTGATGCCTGGAATGCATTTTATTAAATGTGACCCTGCGCTTCTGTCCATGGTTAGTTGTGTGACAGGCCCTTTCTGCTAAGCAGCCAATACCACACAGGGACAGGGTGAAAATGGGGACAAAATGGGATATTCACACTCTTTTCTGTGGCTACACTCATGTCAGGAAAGCTCAGAACTGCGAGGAGACCATGCCTTTGCCATAGAGACCAAAGAAGGGATGAGAATAGTAGGTGCACAGGGAAGAGCAGAGGTGAGAGGCAGAGAGCGAGCTGAGAGCTTACCAACCATGGTTCGTAGAGCCTACCAAGTCCAGGTCATATCCCTGTGCAGGGTTTCAGGAGGTGACCCACATCTTTATCTAAATTCCCCTTTATTGTTCAAGCCAACTCAAAATAATTTCCTTTCCTTGCAATTAAGCATGCTCACCGAAATAAAGGTAGACATATAGACGTCTGTTTCTTAGTGTTGGAAGGGAGGCTGGGGAGGGTAAGAAACTCCCCCAAGGTCACACAAATAGGAGTGGCAGAGTCAGGGCAGAGCCCTGTGCCCTCCGACTGAGCTTTGTTCTGTGCAGTCACTGAAGTGAGGCCCTGTCCCCTGCTCGGGCTCTCCCCCTGTATTCTGTCTGTTAACAAAGGAAAGAGTCACTCCTAGAGCAGCCAGATGTAGCCAAGCAGTGGGAACCCAAACCAAGAGGAATTCACTCTCCATAAATTACGCTTTAATAGATGTCAATTATTAATTCCTAAATAAATATTTGTTAATATTCAGAAGAGTTTGCCTACTAAGAAAAACTCAGGCTACACAGAATAATTAGTGCTTCTCACTGCGCGATGGCTGTGGCCCATAATGATTTTTTTCCCGCCGCTCTGCATCTTTATTTTTCCTGAAGTGTGAATGCCTGGCTGTGTCAGGCTTCCTGGAGGGTTTTGGCTGGCCCTCTTCTGAGCAGTTGTGGTTGGAGGTGTGCGCATGGTAAGAATGAACAGAGCTGATGCTCCCACAGAAGCTTCCAGGGGGTCTATCTTTCCCTTCTTTTTGTAGAGCAAAATTTTGCAAAAAGCTGAAGTTGTCACATGTCTAAAAAGAAGAAATTACAGATCCAACTGGGGAAAAAAATGTGGTTCAATTTAACGACAACCCCACGTAACATATCACAGTATTGAGTGCTGTGCTAAGGGCTGGGTTAGCAGGCCGGGGTGTGCGGGGGATACAGTACAGAGCAGGTGCATCTCTGGGGTTCACCTTCTGTGCAGACTAGGCGGGGACAGCTTCCTGATAAGCTCTTCCCACGGGGAAGTGTGAAATCACTGCACAAGAGAGCATTTAACAAAATGCTGGGGGGAGTTGGAAAAGGTAGAAATCATATCAAATTGGGGGCAAGGGAAGAAATAAATTCATGGAGGCAGTAGAATTTGAGACTGGCCACGAAGAATGGGTAGGACTTTGATGGGCAAATATTAGTTTGGCATTTAAGTTTGAGCGGTCATTCATTCATTTTCTTACCCATTTAAGATACATTCATTTGTAGTAACTGGTAGGTGCCAAACCCTTGTGTGGGTACTGGAGATATTAAGAAAAATCAAACTGGATCTGTGAATTTAAGAGTTTATAGCCCACTGACATATAATAATGACAAATATAATGTCACCTGATAGTATCACAGATAAAAATAACTGCAATACACTGAGATACGAGTCCAACAGGATGACCACCTCCACCTTGGGGTGAGGAAAGCTTCAGGAAGTGGGGGGTCTGGGTCTGGATCCCCAGGGATTCATTCTGTCAGTTATTCATTCATAGCAAATACTTACTGAATGTCAACATGTGTCAGGTACTCACTGTGTTAGAATAGTGCAATGAACAAAACAGATGAAGCCTTTTCTCATGGTATGTACATCCTAAGAGTTCAACAAATTCAGGGGGTAGGGCACGCCACCAGAGACAACAGAATATGCAAAATGTAGAGCTGTGATGTCATGGGGTGTGGCTACAGCTAAGGGTTAATAAGGAAGGGAACTGTCAGGAGGTAAGACTGGTAAAGAACTCAGGGGCCACATTAGGAAGGACCTTGCAAGCTAAACACTGAGGACTTTATCTGGAGACAATCACGCCAAAGAAAGCAGTTAAGGCAGGGATTGAGGAAGGTGACCGTGAAGGCCCTGTGAAAGCCAGATTGGAGGAAGATGAGGCTGGAGGCAAAGGGACCAGTTAGAAGGTGATGGCAATAGATCCGCATACTTATGGTGAGGGCTTGAACCAGGGCACAGGTGGTAGAGATGGAGAAGGAATGTGTTTGAATTGGATGAGTTGTTCTTAACCACGCGCTCATGCGCACGCCCGTGTGTGTGTGCGTGTGTGTGTGTGTGTGTGTGTGTGTGTGTGTGTGTGTATAAGCTCCTTGAGAATCTAATTAAAGTTTTTGACCCCAGAAAGATGCGTATACTCACCTACACATACTATTTGCAAACAACTTCCAAGGGCATGAATTCCAGGTTAAGAACCCTTGAGTTATAGAAAAACCACTGAGGTGAATGGGGCCAGGAGGTGAGCGCATAAATCAGGGGGCTGCAGCAATGGTCTGAGCACAGGTCTGCTCTTCTAGTTCCCCTTTCACACCTGCCTTCCTGAGCCCTTCCTCTGTCCAGTCCCCCCGGCCTTTTGCTGGGGTCTGGCCCACAGAACCCTGAAGCTACTCCCATGGATTTATGCATCCCTCCTTCCTACTAGCCCTGGCTTGTTGCTGTCTCTATCACTCAGACACCCACCTGAGCCAGGAACCACGGGGGTGAATTTCTTTCTGCTTTTCCCATTCCCCGGGGAAATTTAGAGCATTTCCCCAGTGCTACCACTACTTCAGGCTTCAGATCCAAGAGCGCTTCCTCACAGATACCAGGGGACTACAGCTGGGAGGGTCAGCAGACATCCACAAATGCCATCCCCTCGCTACCCAGATGGGAAAGTTCAGGGCCAGAGAGGGGAAGACATGTTTCCAAGGCCACATGGCATAAGTGGCCAAGCTGGAACCAGAACTCCCACCTGCTAATATCACCCATCTTTTGCCCCCACAGCAAGATATAACTCCCTGCTTTGTGCTCCTAGTAGAGCAGCATGTGCCTTGCTAAGGGCACTGGTCACATCCAGCCCCTGCACCAAGATTGTCAGGCAGCGAGCCCTGTGACCAGGTCCATACCCAAAACAGGGGCTCCGGGAGTGTGAAATGCAGACCAGGAGAGGGGAAATGTTTGGGCTGCTCCTGAAGGCCCATCCATTCGTTCTACCTGCCTCACCACCCCACGCCAGGCAAAACAGCAGCTCTCACTGTTAACCTTCCTGAGCCCTGAGATTCCTCAGCAGTGAGATGGGGGTAATGATACCCAGTTCCCAGGGCAGTTGCATGACCAAAAGGGAAACAGCATGGAATGCACTCACTTGGTCCACTCAGGAAGTGCTCTTTCCTGCCTTTCTTCTTGGCACTTCTTCCCATCCTCATACGGAACAGTACTGTGGGAAGAGCCAGGGCTGCGGAAGGTTGAGTTGTGATCAGAAAAGATTGCAAGAGGCTGAGTTTTGCCTTTGTTGTGGCCCAGGGCTGCATAATTTTCTATATATTTTCATATAAATGGATGCAGATGCCTTGAAAGGACACCCCAAACTGAAGTAAAAAAGAGCAGGACGCCCAAGAAGATGGAGCTGGGCTGTCCCTGGCACCAGCCTCAAGGATGCTGAGGTGCTTGTGGGCTGACTGGGCCTGGCAACATGGAGAAAAATCATGTTTCAGCTGGATTAGGCGAAAGACCTCCATCGTCTGAGTCTGGCATCGTCTGAGGGATTTCACAGGTTCCTGGAGAGCCATGCTGGTGGGTAGTGACAAGAACAAGCACCCGTGAGAGAAGTGGGGTCCAGAGAAGCAGGATCTCCACCCAATCAAAGGGAGTTCTGATGTTCTGTTGTCCAGGGTGATCCCGGTTACTTTGATTCAGGAGCACGGACATGAAGAATGAGCATTTGGGAGAAGCACGGGCCTGGGGTCAGATACTAGCTCATCATTCAATAGCCGTGGGCAGTTGGGTGAGTTATGTAGATTCTCTAAGCATCAGTTTCCCCAGTTTCTTCAGCCTTCAGCAAGGGATAATAATAGGATCCATCTCAATGTTGAGTAGGAGATTGAGATAAAGCAGGGGAAGTGGTTGGCACACAGTCAATATTAGGTACCAATATTAGGTAAAAAAAAATCTGCTGTGACATAAACAAGAGCTGGAGGGCAGAGTGCAGGACCTCCTGGGGCCAGCTGGTGTTGTCTGGACCCCAACAGCTGCTTGAGTCCTTCTGCAGCCTGATTTTTCCTTTTTAAAGATAAACTTTTAAAGAAAGAAAAATGTACTTATAGAAAAATGTACAGCTCATACAGTGTAACTTGATGAATTTTCTCCAAGTGCACACACAGCCATGAAACTGGTCCTCAGATCAAGAAAGAGTCCCCCATGTGCCTTTTAGGTCAATACCTAGTCCCCTTTGGCTACAGTCACACCTCTCTGACTTCTAATACCATGGATTAGTAGTGTTTGCACTTGAATTTTATGTAAATAGAATTGTACAACATACACCCTTTTGTGTTTGGCTTCTTTCAATCAGCATTGCGTTTGTATCCATCCAAGTTGTATGCAGTTGTAATTTATTAATCCTGATCGCATACACTATTCTATGAACAAACCATAATTTATGTATCTATTCTATGGTTGATGGGCTTTTGTGCAGCATCCAGTGTTTGATTATTATGAATAGTGCTGCTAGCCCATTCTTATACGTGACTTTTGATGAGCATATGTATGCATTTCTGTGAGTTATATATTAGGTTGAGTCACATTAAACTGACATTTTTGTAGATCAAAAACAGTCAAACATTGGCAATTGCATATGGTTCAATCTAGTACGTAGGAGTAGAAACGTTGGCTCAGAAGACAAGTGTATTCAACTTTAGTAGATACTGCCAAACGTTTTTCTAAAACTGTTGTGCCAGCTTACACTCCCACCACTAGTGTGTATGTATGAATTCCAAATTCTACAGCTCTTTAAAGGATGGTTACCCAGGTCCCTCTGCTGAGTCTTAGCTACAGACATCTTCTGTTTTCTCTTTTGTATCATGAATTTGTGGTATTCTATGCTTACTGTTCTTTTCAGAGGTCTTTTTGACAGCTCTAACCCTAAGTCCGTTTTAGTGTGTGAAGAATGTGGCTTCACATAGAACAGTGTGATGATAGCAGAAGGAATCAAACATTGAAGACAAAGAACACAGGTTATCCTCCCTCCAATGGTGACCTTGGAGAATCTGAATTTGATTGGTATTAAGAGGGTGACATCAACAATTTGCAACTTGTCCCCAAACAGGAAATGGGAAATGGGTGAACAGGAGAGAAAATGTTTCCCTCTCGTCCATATCAAAACAAGCTAGATATTTCCAGGATGCTGGGGTTGATCACTGAAGCCTATTCACCAATGGGAGGCAGAGTGGGAAGCTCCTTGTCCTTAGCTTTCCTGTCCTTGGGCCTGGAGGGCTGATTTATCCATGAACCACAGTGGGCACAGTGCCTAGGGCCTGCGATCCATTTCAAGGCTCACGAGAACATTTTCTTTCAAAATCGAAAAAAAAATAAACTTTTAGGTCAAAGAAAATGCTTTATTCATAATATTAACAAATTCTTCTTTATATGAATGCAGTCATAAGATTATTTCAAATTTTAATTTTTTAAATTTTTATTTATTTTATGAAGGAAGAAGCCCATGGAGGCAAAAGTGCCTGGGGCTCACAAAAGTCATGATGTGGCCCTGGGGCCTGGATCAGAGAATCAGCTAAACTCTGCAAGGTGGATTATCCAGATTTATGGCCTTCTCTATTTCTCACTCCTCTTGGGAATGTCTTTGATCGTTCTATCCCTGCCTCAGACATGCCCCAGGGGTAAGGAAAAGAGAACGATGTCGATATTTGAGCCAAACACGAAAGGAGGCACACAGGAAAATTCTTCATTTCCCTTTATGGCCACAAGTAGGGTAGGATCTAAAGGTCCCTTAGAGCTGCCTCCAGAGTTGGGGTGCAGTCTGAATCTTCAGATACCATGGACACAATGCCTTTGAGGGGCGGGGGAGAGGGCTCTGCTGAGGACAGGGTTATGTTCTCTGATTCCCAAGAGGATCCCATTATGGACATGTGGCCCCTGTGAATGTTAGCCCTCAGGCCTGCTTTAGTTCCTGTTTATTTCCTCTTTATTCTTCCCTCCAAAACACACATATACCCAGAGACTAATTTCGGCACTGGAGCCTGAGATGTCCACAGCTTATTTCTTTCAAACGTGTCTCTGTGGGGCGGGCCTTAGAGGAAATATTGAATGATGAATAGGGGTTTGTTGGCTGGAGGAATTCGGAAAGGACACGCTATTTAAAGCTCTGTGAAGAGCAATCGGGTTGGGAATATCTCTTGTATTGTATGGGGGGATAAAAGAGTCATTTTGCAAAATACTAATTATTTAACATATATGTACAGCTTGAACCTGATTAATTTTTTTTTTGCCTATATTTCTATTTGAATTAAAGTAGAAGAGAGGTGAGCAGGGAAACCAATTAATTCAAGTGAGGGAGAGGAAAGCTGAGGGTTGGATGCAGGGTCAGAAAACCAGAGTTCTCCATGCAACACTGTCACAAATTTGTGTGACCCCCGGAAAAATCACCCAACCTCTCAGAACCCTCAGTTCTCGCATTTGCAGAAAGAGTGGACGACATAATCCTTTAGGTCTGCTGCAGCTTTCAAATTTTGGCACATAGTAGGTGCTCCATCAGTAATTAAGAGGGAGGCAAAGGGTGAGGGATGGTGACTGGACCAATGTTATACACATGAAATCAGGCGATAGAGGTGGCAAGTGTAGTCGACAATAGCAGGAGCTGAGCACATCTGTAGATAGCATTTGTACTGCCATAAAAATAGCATAACAAGATTATATTGAAATACCCCACTATTTAACTTAATAATTTAAATGTTTGCCTAATGAGGTGGACTTGATTGGATTAGGGCATTCACAATTAATTTTGATAGATCTTTTTACACATTGGAGGTGCATTCTTCTGAACCAGGAGGTGGAACGGAAGTGCAAAATGTTTACGTTCAAATGAGCATGTGATTTTGCAGAAAACATTAATCCCAGATCATGCACACTAAGTCAATTTCAGAAATGGCTTCTAGATATATTATTAGAAATTGCTCTTCAAATATAAAAAGCTTGTAATAAGAGTTCTGTCCATTTTTCCTTTGGCTGATGGAAGTTGTTTTATAAATATGCCTCTGATATTATGTTTTCTTCATCCCAGCCTTTTGGGACTAATTGCGACTTTTTAAACAGTGTAAGTAGTCACTGTCATGAACACTTTAAATTCTATTACAAATACCTGTTTCTGAATAATTTCGCATTTAAGGATGCATCCTTTCTTTAAATATTTTTAACTAATGTTCTTTCTCCCTTTTTTTTTTTCCCTGAAAAGTGCTTGAATTGAAAACCATGCCCCCTCTTTTTTGTTAAGGGAGTGATTCCATGTAATAGAAAAATAGCTCCCCCACTATCTCTGCCCCTTCAAAAATCAAAGAGCCAGGAGTGGTCACATCTGCCCTTGGAGTCAGGAATGAGCAAAGGCAAATGGCTTCTGGAAAGACAGATTGGAATCAGGCCATCAATTCTGTCCCAGAGTTCCAGGAAACGCGTTGCTCAGCACCACTGCTGTCAGGTCGGAACTGCGTCTCTGTTTTCTGTCAGAAAGTTATCTGAGGTGAGGTGTCCATGGGCAACAGAATTCTTGAAGAATTCTGTGTGTCTTACTCCTTCCCTCTGAAAAATGGAGGTACATTGCCCATGCCTCAAACCGGTGAGGTTGGAGGCCCTCAATATGACAACATTTGGCGAAGGAGCCTGGAGTCAGTGGTAGAACACTGCTTTGGTACCAGCTGACCACAGATCAAGTCCCGGTTCTGCTCTTATTAGCGGGTCACCTTGGAGCAGCCGCTCACCCTTTCTGAAACTCAAATGCATCATTTGGTAAATGGAGACAATTGCATCTAATCGAGAGTGTTATGAGAATTAAACGCCACTTCCCTGATGCATGATAACAGCTCAACTAGTTTTAGTTTCCTTCTCCCGGTCTCCTTCTCTGAGAGAAAAGCAGTCCAAATTCAAGGCAGTATCTCCATTTTGGTTTCTCATGTGCTCTCCAGAAAGCCATGGCACTTAGCACTTGGCGGCTCTCATGTTTCTGGCCCCGATGGATGGATCAGGAGGTTTTGTTGGCAGAAGTACCTGAACCTGCCTTCCTCCTCTGAGGTCCACGCTTTGTAATGAGAGTTCATTAAACTCATCCTTTGTGAGGTTTCAGTAATAAAGCCCAAAGACCTAAAAACCTGCTGCCCTCTGCTTGCCCCTCTAGCCTGTTTTCCCCTTTCACTATGTCATTCTCTTTAGTCACTCACAAACCACTACTCTTTGTTCACTATATTCTCAAAACAGCAGCTTTCTCCAGGCCTTTTGCTTTTACTGGCTGCTCCCTAATCCTGGGACACCCCTTCCTCTCTTTTTCAAATTAAAAATGTCTCCTATTTCAAGGTCTAGCTAACACGCCACCTCCTCCCTTATGTCTTCTAGGACACAGCCAGCATGGCGCATTCAAGTCCTCTTTGGGTTTGTCATTTGTCCTTGGTATAGATGTTATTCTGCAGACATTAAGGTGTGACAGGATCCCTCAGGAAACTGCCATGACTCTTCATCTATGTGTCCCCAGGATCCACAGGAACCAAGTGGAACACAACACTCTTAAAAGCCTCCCAACAGCCCTATTGAGGTACGTATAATACTAGTATTGATTCATTTTGTAAATGAAGAAACCAAGGTTCAGAGATATTAAGTAACTTTGCCAGAATCACACAGCTAGTGGGTCATAGAACAGGGATTTGAACTTGGAGACTTTCACTATAAAGTCTGTTCTTTCCACTACTCTACAAGCCTCTCCACAACCTTTAATCTTCCAAACAACCCTGTGAGGTGGGGAGGGAGGGCATCGTTAAGGCTTATTTACAGATAAGGAAACTGAGGCTCTGACCAAAATGATCACTTCCGCAGCCTACATGACTGCACATCATGGAGGTGATGAAAGCCCCTGGCTTCTGACTCTGAATATGGGTCTCTGCAAAGCCAAAGGCTGACTGCCTCCCGTCAGCCACCCGTGACTCACCTGCTGAAGGAGCCCACCTAAGCAGGGAAGGTGGAGCCTGGGCTATTGAAATACCTGATGAATTCAAGTGCCTCTTTGGGCCTGTCTGAGCCCCTTACCACAGAGGTGACAAAAATATGACAAGGGGCATCACTGCTCCCAAGGGATTCCAGTCACGTGAACTCCACCAATTAAGGCTGGAACGATGTCATCTCCTGAAATAGCATTTTAATGAGTGATGGCTGTGGGATAAATTGTCATCTTGTGATCCGTCGTTAGAGAGCTTAATTAGATCCATCATAAAACATATTGATGGATGGCACTCAGGGGGCCGCAGGACACTCACCATCCACTGGAACATTTTTCCCCATGGCTTTCTGGCATTGGGGCAGCACCAGTCCCAGGCCCTGAGAGCTGCTGGGACAGAGGTCCTCTTTGAGCGCCTGAGTACCATTCCCCTGGTTCTTTCCTCCTTCCCTGCTTTCCTTCTACAAATATTTATTTAGCAGCCACTATATACCAGGCACTATGCAGACCTCTTATGCTTTACCTCATTTTGTCTTCACAAAAAGGTGTTATTTCCTTATTTTGCAAATGGTAAAACCGAGGCTTGGGACCCAAAAGCCACCACTGGGTGTAGCCACAGCTAACTGAGTCATCTTTCAGGCAATTTCTGGGGGGAGTGGCTGACAGAAGGGCAAAAGGAAAATGAAAGAGAAAAGTGGACGTTATTTCTCTCGGTCTCTTCCTCCTCTCTCTCTCTCTTTTAACCTTCATATCCACTGCACGAAGTGAGAATTTTAATGGTTGTATAGCTGAGGAAACTGAGTCTCAGAAATGTTACTTGCTTACAGTCATAGAGCCAGTAAGTAGCAGAGCTGGGACTAGAATGTCCCAGGAGGAACTGTAAATCCAGACACATGGTGGTGTAAACCCAAACCCTATCATATATTAACTGTATACTTTGGGGCAAATTACACAAACCTTCTGAATATTAGTCTCCACATCTATCGTATTGGGAGCAACAACTGGACCCATCTCATAGAGGTATTGTGAAGATTGAATAAATTATGCCTATAAAGTGAGTGTTTAGGTAGTATCTGACCCATGGAAAGTGTTCAGTAAACATTATTTTTCCATGAACAGCCAACTGTTTCCTCTTGGAAAGGGGCTACCTGTCTCCTCATCTGTAAAATGAGTGTAGTAATCCTTACCCTGAGACAGTTCACAGGGAAGCACTTTATAAAAGGTAAAGTACTCAGGCTGCACTTATTGATCACCTTCTGAATACCTGAATGTTGGCCAAAAGCATGAAATGACCACCTATTTTATGAGTCTCCAGAGAGGCTAGAAAATGCTCTCAGGCAAACCTTACCTAAGTCTGTTTCTAAAATTATTATTAAAATAATGCATTAGCACAAAATGGTGGGGGGGCTGGGGAAGAAGAAAAGGTTGGGGGAAGTTTAATAAGATCAGAGTGCTGAGACTTCAGGGGAAGGGAGGTGATCACCGTGGTGGCCCAGGAAGCCTTGGCAATGAGGGCATGAGTGCATTGATGCAACGGCCTAGGCAGGTATGCATTTGTGGTGTGTCGTGTCTGAGGTGAGTGTGTAAGTACCTCTCTGTGTGTGTGAGTACCTCTGTGTGTGTGCTGAGGTCGGTTTCCACCACAGGCTGACTTCCTTCACCTGTATGCACTTGGAGATATTCCCTTTTTGTTACAGTAAATGCAGCTTGAAAGCTGGGGATTGCGTAGCTTTCCCCCAAACACAGATCACATCACAATTTTTCTTTCAGAGAAAAATGATGTCAAATCACCTGCAGATGGTGAGCCTCCCTCTTTTTTTTTTTTCCTATCTTGCTCTTTCTCTGTGTCACTTTGCCTCTGTCTCTCTGTATCTGTGCCCGTCTCTGAGGCTCTATTTATAGCTTAAAATGCGTTTGTATTTTCACACTTAGCATATAAAATATCCCCGTGCTACATAAAATAACATACATTCAGATTTGTAATGAGATCGCTGTTTCATCCTAAGTTCCACACATAGCAACACTTGACATGGCTCCTCACCCCCTGCCCTACCCACTGAGTCTCCTGCCCTCGCCCTAGTCTGGGTTTTGTGTGTTTTCCCATTCTCCGATGACAATCCTCCTGCTCCCTTTCTGGTCCTCTCGAGCTGCCTCCTGGGTGGGTTCAGGGTTCCTCCGCAGCAGCGCCCCGACCCCGGCTCTCAGCGGCTCTCGGCAATCGCTCCATCAGCGAGCCGTCAGAATCTCTGAACACAATTAGAGAATTCATTTCCCCAAACGGTCCCTGTACAAACACTACTGGGAGCGAAAGGGGAGCTAGGTCTCTTTTCCCTAAAATAAGGGGAAACAGTTATTAAGGGCCGGAGGGTGGTGGGGCGGGGGGAGAGGGAGAAACTGAGATTCCTTACTAACCAATCTGGACATGTGTTAGAGAATATTGTTAAGAACAATTAGAGAAGCATGAGTGAGGGGTTTATTTCTCACTTGCTTGTCAGGTCAGAAGACAATCTGTTTATTTTCCTGCTACGATTTTATTCCATAAACTGAAAGGATGGGACCCGGGAAAGAGGGTAGGAGCAGGATGTGTGATATCCATTTGTCAAATAAATAATCGTGCTTGGAAACAACAGATTTTATTAATTAGACAGGATGGTGTATTATTACCATTAACGTGTTATATTGCATTAATTTTTATATTTTACTCGGCTACTAATTACTGTAAAAGATTTCGGGAATGAAGCAAAATAAAATCAGGCAGCATTATACATAAATGTAAAGACAGCGTGAATTAATTTGTCCGCCGCTCCCGCCTGCCTGCCTGCCTTGCTCCTGCTAGGAAGACTCGGTGAAGGTTCAAGCCCCAGCTCAGCCGCACACAGGCTTTTAACCCCCTTTGGCAAATCACCTCAGAAGCCTTAGTTTTCTCTTTTGCAAATGGAAACACCCCTTCTCTGCCTGCCTCGCAGGATGCTTGTAAAGATCTAACGAATTCCCCAGGGTAAAAGTCCTTTAAAATGTCAGAGGTTAAGACCCAGTATTCCTTCTTAGAGGAGGACAACAGGGTGGGGGTGTTGGGAGTTTGCAGCCTGCGGGACAGCTGTGGTCAGGCTCCTTGCTCCGGAGGCCGCCCCCAAGGGCTGGGCAGGGAGGTTTGGGGGAGGGAATGAATTAGGGTCCTGAAGGCCACCCAGAGGCCATGGTAGCCCGTCCCCCACTGGGCACTGCCTCGGAGTGCAGGCAGACCAGCCCATGGCCACCCGATGGCTGAGCCAAGAGCTCCTCACTATGCACGCAAGCTGGAGGCCACCCCACGTTAGACCCAGGCATTTCTTACCGGGGACACCCCCCCCCCCCAAACACACACACACATGCTGGGTAGAGCATGCTGTGGTCACAGCCAAGTTCCCTAACCTCTCTGAATGGCACTTAATGCATCTTCCTTTTTCTTTGTGTTAAAGTATTTGCTTAGGAAGTAAATTCCCACGCTGGGCACACACCCCTGGTCAGGAGGCAGCGCGCAGGGCCCTCACCAGGGTGCCCAGGGTCCCTGCGGGCTCCCCGGGACAGCACAGCCGCCTGGGGGCCGGGCGCCCCAGGGAGCCCTGCAGGTCCTGCTTCGGGCCCTGCCTTCCAGGTCCTCGCTGACCTCAGCAGGGGCAGAAGCCGCCGAGTCCCGGGGCGGCCTCCACGGCCCGCACTGGGGGGCGTTTCTCTCTCGCGCGCGGCCGAAGCCCAGCCACGTTTTTCTCCAGGCTGGGTCTCCGGAACCCCGGCCCGGCAAGGACCGAGATTTCTCACGACCGACTGCCACCTACCGTCCGCCGCTGGGAACTGCAGGGCCGGACGCTGAAGGCCTCGGAAGCTGCAATGGAGAGAGACCCAGTGTCCTGACCATCTCAAGGCCCCGGACACTCCCTGGCAAAAAGACAGGGCTCAGGTCACTCTGCCTGGAAAGTGCGTTCAAGGTTCTGAGTACTGTGTTGCAGTTGTGTGGGAGCAGTTAAGCAGGGCTACCCTGAAATCCTGGTCCTAAGGCTTGCACTGTTAATGGGGTGACAGGGGCCCGGCCCCTCCGGAGACAGCAGTACTAGGGCAAGTGCCTGACTCCTCATCTCACTAGAGCTCCACTTAGAGGTATGCAAATCCTGTCTCTGGGCTTGAAGGACTGTTTCTGGCCACTCAAAGTGGTTCAGACATGGGTCTTCCAGAGAATGGCTGCAGTCCCTCTTTCTAGCTTCCGAGGGATTCTGGACATCTGATCTCATTCTGAACAAGGCATGCCCTAAGTGTTCTCTATACCCTCCGTATCCCTTATGTCAACCCTCCCATAGGACATACATCCTGAGCTCCAGTATGGCCTTTCTGGCTATGTCATCATAGACACGTCACTGTACTGTCACAAACATTTTTTTTTTATCTGCATGTAATAAATAATGACATGTAAAAAGCCCACCAAAGAGGGCTGTAGCCAAGGCTGATTATGAAACCAGTCTGACACCTGGGGATATACGCACATATTTTTCTTGGGCATACAAAAGATCGCTCATTGCTATGGTCTGAATGTTTGTGTCCCTCCAAATTATTGAAATCCTGCCCCCAAGGGTGACGGTATCAAAAGGTGGGGCCTTTGGGAGGTGATTAGGTCATGAGGGCTCTGCCCTCATAAATGGGATTAGTGCTCTAATCCTGAGAAAGTTCCCCTGTCCCTTTCACCATGCAAGGCTACAGTGAGAAGACTGCCTTCAGTGAGGAAGTGGGTCCTCAGCAGACAGGAAATCTGCCAGCGCTGTGATCTCTGACTTCCCAACCTCCAGAAATGTGAGGGCTAAATATTTGTTGTTTATATATAAGCCACCCCAGTTTATGGGACTTTGTGATAGTAGCCTGAATGAAAGAAGATACTCACTGAAGCAAAATAATACAAACCTCTATGGAGCAGAGGCCTGTGACCTTTAGAATAGTAGTGGGTGGGTGCAGGGCAGTATAAGGTAGAAAAATGGATGAACCATGAGATCTGACTCCCAGATTCACAGGATTGCATTCTCTTTTTCAGGTCCTAATATATTCCTGACACTTTGCTATATTATCCCCTTTCCCCTTCCCAACAACCTTGCAGGGAGGTTTTGTTGGGGCTGCAGGAATAACTGAAAGAGAGGAAGCTGCAGAGGTGGCTCCTGGAGGGAACGCGCAGTGATAGGGACTTCACAGGACTCAACCTGGACCACTCTGCTCCTTCCCCTTTTTAAGCCACAATCAGCTAATTTTCATGGAGTTCCCAATGTAGGGTCAGTATTGAGACTCTCGCCAGCCCTGCAGGGTGGGAAAAAATGATGAGAGCTTCCCAGGCATTTCTGTCAGCCCTCTCTTCCCTTCTTTCAGTTCTTTCAGGAAAGGCTTGGTCTCACATAATCTGTACCTGAGTGTGAATGACTATCAGTGACCACTTCCCTCTCCCAGGAGAAGTTTGGCTTTTGCAGCTTGATCTCTCATATCTTTTGGACCAAAACACCAATTCTCCACATTCCTACCTGTTAGAATCTAGAGGCCCTAACCCAGCACCTGTGTGCCTCCAGGGCCTGCCTGCCTCTCTCATTCCCACTCCAGACAGCTTACCTATCATTGCTCTTGTCTGATTCCAGGCCAAAGTCCCTGGCCAGCTGGTACACATCCTCATACTTCCCATCTCCGTAAGTCTGCCGATACGGCTCCCTCTGCTGGAATACACTCCACACATGCAAACACTGCCTCTACTTCAGGGCCCAGTTCAGAGGCCACCTCTTCCAAGAAGGCCTCCCTGATCCCACAGCTGGAAATAATTTTTGTGTGAATCAGTCCAGAGGATTTGTGAAAAGGTGAACTCAGACACAGTCAGTCTGGCGGGGGGAAGCCTGAGGCTCTGCATTTCTCACATAGTCACCCATGACGCTGATGTGTCACATTGAGTAGTGAGCCCCACCCCCGGCTATGTATCAGGTTCACTTGACAAGCTTATTGAAATTCCAGATGTTGGGGCCAAAAGTTTGTTCAGGTTTCATGGGACCTGAGCTCTTTCCATATGTAGGGCCCTTTTTAAAAAAATATATAAGGGCCGGCCAAGTGGCGTGGTGGTTAAGCACTGGCTTGGGAAGCCGGCAGCCCCGGTTCGGGTCCCACATGGGGGCCAGTGACACTGCCCTCAAAAAACACAAACAAAACAAAACAAAAAACAAACAAAAAATATATATAAAATTATGAATAAGAAATTGCTGGGGTTCCTCCCAGGGTCCCGCCATGGGCTGTGCAAGTGAAGGGTCCTGGAGTATAAGCTTCATTAGCTTCAAGGTACATCCATCTTTGCCTGGGTCCATACTCGGGCTGAATCTCAGGAGGAAATGTGTGCGTGTTTTTTGTGGCTTTGCTTTCAGAATTTGTTCAGGTGCGTGAGTAGCCAATCCCTGGACCCAGTCCCACTTTTGAGAACTGCTGTCCAGAATTTCTTGATCTCTTCCTGCCTGTCCGCTTACCTCCCTCTATCCCTTCCATCACCAAAGGCCCCATGTCAGGCATTGGGCTAGATAACATGCACCCAAAGGTCAATGAAGGGCAGGCTCCTACCTCGAGGAGCTCATTCTCCACTGGAAAACTGGTCACAGAATGAACATCGCATCAACTGCCTGTCCAAAGGCTGTGGGGGCAACTCAGCCAGACATGAGGACAAGGCCGGGACCTCTCCCAGAGGGGCTGACATTCAGCTGGGTCTTACTGAATTACTAGGGCTTTTCCAAGTTGAGGTAACAGCCTGTACAAAGGCAGGGAGGCCTAAAAGAACACAGCCTCTTCAAGAACTAACCAATCAAATGCACGTGTGACAAAGAGCAGGGCATATAGTGGCGGCAGGGCCGGGGCTCTGAGAGGTAGGTCTGGAGAGGGGCCAGGACCTCAGGAGTCCGGGTTCACGTGGAATCTAATGGTGGGCCTGGAAGTTTCTTGAGTAGGGGAGTAAGTGCCTTCAGGTCCAGGTTTTGCACGTGCACGCATGACTCTACACCTCCAACTATAATTAGTGTTTTCTGTGACTTATCCCATTATTAGATCCAGAGACCTTTCTTTCTTTTTTTTAAAAAAAAAAACTTTAATTCTTTAATTACTATTTCTTTTAAAGTAATCGCTATATGTCAGATAGTGTGCTAAGCATTTTAATCTCCTTCAATCCTCCTACCAGCCCTGGAAGGCATATAAGATGATGTCAGTTTTACAGATAAATAAACTGGGGATCGGAAAGTTTCAGGGACTTGCCCAAAGTTACAGAGGTAGGAAATAAGAAAAGCCTAGAGGCCCAGGGTCTAGCACAGTGCCAGGCACACAGCAGGGGTGAGAACTGTTCGGTGAATTGATAGATGAATGCTGAATAAAAGACCTTCACTTATTTAGCCATTTCTAGAAAGCATGTTTCAGGGAATTTGAGGGCTAGGAGGCCGTCCTGTTTCTCTGGAAGTCCCAGGGCCCTTCCTCATGGGCATCCAAGCGTATATCCCTCCACTGCCCTTTCCTGCAGCCAGGCTCCTTCCTCACGCTCCCTGCTTCAGTTAGAGAAAAGGGGCGGTGTTGAGACAGACCACAGAAGTTTGTGAAGATAGCTGATTTGGTGGTTATATTTTATGTATTTGCATGTGGGGGAAGTTGGGTTTTAATTAGGTTTTAAACCCATTCCATTAAATTCAACCCAATTTATTTATTTCAATGAAGACAAATGAACAAAATTCTAGAAATAGTTAGTGAGGAGTGCCTACGATTGCCACTGGGAGGCAAGAGACAGAGTGAGAAACCCCAGGATGCTGCATGCTCCCAGAAATGTAGGATTTGAACCGGATGTAGACCCTGGATGTTAGTTCTCCTCCTGGAATCCATTCCAGCCCATGGCAAAATGTGGCTCCTCTGTTATGATTCAAAACCATTTCCTCCAGCCAGCTCAGTCCCATTTCCCTGCTCTCATTGTCAGAAATGATGATGGTCCTGACATTTCATATGGTATGTGACGGTGCTTTCTGTGTATCAGGGGATCCTCACAGCCATGCGAGAAGAAAAGCAGAAGGAGATCATTATGACTCCTCTCCAACAGCTTAGAGAGGTTCAAAAATTTGCCTGTGCCACACAGCTAGGAAATTGGGGCACTGGGTCAGGATTCAATGTCGAATGCTTGGCAAGATACAATTTCAATATGATATTCATGAGTCACCTGGCAAGTAATCAGCATACCCTTAAGGACATGTCCACTAGAGCTGGTCTCTCCTCTGCTCACACAGGCTAGTTTTCTCTTCCCAAATGAGCTGCAGACAACTTATAAGAAGGGCACTTGTCTTATCCTTTCACTTCCCCACTTTCCGCACATTCATGAACATTATGTGTGAGTTACTATTATGGGACACAATGATGGATACAATATTAGATATATTCCTGCTCTCTGAGGGGATACAGCCCAATGGAATAAGGATAGTTTACGACCTTTTGAATTCTGACTATGCCCTCAGTTTTGTGTTCTCCATTTTTCAGCCAGGTAGATTGAGAGGCAGATCACCACAAGGAATTTATCTGGGTCAGGAGAGCTGGGATTCCCATGGATTCCCCCAAGAGGCTGGCCCAGGGCCGAACCAACATAGTGTGCCATAGCAGACAAGAACATAGCTCTCGAAGATGGCCGGATTGCATCTCAGCTCAGCCAATGCCTTGTGTGATCTTAGGCAGGCTAGTTACCTTTGAACGTGAATTTCCGCATCTGTAAAGCAGGGGTAACAATAAGCAGCTCCCAGGTTTGTTCTATGGATCAGCTGATAAATGAATGTCAGGCTCTCAAATAACCTGATCCAGAGCGAGAGCTCAACACGTGGTAGCTGTTACCGCTATGATTACTAATAAGTGGCAGACGCAGCCTGACTGTGTATCATTCATGTGCATGATATTTTGGTGGTTATCTTCTGCCCCTAAGTTCCTGAGAGTAAATGCTCTGAATTCTCCACACCGGCTCTGCCCATGGCCGGGAACAGAGACCACTCTTAACAGGGTCTGTTTCCGTGACTATTGGATGCCAACGGCCCCTCACTGGAAACGATGACAAGCACAGCTTAGGACACAGAAGCCGCCAGCAGGCTTCCGAACCCTGCCAAGCCCTCGTGCCCACTCGAGCACCAGGGGAGGGGGTGACTGTGGCATAAACACACGTTTGCTTTCATTTGGCTTAGCTGACTGTGTGTTTTGTTAAACAAATTTAGGTTTGGAAAAGATTATTTTTGGTACACTGCTGCATAATTAGATGAATTTTCATGAGTTTATTCTTGAAATAAACTTTGAAATTGTCCATGTTTTACTGTTTTTTAATCATCTGCAGATACTGTTTTTTGAGACTTAGCATGGAAAAAAAAAAAAACCTTGTTACATATCAGTTTAATTTAGATTCAAATAAAATAATTTTTTGAATTTGCAGCAACAACAAGTCTGTGAAAGTGGTTGTAACTGGTGCTGAGTTGTTTGAGGATCAAGATAATTACAGTATAAAGGATAAGAGAGAATATAATATCCTGGCATCCAGTGCCTATTCAGCTAATCCCCAGCCCTTGACAGATGTTCAAACACAGTATTTTTAAAAGCTGACTTAAAAAAAAAAAAATGGGGCGAGTCACTTATTAGATATAAACAACATGATAAGAAATTCAAGTCTGACATCCATGATGAACTGTCCATGCTCAGAAGCATGAGAGACAAGGTAGAAAGTCAAGTGCACCATGCTCCTGGCTTTAATGGGTGCCCAAGGCAGGGCTGGGGCGCACACACACTGAGTTCCCGCTCTGCCAGAAACACAGGTTCCATCTGCACCATCCCACAAGAAGCAGAGCCCCAAAAACAGCTTCGCAGATGCTGTCAGCCTGAGCACCTCTCCAGAGGCTGTCTGAAGGCAAGGGTGCTGTCACCCAGCACCCGGACAGTGTGGCTGCCTTTGAACAATAGCCACATAGGATTTAGGTGGCCCCAAAAGATGGCCGGGCAGACAGAGGGGTAATGTGAAGTGCGTTTGTTGGCTCAAGGAACGCTCTTATCTCTGGCCGCTGCCACTCCGGCAGTCACTCATCCCACCTGCATTCTACAGAGCTTGAGAATCTGTTAGGTATCGAGGCCATCTACTAACTTCTAGGGTTCAGAGATGAATAAGACCCCATCCTTGTCCTGCCTCCAAAATCTCACAGGATAGCAAAGGAAGTATAATATCCATTAATAACAACTATTATTATTATTATTATTATTATTATTATTATTATTAAGCTTTCTATACTAAGTTTCATTCTAAGTGTTCTTGCTAATTCCCACAACTTTCTGGAGTAGGTGCTATTATTATGCCTATTTTATAGATGAGGAAATTATGGCACAGAATGATATAGCGTGTGATGAAGTGATTTCTGATTGAATGGTGGTGGCAGGGGTGAAGGAGGAATCAGGAAAGGCTTCACGGAGAGGGTGGGATGCAAGTTGGGGATGTAAGGACAAATGGGGTTTGCAAATGTGGAGATGCTAGAGAAGGGCAGACATTCAGGGCAGAGAAAACCATGCAGGGAGAACAGAGAAAGATGATTCAGTAAACTGAGACACCAAGCTGCACCAAGGATGATATGGAATTCTCTCTTCTTTTGGCTGTCTATGTAAATGGAATTCTGTATGAAAAACCCTCAGCACACCAGGAAGCACAAACCAGACTAAATGCTGGTGCTTTCTTCCTTTGTACCATATCTTTTATGGGGGGCGGGCCTTAAAACTGCTTCTGTAACAGCAATGGCTCCCAGGTGGCAATGTGCTTTGGAGAGAAAAGCTTTCTTCAGGGGAACCTCTACAGGATGCCCCCCTGTGGGCCTGAGCCCGGAGCTAGAGTTCTGAGCTGGGGAAGAGGCAGCTTCAACATCAGGCAGTGCTAGTGGATCGGGAGGCAGGGCTCAGCCAGTGCAGTGGATTGTTCAGAGTGCACGCACATTGAAAGGAAGACCGCCTGTTCTACCTGTCTCTCTGTTTTCATCTGATGCTTCCATTACGGATTGCATTTGCTACCATGAATCTCCTTTCAACAGTGTCAAGAACTGGCTTATCAGCATATTACTTCTAAACAATTGCAGAAAAGCATCTTCTTTTAGAGAATATTCAGTCCTACCCACAGCCAACCCTCACCCCTGCTGAGAGATCCCACCCTTGCATGAGGGTCTGTATCCAAGGCACGGGAGAGGGGCTTCCAGACCACTCAGAGCCTGGTGTCTGTCTCCTGCTGGGGGGTAACCAGGGTCTGACATGCTTTAGACCTGTTCTGGGCCCAAACTCAACCCAGTTAGCTGTTATGTCCTCAGGGTAAAGGAGGAGGCGAGCTACTGGGTGTGACTGCCTTCCTGGAGTTTGCCAGGGCAAGAATTATTCAAGTGTTTTCTGGGGACCAGGTGTTATCCACTCATGAGAGACAGCCTGTGTGGGGCTGTTTGGGGTCTTGCCCAAAAGGGGCATCTGGAGGGGATGCAGGAACACATAGCAGGGAGAAAGGATTAATTCCTTCATTCCATTCTTAACCTCTAGGGAGCAGAGGTCCCCACTGGGATCTCCGTAGCATATTGTCCTGACAAATTCCAGAAATGCGTGATGCTTTCGAAGAGCAGCCTTTTCGAGAAACGAGCTTCACAGTTCTGGTGGGATGAGGTGAGCCTGAGTGTGGCTGTCCCCATGCCATGCCCTCTGCTAGGGATGTCTGACTCTCCACAGGAATCAAGGACCCAGGGTTCTGGTCACTGTCCTCTAAACTTTGCATGTGTTTCTTTCTGACTGGGCATCTCTGATACTCTGAGTTCAGGCTGCCTGTCATTTTCCCCAAAATAATATTAGCGAGCCTTCATGGTTCTTAGGTCCCAGGTACTGCTTAAGGATTTTACAGTTATTATCTGATTTCATTCTCACCCAAACTTTAAAGTGTGGAATCTGAGGCGCACATGTGTTCTGAGGATCATGGATTCCTGTCCTTCCTAACACCCAATGGAAATTTCACTAAGGATGAACATCAAATGAGTGACCACCTGAACAAATGAATGAATGATGGGAGAAAAGAAGGGAAGAAAGCAGGTCACCAAGAACATAGTGAATGAATCACTCAGAAACTTACTGGATGGGAGGACTTTGAGCAAATGTTCTTATCTCTCTGAGCTTCTGTTCTTCCCTGAGTTCGTAGTTCTAAAAGAGTAAAGAAAAAGGTGTAGGATCTGAAAGTAATTTGATTTGCTTACAGTACGAGCTCATGTGTTGTTGCTGTTATTGAATAAATCTAACTTTTTTACTGATACAAAGACTGATTCTATTTTTATGTGTACTCTGCTCAGAAGGGTGTGGGGGGCATCAGAATCCTTAAGAGTGATAGGAAAATTCTGAAGTCCCCTCATAATCTGAGAACCACAGCTTCACGTCATTTAAAAAATTAATGCTGTCCAGTCTATGCTTGGTCACCTCCAACAACCAACAGTTCACCCCTGCTAGAGACATTTTAATCTATGGTCACACAAGCCTCAGGGTTGACCAGTTGGTTTCTGCACTGGGCTGAAATTTCCTGTCCACCTCTTTGGATGAGGAAGCAGAGCTTCCTTGGGCTGGCCTTCAGCTATTCCCTAATTGGAACGGAAAAGTACAGGTTCACAGAACATCAGAGTTTAAAGAGACTCAGCCACCTCACATTCTGAGGCCCCAATTTGCAGATTAAGAAGATCAATATGCAAAATCCAACCTTTCAATTGGCTGGGAAGAGAAGAATTTCATCATCCAACTATTTGTCTAGAGTGCTGGACTGAAGGATTTCCCCATGGAGTTCATTAAGAGGAAAGTCCCTGTGGCTGCACGTATTCAAGGTGCCTGTTTCAGAATGAACAAGGTGCCTGAGCAGGTTCTGTGGTGCTTGTAGTGGAATGGTGCAGCAATGGCACCACCCTACATCCATGCCCTTGGGAAGTTCCCCATACACTTACTCTGGGCTTGGCTTTGTGATTTGCTTTGGTCATTGTGACACAAGTGGAAACTTGACAAGTGCCTATGTATTGGATTTTCCCTTTCACTTGCAACCCCATGGCTGCCCCCTTGTAATCAAGCCCGAGCTAGTCTTCTAAATTATAAGAGACATGTATCCCTGTGGCCATCATCAACGAACAGCCAGCTAACTCCCAGTAGTAAAGCCACCTAACTGGCTGCATGAATTGTGACCAGCCTGAGAACAGTCCAGGTGACCCTAGACCACATTGGCAACCCTAAAAGTCATCCGCTAAGCAAATGGTTGTGGTTTTAAGCCACTAAAGTTTGGAGTGTTTATCATCATTGGGTGCTCTAAATTAAACTGCATGGGCCATTTGTCTAACTAACATGGCCATCAGTTCAGAACAGACTTGGAACTGAGCAGGCCACTGGTTATGACACAAAAAGCTCACAAAAAGAAAAGTTCTTTTACTTACACTTTTTAATATGTAAAAATTCACAGGTACATACAGATATACACTTACAGTCTCAGGTCCTGAGATCTTGTTTAGGATCACAGAGACAGGCAGTCATCAGAAAACTCAAGGCTCCAAATTTTAACCTCTAATCTTTTAAAAGAAGCCTCTCAGACCTTGTATCTGGGCCTCCATTTGGATCCTGACTTTCTTATGAAGCTTGCTTTGCTACCACCACACAAGAGTGGGAGCCACCTTTATGGGGCTGCACAGAAGGAAAGAGAGGAAGAAAAACATGCCAGACTGTGCACTGCTAATTCTAATCACTTACATTGACCATGAACTACTGATGCCTAACTATGTGGTAGATACTCTTCCAACGCTTTACATGTAGTATCTGCTTGAACCATCACCACACCCAGTTACAAGTATTATCACTAGCTCCATTTTGCAAACATTAACTAACTTGGCCAAGCAGGTGCAGAGCAGGGATTCGAACCCAGGGATGCTCACCACATGCTGTGCTCCCTTTTGATATGGTTCTGGCGTTAGAAGATTTGCTCTGGTGGGCTTCCAAAAACCAGGTAGCCAGAAAGCCTGCACAATTATTTTCAGCTATAGGGGTCAATGTTTCCTGTGCTATGCCTGAGTTGCTAAGGGCAATTGAGGGTTTGTTATTTTGTTCTGCTCATTATTTTAAAAATTATCTGCATCTTCTATAGATTGCTTCCCAAAGGCTGGAAGAGGGAACACTGTGGCCAGCCCTAGGTCCTACAGCCCCATAAAGACATAAAAGCCGATCTCAACATTTTATTTTATTTTAGCCTCTGGTGTAGTTACTGTGCTAGGTCACCTCTGCCTGGTGTATCTCACATATTCCTCACCACCATCCTGAAACATCAGCATGATTATCCCCAAACAATAGAACTCTGGATGAACCATATTTTACTGTAATTGGGTGCTGCAAAATAATTTGTTTTCTTTATTAAACATTTCTCCTCCGATTGTATTCGCTTCATTCATTTGCTTAGCAAACTCTTTTCCACAAAGGTAAAATCCTGTTAAGAGAAAACTCCAGGGATATCCAAATTGTTTTACTGAAAGAAATCCTGGTATAATGAATATGAGATTGCAAGTCTCATTCCCAAGCTCTGGGATCTGGGAATGCAAACACGTTTAATGGCCTGGACACAGAGTCCCAACTCCAGTTGTGCGAATAAGCCCTCTGACATTGCAATTTACTGTCTAGATTCTCTAACCTCATGCACAGAGCGTCTTCCTCATTTTCTTGTTGCCCTTCAAGTTCTGTTGGTTTTGTTCAGATGTTTTTAATGAGTTTGTCCTGCGGCAGCCAGGGAATGGCTAACAAGTCTTCTGGGCCCTTAAAAACCCATTAGAATGTTATTTCTTACAAAGTGAAAAACTAACCTCATGCCAGATGCAAATAGGGCTCAAGCCATCAGAAATAAAGTTTGATTCTGAAGGAAAATTCCACTGAGACATGAAAGTTCTTCAGCTTGGAAAAATAGACTTTGATGTCTAGTCCAATGAGGCCGTCTAAAATGATTAGTAAAAGTATGAGTGTTGGAGAAGTTGGCTTGGGTTCAAATCCATGCTCTGTGACTTATTAGCTCAGTGATCTAGAGCAAGTTGCTTAACCTCTCTGTGTGTCAGTTATCTCACCTGGAAAAACCTGGGAACAAAAATAATAACTACCTCAGTAGAGGTGTTGGAGGATTAAATAGGATAATATGGGTGTATCAGTTAGATTTATGTTCAGTTCGATAACAAAAAAAAAAAAAAAAGAAAGAAAGTGACTTAAATTAGTTGAGGCTTGTTTCTCTTTTATTTAAAAGAAATTGAAAAATTGGCAATCCATTATTGGCCTGGCAGCTCCATAGCTGTCAGGGACCCAAGGCTTCCTCTACCTTTTTGCTCTACCGTCTTTGGAACTACCTTTCTTTCTCAAAGTCATCTCATGAACCTCATGGGTCAGAATAGCTGCCAGTCACTAACTTTCAGTTTATATTTTAGACAGGAAACAGAAGGGATGGTGGAGGGGACAGTGGACATAAAGTCAAATGGGTCACTATCTGTTTAGGAAATTTCCTGGTAGTGCAAACAAAACAATTTCTCAGATCTTTTGGGCTTCCTTAACTGCAAAGGAAACTGGGAAATGATCTGTGGTCAGACATATTACTATTCGAACTAAAACTTTGGAATTTTGGTATTGAAGAAGGTGAGAATGGAAATGGATAGCTCACTAGCAGTCTTGCCTGTACCATTTAAAGTATTTGAAAACAAACACTGTCTGTTACTTAGTTGGCTGTAAATTTGGTGCCCAAAGTAGGAGGCAGCCTGTGTGGTGAATTGAATGCAGACTTTAGTGTCCAGTGGACTTGAATTAAACTCTTGCTCCATGCTTACTGGGAATGACATTTTGAGCAACTTATTGCGTTTACCTATAAGCCTCAGCATTCTTGGTTGTCAAGTGCAGTTATGAGTCTCATCCTTTTGGGGTTTCTGGGAGAATAAGTGAGGATGAGCTTTTAAAGGGCCTGGCACACAGTAGTCATTCAGTAAATTTGAGATCCCTCTCTCTACGTGACCCCACTAAGGTTCAGACTCAGTGCAAAACAAGAATCAGAGGACTCATCCCAACCCAGCAGGGCCCTGGGAAGTGGTCAGAAACCTCTCAGAAAACAAAGCCGCTTCACCCCCAGGCTGCCTGCTCTCTGCCCACAAAGTGCTAAAGTGAGTGAAGCCAACCCTGTAATCAAACAATACCAGATACTTTAATTATAGTTTTTGCAAAGATCTGAATCACTGTTTTCATGCGCATTGCTGTGAATTAATCTCCTAACTGTGGTGTCAGTTCCTCGACGCATAAAGGAATGTTTCAGCTACCAAGGTATTCCTCAGAGAAGGAAATGGCGTTCACATTTAATTAGTTCCTACTCTCTGCCAGGCACTGACTGCACTGAGTGCTTTCTAAACCTTATCTCCTTTTTCTCTCACAATAACTCTATTTGGTAGCTGTTACCACCCCATTTTATAAGCGAAGGTCCAGAGACTCAGAGTTGTGAAAGAACGTGCCCAATGGTATAGTTTGTACAAATCCCAGGAACTGGAATTCAAAGCCACATTTGTCTGATTCCAAAGCTCATGCTCTTGCCACCATATCCTGCTCCCTTGTTGTTTTCCCAGCCCTGAGAACTAACCAGTCTTTAGAACGAATTGTAGAGGGACGCAGTAGAAGAAAGAAGACTCTGCTAGAAGTCAGCTCACCAGGTCTGAGTCCTGGTGCTGACCTCCCAGCTCTGTAAGACCTTGTCCCTCTGGGACAATGTCATTTTCCTTTCTGTAGAGTAGGTGGGGGCAGGCAGGGGCAGGGGCGGGGCGTGGGGGTGGGGCGGTGGCTTAACAGCTTGATCTGAGATCTCCCTTGTAACTCTGAAAGTCTACAATTGGAGAGTGAAATTACACACCCTCATTTTTGTATGTTCCAGTATTAAAGGTGCCTACTATGAATTAAACCTCACTCTGAGGGAAATAAAGGACAAATAAGATAGAGTGACCACCTGAAGAAAGCTCAACTGAACTTAGAAGAAAGGGCAGCAGATTTTATTGAAAGCTATGGAGATACTTGGAGGTCCTTTCTGACAATAGCATTTATTCAAAAGGACAATGTCAAGGGTAGTAGGCTTCCTGCCACTGGAGGAGGCCTTCCACATACGGCTGAACCACCGTATGGTAATAGTGCCATTAAAATATTCAGCGGTTGAACAAACAGGTACCCGGGACCAAACACACACCTAATACATTGTCATCAGAAAAGAATTAACGATGCAGACAGCCACATTGGAAGTCCCCATCCTCATGTCCTCTCGCCCAGTTTCAATCCCTAGGAACAAGTATTGAGGTTTCCCTTCCAAATCCCTTTTCAAGATATCATTTTATTAATCACGTGTTCTGAAGTTTCTATTCATCGTGAACACCCTTATGTGGTGGTTCACAAATGCGTGCCTTCATTCCTTTTATCAGCTGCATGATGTGTCATAATTACAGGCACAAGGAGTATCACTGCACATGTATTTATACGTTCTGTCCTTTTTTCCACATTCCTTCATCTCACCTTCACCCTCCTAAAGATCACTTTTCATTATTGGCTCGGATTAATTTTGTTTGGTTTTCTTAAAAAATCCCTACTCAGCTTTTTAAGAATATACACCATCAGAGCAGCCTGTTAGCTCTGGTGGTTAGAGCACGGGCTCATAATATCAAGGTTGCTGGTTCGATTCCTACATGGGCCAAGGAGCTGCGCCCTCCACAACTAGATTGAAAACAACAACTTGGCTTGGAGTTAATGGGTCCTGGAAAAACACACTGTTTCCAATAAAATTTCTTTTTTCTTAAAAAAAAAAAGAATACACATGGTCAAATCTGTCAGAGTTTTACCTTTTGACTTCTAGGTTTCATATCTTGCCTCAGAAAATTTTATCATCCTGTCTTATTTAGCTGTAGTGACAATAATGTAGACAAAGCACCCCAACATGTAGTGGCTTAAAAGTATAATCATGTGTCTGTGGACTGAGCTTAGCTGATCTAAACTGGGTTTGGCTCTGAACCACAGGTTGGGTTCTGTTCTGCTCCATATGAGTCTCACTCTCGCCTGATTGGTGGGCTAACTGGGGCATGCTCCTTTCATGGCGATGGCAGACACACAAACTATTTCATGCCTTTGCTCATGTTATGTCCATTAACATCCTATTGGAAAGCAACTAGCATGGCCAAGCCCAATGTTGATGGGGGTGAAGAAGTATATTTAGATCACACTGTTGAGGGGTGGTGAGGGGAATAATATCACACCCCTAACATTATTTTTAATGTTCTCATTTTTTGTTCTTTTACAGTTTTGTTTTGTTCAGATATTTCTTTATTTGTATTTAGTTGTGTGTGTGCATGTGCATATTAAAGACCTAACATTAAACAAAGGAGTGCCCGTAAGGTATGGTGTGAGTAGGTGGACAAGCTGCTAGGGGAGTGCTAATTATGGAGGATGACAGAATTACCAGACCTCTAATTTGCAAACCTGAAGGCTTAGGCCTTCCAAAGGAGGGGTTTATTTAGAATTTCATCCCAGTTAGAGAGTTGATCACAGAATATAGGATGTAGTTTAGTTCTCAGAGATCTTGTCAAATGGAGGAATCCATATCAGATTAGCTCTAGGGCTTTGGTTGATGGTGGAGAATTCTGCTCAGGCTTTAGCCTCATCGAAGTATAAGTATTTTCACAGAAAGCCCACAGGAGGCAACGCTAATGGACCAGGAGGGGTACTTTCAGGTTCAAACACTGGGAATACTAAAGCAATAAACAGACATCATGTAGGCTGTGGTGCAGTTTTCTTCACTGTGTTTGTCCTGCCCTATCCCACCTCCCCTCCCACGCAAGACGGCGGGAAGTGAGGGCTGCCAAACGTCTGTGAGCAGGACAGAAAGGTAATATGCAACTCCTCAGGCAGGTAATAGGTTGGCCGTCCTTCAAAGCCATAGGCTTGAAATGTTTATTCAACACCTGCTACTGGAGAAGCCGAACTCCACAGGGATGAAGGGTGCAGTAAGGACCACGGGGGGGGGGGGGGGGGGCCGGGGCAGCTTCTCCTCTATCAGGCTGAACTACTCTGCTTGGCACCAAAATTGCATACACCCCTTAGCAAAACAAAAGCCCTTAGTTACCCAGACTCGCCATCCTCAGGACCCTATTTAGCACAGGTCTCTGGGATCTTACCCTGTCCTGAGAGGCTGAGTAAATATTCCTTTGTATTGGACACGATCCTAAGGTAAATGGCTGAATTTTGCTGCTGCCCATTGCAGGTTACTACCCAATTTAATAGCTCTCCATAGCTCAGCACAACCCCTGACCCATCACCAAAGAGAAACGGCAGCCTCAGAAGTATGAGAAATCAACTACAGCAGCTTTCTAACTTGGGCTAATGTAGGGCTTACTCTCTTCATATAACACAGTGGCTGTTTGTGGCAGGAACCTAACAAAATGCTAACAGGATACCCTGGCTCTTACCTCCAGCTTAGAGACCTGGTTCACATACTTTCTTTGTGCCATCATCCTCTGTGTCCTATCCCTGTTCAGTGCCTCCACGTTCAAGTTAGACCCAGCAGGAAATTTCTCTTCTCCATGAATGCTTATCTTTGGGGGAGTGCAGCACGCACAGGAATAAGGCATATTGGCATCTGGGCTTTTGTGAACAGAGCTTGTCAGCCTTCAAGGCTTAAGAGGTTCACTTACTTCCAAAAATGTGTGCCAGGCCTCATATCTGCTCTGTACAGCCCAGTATCTTCAAATTGCATCCTCTTCCATTTCCTGAAACTTTTTTGTGGCCCTCGGAGATTGGCGTCTTGAATGACTTCCTACTGATCTGTCTCCCTCTGCTTGAGGTGGGACCTTGCAGGCTCATCAGAGCTTCTAAAGTCACAGTTCCTACCTTTCAGCATCTTTCTGAAGGCTTGAAAGGAGTTGTGCAATTAAGATAGTGGAGGACAGGGAAATAAGAGGGGTCCAGTATTCAACCGTGTGTGCTGAGTTGTCTCCGAGTCCCAGGCTGGGAGAGGAGCCCCTGAGAGTGGAAAGCTTGGCATATGCAGTAGCCCGTGGTGAATGTACAGTGCACTGCCAGCACCAATCTGTTCCCTTCAGTAAGAACAGTAAGTGATCTAACACTTTCTATTCGGCTGTAAAAATGCTTAACTGGGACACTTCATAAACACACTAACATTGGCTGAAATAAGAGATGCAAAGGATTATTTCCAGCTTAGCAAGAGGCTGTCTTTGTAACTGTGGATTGATCAATAAAGACACTGCCTTAATATTCTGTCTTCTGGGTTCTACGTAAATCCTCTTTCTCCTGCCCTCAATTATTTGCTTGGATCAAACATTTGGTCAGGATTCTTTTAGTTGCAAGTGACAGAAACCTAACCCTCATCAGTCTGAGCAGAAAAGACCATTTGAGTTGGGCTAGACTCAGAGACTCAGGCACTGCCACACGTCTTCAGCATTTCCTGACCTATCGTTACCACCCTCTCTCTGCTTTGCATTGGCTCAGCTTGTCTGTGAAGTGGTCCTCTCCTTTCCTCCTTCAACTTGGTTTCCTCTGTGTGGCCAGTGGTGATGGCAGAGTGGTGGCTGACTGGCTATAGACTGTTCCGGGCTTACAGCCTCTACTTAGCACTGGAAGTGAGAAATTCTCTCTCTCTCTCTCTCTCTCTCTCTCTCTCTCTCTCTCTCTTTCTCTCTCTCCTTTGAGTACAACATCACAGGGAGAGTTCCTAAAGTGCCTTGCATGAGGGTGGCTCTTATCCTTCAAATGGCTGGCTCACAGTTCTAGGTGCACGTTTTTCTGGGATGCTTTGAAAGGTGCCAATGCCTGAACCCTATGCCCAGAAATTCTGAATCAATTGGTTTTGGTGAGGCCTGGATACCAGCATTTTGAATAGCTTCCTGCAAGTGATTCTTATGAGTAGCCAAGCTTGAGAATCACTGCTTTAGACTCCTTCATTTACTGGAAAAAAAAAAATTTTTTTTTTGAGCACCCATTCTGTGCCAGGCCATATACTAGGCACTGATCCACTGATAAGCAGTGAACAGGAGAGATAAATGCATTCTCATGAAGCTTGCACTCTATGGGGAAAGGCAGACAAGAAACCCATTAATCGACAAATGAACAAACAAATAAATTTTGCTAATAAATAAATAAGTTCTATCCATAGAATAGAAACAGGACCAACGTTTGGGTAATAGGCAGCTCTGGGGGAAGAGCATTCGAGGTAGAGGGAACCGCTACTGGCAAGGCCAGGAGGTGGGAACAGGCTTGACCTGTTCCAGAGGGAGAAAGGAGGTCCATGTGGCTGCACTGTGGTGAATGAAGAAAAAAGCAGCACGGAAAGACAGGCAGCAGGCAGCAGTCATGGAGTTTCATAAGCTAGACCAGGGGATATGGCTTTTATTTTGTAAGCGGTAGAATATCAACAGATATGGAGGAATAACGGGCTCTGATTTATATTCAAATGCTTCTTCTGGCTGCTGTGTGGAGACAGGACTAGATGGGCAAGAGTAGAAACCAAATAGGAGACGAATGCAATTGTCTGGGTGAAACCTGAGGTTGGCTTGGTCTGCATTCGTTTAGGGCAGAAGTGAATGGATGTAGCTTAAGTTTTTGAGATTGAGTTGACAGGACACCAGATGGAATCCCCTTAATTATTCCTTCACCTCCTCCATGACTGGGGTGGTGAGTGGAAGGTAATGCACTTGAGTCAGTAGATAGTCAAGAAAAGGTTATTGAATTAATGAAACCAGAGCCTAGAGGCACGAAGATGAAGGAGAAGGGATGGTAATCAAACCATGACCTTGCAGAGACCAGAGCTCCGAGATGGACCCCAGTGCCTAGCACAGTGCTTTGCACGTGGAGAAGACAAGTGGGTGGGGACTCAAATGCTGCTGGAGGAAAGTCCATGTAGTGATCCCCAAAACCTCTGTAGGACACAGAAATACACATTTGGGAGATGCAGAGAAGGCCCTCAGCCCTGCTCCTGGGAAGACGCTGCATCACTGTCCTGGTAAAGAGAGCTTTAACAACTGTACTAGTAATGCCAGCATCACTAATACAGCCCGAAGAGGGCAATCGTATATTAGGCAGTGAAATTAAGTAGGATATGTACCCTGGGACCCAGCAATGTTAGTCTCAGTGTGTTTTCCAGAGAAATACTTCTATAGGTCCATGGCATCCTGCACAAGGATATCTATCATCACATTGTTTAAAGTGGAAGAAAGACAGGCTAGGAGTCCATTGGTGGAGGAATGGATCAGTAACATGAGGTGGAGGCAAACAGGGACTAATATGCAGTTGTTGGCAGTATCAGACTCAGTGTGTCCAGAGCAACATGGGAAACCTTAAAAACATAGCATCCATGAAGAAAGGAACAGCAATACCATAGGCAGAACATTGAACAATGCCATATATGCCAATTAGAAACATACACACCAATGGTGGGCATATAGGGAAACATGCATCAAGTACGTTAGAGTAGCTGCTGACAGGAATAAGAAATAGGAATAAGACCAAGGATTGTGCAGGCAGAATAATTTCCCCACCCTCAGATCAGATCCAAACATGTCCACATCCTAATTCCCAGAACCTGTGAATCTGTTTTGCTACGTGAAGAGGGGGAATTAAGATGGCAGATGGAATTAACACCCTGATCAGCAGATAGAGAGATGAGCCTGGATCATCCAGGTGGCTCAGTGTAACTGCAAAGGTCCCTAAAAGTGGAAGAGGGAGGCAGGAGAGTCAGGCAGAGGGAGATGTGACGATTTAAGAGAGATGGCAGCGTAAGGACGAGGCCTGAAGTTGCTGACTTTGAACTTCGAGGGGACCATGAGCTCAGGAAAGTGGGTGGCCGCTAGAAAACAGATGCTGCCCTCAACAGGTCCCCCAGTAGAGAGTGCTCCCTGCCACCACCTTTATCTTATCCTAGTGAGATCTGGATCCAGCTTTGGTCTACAGAACTGTAACATAATACATATGTGTTATTTTAGCCACTGAGCTTGTGGTCATTTGTTCCAGCAGCAGTAGGAATGTAATCCAGGGATAAAGGAACTTGCATGGACTGATGATGAAAATCAACGTGCCAGGAACCAGAGTTCGCATCACTCCCTCCTCCTCATTCGAGGTCCAAAACAGTGATATTAAAATTGAAGGAAAAAACAATGAAAGAACCCCATCCCCGCTCTCTCTCTCCATATATATCACCAAATGCCATGGAAAACAGGAGAATGAGCACTCATCGTGTCCCAAAAAGTGAATTAGAACTTCATAGGCTTGAACTCATCTTTGGTTCCTGGGAGATGGGGCACTGTGGCTGGCCAGTCAGACTCACTGGTGAGGGAGATTATTATTATTCCATGAAGCCTGTCCGTCCTTTTGGCATTAAGCTCAGTGTCTGGGGCACAGCAAATCTGATGCATGTGGAGCCCATCCCTGTTGATGCTTAAGGAAGCTACTGACCTCCGTTGCCCACCACACCCCAGAGCTTTCGCATTAGCAGGGCCATTCATAAAAGAGCCCTGGGACTTCCGTGAGCTATTTATTCTAAACAACTTAGAGCAACCGTCGGGGCCCCAGTGGGATGTTTGCATGTCTAATTTCTGTGAGCTATTGATAAGAGCCCACTCCAACCAGCTAGTTGTCAGCCTTGACTCCAAGGGCCTGGAAAATGTACTATTTGCAATTACTTGAAAAGAAACTAATTAGCTTTAAGGAGGAAACCATAGGTAGAAATGACTGAAATCAGCTGTTCAACTGTGCTTGGCAAAAAAAATTAAAAGGAGTAGGCGATCACCCCTCACAGTCATCTGAAGGAAGAGTGGGAAGAGGGGCGAGCCTTGCAGAGGGGGTTTTCTGCGGCTATTTCTCCCTAGGGAAAAGCCTTGAAACAAAAGCAGTGTCAGCAGACTTGTTGGGCAGCCGAGTGATTAACACTGGACCTTGAAAGCTTCAGGTGGACTTTGTTCAGTGGCAATAATAGAAGGTATTTGGAAGAGGGAGTGATGATCAACTCAGGACTTGAGAAATGTGTGCTGAACTTCAGTGTAAGTGTTAGGTGTCTGCATGGTAAATATATGATGTGCCCTCCCTCACAAGTGGCCATTCTGAGTCATTTCTAGTACTCTGCCTGGTATACAGTGGGTAGTGGTGAAATGAGAGAATAGAGCCTTGGCCACAGTCTGGAGGCCACCTTGCAGGTGATAGGAGCAGATGTCCCCATGGGAGAGGATTGCAACAATCCAGGGGAGAGACCATGACAGCAAGAGGCCTGGGAGAGAAAGGATGCTTCCAGATGTGAATTGGAGCAATGACCACCACTCTCTTACTGTTTAAAATAATAATAGAATTTATTGAGTGCTTGCTATGTTATGCTTTCCATGGGTTAGCTATCACTATTTCCATCCATCGTATTTTTTTTTTTTTTTTGAGGGCAGTGTCACTGGCCCACATATGTGGAATCCGAACTGGGGTCGCTGGCTTCCCAAGCCAGCGCTTAACCACCGCGCCACTTGGCCGGCCCTCCATCGTATTCTTAAGGAAACGGAAATTGAATTACTTGCCCAAGGATGCCCAGGTAGTCAGTGGTAAGGTGACTATTCTGAGCTCAGAAGAAGACTCTAGGGAAAGGATTTGGGGGTAAGTAATTTATCTGGCAGGTGATCCCAGGAAATAGCCAGCAAAGATGTGAAACAAACTATGGAAAGGAAAGAAGACAAAAGTTGAGTTATACTTTATTCTGGTGGGTAACCGGAGCTCAGCCCTGCTGGGGAACTTGGGGAGCCAGAATGGAGCATTTTCAGGGTGATTATTTGAGCAAAGGGGCAAACACGCTAGGCTGTGTATGGACAGACTCCCTGTCTGTCATTGTTTGCTGCTGCTTTGGGGACATGAACTCCACCCTTCCTGCTTGTCTCCTGCTCGGGCTAGTCATGCTCTGCAGAGGTTTGCCATAGCAGAACTCAGCGCCAGAGGTGAGGACCATGGGAGGTGAGCAGGGCACCTGCACATCTGCCGCCCCACACCCCGTGGGTCTGGGACAGTCCCACTTTGTGCCTGCATTCTGGGAATAATTATGAAATTACCCCTTTGGGTCTCAAAGGCCATCTGCTTCGGATGATTTATATGGCCACTCCCATGAGGGAAGGAACTGTTGCAAATCCTGACATCTGTGGCCCCAGAGTCTATACTTTCTGCTTCCTTCTCATCGTTCGTGCATACAATTGTGGCTTTCCTCATCAGGCATGGGGTGCTAGTGCTGGGCGAGATGCAGCCTCTGGGACAGTCACACCTCTGCGCCCCGGCACCTAGGGCGTTTCTCCAGGTACGTCCTGGACCACTGGACCAGCATGGCATATGGTGCTGATTAACTAACACCATGTTCCTAAGCCTCGTCCCTAATCTGCTGAATCTGAATCTTTGGGGCTTTTGGCCTAATGATCTGCATTTTTAGCACATTTCCTGGCTAATCTGTACCGTATATGTTAAAACTACAGGCTTAGCAAAGGGAGACAGTGAATGTTAACATTTTTGGAGAGGCAGCAAAGTGGAGTGGTAGATCACAGGGCCTCTGAGCTGGCCTGCCTGGTTCAAATCCCAGCTCTGTCACTGACGGCTGAGAGTTTTCCAGCACGTTACTGAACTTCTGTGTTCCTCATTGGTAAAACAGGGATAATACTAGCATCTCTAGTATTATCAGGGCTGTTATGAGGATTAGACAAGTTAATCCTTAGAAAGCCCTTAAAACAGTGCTGTGCAGGCAGCAAACACTCGAAGTGTGTGTTAGTGCTCTTACTGACTTTTAGCATTATGCCAGGGATCTTCCCTAGGCTGTGATATTAATCCTCAGAGCAACCACACAAGGAAGGTATTATTAAAGGATTTGGGACAAATAACTTATCTGAGGCTCACAGGTTAAACAACAAGCCAGGCAGTGGTGGGGGAGGGAGGGTGGAATTTGATCCCAGATCTGTTCCATCCACCTCCTCCATCCTAGCTCTCTCCCTGACATCCAACTGTCCTTGGCAGGCTCGTTCCCTGACACCACCGTGGCATCCTGGTTTTCACCTCGGCCCTGGAGTCCACCAGGGACTTCTGGGCATGGAGAGGAAGCAGGGCTGGCATATTGGTAGCATTTACCTGCTACATCCAGCTTGCCTTGGCCAGGCCAGAGCTGCTCTCTGGGATCTGGTTAGCAGCTAATGATCAGTGGGCTCCAGCTATAATGATCGGATTAGCTGCGCTTTAATCACTGTCTATTGTTTCAGCAGGGAGAGAATTTCACAGCTCATTGACTGCTTTGACTCCTAATCTACACGGAGGAAACAATGTTGCAGCTCATCAAAGGCAATCAGCTGCTAATTGAAAGGAAATGGAATTTTACAATTACAGGCCACCTTTCACTGCTCAGGATTTCTGAGCACTTCTCCCCACCCTCCTTTGCCAGCTCAGCACTGGCAGGAGAACTTGACAACCTGCTAGAGACTTCCCAGAGAGCTGCATTTAGGGCCTGGCCCATTTCTCCCTCGAGTCCCAGAGCAGCAGAAAAGCGAAGCAGCATCCTGTCCAATTCCAAGGCTGCCCTTCAAGGCTCAGTGCAAAGGGAAAAAGTCTGGGCTGGGCGTCCGTCTGCAGATCTGAGTGCCTGGCTCACCTTCCCCCTGCATCTGTGACTGTGTGTCCTTGGGCATGTCCTCCTTCCTCTTTGAGCCCCACTTTCCTTCTCTCCAAAATCAAGACTTGATGACCTCCAAAGCTCTTTTCAGCTCTGACAATTCTGTTTGCCCTGTTCTTGCTACTGTCTCCATCCAGTGGAGAATATCTAAATCAACAGCCTCTTTCTTGCCCAGCTACCTGCTTTTTCAAATGCTTTCAGGGCGATTGTGTTAGGTCTCCCAAAGGATTTGTCCTGATGAGATTTAAATGGGACAAAAAGAAAATTTGGGAAATATCCTACTTAGCCTTCTGATCAGACATCTCTCTCCCCGCCCATCCTGGATCCATTCACTTCCTTGGATGAATAGCAATTGTGATTAATTATAAAGATAGACCCATAGATTTCTCTGGGTTCTGTCTTTTCCCAGTGAAATTCTGCGGAGACAAGATTTGGAGGAGGGCTACCAGCCAGAAAGAGCACTGCTGCTTTTGACCCTGTCTCCAAGCTCCATTTCCAGCCAGCATTTCCTCTGAGACCAGAACAAACTAACATCTGCTTTGAGCTCTGGTCTGTGTCATCCCACAATAACACTTGTTCGGTCCCAGAATGCATCCAAGGCACATGTAACCCCCAGTGCCATTTTCTCTTGGTTCCCATGGTCTGTGGGCTTGTCTAATGTGCTTATCACACAGACACTGGAATATCACCACTTTCCTTCAGGCAGATGAGTTATGGTATGTCTCAAAAAAAAAAAAGGCACAATCAAAAATATTTTTTTGTTTAGCCAGGGTTCATTCTCAGTCCCACATCCCTCTCTGAGTCAGAGCAATGCAATAGCAGGGTCTTAGGGTTTTAGTCTAAACTGTGCCTAGCGAGATGGGCCATAAACAAGAAAAAAAAAAAAGGCAGAGATGGCCTGGCTGCATTTCTATTATTAAGAAATAAACATTTAAATATATGATGTGAAATTTTAGATGTCAATCTAAAAACGGTCAGGTAGTCAAAATTTTTTGGAGGTACGTCAACAAAAATGTTTCAAATCAACTGTGATCATCTACCTTCCAGACAGAGTAGACATTTTCTCTGTAACATGCACCTGCTAAATTGTTGCCTTACTTCTGCTCGGTCTCCTGTGATACTGAAGCATCATCATGTGATGAGCTTTTAGCTAGTACAAATTTCTTTAGCCTCAACTCTTGTCCTTTGACATCCTCCAGTGTGCTCCACTTCTTCCTCCTGGGATCACAGAGAACCTTGCTACTCAATGTGTGGTCCTTACACAAGTAGCATCAGCAGCCTCTGGAGGCAGTCCTTGAGGCAATATCCAGCTTACAGAATGGCTGTCTTAGGTCTGTGCCATCCCTAGATCCAAGCAGATTCAAGGATGGTGATTTACAAAGAAGGAGCCCATAGCAAGGGCTGTACGTGTGTTGGGCCAATTTAGTACATGCTACATCTCATTTATGGCTTCTACAAATATTTACTGAGTATGTATTTTGTCCCAGACACAGTGCTCAGGATAAAAACAAAGATGCACAGAGAAGGCATGGTCTCCTGTATTACAAAGTTCACAGTCCACAAGCAGAGAAATAATTTTCACACAGGAAAAATGCTATAATAAATATCTATAGGGTGTTATGGAGATGAAGAAGAGACCAATGCTACTTGAAGGTGATGAGGGAAGGCTTCACAGAGGTGACAATAAATGCATTAGGGACTAAGGATGAGTAGGAGATGTCAGGCAGTGAGTAGGGCATGGTGTGTTTGGGGACAAAGCTGGCTGACTATGTTCTTTTGGTCTGGCTGGAGGTTGACTGCGGCTGCTGGGCCAGTATAATTTATTGTATCAGGGTAGGGATCGAGTCACTGAGGGCTCCGCAGGCCTTGTTGAGAAGTTTGGCTACACTGCAGAACAAGGTGAAAATCCTTAAATGACTTTAGTGGGGAATGTCATGGTCAGGTTTATGTTTTGGGAAAAGACAACTGTGATGGCAGAAGCAAGAAACAACTTTGGATGACAACAGAAAATGGAGACCAATTAGGAAGCTACCGCACTGAATGAGAAAATGAGGGTCTGGGAAAAGAACAGCAAAATAAATTCAATACCTGCTGCTATTCTCCAACCCAGATCCATGGCAGACATCACTAATTGATCATGGCACTCCCCCACTGAGTCCAGATGAAATCTCATAATACTACTCAACTGAGTATACAGGGCAGACATTACCAATAGACCAACAGATGGAAGCTTTTTGCAAATTGGGTCTAGCCCAAGTCACTGATAGTGGAGCTGGGGAGGAAGGGAAAGAGGCTGTGAATGATTACAGACCTCCCAAACCTTCAAGAGTCTTCTTGAGCCTTCCCAGTTACCGCTGGCCAGATGTGTGATTACATCCTCTATTTCAAATCACGTATGACTGGGTAGTGCTTAATAATATTTTAATTCTCACTCTAACCATGCAAGAAAAGCAGGGAAAGTCAGTCCCACTTTCCTTTCTTTACAGTCTGAGAAAACCCCTTTAGCACTTTGTATTCTTAGGGCATTTTTATCTCTTCAACAAGCATTGACTGAGCAAGTATTATCCCCAAACGGGTGCCACACACTGAGAATATAGTTAAATAGGAGTTGGTTTTAGTATTTCTCTTTATTGCCCCATATTGGATTTAGCTAAGTGTATTTGTTTTATACCTTCTTCCTGATTATCAGTTCCCTAAGGGCAACGTCTCCGGAAAACATTACTCTTCCCAATCACAGCCTGAATGCCTCATGCGAGAACACCCTGAAGAAACCAAGGCGTGCAGCCTGGATTTGCCTAACCTTGGCTGAAACATCAGAGTTCGGGGATTCAGTTGCAGATCAGCCCAGAGGTCTGTTTCTGATCAGCGAGGCAGCTATCTTCAGTGCCTGCTAGGCATTTAACCTGGCGAAGAGGAAAGGCCTCTCTCCCAAATCAGTGTAAGACCACAACTGCAATCCCTAAGACCCTGAGATGTACTAATGCAGTGATTACCCAGTGGCAAGTATGGGTGTGCCAGGAGGCAGTGTGTCCAGGTCCTCCAAGTCCAGGTTCATTTGTGTCACATCATAGTGGCTCAAGATGGACACAATGGGACGCCTGACCTTCTAGCTTTGCCTACCCTGATCATTTTAGAACCCTGAGGATGATTTAGAATCTGAATGCTTCTTAGGTCTCAAATGATCCAATCAGTGGGGAATTCAGCAAGGTAGAGGAGCTATGGGGTTGGCTGGTGGTGATGTCACAGCTCGGCCAGCACCGCCATCTAAGTGGTTGTCTGCCTCTCTGACTAGTCCCCACCCCATCTGGATTTATGCATGACATTTTATAATAGCCAAAGCAATGCTCCAAGAAATTTCCCCAGCCTCAGCCTCCTACCACCACCCCAGGCATGCAGTAATGTCCCAGAAACACATGGCCTGTCATGTCTTATTACTTAAATACAGGCCTGAGAAGCCTCTCCATGCAACAGCATGATGTGAGTGCTACCCAGGAATGGCCCCGGGGTACAGGGAGCCAGAATACTATGATCTCAACGTTCTTAGGCAGGATTATTATCTCCCAGTATCATTCCAATTAAAGGTAGAAAACATGGAGCCAGGATGCCCCGCACTTCATTCTCACACATTGCGGGTAGGGACACAGAAAAGGATACAGACCCTGAAATCCTGCTGTGTGCCCCAATCTGCCGCTCACTGCCTGAGTGTCTCGAGGAAGCCACCTTTCCTGTGTTGCAGCTTCCTCCTCTCCAGGTGAATTTTGGACAGGATCAGGTGACACAATAGGTCTTAAAAATGAGAAGGTAATCTGTAAGCTAGAGCTTTGCAACTTTTATTTATTAATTATAACAATGATAATAACGATAAATTTATATTCTTGTAGGGCTCAGTGAAACACTTATTTTATATGGGATGATAGTATCAACATGAAGTATATATATTTTACAATTGTTTTGTGTTTTTTTGTTGTTGTTGTTGTTTTTGTTTGTTAGTTTTTTTGAGGGCAGTGTCATTGGCCCTCATATGTGGGACCGAACCGGGGCCGTTGGCTTCCCAAGCCAGTGCTTAACCACTGCGCCACTCGGCCGGCCCCCTATATTTTACAATTGTACAGAGAGCTTTGATAGCCACTCTCTCGTGTTACATTATTCTCCATATATAAGAGGCTGGTGTTTTTCACACAGTTCTATGAATTTCCCAAGTCACACAGGCCATGCAGGGGTAAAGTGGAACTTTAACGCTGAGCCCAAACCCCACCCTCTCCCTTATGTGCATTCCACAAGTAAAAGTGGGAGCAAGGGGGGCCTTTGTGTATGGCAGTGCACGGGGAGATAGGGGCAAGACCGGCCAATCTCTATCCTGGATAACTTGGGCTCTGGTTGCTCTGGGCTGAGGAAACTCTAGCCTTGGCCCATTTATATGGAGGTAGCTACTCTACCTGAAGCTTCTATCCAAAGTGTATGCTTATTGGTCTTACTCTACTCAGGTCCCTGGTTTCTTGTGCTATGGTAACTGCCATCTGAACTAATTTCACTGCAATAATGCTGTCCTCTGGTTCTTTGGTGCTGAAAAAATTGTGTTAAACAGGCCCATTGTGCTGAGATAGCTCTGACCCCTGGTCATTTTGTTCTCAGGCAACTGGGTCACCTTGTCTTCATCTGCTAAGGTGTCACTAGCTCCTTTCCTTTTGTTCTCAGGAACCCATGTGCTCTGATCCTTCCAGCCCATGTTTTGAGGGCCTGAGATTTTTCTGAGCTTAATCCTGGTGATTGTTGAGTTCCCCTGGAAACAGACTGAGGCAGAGGTAGTTTATTTGGGCAGGAAAGAGGCTGGAGAGAGGCCTGAGGGGGCGAAACAGCATTGGAGAGAAAGGCAACAGGAGGATGTACTCAGGAACTGGCCACTGCTGTGAGTGCCTGATGCTCAGAAGAGAAGCCTCAGAAAATGTGTCTTGAAATTGAGAACTCGAGTACGGAGGAAGAATGATTTTATCCATCAGCTTCTCTCTTCCGTTAGTCAAGGGTAGTCCTTCGATCATTTTCTTGCCTGCACTTCCAGTTGCAAGTGCATATGGCTAGCAGGTTGATTGGCTGTCTCTCACCTTCATGTCAGAGAAGTCCCAGGAAGAAAGAGGGAGGTATGTGATGTACACCGAGGCAGAGGAAGCAGGTAACCACCAGGAGAATCCGTCACAATCCAAGCAGAACCAGTGGAGGTGGGCGTGGCTGGAGGAAGATATGAAGTGGAGCTGAGCAGATGAGAACTGATACACAAAAGGTGATCTGGAATAGTGTCCTGTGGTCCTTCTGAAGACCACGACTTTAAGGCAGATGTGGGCATCTGAACTGACTGCTGCGAGGCCATCAGAGGGCACCAGGCCCTTGGCGGCACAGTATCAGAGTCATGGCTTGGGAAGAGCTTGCCTGGATTGATGCAGACTTAGAATGAGCTTTTGATTTCACGGTGACCAGTTCTCTCTATGACTTGAGTCTGATACCAAGGGCAGCACAAGCCACTAAGTACTTAATAAGGTGATTATGACAACAGTGTAAGGAACAGAGAGGCACTCGGCAGCCTCAACAGTGTGCTCCAGGCCTCAGCGAGGGCCACTCCTTCAAATGAAGGGAGGTGTTGAAAATTCAGAGCAGAAAGATTGATAATTATTTGAAACGAGCTTAAACATTTGGATTGCTCCAACCACCTTAAATCACTCTGCCATATTTATACTTGACTAGTGTTCTCCATAACAACTTCCAAATCAAAGACTTTTGAAAAATTTCAATCACTGTGTTTTGAAGTGATTGAGAGCTCAAGGCGTGAGCGGTGTAGAAATAAGGCATATTAACATTATTAGCGTGACAAATTTCCTGAAGTAGTTACATTAAGAAATGATCAAGGCCTTAGCCTCTATAAAGGAGAGGGAGAGGCATGTAGCCCAGGCATTTGGGTTTGAAAGGATCTTAACTCTTTTGATGCTGAAGGGAGATCAATGGTCCGAAAATTGATAATTCCAAATGGATTGTGTTGTCAGGACGAGATCTTCTGTCCTATCAGTAGAGTGAAAGAAAGGAAGATAGGGAAGGAGGGAGGAGGGCAGAAAGGAACCATAAGAATAGCTAACTCATATAGAACTTATTATGTTCCAGGTGCTATTCTAAGCGCTTCACATATATTAATAACCTCTACTTATTCATCCAATAATTAATCAATCCCATAAGGGAAATACAATGGTTATCCCATTTTACAAGGTGGGAGGGGGCAGTTAAGGTCCTACATTTAGACAGTGAAGAAGTGGTGACATGAACTAGACTTACTACAGAATGCCTGCTTTGGAAAAAGGGAAGAAAACCATACTTCTAGCTCCACAATGTGCCAAGACATTTTCTCATTTAAACCTGTTAAGAACCTTCTGAGGTTTTGCCTTTTATTCAATAGATGAGGAAGCTGGGACCCAGATAGACTGGCCAAAGTCGCATGGCTTGTGACTTTTTAATTCAGATCGACCTTTCTGGCCCTCTAGTTTCCATTTTGGATATCTGTTAAGGGGTGGACAACAGTAATTGTAATATTTATGTGTTAAAGTTAAAAACTTCTATTCTTTCTATCTACTTATATCAGACAACCAGCCAAAGGGGCTGTGGAGCCAGAGAAAGCCAGTTACAGGAGCAGGCCTGAGGCTGGGGACCCAGGAAAAAGCAGACAGCATTAGGAGGCCGGTTTGGTTCTGAATTGCGGGTCTACTACTTACTGGCTGTGTGGCCATGAGCAAGGAGAACTTTTTGAGTGTCATTTGGAAAGTGGAACAAATAATGGTTCCCTCACAGGTTGATATGTGTGTAAATGAATGCCAGTGTGCATAGAACATGCCTAGCACAACGCCTGGTCTATAGTAGGTACTCGGTAGATATCAGATGTCCGACTACCATGAAAATGGACACCCCTGCCAACAGTAATTACAATCATTTCAGGCTATCATACAAATATCACCCTGCCAATATATTTGGCTCTATGTCCCTGGAGAAAGTTACAGTGAAATATAAACTTGATAGAGTCTCAGGGGGCTCTTGCCATGGGACTCACATAAAGTCCCAGTTCAGGCTGGACTCAGAAACTCTCCCCAAGGTTTCAAAAAGTGAAAGTGCGGGTCCCCTGCATCAGGTCTGTCTCCATCTGAATGTACACCCTCTTTCTGTTGGGGTGCGCAGGTAGAAATAGGCTAGGGAGTATGCAGCCTACTCCATCCTTCTTAGCTCTGAGACATCTGTTCATCCATTCAGCTGTAAAAAGAGAGGTTTCCTATCCCTGATTATTCCAAAAGAGTTATGGCGAGACATTTTAACATTTGAGACCACTTCTTAAAAAAAAAAAGAAAAAAAGTGGACTTCCAAAAAAATGCTGGATAGAAAACATATAAGTTCTTTGTTTGCCCTCCCTCTCTCCTGCTTGAGGCAGCTGTAACCTTAAATAAGGCTTAAAACTTACTAGAACTATTGATACTGTACCTACATTTTCTAATTTAAACCTCACAGTATTCCTATCAGGTCAGGACTTATATCCTTGTTTTAGAGATGATAAAACTACTGGGATAATTGAGTAATTCAATTTCAGCAAATAACAGTTGCTCAATATTATTTTTGGAGTGTTTCGATGATGGATAATCAGATTAAGTCCAAACTGTGCTTCAGCTTCCAAATGTAGAAAATGAAGAAAAGTTGGATTAGATGATCTTTTGTTCTGTTCCAACTCTTGCACTTTAGAATCTCTACCAAGTTTAGGCAAAGGGAGAGGAGAAAGAAGAAACATTTTTAAAGCTTCCACTGAGTGTCACATGGCATGCAGGCATTTTGTACTTAATCTTCACATGAAGCTTTGCGAGAGGGCTGTCAGCCTACCCTCTGAAGAGAAGAAGGGGTGAGGTACCCAAGACCATGAAGCTTGGATGTGGCAGGCCTGGAGCTCCAATCCTCTGCAAACTTTCCTCTACTTAAGAGCCAGACGGGCTCTCCAACAATGCCTGTCCTGTAATATGCTTCACAGATGGCATCTACCCTGCTTTCTAGGAGCCACCTGTAGTGATGCTGGGTCTGAGAGACTTGCAGGTCCCTCATTGAGCTGAGCAGTCTTATTATATGAAGATAAAGCCTCGACCTTTGCCAATCATGTGTTAAGAATATTGGCATTACATGGTCAGGCTCTGTACAGTTAGTGCCCAAGATGTCCCCTACCAGGAGATTACGTTAGCCACCTCTAATGTGAAGAGTGCCCACTGAAGTTGTTCGGTGTGGCCATGCTACCTGCAGTCTCCTCCAAATGACTTGGGAAATCTCTCTTACAACCACCATTCTCTAAGATTGTAATTGCATGTTTAACATCTGTCTTCCTTGATGGACTCTAGCTTCTTGAGGGAGGGGGCTAAGTTTTAGTTGTATCAGTTCACCTAATCCTGTGTGAACTAGTTATCCTGTGGCACCACACTTAACAGTGCCAAAGTTCACTGGGTTTTGCCAGTTTTGCTCTCTAGATTCTGGTGCTCTTTACTAGGTAGCTCTTCAGTGGACTCTGCCAACCCGTGAATTTAGGGAACATTTTTCAGAATTTTGTGGGATCCCCCCCAAGATTGCTATACTCATCCTTTGGTTCACAGTGTCCTTTAGGCTGGGTTGAATTAGAAGAGAATGATACTGGGGTAAGCTTTGGGCAGGGTAGCTAGGTTATGGTTAGCACTGATGAGAGATCAGGGTTGTGAAGCAAATCTTTGGGGGCAGGGAAGAAGAGGATTTGGAGGGTCAGAAAGAAAGGAAGAGCCAGTGTTATAGCAGGTAGTCAGGACATTTGAGAGCTAGGTGGACTGAACTGATGGTGCAGGACCAAGCCTATGAGGACTGACTATGTCCCAAGGTACAGCTTTTACTTAGTGTCTGCTCTGTGCAGTGGGTCTGAGTATGTCTAGATGAGGTGATATCAGCCTAGATGCCCACACAGTTATGAGAGGTGCTGTTCTGCCTCTCTGCCATGTCTTCTGCCAAATATCAATGTGATTGGCTGTATTCTAGTGACTGTAATGAAATTTTGCATTAATAGTTGTAAGTGACCACACTTGTAGGACTTCAGAGCTGGAGTTTGACTCAAGTTGTCCCGCATACCACTTACGGCCAAAATTCTTGACGTGACAAGGGAATGAAGAGGCAGCCGGCAATCCACCCTGGGCCCCTGGAGTACACAGACACCACCCCACCCCAACCCCACCCACTGGAGGACAAATGAGAAAGCATTTTGTAAACTACAAGGTGCTATACCAATGTGAGGGCCTATATGGTGAACAGCACACGTGACCTACGTTGGGCTGACCCCTGGCTCACTGTGCTGTTTGGACAGTAAGTCCATCCCCTGGGCTGAGATTGTGTGAATCCTTAGCCTAGAGAAATGAAGACAAGGCCCTTGAACTTTGAGCTGAGTCTGGAAATGCAGATGATTATTCAATGTCCTCTGTGTTTTTTTTTTAGTTTTGTGAGGAAGGCTGGCTGCTTAAGGGAGGAAAGGCACAGGAAGGGTATTCCAATGAAGATGGCCCAAGGATGTTTGCAGCCCTCTCTCCCTCTCCCTCATTTGTCATGGCTTCAGTCATCTTCTGACTCAAGCCTTTGCCTTGGCATGCTTCCTGGGTTGACTTCTATCAAAGTTGGATGATTATTGGAGTATTGGATTCCGATAGCCCTGGACAGAGTCCAGAGCCTGCATAGCTGTTCATGTTTGATCTCCCATTCAAGTTTCCGGAAGAAGTTGGCTGAACTGAGGATCAAAGATTTCTCCACTTGCTTCTTCTCCCCTATGACAGCCTCAGTGCTAGCCGCCCAGCACCGTTTAGCACAGCAGCAAATTAACTCCTCAATGAATCATCTGCTAGAGTTTCTCCCATCCTTGTGGAAAAGGCAGTTCAGATGGATCCAAGGCTTCAGAGAAGGTTTTTTTTTTTTATTTCAGTTTGAATGTACCTGCAGGTAAAGATATAGTTCATTTTTTTTTTCCATACCAAGGGGCCTCTCAGGGAAGTCTGATTACTCTTGTGATGTTTTCTTTCTTTTTTTTTTTTTTTTTGCTGGACAGCACTCCTTATGGGAGTTTTCCCCATAAACACAAAGAACTTGGATGCTTCCGTTGGAACATCTTGGTTTCTGAAGTGCTCAGACTGGAGACTTAACAGTTTTCAGCAATGACTTAGACTCTCCAGGGAGGACCCAACTCCTGCACAGAGAACACATACTCAGAGAATCTTATGTTCCAGTACCAGTCCTCTAATTGTGTCATCTCTCTCCCCTCTGGGTCTCAGTTTCCTAAGTCAGGCCATCACTCAGAACAAAATTAATTCTCAGCTGCCTACCATGTGTCTGGTGCTCTGTGGGTATCTATTCCCAAAAGCATGGCGTCTAAAGCTTTACTCCTCAGTCTTTAAGATGCTTACATATCACTTAGGGATTGTGTTAACATGCAGATTCTGGTTCAGTAGGTCTGAGGTGGGGCCTGGGACTCTGCTTTCTAACAAGGTCCTGTGTGGTGCTGACGATGCTCGTCCTTAGAACTTTGATTAGGAAGAGCTTGTTATTTTTTTTGAGGACAGTGTCCCTGGCCCTCATGAGCAGAACCCGAACCCGGGGCCGCTGGCTTCGCAAGCCGGCGCTTAACCGCCGCGCCACTGGACCGGCCCTGATTAGGAAGAGCTTGGAAGAGCTTGTATTCTAGTATAGACCAAGAGAATTTCTAATACATTTTAGTATCGGATTAAATGGAAGTCTGATACGTAACAGATAAAAATGGAATTATTCTGGTTGAGGGAGGGCAGCATGGTGGAATCTTTGACTATATCGAGCACAGGCTTCCTCCTTTGCCTCTGCCTCTAGCCTCATCCACTGATGAGGAAACCCACAAGATACCACTGAGTCGCACTGGTCCCTTGCCAAGCAGAGCCTGAAGCCCAGAGCAGTGGGTGATCTCTGAGTGTGCTTCTCACATTCTGTCAATGAGGATGATGTAGAGAGATTTCACTGCATTTTAAGGGCAGAAAGGAACATGGCCCCCCTGATGGGTAATTTTATGTGTCAACTTGGCTGGGCTACGGTACTCAGACATTTGCTCAAATACCAATGTAGATGTTGCTGTGCAGGTATTCTTAAAGATGAGATTACCATTTAAGTCAGAAGACTTTGAGAAAGGAGACTACCTTCTATATATTGGGTGGGCCTCATTCAACCAGTTAAAGACCTTAAAAGAAAGCAGACTGAGCTCCCTGAAGAAGAGGGGATTCTGCTTCCAGGCTGCCTTCAGGCTCAAGCTGCAACATCAACTCATCCCTGGGTCTCCAGCCTGTTCGTCTGCCCTGAAAATTTTGAATTTGCCAGCTTCTGAAATTGTGTGAGTCAATAGTTAAATGAATCTTCCTATCTCTCCCAAAATATCTCAAAATCAATCTCTCTCTCTCTCTCTCTCTCTCTCTCTCTCTCTCTCTCTCTCTCTCTCTCTCTTTTTCTCCCTCTCCCTCTCCCTCTCCCTCTCCCTCTCCCTCTCTCTCTCTCTCTCTCTCTCTCTCTCTCTCTCACTCTCCCTCTCCCTCTCCCTCTCCCTCTCCCTCTCCCTCTCCCTCTCTTAGTAATACAATTCTTCAGGCACAAAGGAGTTTAGTGAAATAAAATCCTCTCTTCTAGCTTACAATATCTGTAACCATGAGTCTCAAATGGGATTTGTGCTCTGTGATGCTATGTGTGGTCCTTGTGGCATAAACCTATGGAGGCCCCATGCCTGCCCTTTGCTCTACCTCCCTTTGTTGTAGCGGGATTTGGAACATGGCCTAGGCCTGGACTCAGGACATCTGAGTTGCTGCCTTGACTCTACTATTAACACACTATGGCCTGGGACAAGTTACTTTTCTTTACTGAGTCTTGTTTTCTTCCTCTACAAAATTATATGTGACATATACCACTTTCTATGATTTTCTGAAGAATATTAGGATCTTTTGGTAAAAAATATTCGATCACCAAATAAGTTTGGAAAAGGCTCTGTGCATTGTCCCCTTCTTAGAGAGTCACAGTGAACATTCATTTCAACGACTCTGAAAAAGTCCTGCAGCAAAAAAATTCTACTTGATTATTTTTGTCAAGCTGACTTGATGCCCAAATGCTAACACCTATTAAATCTAGCAGAGGCATATTTTGGGACATGTAATACTAGATGGCTGTTTTGGTCCTCTTCAGCCATCAGCTTTTTTTATTATTTTCATAGGATTCAAACGTTCAAAGACAGAAGCCAAGAAAAAAAATAAATCAGACACCAACTTTTCCATAATACTTGAAGGGTGTCCTGCTTTTTATATTCTTAGAATAGGAATATTAATAGAACTTACCATATTGGGTTTGTTGTAAGGATTCTGTTAGATAATGCATACAAAGCACTTAGCACAGCTCCTAGTGCCCAGTACACAGCCAATATTTATTTTTTGAGCCAAAAATGATCCTATTTGAAGAGTTTAGTTCTAAGAGGAACTCAGGCATTCAATCCTTCAAACCAAACCCAAATCATTTTCTGCTCGGATTATTTCACCCTGGGTGAAGGGCAGCTTCCAGGCATTTGAAAGCTGTGATAGCCCTCTGGCAACCCCAGAGCATTCTGGAGCCAGGATACTAATGATTTAAGCATTAATAAATCCAGAGACAGGTCATTCAATTTTCTTTTAAATGCAGATCATAAAAGAGGGAGGACTATTTGGGTCAAGATGTACTGAGGGTTTCACTGAATCTGGAGGCTTTAGAATGTGTTTAGTAGTAGCTCACCAAGTCTAGGACCATGTGGCATTTCCCTTCCCCTGGCCTTGGAGGGGGATATTTGAACCTTGGGCAATATCCTGCTTTCTTTCTGACTCTGAAAATGTTCAAAAAGCTATGTTTTGCTTGCATAGCACTTTTGGCCTATCCAAGGACTGCCACATCTATTTTCTTTCTTCAACCTCTCAAAACCTCCTGCCTTAGGAAGGGCAGGTGAACTTGCCTACTTAACAGATGTGGAAACTGAGGTCCGGAAAGTTATATGATTTGTTCAAACTCCCAGAGTGAGTTAGCTGGAGAGCCTGGACTAGAAATGTCGCCTCTTGGCCCCCAGTGCTGGATTCTGCCTCCTGGACCTCACACCTGCACAGGTGATACACTGTAACAGGAGCACAGCCTGGGGATCTAAGCAGCTTGCTGTGCATTCAGCAGATTGGTATGCAAGCTTGGTGGGCTCTGGCTAATCTTGCTGAGGGAACCCTTCAATCTGAATAACAATTAACAAGATTTTAAAGAAATTTGGGCCAATTTCCTGGAAGTCTATGATTAATCTAATTGCTGGGTTTTCCTCTGTTTTTGTCTCCCACTGTTAATTTCATTTATTTTTCTCTTTCTTCCCCAACACAGACTGCCTTGTCTCTGTGCATGGTTTTGTCACTGTTGTTATTTGTCCGTACATAGTTTATCATTGGCAATGCATTCAGTGGGGTTGTTGTACTCTGTGTTTGGGGAAGGAGAATCTTTCAATAGAGACAACATCATGTGGCAGGAAGAAAGAGCTCTGGGCTGGATTTCAGAGACCTCTTTTCAAAGTCTAGCTCTGCGGATACCTGCTACACCTCCCTGACTCCTCAGACACCCCAAGATGAAGAGACTCTCTGATTCTCCCAGCCCCTCCCTCCATTAAGGAATACCTGGGATTACATGAGAAACTGTAGGGGCTATGCCATGCTGCCAGCTGTTAGGAATAAAGAAAGTGATTTAGGGCCGGCCGAGTGGCACGGTGGTTAGCGCTGGCTTGGGAAGCCAGCGGCCCTGGATTGCGTCCCACATCTGAGGGCCAGTGACACTGCCCTCAAAAAAAAAAAAAAAAGAAAGTGATTCAAAAATTGATTTTGGTCCAATATAATAGAAAATGCCTCCTTTCGGTAAGGGGGTTAGGTTATAGAGGACATATCAAAGGGACAAAGGATGATGATAAACGTCTCAGAACCAAATGGACAAAGGCATTCTAGCACTTGGATTAAGACAGGGATTAGGGACTGAATTGGGGAGAGATCAAAAGAGTAAAGGAAAGGGCTAACCCTGGCCATGACTTTCCATGTTAGAGTAAGAGGTAGTCAGAGAGGTCTGAAGAAAGATGGGGCCATACTAATTTATCAACCAGGTGAAGGAAAAGTGAAGCCAACTTTTCTGCCACCTGTTTCTATTACCTTGAATATGCCTAGCTGGGAAGCACAGACGAGTGACTGGTCTGGCAAAACAGCATTGGAAATGTTAAACTCAGTGGGTACGGCAGAGCGGCATTGCTGCTGAGACTGAGGCACCAAGGAGAGGAGAGTGTGAACTTGGTTCTTGGGCAGCCTGTCACCCAGGTGACCCCTGGTGTCCTCCCAGAAGCCCGCCACCTGTAGGCCATGTGGTTCCTGTAGAAATGTGCCATGAGGCCAGCCAAAGTCTTCTTTATTCAATCTGACTTCTGTTGGAAGGATTCAAAGAGCCCTGTTTTTGACTGTCTGTGGAGCCTAGAGATGTCCTTATTCACCAGCCACCTGCGAGATGGCTGAAGAGATATGAAGCCCTGGGTAGCTAACCCAACAAGCAATAGTAATAATGGCCCTTCATATGAGACCCTTAATGTGTCCCAGTTACAGACCTGCCTTATATCATTGCTCCTCACTCTCACTCTTGTAATAAATGTTTATTTTATAATAAGAACCAGATTTATAACTAGCAAAGCCCAGCCCAGTGCAAAATGAAAATTTGGCCTCTTATAAAAATAAAAAAAATCATTAACAATTTCAATTGCAAATGATGGGGACAGCAGAGCATTAAACGAAATGCAGGATCCTTCTGAGCATGGGGCCGTATGTGGATGCATAGGTCACATGTTCATGAAACCAACTCTGTTTACAATTACAACTGAGACATGGAGGTGCTAAGTAATTTACCCAAGATCAAGAAGCTAATAGGCTGGGGCCTGTCTGACTGCCGAACCTGAACTCTTGACCACTATGCTAAATTGCCTAAAACTAGATAGATGGTGAATGATGGACCCTCCAGCCTTGCCAACATTCCCCTGCTCTAGGCAATTTCAGAGGGAGCTGGCTGATCCCACTCAGGGCCTCGGCCTGGTTGCACTGTGAGGCTAAGCTCATGGCCAGGGATCCAGCTAGTGATGCTCACTCCCCAGGCCTGCGCCGTCAGGCTTGAGAGGCAGCACCTTCTACTGGACCACACTGCCTCATCTAGAAGCCACAATAGCTATACAATCAATAGCAGTGGCAATAAGCACACCTGCACGCCTGGAAATGGCTTGCTCTGTTGAACCACAGCCCTCCTCCCAGGCCTGATAGAGAGGAGTCCAGTGTAAGAAAAACTTCTATACCCGCACTCCAGGCTACGCACCTGGCTGGGCTCACTGGGCCCAATTACTCTGTCTTTGCCCAGAGAGACAGTGACAGAGATTTTGCAGTGGGCCTCTATTCTCTTTTCTAGGACTTCTTGTCCTGGGGTTCCAATTTCTTTCCCATGCTTTCTCCCAGTAGCAGAGAACTCCCTGTGCTCCCCATTTCATGGCTGAGATATTGAAGGCGTTTAGGCCAGGGGCTATCTTCCCTTACCTTCTGCCTTCTGGGGATGTATCTTCCCCTACACAAGTACAAAAGGGAAGGCTCTCACCAGAATCTCCTAACTGGACTCTGCGACACTGTATAGAGGCCACAGAGCACAGCCACAGATTGTCCCAGGTAGAAAGGCAAGAGGCCTTCAGGGCTTTTGCCAGGAAGAGGAGGAAGATTTAGCGGTGGTGTGAGGTTGTGGAGATGAACCTGGTAATAGGTTGGGCATTGTGGATGTGGAATGCCTAAGACAGACGTGGCTCCTTCCACCCTAGAGCTCATGGTTGAGCAGACAACACGGACAGCAACTAAATAGTTTTATAAATAACTATAACTGTGAGAAGCAATGGGAAAACACAAGATGATAAGAATGTGTACACAGCTATGGCCTGCTCTAGTCAGAGGGGTCAGGAGAGGTCTGGAGAAATGACAGTTAAGCAGAAGCCTCCACAAAGAATAGACGTCCGTCAGTAAATAGGGTGAGAGAGGTGGCTAGAGGGGGTTCCAGCAATGCAAACAGGGACCCGAAGCCAGAAATGTCTGGCCCTTGTCTCAGCGGAGTCAGAGAAGGTCACCAGGAGAAACGCCGCTTCAGAGGGTACCGACTTGGCTGAGAAGGGAGCAGGAAAGAGAATGCAGGGTTGCAGGAAGAACAAGAGGAAGCAGGGACCCCAGTGAATGGGGCTGAAGGGCAGCGTGAGGGAGATGGGGAACAGGCCCATGGGGAGGAATGAGAATCCTGATACCCACTTTCTGAGTCAAACCTCAGAGGCCAGCCCTCTCCGGGGGAGACGTGGCCAGGTAGGATTTGGACTTCCACCAAGGCACCCGTACCCTCTGCAGTCTTTCCTCAGAAGCACACTCATGACTTCTCTAAGGGGCAGTTCAGCTGTGATAGGAGTAGAGGCTTGTCACTTTGAACCACCTCCCCTTGCCTGAGGATGATAGAGATTCCTGAGCGTGGCACAAGGATTAAGGGGGAGAACCCTTGTGAAGTGCCTAGCAGGGTGCTTAGCAGGCAGGAACCACTCAAGAGTTTCTGCTGCTTCTAATACTGTGAAGTGGGGGGGGAAAAAAAAAAAGCTTTCGCATTAAAATGACCTAAGCGTGAAAACTGGTTGTCTCATTAGCTTTGTGATCTCAGGCTGATTGCTTAACCTTTTGTAGTCCCACTTTCATGATCTATAAAATGGGGCTAATAGGACTTACTAATGGAAAGACCTATGGCACATAGTTACTGACCATCCCTTCTTTTTTCCTCTGAATGTTTTAATCTGCCTGTAAATGTAGCCATTTCAACATCTGAGGGAATGCGGGGTCTTTGCTAGCAGCTAGCCACCTTCTCACTATTCCTTTTAGGACCTTGTATAGATCCAGCCTGGAAGATGAAGAATTCCCATGTCCACTGCCTGCACTTTGCAAAGCCCATCCAGGTGCTTTGCCAACTGCAAGTCTCAAAATAGTCTCATAAAGAGGCCTGGAGGTAGAAGCTATCATCCATATTTCACGGAGAAGGAAACAGAAGCTCTGAGAGGTCTATTTCCTCCTCCAAATTATTGAATTCTGCAGCAGACCCAATGCTTAATCCCACAAAGGACTGATGCCCATTTACTAATTGTAAAAAAAAAAAAAGAAAAGAAAAAGAAATCAGAAAAGGGTCTTCCAGGATGCTGGGGGTGATGGCATGGTGGGGGAGGTGAAGTGGGAAGGGAACTAGATGGAACTAGTTCCTGTTCTGTAGCCCTTGACCTTCGGGAAAAGCCAGATCCCAGAGAGGGCTAGAAGGGTTAGGGGTACCTGTGGGGACCGGCAGATCTCTGAGTTTCCTGCCACAAGAAGTCAATGCAGGCCCTAGACACTCCTCCTGGCTCCTCTCTCCCTCCCCCCAAAAAGCCTTCCTGCCAGCTAATCCCTGGGGGGCTGCTGCCCCCCCCCACCTGGGCTGCAGCCAGCCCTTCTCTGTTCTCACCAGGGTTTGGAGTGCTGGTGGCCAGCTCCTCCAGCTCTCCAGCTCGCCTTCAGTGGCCTGAGTGCGTCCTAGCCCACTTTGGGTATTAGAGTATTCTCGCGTTTGAAAGGCTCCTTTATTTTTAGTGCTAAATCAACAAAGCTGTTACTGTCATTTTCCATCAGACCGTCATCTTCCACGGATTCAAAATTACACTCAGCTGCAAACTATTGACACTCCTCTTAACAAAAAAATGGTTTTAATAAATCTTTACATTAGCCTATGAGATAAAAAAAAAATCTTTACCATGAAATATACAAGTGTATAAGTGTTTTATGAAAGTTTTATTAACTTTACAAAAGAAAAATTGGCAGTGGACCATGAACATCCTGTACTCCTAACACGTGGTTATAAATTACATGTTCTTTCCAATAACATCTGAAAAAGAGACTGTAATTTAAATTTCAAAACCACTTGGCATACCTACTATATAGTGCTGACATGAAGTAAAAGGAGGAACTAGAGAGGCCCAGACAAAGAAGGGAAATATAAAGACGTCCTTAGCTAAAAAGCTGCTGATGGGTACAATCCCACTCCAGCTGGACAGAGATCAAGTACTTGCTTGTCATATCATTCAATGCACTGTTCAATCTGGGATTCTTCCTTTCAACAAAAAGAGAACTTAAGTGCTAGTAATCATCGCTTGCAGAACTTTATCTCCCTGATACCTTCTTTATGTCAGGATTTCTCAATGACTGCGGCTGCTGGCAGAGGGATCAAAGTTGTTATTAAACACACAAGCAATCCCCAGCCCGTGCAGGAGGTGCAAGCAGTGATGCTCTCTCCCTGCGATGGAAACCCACCATAGCCCTAATGGTTTCTCATAGTCTTTCCCCACTTCTTAGACTTTTAAATCAAGTTTCTATAGGGTCTGTCCACTATGGGGACTGAGGCCCAGTTTTTCTTTGCAAGGGTGAGCTTGAGGGTCAGGAGTACTTAGGGACATTAAGACCCCCCAGGAGATACCTGAAATTTGGAAAAGTGCTCAGGTAGTGAGCTGAGGGCAGGGGACCTGGTTGTAGCCTGTAAAGTTCACTGCTTTGAGGAATGTAGATATCCACCAGGATCTCAGCAGCACTGAGCCTGCATTCCAGGGAGTAATAGAGCAGAAAGGCCTAATTTGAACTTGGATTCAAAGCTCAGGTTTGCTACTTTCTAGCTGTGTGATGCCGAGCAAGTTCCTTACCCTCTCTGTTAGTCATATCGAGAATGTCTGAATGTCTGAGGCAGTCTACATGTTTGCACGTACATACCTAAAGATATGGCCTAGAAGTTATGGTTCATGACAGGTCGAAATGGGGAGGGGCACTTCATGGTGGTCTCTTCAGGCATAGTCTCCCTGGGCCCAAGATATGGCGGCTTCATTCAAGGTCTTGAATCTTTCAGTTTGCCACTGACAAAATTTCAGCCTTTAAGAGGTGTTGCCAAGTTGGATGACTCAGACAGCCCAGCACTGGGAATAGAAAAATGGTGGGTAGCCCTCTTAGGTGATGGTGGCAGTAGGGACTTCAGCAGGGTTTCTGAGTAGAGAGCTAGGGCCCAAGTCTTGAAAGGAGTCCTCAAAAACATTTCTTTCCACAGGAGAAAGAATTGGAATTGATTTCCAGTAAGATGAGGCAACATTCTCATGGCCCTTTCAGGAACACCAGAGATGGGGGAATCCCGCTAACATGCTTGCCTCTTCACTTTTCACCTTCATTTGTATGGTTAGTTTTGAACTCATTTTCTTGGCTGCTGGCTTAGGCCATTGAAGTAAACTAATGAAGGAAGCCCGCGGCTGGGACAACTTTGGAGAGTAGACAATGTGGGGACCCAGAAGGACCCATTTCCTGTTACAAAACGGAACTATGTGACCTTGATGGAAAACGCACAACTTTTGACCAAATAAATTATTTTCTTCCAGTTCAAAATAAGTGACGGTCTTTACAAAGTAGAACTTGCCCTCTTTCTAAATGTGTTGAAGGAAAATGACATGTGTCTTAGATACAGAATTACAAGGACATGATGTTAATCTGTTGGAGTCACATCGCCCCCCCATCGAGAAGGCAGACAGACGATGGGGTGGTGGGGAGGCTGGCAGCACGGCGCCTGGAACAGCTGTGACTGTGCGGAGGTCACACTCGGGGACCAGACAGGAGCTGGCAGTGACCAGCCAGGGCTGCCCAAGCTTCATTATGTGGAAAAAATACACCCAGTGGCAAGATGCAGAAGATCTGAGAATCGGTGAGAAAAGCTCATTTGGAGTGATGGGAACTTGATTAGGTTGAAGCCTGGTGTGTGGCTACTGCCTCCCTGACTCAGTCTTCAGAATATTAATGAATAGTCTAAGGAAAGGACAGCATCCCCAGGTATGTGTCCTGTGTTTCTTCCTTTCCTCAAAGCCCTGAACTCATTCACTGACTCCCTCTTTCCCTCTCTCCCTTGTTCTCTTTCTTCATTCACCCATCAATGCGTTCATTCTATCAGCCTTATCTGAGCAAGTATTCTGGGGCGGACACTGGTATAAAGATAAATGAGACACATGAGTGCTCCCAGTCTACTAGGAGACAGTCCTACAATCATATGTGTACACCAACAAAAGGATCATGGTTTAGATTCAGGGATGTGGAAGCCCAGGGGAGGGGCGCTTGACTCTGCATGGAGCTATCCAGGATGGCTTTCTGGAGGAGGTGACAGATGACTGAGTGAAATCTTAGAGCTTATTTCATCCGGTGGAAAAAGGGCAAGGAGAGAGAAGGCTGATGTAGAGGAAAGAGCACATGGCTCGGTGGGGACTGGCCTTGAAACCTGAGGGGCAGACGTGTGGGGGAGGGAAGGAAAAGGCTCTTCTCATTTTCCGGGGAGGAGCATGGGGCTGGAATCCAGGTCCCACCTCTCAGTGACCAGCCTGCCCACTTCGTGGTGATGGTGCATGAGATTCTTTGGTTGCAGGCAGACCTGATAGGACCTCAGTCTTCCGCTGTCTCCTCACCACACTGATCAGCCTTAGGAAACTGCTTATTTCTCTGAGCCTCAAGTTCATCGTCACAAGGAGGAAGGCAAGGCTATTAACACTGACCTCATGGATTGGTATGAAATGTAAATGGAGATTTAAATCAGATAATGCTTCATTCAGGAACTTGTTGTTAGTGGAGCTCTGCCATTCGTCTTGTTTTGCTCATTGGTCTGGGGGAAGATGAGGGTGACTTCATTGCCAGAGAGATAGTAACAGGGTCAGGGACAGGGAACCCTTCTCAGGGGCTGAGCCAGTAACCCAGCCATGAGGCAATCAGCATGGCAGCGGCTACAAACCGGCTGTGCAGAAGGAAGGGGGCATGCAGAGATGACAACTTCCTAAACACCTACTGGGAGACGGGAATTCCACAAATAAAACTCATTTGGATCATTTCATTCAATCTTCTTCCACAACCTAATGTCCAAGTGTATATATGGGTCTGCAAAATATAGATACGGTAGCTGAATGAGGAATGGAGACTGATGCTTACTCAGTGGCAACTAGTTTGCACCTATACAATATGTTATACATACAATATGGTATATACTTTAAAAACATAACGGGGTGCCAAAGAGATGTATATACATGACTTGTGTTCATCTTTTGTTATCGGTATATATTAAGTATTACAATTTTAATATAGTTTTTTTTTTCCTTTCTTAAAATGTATATACATATTTTTGGCACCCTGTGTGTGTGTGTGTGTGTGTGTGTGTGCGCATAATATCGAAGTATATACACTCACACTTAATTCTGTGATAGCACTACAGTTTCCGTTTTGTAGACGAGCAAGTGAAGACTGGAAGGAGGTAATGATTCACTTAACATCATGCAGCCGATCAGCGGCAGGCTCAGGCTTTGAACTCAGTTCTGCCTGGCTCCAAAGTCAGCGTATCTCCTGCCTCCCTGAGGGACAGGTAGGAAGAGGGATGGCTTGGAAGGAGATTGTTTTCCTTCCCACAGCTACTTGGTCATTTTCAGCACTTTTCTCTGCCCTCACTTTGTCATCTCAGGCTCCAGGGCTTTCCTCTCCCTGCCCTCTCGGTAGCGTGTGTCAATGAACAAGATCCATAGCCCAGGTAAAAACAAAAAAACGTCAGTTAAAAACTGAAAGCTCAGGCAGTAGCGCGCGCGTGTGCGCGTGTGCGCGTGTGCGTGTGCGTGTGCGTGTGTGTGTGTGTGTGTGTGTGTGTGTGTGTGAAGCAGCACAGACCTCAGCTCATCTTCCTTCCTGTGACTGGTCTCCAGGTGGGGGAGGAGGCAGGAGGAGGTGGGAGCCGGGCTTTCCATATTAAGAGAGGCAGGAGGGAGGGAACACCAGCAAGGAAACAACCATTTTGAGACCAAACTCACAGGCTGAACTCTCTACAACTTCCCAGCAGAGCTTTCCCATCTTCTGTTTTCAGCACTTGACCTCATTCTTAAAATGAAATTCTACTAGGAAGCCAACTTAGAAAGCACATCAAAGAGATGCCGTTTTTTGTTGACTTGGGTGGGGGTGGGGGTGTGGCCGGAAGGTCTGACCATGGAGTCCCCCACCCTTGAGCTGCCTCTCAGGACCTCAGGGCTTCTTTGGACCCAGCTTGAAAACTGTGGATCTGCTCCATAACTCTGGATCCCCACTGTCCATTACCTGGGTAATTAGTGCCCAAGGACACAAAAGCCCTAATTCTGTCAGGATGCCGAGGTCCCTCAGGGAATGAGTTAACCCTGTGTACCCTGAACACAGTTGTGACTCTTTGAAGGATAAACAGAAGTGCACTCACATTTACTGAGCACCTGGTAAGTACCAAGTACTCTGTGTACACGGAAACATTACTCCAATTATTTTGCACAAAAGTCCTGCATGGTACAACTTTATCCCCAAGTCCCATTTCTCAGACGACTTAAACTCCAAAGGGTTAAGTAACATGACCTAATGTCCCATAAGCAAGAAGTGGTCAGCACAGAAACTCAGAACCATTCCCCTTACACAAAGGATTATGCTCGATGTCAATCCTGTGCTAAGTGCCATTTTATCTTACACGAAAATGCAGAGGGCACCCAGGACTGCTACGGTCCTTCCTCACAGTGCCAGAGGCACAGAATGGGAAGAGACATGGGCAACCTTAGTGTCACACAGAGAGCACTGGAATGGGAGTCAAGAGACTGTGATTCTAGTCCCTGCTCTGCCCCTGATGTACCTGACATGGGACTTCCCTACTCAAGTGGCTGGGCTGAGGACTGTGGCGGTGCGATAGGGCTTTGGAAACTTGAGGCTTCCATGAGTAGATGAGGAGATTTTGTAGGGTTCATTCTGACTGAGACCATTTGCTAAATCCGTTTCTAATGATTTAGCATCATTCTATCTCAATAAGAGCACAGTTTGCCACAAGTAAGCTCCATTAACATGTGCCTCCTGTCAGCTACAGAAACCAGCAGCAGGGAAGAGCCAAGGAGCAGAGCCAGCAGCACTGGGATGGGTTTCTGACACCAGCACATACTAGCTGCATGGTCTTGGGTAAATGACTCAACCTACCCTTTTTGGTCCTAAGTGTCCTCACTGTGAAAACCCCATTTCACAGGGCTGTTCAAAAATTAAAATGTACAAATATGCACAAAGTGTCAAACGCATGTATACGAATAGTATGTATACAAGTACATATAAGTCCGCTTCCTCCTCTCCACTCACTAGACAGAAAAAAATAAATCCGTAAAATTAAATGGTAGTTCCTAAAAAAACTCCTATTCATCCTTCAAAACCTGGATCAGTTGATACGTTTTATAGCAAATCTTTCTTGAGCCTCCCAAACAGAACTAGCACCACGTTCAAGTTATCTGGGGACTTTGTATTTGCTTCTACTGCTCCATGTTGTAATTTTACTAACATGCTGTAATTCCCTGCTTTCATGTTTGTCTTCCCAAGTAGACTGTGAACTCCCTAATGGGAGCCTGGCACAAACGAGTCAGCTACCCACATTTGAGGAGCTGCATTTATGGTCAGTAATCCCTGAGTAACTCCTACCATCAGCCCAACCAGCATCCCACTAGGTAAGTCAGAGGGCGTTCTACCCAAAACTTGACAACCCATTTGAGCTGCTCTCCAGAAAAGCCCTGTACCATTAGCCCTCTCTTCTGAAAAACAGTTTTGCAGGACCCTCAGGAAAAGCTCTGAGGGGTGTGTGTGTGTGTGTGTGTGTGTGTGTGTGTGCGCGCGCGCGCGCCCGCGTGCACACACATGTATGTGCACGCCCATATGTGTCTGTGCCTGTGTTTGCACGCGGGCTCATGAATGAATGGAAAAAACTCTGGAGCCCTTGTTTTTGGCTCTGAAGTTCTTGACATTTTAAGGAGGAAGATTTTGCTCCTCCCGATGACTACACCCAATATGATAAAAACATAATAAAATGCCAAGTTTTGTTAAAAGGCTAGTATTTTTTAAGTTCCAGCACTACTGGAGTCTTGAGCTGCCTTGTGTCCGGAATAAGTAGTAGAGGCCTGTTAAAGGCAGGGACTGTGCAGCCACACGGGCTCAGTTTGAGTTCCGTTCTGGGCGCTGGGACAGGTGCGCTCATGCGCACAGTGGAATCAAGGGTGCGTGAAGCCAGGTGTGCTGCACGTGGGGGCTCGGCAGAGGGTTAGCACTTTGCTGCTCCTTCTCCTGTTCCCAGGTTGCCTCCCAGGTTTTCCCCCAGGATTCTCACAAGAGGTAACTTGGATGTGTGTCCAAGGCCCCCCCGCCCCAACTCGGCAGGCAGCCCTGCTAGGGTTGAGTAAGGGTTGTTGGACCCCAAAGCCTGTGTGGAATGTGTCTCTCCTTCATTTGGAAAGTCAGCAATTTCTCATTTTGATTTTTGTCTTTAGAATGGATTTGCAGATTCTCTCAGCCACTTCTCTGGGTGCCCCCTTTCCACGCTGCTTGGGCTGCCCCTGTTCCCCTGACTGAGTTCCACAGGAGGGTCCCTCTGACCAGAGACAGGCCCAGACACTGTTTTGTCAGAATCTTACTTGCTCACCACAGAGCAATGGCTTCCCGAACTCTCCTTTTTCCTCATCATGCAGCACAGAGGGATTGAGGCGGGAAACAAACTGAGCGACAGTGACTGTTGAGCGAAAACTGGAGCAGCAGAGATGGCAGCTCTGGGGCTGACATGGAACCACCCTTCCTTTCCTTCCTGCCTCACCAGGCAGCCCTCTTCCCAGCCATTTCATTCCAACAACCTCTGTGGAGACAGAGAAATGGGTGTCAGATCCCAAGTGCTGTGCAGCGACAGGCACGCCAGGCTGCAGGGTGTGGTGGATGCTGGGCGAGCTGCCCAGTTGCCCTTTCAGAACCAAGGCACCCCCTCGCTCCCTCAGTGGACACAGCTGCTGGGCTCATGGTTGGGGCCCCCTCTGGGGCTTGTTCTCAGCTGCAGGGTATTGTCTCATCCAAGGTCACATCTCCCTGCTGGAGGCACAAAACCTTGGTCCCTTGTCCCAATTTGGACCAGTTCTGAAACCTCCCCTCCCCCACCCTCTCCTCTCTTCCCCCAGTAAACCCTTGCACACTGATCTGATCTCCAAGCCTTCTTCCCAGGAACTGGACCCAGGACCAGGGAGACCGAAAACCTTAGTTCTTATGCCCTGTTTTGTTACCATCACATTGTATGACTTAGGCAAGTCACAGAAATGAGCAGATTTGACCTTAAAGTTCCGTTCAACATGGATTGTCCTTGACTTGTGCTAAAATGTGAGCTTGGGGTTACTATGTGAGATCCAGTCTCTCCTCAGTAGGAGGACCACACATCTTCATTTTCCTGTGACCTTTTAAGGTAATTCTTTTGTTTGTGGGATGTGTTAATAATGTCCCTTCCACCCCCAGAGCTGTCCTGGTGTGGATAAGTGTTTTGGTTATCCTCCTTCTGAGATACAATGGACATGAGGAGTGGGGATGGGGTTGGAGAAGAAAGCATGGAGTAAAGTCAGAGGGTCCAAAGTGCTGACCCCCCTGCCCCCTGCTCCCCCTCCCTGGCCCTGTCTCTCCAGGTGAGTCTCAGGCCTGCGGAGAAAGCAGCTCCATCTGTCTCCTCTGCGGCCCTTTGTTTTCTGGGGTCTGTAGATGGAGGACACTCCGTACAGCCAGCCTTGATGGGGGCAGCAAAGAGTTAAGGCAGCTCCCAGGGGGCCAGGCAACAGCCTCCTCAGCAGGCCAATTCTGATTAAACAGCTGTGCACAGAGGTTTTGTGTGTGTGTGTGTGTGTAAATGAGCGTGGGGAAAGGTGTATTTGTAAACACACATGTCTGAGAATACATGTGCCTGTGTGAGTGCACACAAGCATCAGGCACATCTGTGTACTTTTGTGTACATGTATGATATGTCTCCACAGAAACCTGTGTTTGAATGCACAGAAACATTTTGGAGATTACAAAGCATTTAAAAATACTGTTCATGGTTAAAATGCGTAGTGGGGACACGGCGGATGGTTGCACACATGTGCATAAATGTCTGTATGGATGAGAAGAGCTGGGATAAGCGGTGATGTAAGAGGGCGTTTATGGAACATCCAGTGTAGTGTTCCCATTCCACAAATGAGGAAACAGGATCACAGAAGCGACCCCTCCGAAGTCACAAGACTATGTAGGAAGTAGATTGGATTATTCTAAATTCCTCATTCCCTCCTGCCATGTGACTTACTGAGCCTATTTCCCTGCCCCACTGCTGTTGGCCTGGATCATCTGACCAATTTTGATCAATGGGATGTGAGTAGAAGGCAAGGGGTGCCAGCTGAAAGCCAAGATCTCGAGGGACAGTTGCACTTCTGTCATCGTCCTGAAAACTTGCCTTGGGGAAGCTGCTCCCAGGAAGGTGAGACACCTGTAGAACCACCTGAATGCAGTGAGCAGCCTTGAGTCCAGCCCAGCTGACCTACCGCCTGAAGCAGAACAGCCACCAGCCTTTGTCAGATGAATTGCAGTCGATCTGCATGTATGTGATCATGAGCATGAATGTTGTGAACCACTGGGATTTTCAAATGGTCTGTGATGGAAGTCGCTGGGTAATACACCAGGTGGAAGCCCTATGCTTAGGTTATCAGGCTTGTTGGGGTCATTTGAGGAGCTTGGGCCTGTTCTGGAGACTGTGATTCAGTTGGTCCTGAGTATGGTCTGACCTTTGGAATTTCCAAAAAGTCCCCAGGTAATATGAATGTGAAGACATCTACCACAGGGGTTAGGAAGCCACAGGATGGGATGAGAGAGGCTAGTATAGGCTTCACAGCAGCTTTAAATGCCAAGCCAAAGAGCTTGGACTTTATTCTGAAAATGACACGGGACCAACAAAAGGTTTTAAGGAGGAAGAGGACATGTTTATATTCATGTTTTAGAAGGATCATCTAGGCCTTTACCTGGCGGGGCTCCAGGGCTCTGGTAACCTCTGCCTGACGAGGTGTGGGATACAGGCTTATACACCTGGGCACTCTTTCTGCCTCACAAACCATTTCCAGAGAGTTCAGTATACCCTCAAGTGGTACCACAGCTGGGAATGACCATCTCAGAAGAGGAGAAAGAAAAAATCAGCAACTTTTCCCAGCGAAACCATGGCTGCCACCGGATCCCAAGCCTCACCATCTCTTACGTGGAATATCACAACCCCGCCACTGTCTGCTCACCATGCACACCTCCTTCCATCATGTAAAGCGCAGCGGGACCTGCGACCACCCTGCTGGTGAGCCCAGCCCAGGCTCTGACTGCCTCGAGGGTAGGGTCCGAACTCTTTCCCAGGGGTCAAGACCTCTCCAATTCCAGCCTGGATCTGCCTTCCCATCTCTACCCCTCACTACAACTCTTCAGGGGCCTTAACTTGAACTTGTACACATCTGAGATTGCCTTCCTCCATGATTTTGAGCACACCAATTTCTCTGCCCTGGAGTATTGGCCCCTGCCTTCCCCACCTGCCAAAATCACACCAGATCTTCACAGCCCCACAAAGGGCTGTGTTCTTGAAATATTCCTGGACTCCCACGACCCCAGACAGAACCACTACCTCCTCCCTTGGAGTCCTAAAGCCTGTCCTTTGTTCCCCGCTTCTTTTCTATGCTGGTGATTGACACCCATGCCTTGTTCAGCCTTTGCGAGCCCTTGGAGATCTGAGATCTCGGCTCTGGTATCTCCTCCAGCACCCCAGCCCCTGCAGTGCCTGATAGGCAGGGGCTGCTAGGTGAGTGTGCATCGAATTTGACTGAGTTCCTTGCCCCATGTCTGGTCTGCAGGGACAGCAAGGACAGTGTGGCTGGCTCCATGGCCTGGAGAGAGTCTCCCAAAGGCACTCTCTCTCCTCCCCCTGCACCCCCGCCCAGCTTCCAAGGATGCTCAGCCTTTGCCCTCCAATTGGGCTCAGAGACAAGTATATCTCCCGGAATGTTTTAGCCTTGTGTTATCAGGACAAAGGGCCGAACCATTGACAGTTCTCTGGTCCACAGGCCCAAGTGCCTTGGAAAGTCACAGGCTTTATCTTGTTTATGTCTGTGATGTTCCCGAGACCCCTCACTTCTTGACAGTGTCACAGAGCAGGCCTGTTGCCTGGGATGTGTCTGGAAAGTGGCCCAACTCACTCCTTCAGGGGCAGGGAAGAGGAGCCAGTCATTGATGCTGATGGGAATTGCAGGCCAGTCCATGGTCAGTTTGCTTTCTAACTTGAAGGCTGGATCTGAAGCTGGGGCTGAGTGTGGGTACAAGGCACAATGCTGAGGTCAAGATGGAACAAGAAAGGCGCTAAGCCACCACCCACCTTGTTCCTTCTTTGATCACCTGTAATGACTAGCTCCTACGATTTTAGATATCTGGTGGGGGTGGGAAGGGAGGGGAAGAAATAGAAAAGGAAGGACACGAAGGTCAAGAGTCCCTGCTGTGTGCCTGACACTAGAGAAAAGGGCAAGTCCAAAGTCCCTGAGGTAGAAACATGTTTAACATGTTCTAGGAACCCAAAGAGGTCTGTGGAGCTGAGTGGATTGGGCAAGGAGAAGGGTGTTAGGAATTGAGATTAGAAAGGCAGAATAAGGTAAGCTTGTGCAAGTCATGGTAAAGATTGTGGCTTTTATTTTGCGTGAACAAATGCATGATCTGATTGACAAATGCATGATCTGATTGACTTTCCTAAAGGATCGTCTTGGTTACTTTGGGGATCACAGCCCCCCTTTCCTCTAAAGTAGGGTCCTTCCTGTCTTGTTTTCATTAGTCTCTAGCACCTAGCATTGTGCCTCTCACAGAGTAATCATTCAATAAATATTTCTTGAATGTCTTGGCCAGAATTCAGTTTCTAGCTTTTACTGAGGTTCATTGTGAATTTGGGGGGCACCCCTCTGCAACTGTCCCTCAGATGGACACTGTCTTAGTACCATGTTAGGTGTTTCTTCTCGTGTGGGCCCAGTTCTCCAGATGTTAGATGGGTAGAAGTTGGCATATGGTACCTCCTACAGCTGGCAAAAGCACAGCTGGATGCAATGCTGTGCACATCTGGTATCCACATGTCTAACCATGGACTTGACAGTCAGCCAGATACCTGTGAATGCATTGTAGGCAAGTGGGAAAAATGTGAGTTCTTATGTGCTAGCAATTAATGGCGAGTGCCAGTGGCTTTCGGGATGGCCTGTGGCCATTTTTCCAGAGTGACCTAGATGACTATGCCATGACCAACAGGATGGGCTTCAAGCTCAGCACTCCTTAGGTCCCCCAAACACAAGCCCAAGCTTATAGAGATGGCAGGATCCTTGGTGCCTACTTTCCTCAGTCTCGATTTCCTTATCTGTTAAATGGGAGATACGTGAGCCAGAAAAGGGAACTTAAAAACCATCTGGCTGAAGGGCCTCATTGCACAATTGGGGATATGTATTGGATGGGTCTTTCTTTTCTCTGGGCCTCTGTTTTCTGCAACATAAGGATGATTGCAAGAAGATCTCTTCCTGTGAGCCCTCAGGCAAAAGTGGGGGTACCCCTCCCTCTGAAAGTCTGGCTGGCCTCATTCTCTGCCTGGGAACAGACTGCCTTGCACCTCACTTGGTTTGGAAAAATCTGACTCCTTTTTGTGTTCTCTTTTGCATCCTTCCTACTTTACTTACGATGAGACCACTTTCTTGAATGAAAATGGAGACTCTTAGGCGCAATTAATACTATCATTTTAAAATGCAACGTATTGAAGCTATTTTTCCTGAAACTGCTATTCAATAACAGGCATTAGAGAATTTGCAGGGGCCTATTTTAAGCATTGGAGTCTCCAGTACATTTTAGAGCAGTTCTTTAAAAGACACAGGCAACATGTGAAAACCCCAGATGTTTCCTCAATGCTCTCAGCAACTCGGAGCTGAGCCTGGGGGGAAAGAGTCAGTCAGGCCCCTCTGGGGAGGTGCAATTTAGATCGAAACTCCTCATACTGCTTTGTTATGAACAATCCCAGAAAGAAAGGCATTTCCCTCCGGTAAAAGAGACCAGGAATCCAAAGGTTCCTGAAGGAGGAAAGCTTTTGTGGGATAAGAGAAAGGAATAAAATGCTATAGGAAGCTTGCCTTTGACTTCAATCCACCAGACTGGAGGTTCCTTTAGACTTCTTATTTAACCCTCCCACCAACCCTTGGCAAAGCGGGTGTCATCCTTGTTTTGCAGATGTGGAAACTGGAGCTCAGAGAGGCTGCCCATCTAGGAAGTGATAAAGCCAGGACTTGGACCCAGGCTGATGTCCTTTTCACTTCTCAGGCCTGTCCAGGTGGCGTGCAGAGTGGTTATGTCACAAACTCTAGAGCTGAACTGCCATTTATTCAACTTAAAGATCTTGGGCAAGTTACTTAATGTCTCCGTGCCTCAGTTTCCTCAACTAAAGTGGGGCTAATAACTGTAGCTGCCTCGAAAGGCTATTGTGAGGATCCATAGAAACCCCCAGTTGTAGTAGGTATATGCATGCTTAACACCTGGTAAGAGCTATATAAAAAGTGAGCTCTTATTAAAATTACCCTGCCACAGCTCGAGTTGCTAGGCTAGGAATATGGACAAGTGGTGGAATTGTCCTCACTGGCTCCTTTGTGCTCCACCCTCCAAGCTCCCCTGAGATCCGACACCTCTGAGGTCTCCTTTGCTGCTGCATCCTCCTCAGTTCCACTCCCCAACTTCAGGACCTGTGGTCTGGCCTCCCTGCCTTTTACTTGTTCCCTTTATCTTTCAACCCTGAGCATCAGCCTAGGAAGCCATGATGGGTTCAATCGCCAAACTTGCCACTAAACATCTATGTTGACTATGAACGAGTTTCTTAAGATTCCAAAGGTTTGATTTCTCCATCTGTAAAGTGGAAATAATATTGCATCTTTCATAGGACTGCTATGATCATTAAATGCCATTAGCCTATGCAAAGGTCTTAGATGATTCATGACTTATTTATTCAGTTTTAGCAGTTTTAACTTATCATTGCCTAACATGCTAAATTTGCTTTTCCTTTTCTAAATGCTACTTATCATTTTAAGAGCCAGCTAAAATGCCACATTCTATCCCCATCTCCATGCAGTCCTCCCATAATTAGCCTTTTCCCTCCCCTAAATTCCCTGCAGTAGCATCAGAGACTGTAGGCCTATGGGACTAGACTATGCATCTTTCTGCTTCCAGGGGAGGGCCTGCTCTTGTCCATCTGTGAGCAAGGACAGCCTTCCCTGTGGTGCTTGAATTAATCAAGAGGTGGTTCAAAACCACAGGGTATCAGAGGGTAGATGAAAAGGAGCAGAGGATTTGGAATCAGGGAACAATCCTTAAGTTTGAGCTCCTCTCCTAAACATTATGACTTTGAACCCCTCTGGACCTTGGCTTTGACCTCTGCCGAATAGGTATAAGAACATTTATCTCACAAATTGTTATATTTAATGAGTTGACACAGAGATTTTACAGAACACTGTGGCTTAACTATTCTTTTTACCCCATTGGGTTGTGGTGTACTAGATGAGATAATTTTCCTTCCACTGCTTCTGGCTAACCTGTTTTCCCTGAACAATTGGCTTCCAGTAATGCTTTTTTGGGGGGTATTAAGAGCCAATCCCCACCCAAAGCCCTGGTGATCATCCAGCACCTAAGCCCCAAACCCTAGCATCAGCCTGGCGGGATTGAGATGTGCAGTACAAAGGCCATCTGGCCCTTGTAGCCATACTTTATCCACACCCACCTGTTTGGGTTCTCATCTTTTTCACAGAGGGGATGGGATGCTGCTGCCCAACACATTTAGTGTCTTCAAAAACAAACAAAAGTCTCTTGCCCTGGATAGTCTATTAACTCTAATAACAGTCGCCACTCCACACCCAGGGTGGAGGCCAGAGGAAATGCTCTCTTGGAAGACTTGTTTTCCAAACTCCTTTATGGTCAGTGCTTGGCTAGGAAATCAAGTAGCTCTGGCTGGAGGAAAATCTCTTTTTCTTTTCCTGGGTGTGCATAAATGTGGCGCCTCCTGGCTCACCGCCTCCCCTGTCACCAAGACCCACAATGAGGGGAGGTGTTGACCACAAGTGGTTCTATTCCAGCAGCCTGGCACCCTTCCCCTTGGCAACGGCAAAAGAGGCCCTATAGGCTGGCATGTTCCAGGCATCCCAGAGTCTAAATGTCCACCCAAATGCCTTTGGCAGGGTCCAGGATTATCTTTCTTCCATTCCTTCCAATCTGGGAGATGCCAAGAGAAAAATCTGGACTTGCTTTCAAACTGTCGAGTTTTGATGATATTTATGAAACGTAAGTAACTTCAGTGAATGTTTCTGAGTGGCAGCCATAAACGAGGACCCACTGGACAGAATATATTTATTCCCCAGACAGTATGAGCCCTCTGTTGGGCATCCATTCATGCTCAGGAGTGAATGTGTGACACTATTAGTCAGAAGACTTTGGTTGCAAGCAACAAAACCAATTCTGGATGATATATAAGGGAATTTATTGGAAGGATAATGAGAGCTTAATGAATCTTGAGAGAGCAGGAGAGCCAGGCTCAGAAGTAGTCTAGAGGCAAATAACGTAGAATTAGGAACTACAAGTATATTCTCATAGCTGGAGTGGTCAGATCAGGGAGCTGCGAGGATAAGTGAACTCTGACCACCTCTTCCACCTTTATATCATTTGCTTAGAAATCAGATGTCCCCAAGAGAGCATCAACTGGCTAAGTGTGGCCACGTATTTACCCCTGGGCCTGGCTGAGAAGCCCTCTGGGGCCCCTTTGGCTTTCATTGTGGGAGAGCAGGCATCTGGATTTACATCCCATCATGATTGTAAATAATATGGGGAAAGTAATTTCTCCAAAAACATGAGATCATGGTTGGAATGGGGAATGGAAGATTTATAGCCAAATAAATAAATAAAAACATACATAAACAAATACATAAATAAATAAATTCTCTACCTTTGTTTTCACAATTTAGATCAGTGTGTATGTGCGTGTGTGTACGTGTGTGGGGTGGGTGGGTGTGGGTGTGGTTTTGAACACCCAATCATTCAGCAAACATTTTCTGAACATCCATCTATACTGTGCTAGGCATGTGCTAATTTCTAGGGATATAGAGGTAAAGACACTGTGTTGTGGGGAAGAGAGGCACCTCAATAGATAACTTGCAATATAATATAACAATACACATATGCACGGTGCTGTGGAAACACACCCCAGCTCTTTCTGACGAAGTCCAGCAAGACTTCCCTGAAAAAGTGACACAAACCAGATCTTTAAGCTCTCAAACAATGGAAATAGAGATGGTTCATTTGTAACGCTAAGCATTTGTACAGCCTCCCATTTATTCATAAGTTCATTCAACAAACATTCGGTAAGCAGCTAGAGTGTGTGAGACTGAGTTTAGTTGGGTTGAAAAGAATAAGTACCACATCACATAAAAGACAGCCAGTAAGCAAGAGGTGACAGAGACTTTCCCGGAGCAATGTCCTCCTGATTTATGTGCATCTCATTGGCCAAGACCTGATCCTCTCCAATCATAGTCTGGCTCCCCACCCAGGAAAAGATGAACCAGCCCAGAAACCAAAGGAACTCTCTTTATCCCCCACCCCCAGCTGGATTTCAGAGTATCTCATCCTTCTTTCCACAAAACTGCTTCCTCCTTTCACCTTGCCCCAGGGTCAGGATGAGGCCTGTTGGAGCACAGAGAAGGGATGGAGGTGGGAAATGGGAGCCCTGCAACTCTCCTCCTTCCTGTGTTCCTGGCCTCAGCACAACCCTGTTGGCAGAGTTCTCAGGTTTGGGCCTATCCAGATGGGCTCAGAAGACTGGAACTCTTGCCCAAGCTCAGACATCGCCACAGCATAGGGCTCTGGACAAGTCCTTCCCTGTCTAGCTTTCTTTTTCCCTCCTGAGACCCGTGACTACTACGTACCTTCCATCTCTTGGATCCCTTTGGCCTTGCCTCCTCCTCCTCTCTCATGCTGAGTCCTTGTCTTAATATCCTTGCTCTGTCCATCTTCTGGGGATCCAATCCAGTTTCCCTGAGATCCACTGAGTCTTACTTCTTACCCCTAGAGACTCAGCATGAGCACCCCTTGTGAGGCCTGGGCTTCTCTATTGGCTTCAGGGAAGGGGCAGAAGCAGAGACTGGTACCCACCCCACCCCACACAAATGTGTCTTGTCTCTACTGGCAGCAAAAACCTTTAGAAGACTTCAAAACAGATAGCTTCAAGGATGGGTAGAAAAAGATGCAAGTCAGGGGAGGGCCTGCAGAGACAACCACATCCTCTGCTCCCTGGCCCTTGGGGACTCCTCAGAGCATTGGGCCCTGCTGGGGATTGTTGAAAGAACCTGCTCAGCCCCACCTTGGCAGAAGCCCTCCCCTTTCCAAGCTCACTTCCTCTGTTGTAGCAGCTTCTGCTTAGATACCTTTGGTACCCAGCTCCCAAAGAAGAAAACAGATCACCCATCACTGGGTAATTACAGAGCAATGGAAAGGCCATTTAGCTACTGTGTGATAAGCAATAAACTATTTTAATAATAACCAATTACCATACATTACGGTATATCATTTGGCATTTGATGATCTACTGGGGTCTCACCTGTTCCTTACGGAGCATTTCACGGCTGCTCACACCTTCCCCAACAGAAGTTGTGTCAGTTTCTAATTGAAGCACTATTTTTAGGAAATAGTTACGAAAAGTTTGTAGAGGTGGTGCAAATTATATCATGTCAAGTAGAAGGATGCGTTCTGCCAAGCGTCTTTTCTGACAGCTCTGCCATTACACCGCACTCAACAGGATGGAGGGAGATTTACTCCATGATCTGTGTCAGCCTTCCAACATTAGAGGAGGTATAAGCCTCGAAGCACGGGCCAGGCAGACATGTGGGCAATCCAAACAGATTCCCACTCTCTGCTGCTGACCACTCCTCCCCCTACCAGGATGTGTGCTCACTGCCTGTGGAGCTGGGAGTCTTGGGGCTGAGCACCCTGCTACAGGGCCTGCCGTGGAAGCAAGCCCTGCCCAGGACACAGTGGTTCTTCATGGGGCCATGGAAGATGACCCTTTAGTCCCTAAGATCTGTTCAACCCATCTCCCTGGCCTGGGCTCCCCTATTTTATTTATTTATTTGCTGAGCCATCCTGCCACCTGTTGGCAGCTCAGCGGCAGCTCAGCTCGGGCTGGGCATCAAACTGCTGCTGCTCAGAGCTCAGCTCGCACTCTTGATGGGCTCCCCTATTTATATTCACTCCCTCAGCCACTTCCCTAGGGCACAAGCCTGCCAAGGGGACAGCCACTGTCCAAACCCACAATCATGGATCCACCGAATTCTTTTCCTAATCTATACAATGCAACGGCTTAGTTCTGAACCCTTTCTTCCCGAGAAGGCACCTGGAGCCCTCATGAACTTGTTCAATCCTTTCATACATACACATACTTATGTTCAACCTCCAATAGACTCCCTGTTACCACTTCCCAAATTTATAAAGTTTTAGTAGTTTCTGTTTGGGACAGGCCTGTGGGATGTCACATATCACTTTTCTGCCCTCCCAGAGCAGATATGGCCCAATCCTTCAGACACTCATCCTTCCACAACCAATCACTTGCATCACATCCACTTCAACTTTCCAGGCTGTCAAAATCCCTCACTGGAATAGTTGGCATTGGCTTCTAACTGGCTTCCCTGCTCCTACCTTGCCCCAACACAGTCTAATCTCAATACATCTCAATACAGAGAAACATTGTTAAAACGTATTCAGATCATGTTACTCTGTTCAAACATCCCCAATGGCTGTCCATATCATTCAGAATAAACATTAAATATTTAAAAATTCAGAATAAAGATTAAAGTCAAAACTCTTACTATAAAGCTAAACATAATCTGTTGTACCCACAATTAGAGAGGAGTTATTAATCCTCTCCTTTCATCTTCTACTAGCTCACTTTGCTTATTCTGTTCCAGCTACACTGACCTATTTGCAATGTCCCTGGACAAAATATGACAGTTTCAGAAAAACAAACACAAACCTTAAGTCATCTGTGATGGCATTCATAAAATAAATAAAATGAATTCTGTTCCAAGCTAAAGTTATTTTCAAAAGTTACCTTAAAAACCAAGTGAAATTTAGACCAACCTTTTGAGTCTTTGAGGTATTTTATACAGAATCTCTAAGATGCAATAACAGAAATCCACTCAAACTAGGATCTAGCAGAAAAGGAGGATTGTAGCATAAGAAGGCGGAGCCACCTCATAGAATATGAAGACAGAAACTTGCTTCCAAACTGAATAGTGGGCTGAACCCAGGAGCCAAAGAGACATCTAGACTCAAGCAGCTGAGCCTTTATGGCACAATAGACAGGGAAAGTGGAAGGTAAGTATTGTTTGCCCCCAATTAAGATGACTCAGGAATGGGAAAAGGGAAAGGCTAAAGATAAAGAACAAGAGTGAGCCTAGAGAAGAAGGTGGAAACCCTGGAAGAAAATGACCCGGAAACAGAGCAAGTGGCTGCAAGCACAGGTGGCAGGGATGGTGGCTTCTCCCCCTTCTGGGCAATGGGCATGCTCCAGCCAGAAACCAAAGATACGGTGCATGCTAGCTGGGAAAAGAAAGTAATACAGCCTAACATCAGCTCAAAAGTCCCTACCATAAGCTCAAATAACACTTGGTCCCTTGGCACACCCATACTTAAAAAAAAAAAAAATTACTACCAGATATGTCTCTATCTTACCAAGTGTGAGCCACCATGCTAAGCTCAGAAAAAGCTCCACAGAAATATAAACCCCTCCTTTGCAGGGGCTAACAATACATTGAGAAAAGGAAAACATACATGGGCGAATTACTTAAATAATATCAGTTAGGGAGATAGTGTGACCTACTGGTGAGAACACATGTTTGGGGACAAACAGATCTAGGTTTGGATTCTGGCTCTCCCGCTTATGAATTGTACCTCAGGTAAGTTTCTTAAACCCTCTTAAACTCATCTTAAAAGTGGCAATAATGATGTCTACCTCCCTGTGGCCAGTACATAGTAGGTGTTCAATAAATATCAGTTCTTCTTTCATAATGCAAGGTCATAAGTGACTGCCAAAATAAATAGGACAACCAAAAAGATCCTCTAGGAGTTCAGAGAAAGGGGAGTTCGAGATTCCAGAGTGATGGAAGACTTGGATAGGACTCTCAGGGAGAGGGTGGACCTTGAACCACCTGTTAATTTTATATGTCACCTCAAGAGGGGCCACAGGATTCCCAGATATTTGCTCAAACCTTGTCCTAGGTATTTCTGTGAGTGTGTTTTTGGATGAGATTAACATTTAAATCAGTAGACTGACTTAAACAAATTGCCACCCCCTAACGTGAATGGCTGTCATCTAAGGAGTCCAAGGTCTGAACAGAACAAAAAGGCTGAATTCCTCCTGCTCAAAGGCCTTCCGGCTGGGACGTTGGCTTTTTCTTGCCTTCAGACTTGAATTAAACCATTAGCTCTCTTGGTCTCAAGCTTGCCAACTCACTCTGCAGATCTTGGGACCCGCCAGCCTCCATAGTTATATTAGCCAATTTCTTATAGTGAATCCTCTTTCTATATATGTATGCACATCACATACACGCACGTGTGCACACATGCTGTTGGTTCCAGTTCTCTGGAGAACTCTAACACATAGCCCTTGAAGGATGTGTTAGGTTTGGACAGAGATGGAGGGAAGGCAAGGGCGAGAGAAAATGAGTGAAAATCAGTTGGGTGTTCTCACAGAAACTGAAGAACTCCGACTGAGTAATATTACCTAACATTTACTGAGCACATAAAATGTGCCAGGTTCTGCTTTCCCTATATTGTTTCAGGTAACCATTAACAGTTTGACGAGCTTGGTACAAATATCCTTCCCATTTTACAGATGGAGAAAGCTAGTCACAAAGAAGACCAGAACATTTTCCAAGGTCCCCCACCTAGTAAACAGCAAGATCAGAGTTCAGACCCCCATAAATCTGACTCCAAGGTCTATGCTCTTAATCTCTGTATGGATTAGTGTTTTATAAGGTTGAATGGATAAAACTGGATAAAACTGGCACAAAAACACATTAGTCTTAGATGTCAGACTAAGTAGGTTAGGTAACTGCAGACCTTAGGCCCAACTCCCTCATTTGGTTGAGAAGGAAACTGAAGTTCAGAAATGGGAAGTGACCAAGCTAGAACGTGACCATGGATCCTCTTTCAGCTGCATCAGCTCTTTGACTTGCCTCAGGCAGGCTCCCTGCTCCTTTGAGGGGCTTACTGTGACATGCACCTCTCCTAGGACTGGGCCTCTCCTGGAACCTTTCCTCTGGGGCCCTCCAGCCCAGCCTCTCCTTTGGGAAGCCAAAAAGAAAGGACCATTGTAGCTCTTGGTCACCCACTCTCAGTCCGTCGCTGTACAATTAAGCTCCCTCTCCTTCCTCTGGTTGCCTTCTCTTGCTCATGGACATCTCTCTCTTTGGGACCCACTCTGCCTTAGTCCCAACTTCCACAGTCCCAATTTTTGCCCAAAAGGGATCACATGATACCAATTACAGCTCAGCTTCCAACAAGGCTCAGGGGCCAGTCTTGTCCTCAGTTAGAGGCGCATGAGGTGACTTAGCATGGTCTCTCTGTCTGCAGCCTGACACTGACCTCAGGGCCCAACATAAGCTGGTTCCAGTTGCCATGACTTGGGCCTGACTTTCTGACTATTTCACTCCAGCATGGGAGTGGGTGTTGGGCCTGGCACCCCATTTCCTACGTTGTCTTCAGTTAAGTCAAAATGTGTTTCTGCCTGCTCTGTACCCACACTTGAGTCCTGGAGATGACTCAGACACAGTCTCTGAATCACTCCGGAAAAGAAACAGTCTCATATGCAAATACATGGAGGCCACTCAATCATTCAGCAACATTGCTGAACCACTTACTGTGTGTCAGACACTGGTGACAAAACAATGAAAAAGACAGACCGAGTGCCTGCCCTCATGGAGAGTGTAAAGCCCATCGCAGAAAACTAAGCAATCATACTCCAGTGAGCAAGTGCTATGCTAGGGGAAATACCAATTGCTAAGAGGGAAACCAGCAAACACCTTTAAATCTGACGTGGCCATTAGGATTGCGATGCGCTGTCTAAGAGTGTGGCTCCTGTAGCAGCAACGTCTGAGCTGAAGAATGAATACGAGTTGACCAGACAGTAGGGAGTGGGCGTAAATGCATGTGGTGGGGCTGTGGGTGAAGAGGTGAGGATAACTTCTGAGCAGGGAAATTATATGGACCTGGTATGAAATGATGAGAGGAAACCTGTTGTGCTGTGGCTTGAAAGTTATGTTGTGTCAACGGAACAAAACTTACCAGGGGTGGTGGCTCATAAGGCTGGAGGTGTCATCCAGGACTGGATTATGGAGGACCTTGTAAATCGTTTTATAGAGGTTGGCATTTCTCATGTAGCCTTAGAGGCCCTCTAAAGGATTTTAAGCTGAGCAATGACATGGCAGCTTTGCAACTTAGAGGAAGAAGGAAGTGTGATAGGAGGGATGCGGGGAATATGCTGGGTAGCCGGAAGAAGAGGTGCCTCACTGTCTGGTTTGGGGACCAGACCAGAAATTCATCCTTTGGGCCCAAGGCCTTTCTCTGAATGTATTTCTGATTCTGGACACAAAATCTGGCCTAAGCTGCCAGCACTGTCAGCCCCGCTTGAGCCTGGCCTTCAGCTCCCTGACTGAACAACCTTAGGCAGCTTTCAAACCTATCACAGAGCTGCTTCCTGCCCTGTCCCTCCTGATGCTGGCAGTTGGCTTGGGCATCACTCTCGCCTCTCCCAATTGCTCTGGGATCATCTCCATCTGCCCAGCAAGATGCCCAGTACCCACCCTCCCCACGTCAGGCCCCGTGCTGTGCACCCCCGCCCCCAACCTCCCCGCCAAAGCACTTTCAGGGGTCAGGCCCTTTGAAACCTGCTGCATTCCACAGCAACTTGATCGCTGACTTCTAACACTTTAGCTGAAACTAGTCTGGTTGAAGAAGTTCAGACCTTAACAGGGACACAGGAAAGATGCCCTGAAAGAGATAACCCTTTGAGGGTTCTTTGGTGACCTTGAACAAGTTATTTAACCTCTCTGCCCTCAATCCCCTTGTCTGTAAACAGGTATAATAACAAAACCCACGGCCTAGGCTTGCTGTGAAGATTCAATGAATTGACACCTGGAAAGTGCTTTAAAAAGTGCCTGACACATAGGAAAGCTAGCTTTTCCAGTCGCTAAGAGCAGTCCCCTGCCCCTGAGTAAATGTAAACAGCATCCTGTGAGGTGATGCAGAAAGCAGAAGAGGGAAGGAAAAGCAAGTCGGAAAAAGGAGAAATCAGTGGAATTTCCCTCAAATAAACAAAACCACAAAATACCTCCAGAACGGAGCAAAATTTTTTAAGAGACAATGCTTCCATAGATAGGGCAATTGGTCAGCTTCTGAGTTTTGCTAAATCCCTAGGGATCCCTCACGTTGACCAGTGAGGGCAGTGGAAAAAGCATGGCCTTTGGATTCAAGACTAAAGTGAATGTGAACACTGACTCTGCCACATCCTGGCTGTGTGACTTCAGGAAGCTCACTCAAACTCTGTGAGCCTCAGGTTCCTCATCTGTAAAGTGGGCACAATCACACTCACCTGAGAGTGTGTCGATCAGGAGAAAGGAGAGAATTTCTACATGACCTGGCATATGATGTGATGCTTAAGTCAGGCGGGTTTCCTTTCTCTTGGGTTCACACCTACAAACACACTAAAGTATCTTGCAAGCAAAAGGAAGACAAAGATCCCCTGGGCTTGAGCCAGGAAGAAGTCTTAGGAGGTGAGATTTGAGTCAGAGGGCACCGAGCATACCTTTTCTTTCCTCTCAGGGCTTGTCTTCTCTAACCTTCTCTGCTCATTCCTGAGAGGATGCAGGGCTTTGTCATTTTCAGGGCCAAGTCCTTTCCAGGAGAGTAAGAGGGGCTCCAAGGAGAAAGGCAGACCTCCTTCAGCGTTCCACATCCTGCTGCCTCAGGCTGGGCTGTCAGCCCAGGAGTCATTAGCAGGTGGCAGGGCCAAGCGTGGGGCCATCAGTCAGAGGAGAATGTCTGCTGCAGTTTCTGGGACGCAATGGTGCCCCGAGGAGCCATTGGCAGTAATGATGATGGGTATTTAAGCAAATGAACTGTTAATGACCAGGCAGAGGTGAGCTGCCTCCCAGACCAGCTGGAGCCCAGAGTTGGCAAAGGAGGATGAGGCAGGAATGAGGAGAGAGTGAAGAAGAAAGAGACTTCATTTTCTTTTCAGAAAGTAGTTTCCCTGGGGAGTCTCAGTTGGCCATGGGGCAACCCCTCCTTTATCTGCTGCCCTCTACCTCAGGTCTCACCATCACTTCCATGAATTACTGCCAAGAAACTCCTGGCCACCCTGCCAGGTCCACCCCACCCCCACCTCCCTCTTTCTAGCTCAGTCCTTCCTGCCAAATAGCAAAAAGGAATCTTGTCAGCAGCCCACATCAGCAGGGGAAGAACAGCAGAGATGGTGGCCAGCTGGTTCAGGTTCGGTGGATCCTGGTGGCTAGGGATCGAGTGACGGGGGAGATGAATATAGTCATATGAACCACCACACCTTCTCCTGATAATATTACTGCTACAGTAACTGTGTACGGACTGTCAAATATGTGCCAGACATTCGTCTAAACCCTTAATTAACATTGTTTAATGTATGACCCATGCAATCCTTGAAGTAGAGATGGACATTCCCATTTTACAGAGGAGGAAGTTGAGGCTCAAGAGATGAACTGACTCGCCCAGAGATTGGGAAGCTAGAGAGTTGGTATAAAACTATATCCAAGATCAGCCGAGAGAATGAACCGAGAGAATTTAATAATTTCCATCTTTCCTGAGCCAAAACACAATGTGGGGAGAGTAAAGGATATCAGGGTGAGAGGCCTGAGAAGACACTGGCTGGAAACAGGAGGTGGAGCCGAGATAAGGCTTTGTGCTCCAGATCCATACGGAACCTGATGGACCCGAGGTAGGTGGCCTCCACATCCTGCAGGGGTAGGTTGTTTCAACCTCTGCTTCTTTACACTCTTGCTTTGCCCCTTCCCACTGGGCCCATCCAAACCCACACTAGTGAAAGAATGTGTTTTTTGGTAAAAATAATAAAATAAGATAAAATAATAAAATAAGCTCTGCTCTGAGAACGTGTTGCATTCTTGCTGTGTGATCTTGGGCAAACTACTTAGGCACATTGAAACTGTTTCCTCAGATGTAAAATGAGATGGTATTATTTTGTAATTATTAAGTATACAAACACATAGGAGAGAACAACATGGGAATCAATATGGTATAGACCGCAGGTCTATTTGTATTTCCTAACTCTGACTCCAGCCAGCAGGATGGTTTTAGTAAGGGGATTAACCTCTGTGACCCTCTATTTTCCCACCTGCAAAACTGGAATAATTATTCCTCCCTGGAAAGATCATTTCAAAGATTAGAGGTGATGTAAATAAAGCACATGGCACAAAATTGGTCAGAATGAGTAACTGCAATGAATCCTTTTATCAATCATGTGTATATGGTGCCCGACCGTCTGTCTGGGCCCCACAGTGCGAGGTCCCTTTCTCTGTTGCTTCTCTTCTCTCATCTTTGAGAAAGTTTCCTTGCACCCCCTGCAGGAAGGCTTCTCCTATCACCTACAGCACTGTATCTCATCTGAACTCAAAAGTTTCTTTCACCTTAATAAAAAAAAAAAATTTTAATAAAAATGAAAAAAAAAAAAAGGTTTCTCTCCATCAAGCAGTGATTAACTAAAGCTCATCTTGTATTGTCCCCTGATGTTTCCTTTGTGCGTTGGTTAGCACAAAGTATCCCCCTGGAACTTCATTAGAAGGCTTTCACTGGCTGTGTGAACTTGGACACAAAACTTTCCTTCTCTGAACCTCAGTTTCCTCACGAACAGATGGAGGTTTGGAGAGGAGTTTGGTCTCCTGTCTCCAAACCACAGGATTTTCCAGGATCCAAGCCCAGGAAACACCCTCCCACCCCGCGGCCTCTTCCTCAAATGCCCTTACCCACCTCCCTGTCTCAGTTCCCACTTTAAATGCCACTTCCGCCATAGAGTTTCCTTAACGCCCTCCAGGAGAAGGTAGTCTCGCCTTGAAATTCCAGACTCCTTGGTTTTAACCACTGCCCCATTTAGATCTCCCTGGATTTTGCCTGGAGCAGCCACGCCTCCAATGACAGCTGAAGTTTCTGACCACAGAGTGCCAGGAGTGTCTCCAGGTCTCCTGCAGCACCAACACTCTAAGCCTTGTTCAGTAAATACCCCGCCCCCCCCCCAAATCTTAGGGTCCTGTTCTGGAACCACGGAGTAGGCTAACGATGTCCTATGCAATCCATAACAAGCAGCTTACACATCCAAGCCTCCATGTCTACTAAGGGGGAGGACAAAGCCATATATGGGACCCCTGGATATCACTTTCACATGGATAGAAATCTGCACCCTGTCTTTCTTTATTCCCTGATGTCCTTCCTGTTGCAAGGTTATCTTCACTCCGTCCCATTTCTTTTGATACCTGCACTAGGAGCTCTAGACCAGAGCAAATTCCCTCACTCCAGGAGCTTTATTTTTCTTCTGCTATAACTGGCATCTGTTCAGGCGGATGAGAGAATATTTACTAGATCTCAGCAGGCTTCAGCTACTTTAATTGTTTTCTAGTGAAATGTGCCCATTGCTAAAACTGGACCTTGTTGGCCATATGTCAGGTGAGCTAAGTGAAAGAGTAGCTGCACAGAGATGGGAGTTCAGGCAGGTCCAGGAAATTTTGGCTGCAGAAAGAAGTCACACCGAAGAAAAATGAGTCCTCGGATGGTCATTTGAAACTGATGGATTAAGAGATAAGCACCGGAGCTGTGATCTCGACACATAGAATCACTGGACCAACCATTCTCATAATTAGATGCAAGTGGCAAGCATTTAGTGTATTTTTTGTTGTTGTTGTTGAACTTTTAAATGTGCATGGAGCAAAAGCCATTAAGAAATGGCATATGCCATTTTTCAAAAAAAGAGACTGGTTGGGGCGAGAAGAAACTGATTTATTAAGTGCCTAATAATAGTAAGCGGTAGACATAAATTAGTGGTTCCTAATTTGTATTTTTTGTTTGTTTGATTTTCTTTCTCTCTCTCTCTTTTTTTTTTTTTTTTTGGCAGAGAAAAAATTTTTTTCCATATGATTAATTCCCTGAAAGGCCAACATACAAAAGAGATAGAAGCTAAGAGCTACTCTTGTTGAAAGTTTGAGTAAGAGACTACTCCTTCCTACTCCTTCCATCTTTTTCTACCCAAACCCCCACCAAATTAGCTCTTGTAGCCCATGAAGTCTCTTTCAACAACATTGATTATCTCAGTCCTGACAGCAATTCTTCAATGATGGCCTTATTTTCCCATTTTACAGATGAGTTAAGTGAGACTTAAAGAGGTAGAGTCACATGGCTGGGCCGTGGAGATGAGTCAGGCTTAGAACTCTGCTCTTGGGATTCCAGCAAATCCAGTGCACAATCTACACTGCCATGCTGCCACGTCGTTTGAAGAGGAGAGACTGTGATCATGAAGCCCAGAGTAAAGCTGTCCCTGTAATCTATGTGAGAGGAACAAGAGACAAGAACAGAGGAGCCAAGATGCAGGAGACACTGGAGAGGACCAAGCAATAGGCTTTGGGCCCAACCAGGAGGAGCAGGAGACAGGGAGGCAGCAGGGATGGAACCCACCTTGCTTTTGTCCAGAGGATCCACCCTGCCTCAGAGACTCTGTACTTGACCCCGCCTCCCCTCATGTGACAATGCTCCCCTGCAGCTCACGGGGGCCCTCTCCCCTGCCCGACTGTCCCTCTGCCATCAGCACTACCCTGTCTTTGGGTGACACAAGCCAACGGCCTGCTAGGAACCAGTCTTTACAAAGAGGTGGCTCTGAACAACATTAGAGTCTCAGGAAGGAGGCGGCTGACGCAGCCCCGAATAGACAGTCATCCAGTGGTAGATGATTTGGTGCCCCAAATGCCAATGTGTTCATGGACATAGCGAATGTGGTAAGAATGAGAGCTGAGATCCAGACAGAAGTGTCCAGCAGCCCAACCAGGGTGGGTGGGGGCAGGTCAGGTGGGATGTTTGCCCCTCAGTAGTCCTTGGTGGCAGCGGCGGTGCTCACCTCACTCACCAGGTAGCTCTGATTTCCAGACTTTCCAGTAAAGTCTCCCATGTGAGAAAGACTAGCAACCAATAACAAGCTCCCCAGGAAATGACAAGCAGCTCAGCCCAGTTTTTGCCGTCTTGCCAACCTCACCAGTTTTCCTCTATTCTAAAGCTTCTGGCACATTCACAGGAGTCTTCAGAATGAAGATAAGTGAAAGCGTTTGTTCAACTCCAATGTGTCTATGTCCTAGTGTGGAGGCTTTATGCTGGCAGACACAGTAGGTCGATCATTCCCAATTATTTCTTCTTTGCCAAATTCCAGGCTCAGGTGGTCATACATCAGCTCCAGGCATGATAAATAAGTGACCCTAACACTTGAATCAATTGTTTGTTCCTAGTGTAGAGAGCCTACTCTCAGCCATATCTCCATAACCCTCCCCTGCCAGGGCCTAGAGGAGCAAGCATTTTAGTATCTTTGCCATTTTTTTCTATTTTATTAAAGATTGCCTCATCTTTTTGCAATGTGCTCTAATGCCCATGCTATTAGAAGAAAAGCAGTCACCTCAGCCATCAGCAGGTAAGGGGACCCTCCCTCCCCTAACATTGTAATTGGGGGGTGGGGGTGGAATGGGGTTCTGGTCTGATCATGGCCACATGGACAATGATCATGGCCCCGGACCTCACTTGCATGCTCCTTTTATCACTGAGCTACACCCAGAACAAGCCTCTCAGAGAAACTGCTTAACCTGGGATTACCCTTTCCTGAGATCAAAATGTTTGCTGGGATTACTCGGGATAGATTGAGATTAACATGTGCTGTTTTACTCAGTAGCCTCAGGCTTTGGCTTGCCTTCCTCACTGGAGCTGCCAAAATAAATTCCCGCCCACATATGTCCTGGGTCTGCCTGGCTTGCTTAAAGTAAAAACATAGAGGGAGACAGGACTGTTCCACAGCAGATTCTCCCCACATTCACAAAGAGAGCCCAGAGTTCTTCATCCAAGGCACCTCCAAAGCTGAGTTTATTTCCTTCCTGTCCTAACGGAAGGCTGAGAGCCAAACAGTCCGCGCCTTCCTCTGCTAGAGACTCTGACACCTCCAGGGTCTTTTCTGTAGGCAGCCCAGCGCTGTGAATTCAGTCTGCATTCAACAAGCATTCATTAAGCCAATTTATTACTTACTTGAATACTCTCTATGCCAGGCATGGTGCTGGGCCATGGGGAACTGTGAAAGAGATAATATATAGTCCCTGCCCTTGGTTCATGCTGTACAGTTGACACTGCAGCAGCCTGGCTTCCTTCCACTGAAAGGCCCTGCTTTGTCTGCAAAGAAAGAACCATGGAGGAAAGTGCCAGTTACTTAGCCCATGGGGGGATTTCACATTTAAATTTATGTAACATTTGGTGAAATTCCATGTGACAGACTCTGGCCTATAGACAGTTTCACATATGTTCAGAGTGCTCAGGAAATGTCTGTGAAATTGAATTATTTGTTAACATCATGTGAGAGAGATAGCATTTGCCCAGTTTTCACTTAAGGTGAGGTGTAGAAACTTTCCTATGTTATTAGAATTACTACCATTAGCACTATGATTATTACCACTACCATTTACTCTACTATTACTTCACTACTACATTACCACTATTATTACTACATTACTACCATTAGCATTATTACTACAGTACTACCATTACCACTATTATTTCTGCTACTACCATTACTATTCTTCTACTACTACGATTGCTGCTGCTTCTACATCACTACTAGCAGCTAAAAATTATTGGGCTCTGAGTGCTCAATTAGACATTATTGTCTTGCATTTGCAGATGAGACAATTAAGTGACAATTACACAGCTGGATGTGACAGAATCAGAGTCCAGCCCCAGGCAGTCCGACCTCCAAGTCCATGCCCTTCCACACTGTCTTCTACTTCCTCCCTAGATCTTTGTACCCAGAGCTACATGATTCCAAAGCCATGATCGTAACTGTGAGATCTGGAACCACTCTGGAATCCAGGGGACACACAGGTGTTGGGAGCTGAGCCTGAGCCTGATGTGACTTTAGGGCTCACTCTACACCTTATAGCAAAGAACATTCCAGATCTGGACTTGACCTTGTGTTCATTGCCATTGATTTAGAGGCTAAAGGAAGCTGTTGTGTTAGGACTTCTTGCCAACCAGGGAGCTGAGGGAAGTCCTGAGAGTACAAAAGGGAGGCAGCTGGTGTAGGAAAAGTCCATGAGAATTTTAAATTCCAGGACGTATATTCCAGTCCTGGCATTTCTACATTGGAATTGTCCCTGCCTCTCAGCTTCCCTCTCTATCAAATGGGAATACTGTCATCTCCTTCCATGGGGGGGTGGGGAGGGGGCATGAGGTTGTAAATAAAAACACAAAGCATGTGAAAGGGTTTTGTGGATGGGAGCATGCCCTGCAGATGATGTTTCTTATTCCAATCAATGTCTGCACTGATTCTTGCTGTTCAGGTTTTCTTCTTGTCCACAGCAGTCCTGACCGAGAGATACAAGTCACTCTGGCCCCAAGGGGAGTCTGGGCTGGAGTGGCCACTAATCCTCTCCAATGCTCCTTATGCCTCCCCATGGTAGCCTCAAAAGAGGAAGCCAACCCAGGATGCATTTTGTGGAGTGTCTGGAAATCATCTCAGCTGACCAAGAAGGAGAAAGAAGGAAGAAGAACAAGGAGACACAGCAGCAGCAAAAGCCTCTTGGCAGGCGAGCCACTCTAGAATAGCTCTTCCCGAGCTCTGCAGAGGCCTTGCCACTGTGGAAAATGCCGGAAAAATGCCGGCTAATTTCAGAGACTCCACGTTGGTGGGCCAACAGCCCAGGGAGAATGAGCAATTATGATTTCCATCTAAGCAACATATGCTGTTTGCTGGCCTCTTTCGAACAGCTGTAGGTTAGATGCTGTTAAGATTAGTCTCCTTCTCTCCTCCATATTTCAGAATTCAAATTAAACTAAAATAACAGCACCTGCTGAACAAAAACCCCATTGGAAATGTGTCCTCGTACACAATTACGGCAGGGAGGCTGGTCACCATTGTTACCCGCCTATTCTTCCTGAATGGGAACGGCAGCGAAGTTTCCCAGGCAGCTGCAGCAATTCAATTGTATAACTGGAGCTGGCCCCATGCCAACCCTCAAGAACTCAAGTGGCACCAAAAGATACTATATTGATTTGCAATCGAACATAATAGGCCATCAGCTTAATTATTACTGAAGTGACAAGGTTCTGGGTATTTCATATTTATATTTCAGGGCCTGTGAAGGATGAATGTAAATCTTTTAAATGCACGGATTTGCATATCTTCAGAAGGGTTGAGTGCTCTTATTACATTCATAGCCTTTGAAAGACCAAAAGGACTGGCTATTGAACTCAGGTTGCCAGATCCCACCGGGCATTTGCTTGGATGAAGAGACAAAAGGCATAAAATGGAAATTGCTTTTAGTCAAAAAAAATAAGAAAAAAAAATAGAGCCCACTACTCAATAATTGCATAAAGCTTTGGGGGCCTTTGAAAGGAGATTGGTTATAGGTCTTATGGGGACAGGGGCATTTGGTCATTGCGGAGTAAACACCAATAACTTGGATGCATGAGTCCCACTCTGCTCTCTCCTCCCAGCCTGTTCCTGGATCCTTCAGGTCAGTGGAACCTTATGGAGTTGCTGGGATGTGGGTAAAGGAGGGATGGGAAAAGATAGAGGTTCACTCTCCAAGATTTTGTTAAGCATCTTTGTCATACTGAGACCAAAGATGTAAAGAGAAATGGTCTCATCTTAATTCCATCCTCATCAACCCTCCTTCTCACATCCTATCTAATACGACCTCTCGTCCGAGCAAGAAATTTTAGAACCATTCCAAATTTCCCCCATCCCTCACCCTCTAGATCTAATAGGTCATAGAATTTTATAGATCCCTCCTGCTAAGTCCCCCTTGATTTTTGTTCTCTGCCTCTTTTCAGTCCTAATACCTCTGCCTTCTGCCAGGTCTCAAGATAAAGCCTAGACTTAAGAGATTTCCCTGTTGCATCTTTCCACCTCTATCTTACTGAATCCCAGTCTGCTCCCTATCCTGCCATCAGAGGGCCTTTCTGAAAATGCTGGGAATATGTGTGGTACTGCTGCCTAAAGCCCTTCACTAGCACCCACAAGGTACAGTTCAATTCTCTTTACAGTCAGGCTGCAGCCTTCCCACCAGCCAACTAGTTCCTATGTCTACCCTTTCACCCTTGGCATGTGGCATTTCAATTCTGTACGCTTGGATGCTTTCTTCTTGTCCATGGAGAGACAAGAGTCATCTTACAAGATTTACAAGAAACCATTGCATCCTCCCTTGCCTGGGACCCCTCATCAGCAAGCCCATTTCACCAAGCAAAGAGAAACTTTGCTCTTCTGTGTGTTAGAAAACAGATCTGTGCTTTATTGAATTGTTTATATGTCTGTGGCCTCCATTCGGAAGGCCTCCCAGTCAGAAAACGTGCCTTTCAATCTCTTTACCCCCAGGACATAGGGTCAGGGCCTGGAATGCAGGAAGTGCTTGGCAACTATTGGCTGGGATACTCAGTACATGCCAGGGTGCATCAGGCATGTATTGAGTATCTACTGTACATGACACATCGTTCCAGGCACAGAACTGGAAACAGCCCTTGCAGGATGGGAACACGAGGCCTCAGACCAGGACACTGCTCTCAGCACAGCCGTCTAAGCTGATGACCAGAGAGCAGTGGTTTGGGCATCAAGTGTTCTCAACACAGAGAGAAACAGGAGGTTTGTGGCCTGGAGTGTTTGTGAGAAAACCCAACTAAAGTAAATCTGAAATCCTGAAATCCTACAACTTAAGAGGTGGCAAGGCCATCTGAATCCGCCTATTCTGATCTCCACATTTTATAGATGAGCAAGTTGAGAAGGAAAAAGACAAGATTTATAAGTTTACATGGGTAGTAGGAATTCTGACTCCTCAGTCCATATTCCTTTCCTTTGTGCATTTTGAGATGGGTAGGACTTGATTAGACATGGAGTATGGAGAGTGTTCCAGAGGATGGTTCCAATCACGCCTGTCATCCTCAGTACCTTTAATATCACCCCCATTTCCATCACCCCCACGATGGTCACCGCCGTGGCCTGGATCTCCCTGGCAGTGCTCCAGCCGCACTCCTGCCATCATGCCCACCACCATGATCTGAGGCCTGCAGGCTGAGGAAAGAATGGGAAGAGAAAGTTGTTTTGTTTTTGTTTCCATCATCTTTACCACTTGTATTCCTGCCTCTGCTCTGCTCCATTTTCCTGCACCATTTAGACAGCTCCTGGCCTTTCCTGTCCTGGGCTCTGGCACTGCCAAGGGGCATTGTGATAGCTTCCCCATTCCAGGAAGCATTGGTATTCCCTTGAACTGAAAGCTGTTTCCAAGGGAGCTAGATCAAAGAGGATCCGAGAGAGAGAGAGAGAGAGAGAGAGAGAGAGAGAACGCTGACAACTTTTGGAAACCAGGACTCTCTCTACAAAGATAATGGGGCAACAGGAGTTAAGAGCCAATCATTCTTAAAGAGGGTTGGCTCGGGTACTCTGAAAGGGAAACGGCCATCTTTACCTGGGTCAGGGAAGCTCGGATGTTCTGCACACAGTGGAATTCCTCTTTCTGACTGTTGAAGCTCTGACCCATCATCTGGCTCCCCACTGCTCTTTCTGACCTGCTCTTTTGGAGGCCCTGTTTAGACTTATGTCCTTTGGGAAAAGCCCAGCACCTCCATCTGAATCACCTGGGAGAGAATTCCTGGGCTGGCAAAGACTGGGTCCCTAGAGTCCCCGGCAGCCGCATCTCCTTGAGGGCCACTCCTGCTGGGCTGAGCACAAAGGAAGGCATTATCCCACCAGGAGCAGGGGAGGCGCAGACACCTGCTCAGGCAATTGTGCGACAAAAGGAAGTGAGGCTGGAAATTGGACAATTGTTACTAAGTAGCTGAGGACCCAGCTGAGTGGAGATTTCTGTTGTAAGGATGAAAGAAGCCAGCTTTAAAGGCAGATGGGGATTTTCCAGAATCTAGGGTTTCATCAAGGAGAGCAGGGGAGAAATGTCCGCTCAGAAAAAGGACAGGTCTTATAATCTTTATGAAGGGGATGGGGGAGGGAGGTTCTTTCTTTCAGGCTTCAGAAGTACTTCTCATGCATCAGTATTATTATTATTTTAATTTTCTATTGGGGAGCAGTGTGTTTTTCCAGGATCCATCAGCTCCAAGTCAAGTAGTTGCCTTCAGTCTAGTTGTGGAGGGCGCATCTCCTTGACCCATGTGGGAATCGAACCGGCAACTTTGGTGTTATGAGCCTGCGCTCTAACCCCCTGAGCTAATAGGCTGCCCCATGTCCATATTATTAAAGGCATAGTCTTTGTGAGCACCTGGAAGGGAGGCAGTGATCCCTAAGACTCAGTGAGGGTTCCCTAAGTGTTAGCTACAGGGGACCAGACTCATTTCTTTCTTTCACTGCTTCCTAGGCAGGTAGACTGTGGAAACATAGGGGAGCAAGCGTATCTGGATTACAATGAAACATTTGACAAAATCTTGTAATCTTGGAAAAGACAAATGATAAGTTAATTGCATAGTTAGCACTAGTTAGCACCTACGCTTTATTCAGTGCTTAACATGTGTCGAGTACTATACTGTGCTTTCCACATATCATACCGTTGAATCTCCTCATGGCTCTTTTACTGGTGAGGAAAAGTGGGGCTCAGAGAGGGTTGACAGCCTGGGTGGGTCTGTTCCATAATGTTTCCAGGCTAGAACGATGGCCTACCCACACAGACAGTGCAGTCTGTTCCACATGTGTGTGGAGAAACACTAACACACATGCTCCTAGTCACAATCCCATACTGCTCCGTCCCCCACGCCCTCCTGTGGGAATGGGAACATGTGCACCCATATCCTACAGGTACAAACAGCCTTCTACACTGCAACCACCTATAGGTGGTCTGGCCTATTTTTACCTCCTATCTCCACCTAATGGAGAGAGCTCGTCTCACCCTGCTGCTAAAGTCAGACAATGATCTCATAGCTTAGCACAAGGCATTATCATCAGGGATCACACTCTAAAGTCCAGTAGGCTGAGTAGTGTTCCAAGGGCATGGCTGTGACGTATGAGGGTGAGGGAGCTGAGGCAAGGAGGGAAGGCCCTGCCACCACCAGCTGTGGCATCCAGAGAGGGACTCAAGGCCAGCCCCTCCCCCAGATTGCTGCCATGGGGTACAGGGGAAGGGAAGCACAAAGATGAGGGGTCCAGGGGCCAGGTCTGCACTCAGATGTCCAGGTGGGCCCTGTATTAGCAGCGTGACCTCAGCAGTTCCTGCACCTCTCCAAAGCCTCGTGCCCCCTCTGTTCAGAGGGGAATAGAAATTCCCATCGCATGCTAGTGCTGCTCTGAGGACTGGAAAGCCCTGAGTGCAGCGATGGTACTGAGTGCCTGTGCCTGACCAACAGCAGGCCCCGATCCATTCTGCCACGTTCCCATGCTGCCACCTTCTGATGCCAAAGCCATCTCTGTGGCAAGCTGCACTGCACCCTGTCAACAGCCCCCAGGGAAAAAGGTGGCAGAGTCAGGGGGGTTGAGACCTTCAGCTGCTCCTGGAAAAGTATGGCTGACAAGGTGAGGATCATTTTTCTCCCGTGGTGTGAAGCATGTTGACTTGCTGTTGATAGGTGGAGGGATGAGATTAATTAAAATGCAGGCAGGTGTGAGGGCACCTCTTAGAGCTGCAGTCTCCCTGCGGGGAGGGGAAGGCATCGGGGCTCTGTTTTGTAGCCATAGCAAGAAGAATGCCTTCCTACCCTCTCTGTCTCCTTCTGAGAGCAGATATGGCTTAAAGGGTTTGGATTTCCTTGTCACTAGAAGTGTCAGATCACAGGAGAGCTGGACTCCAGGTAGAAAAATAGCCATGTCCTCCTATCTAGATGGAGGAGGGAATGGGAGGGATACAGCCTCTTACCATCTTTCCTAGATGCCACAAGTTCTAAAAAGATTCTGCCTTTGGAGAAACTGCGCAAGGCAGCACTTAACCTCTTCTGCTCCCTGTCAGGGCTGCCTTGGGCCCCAACAGGCAGAATAAGGGTGCAAAGAACTTCCTGAGAGGGATGAGTCCAGTGATCTAAGGCAGACCCCACAGGGGACAGCTGAGGTGCAAATACCACAAACCACAGTGCAGTGTCTATGCCTGGAGGTTCAGGGCTGGGTTTTGAAGCGGGGAGAACAGAGGACAAGAGCAAGGGCAGAGCCGGAACAAGATTGCTGAGTGCAGACTGGTTGCTGCACCAGCCATGGGGCATGCCCAGCTCAGCTCTGTGGTCAGTGGGTTCCCCGGGACTGGGCCAAGCTGGACTGCAAGAAGACACAGAGAGTTTCTCTTTGATTTCTGATTTCCTCCTTCTTGCCTTTTCCTGCAAGAAGAAAAAGTGGCTCCTGAGGCTCCTTCTTCTGAGGTGCTAGTATTAGAGATCCTAGAAATTACTGAGGATCTCAGCGGTCAGGTGACATGGCTCAGATGGTAGAGCCGAGGTTGGAACATTTACCTCATTTCTGCAAGCTAGAGCCCAGAGCCTCTCCACTTCTTTGAACTTTGTTTGAACAGGAGACAGTGAGACTTCGCAAGAGTAAGTCCCTCCATTGCCCTATTTCTGCCAAGTCCTCAGGAAAAAAAAAAAAAAAGAGAGAAAAAGAGGAAAACATCTTTGGAGGAAGAGAAGAACAGATAAAGGGACAAGCTGGAGTCCCAAGATTTGTTAGTACCTGAGCTTAGAACCCTAACCACAAAGCTTAATCTTTAACTCTCTGGGGCTTTGAATGAATGACACTAGAAAATATCCCTCCATCCAATTCTTCCTTCCTTCCTTCCTTCCTTCCTTCCTTCCTTCCTTCCTTCCTTCCTTCCTTTCTTCCTTCCTTCCTTCCTTCCTCTCTCCCTCCCTCCCTTCCTCCCTTCCTTCCCTCCTTCCTTCCTTCCAAACTTTCTCTCCTTCTCCCCCAGCTCCAGGGATTATTTGACAATCTACATTTTGGGTTCTTAAATATGTGTAATAATTTCTCCACCATCTGACTTGTAAGTAACAGCCTTAATGGGGATGGTTAGGAAACATTCCCCAGAGGTCACAATGAATTATAATGCACATTGAACCAAGCGCTCCTGTAGGCCTAATTGCTGGAACTGTTCACAGTGAGGATTATTTTGGGATTATTAAAGGAAAAATAGGGTCAAGTCACAAAAAAAAATCTCTTATAGACTCAAGAAGCCCCTCTGGTACTCCCCATCTCACCTACAAACAAATTTCTTGGTCTCAAGAGATCCACTCCTTCTCCCAGTCACACACATCAAAATATCCAATGTCCTTGGACTATAATGAAAAATATTATCCCAAACTCTGCTTCTGGAAAGAAACAGCCAGTGCAAACAAGCAGAACAACATTTTCAAATACAATTTCAACCTCCATCTTTTTTGGGGGGACCCTACTTTCTTTTTTGTTCATTTCTACCTCTCGGGTCAGATTTTATCACTGTATTTTCACTAACCAATGGAATAAAATTGAACAAAGCAAGAAAAGGTCATTATCTCTTGACCATAAAAGCTCTGAAAATAGAAAGTTTGCTTGTTTGTTTTTACAGCTCCTTTGATGGCAAAGCCTGACCTGATCTGGGAGTGACCAGTCGTCCTTATTCATCTCTAGAGTCAATAGTCATACATTTTTATAAGTTTGAACATGATGTGCTGCCTCAAAGCTTGCTGGAAGTATTATGTAACACACGGTATATATCCTTTATTAACTTCCTAAAATGAGTTTCTAAAAAATGGAATTCTGAATATATCTGGTCCTCGGGGTGTAAAGAAAGGATTGCGGATTTGGATGATGCTATCTTCAGAGAGAGGTACAGGATTAGTGAGTTTCTGAGCAACAAAAAACAACAAAGCAAAGTTTCAGTATTACTTTCACTAAAGAATCATTCGTCCAATATGGATTTTTGTAGATTGCAGAAAGGCTTTCACACTTGTTTTAAACAATTCATTTAATAAGAAAGTCGGTAATCATCCATCCCAAATGACAAATAGTCTCTCTTCCTGGAACTAAATGGGAAGAATTGAACTGGACGATGCATATGCTGATTAAAATATTGTAGTAGCTCTTGGGACTAATAATAATACAAATATCAGTGGTTGCCTTGCGTTGTCTTGAAAAACTAGCAGGAAAGATGAGAAATGTGCATGAATACTGGCAGAGTTAAACCTTTAAAGAAAGTATCACAGAATAGACAGGGCCCAAAGCTGAGCCGTGAAGGAGAGAGGCAATCCAGATGGGTTAACCTCAGTGGGTTGGACGTGTTCAACAACAGCCAGGTCTGGGGCTAATCTAGAGAGGTTTTCTGCTAAGAATAGAGGCATAATTTGAGTCACTTCAGTTCTCCTATCTGATTCCCCATCACAGTTTTACTTTCAGTTTATATACTGCTCTAGGATTTTGTGAATTTTACTCATCGCCAGTGGCCTCTAAAGAGAGTACCACACTCTTCCAAGGTGTCCTTCATTTCTTTAAAAATTATTCGATTAAAAACCTATCACAACTATATAAAAAGATTCACTGGTCCATATATAAAGGGATGATTCTTAAGAATCAGAACTAATATTCCCTTATGAAATAGATACAGTCCATTAACCAAGAAGGAACTTTAAAATATCTATAATCTTTGCTCTCATTGAGATGTAAGAGGACAATGTATCTATCAAAAAAGATAATCTGGGTCATCAAGGAGTTTCTAGATGAAAAATGAGGTTATCAAACATAAAACCCCCCACAAAAACACAACAAAGTATTTAATAGCTATTTAATTGTTGCAGAAAAATTAGTTGGCATTGAGTAATTATCCCAGAATTCAAAGTTAAAACAGGTGGAAACGATGAGTAAAAAGATGATAAAAACAAAGAATATATCTAGGAGATACAATCTATTTGCTATAGACTGAATATTTACATTCTCCAAAAATTCATGTGTTGAAACCTAAGCCCAATGGGATGGTGTTAGGATGTGGGGCCTTTGGGAGGTGATTAGGTCATGATGGCAGAGCCCTAATGAATGGGATTAGTGTCTTTATAAAAGAAGCCCTGAGAGCTGCTGCCTCGTCCCTTCTGCCATGTTAGGACACAGTGAAAAGACAGCTGTCTGTGAACCAGAAAGTGAGCTCTCAACAGACATAGAATCTGCCAGTGCTTTGATCTTGGTTCTCCCCCGCCCCCCCGGCCTCCAGAACAGTTAGAAATCATTTTCTGTTGTTTATAAACCACCCAGTTTATGGTATTTTGTTACAGCAGCCCAAATGGACTAAGAAATAATTTATAATAGATTCCAGGAAGCGAAATGAAGCAGAAGCAGAAAGAAATAATAGAAGATTTCCTTATACTATGGAAAAATTTAGATCTGTAGAATCAAATCTCTGCTTGAACACCCAGGTAGAAACTGATAAAAGGAGATATGTCCTAAGGTATACTCAGGTAACATATTTGAATTTCCAGGATTAAAAAAAAAAAAAATCCCAGGATATCTGATAAAAAAGGGCAGATTGAACACATTCCTTTAGTTTTACTTCCACTTGAAACCTCATTAACATGAATCAAATAATGTTGAAAGACAAAAATTGAAAATGGCCAAGAAAAATAGTGAAGAAAATAGTACTGATAAAATTTGAAAGCTGAAAAATAAATGGATGAGTGTAAGTGACACAGCTGAGTGAGGAAAGCAGGATCCTAAGCTGCCTGCAGAGAAAGCTAAGAATACATATTGTACAGTTTGTATCACAGAACATTCTACACTTTCAGGAACCAGTAGGCCCAATTACTTATGGAGTTGGGTGAATGGTGCCCAGAGAAGCCTAAACCAAGGACTGGTTAAATTCTATTGAGAATTCATATAACAGCATAAACATACTATTTAGAGTTATGGAGTACATTTTTAAAAATCAGTTTAAAAAGTTGAAAATGATTGCCTTTGTGGAGCAGAAAATGGGAGAGGGATGGGGTTATATTATTTTGTTTTGTTATGTTTTAGGTTACAAGTCTTTATTTATATGCCTGTCCTCATGGCTACTAGGGCTTACAGGTGGGGATGGGGTAGGGAAATCAATAGATAATGCTTATGTGCTTCACTGTGATAGAGAAATAAAAGTTCAATATGCTTTAAGAAAAAAAATAGATAATCATTATTAGAATAAAATAGAGTGGATAATTGTCTAATCATTGGAAAGTTAAAAAAAGAAATATAGTAATGCAAAAATTATAAAGCGCCTACATACTGTTTATAGGCAATGTTCTAAAACTATGTTGGTCTAGAGAGGTTCACAGGGATAGAGATATACTAAGGAAATGAAAAAAAAATCAGAATGTCTAATGTACTATTAGAACTCAAATTAATATTCATGTGACACACAAAGGATAAAAGGAAGTAGGATGTTACTTAATATTGCTTAGACTACATAACATAAAATTATCATAATTACTAATATAAATTTACTAATAGCATAGCATTAAAATATTTTTTAAAACTGTAAGAATATATAAAGAGAAACTGATGAAAGTACAATTGAAAATTCAAAAATAGGTCTCATTTTTTCACAGCACAAGTACTTACAAAGTGAATGAAGTAAAATCTAAGTTGAATAAATTGATTTCACTGATCTAATGGAAAATTGCATCCACGACAAACAGAAGACACATTCTTTTCCAAAATTCATGGCATTTTCTACAAAAATGCTCATATCCTAACCCACTAATAAAATCTCAACCAATTTTCCATATTTGAAACTATATACATTCTGTACTTTAACAATATAATATAATAAAACTAGACATTAACAGATCTTGTCAGAAACCATGCATGCAAGCAAGAAGAGAGTGGAGTGGATTGTTTAAATTGTCCAAGGAAAAAATTGCCCTCAATTTGGGATTCTATAGCCAGAAAAATTATCCTTTAAAAGAGAAAGAAAAATAAAGAATTTCTCAAACAAATGAAAACTGAGGGAATTCACTGCCAATAGACCTGCTATATGTACCCTTGATGTGATGTAATGAAAATTCTATCAAGGATGTAACATCTATATTTACTATCAACCTCCATAATTAAATATCATCCTGCAACCGAACAATCTAATCAGAAAGTATAGGAAAACATAAAGCCATATTGATACCCTCCTTGTAAATGATTTTTTAATGTGATCCCCAAATCAAACCATTCCTCTTTCAGCATAGGGATGGGTTGGTGGGCGGGCACTACTAGAAAGATAACCACGCATAACCAGCAGTCTTCTTAGTCATCTCAGAAAGGAACATCAATACTTTGGAACAGTCTTTTCATTTTCTGATTACTCGTATACGTTGTCTATGTTTCAAATTATTTGCTAGAATCATACTTTCTGTATTCCAGTATAAAGTCAGTACATAAATATATTGTGTTGGTTAATGATGGTACATGTTGTTTCCCATTTGAAGTGTAGAAAATGATTTCCTGTATGTTTTTAGTCATTTATGGAGTTAATCTCACTGGCTTGGCTTTATATTAAATATAAAGAGAAGGAGGGGAGAGGGCAGGGGGATATGCGCTGGGAAATGATATGGATTATAGTACAATTTTAACTTCAAATTGGATAGAATATAATTAAATTTCTCACTGTCATCTCAGTATATATACTGTTATAAAACTTAAAAAATAATAACACCACATTTGGAGGTGGCAAAGAGAGGTTTGGAGACAGAAGAGAGATAAGAAATGTAGCAACCACAGAAGGGAGAACCTTGGAAAAGGTGGAGAAAATTTAAGGGTATTTCTGAAATGTTTTACAACTTTGCCTTCTCATGAAACTGCAGTGAAAATATGCATTAATCATCGGTGATTCTGGAATTGAATTTGTTTTACTCATGCTTTCTGATGGGAAGAACTGCTGAAATTGCCTTGTTGATGGATAGCAAATAGCAAGTGAGAGCAAGATTTGGAACTAAGCAAAATTATAAATAAGTATAGGAAATGTTTATTGAGAGCTTGCTATTTGACATGCATTGTACCACACAGGTGTGTAATTCGTTACAACTACTGTATTAGGTAGAAGCTATTATTTCCCCCATTTTACAGATTTGGGAAACCACATGTAGGTGAAATAATCAGTTCCAAATAATAATGACTAATAAGTAACTGAGGCAGGATTTGAACCTACTCAGTCTGACTTCAGAGTCTACAATTCAGACCACTTCAATCTGAATCTCTTGCTTGCTCTCCTCATTAGTTAGAATTTTAAAATAATTTAAGAATTAAATAAATTATGAAGTAATTCTCCCCAGAATTAGAATGAAAATTAAGAAAAGTTTAATGGTCAGCTGAATCAGTTAAAGACAATACTTAAAAAGAAAGTAATGATTTTACACTTTATTAGAACCGTGAGTTTTTCAAAAGTTCCCCTGCTCTATAGGGTTCCCATATTAAAACATACATGTCAAAACAATAATTTAACCAAAATAAGTCCCATAAATATTATGAAGGAGGAGACAAAATTAATGTTATTTATTTAAGATTGTGTCTACTTGGAAAAAAATGAGAATGATCTGAAAAACAGAATAATAAAAGCATTTCATAGTTTCCAGTTACCAAATTAACATAAAAATCAGCAGCTTATTTATACAATAGAATTAGGTATTTAGAAATATATTAAAATCAGATAAACAATAGCAACAAAACTGTAAAATAACTAGGACTAATCTTAATAAGAAGTGTGACAAATCTATCAGAGAAATGTTACAAATTTAACTTAGGGACATAAAAGATGTTAATAAATCAGGAGACATTCCATGTTTCTGGAATAGATGCTTTAATATTTTAAAGATGTCATTTCTCCTCAAATTAATTTATAAATTTAATGCAATCCCAATTAAAATTTGATGAGATTTTTGTTTGGAACTTGACCAAATGATTCTAAAGTTCATTTAGAAGAATAATTGTGTTAGAATAGTCATGAAAAGACCAAGAAAAATGAGTAATGATATTGACTTGCCCTATTAGAAATTAAATTATCACTGTGGTATGGTACCAAAGTAGTAAGACAGATTCATAAAATTTGGTATATATTAATGATGTCAGTTTAAAATATTAGGGAAAGAATCAACTATTTATTAAATGGATTGTTCAATAAAATATGATTGGGGGCAAGTAGATAAAGCATTGAAAAAAACAGGTTTGACTTTTATACCATAATTTATACAAAACTGAATCCCAGATATTTAAGGTTTTTTTTTAAAGATTTTATTGGGGAATTGGGGGAAGGGAACAGCGTTGGGGAACTGGGGAAGAGGAACAGACAAGTTGCTGTCCTTTTGTTCTTCAGTCTAGTTGTGGAGGACATCGCTTCACTGGCCCATGTTAGTATCATCATTGTGCTCTTCTTGGGTGAGGCAGATCAGTTGCCAGCCTCTGGACAACCACTCATGGCAGCTCTTGGCAGCTCACACTGGCTTCCAGCCGTTCACAAACTCACTATAGCCTATGGCAGCCCACTGTAGCAGGGGCTGTAGCTATGCCATCCCCGGGGACTCACAGCAGCCCAGCTCCAGGTGGAGCTGTTGTTGACCATCTTAGCTGTAGAGGGCAGTGTCACTGGCCCTCATATGTGGGATCTGAACCAGGGCCACTGGCGTCACAAGCCAGCTCTTAACCAACGTGTCAATTGGCTGGCCCCCAGATGTTTAAGTTTTGATTGAAAAAAAGAAATCACTAAAATACCAGAATATATAAATAAGTATTTATGCAATCTTGTGGTTGCAAAATATTTAAAATGTGTGGATTCAATGGCTGAAAGGAAAGGATTAATAATGAGTTTGACTACATAAAATTACATAACTTGTGAGTAGCAAAATTAAACCCTGATCCAGTCATCCACCTAAACAGCTTAAACAACATTAAAAGATAAACTGTGAAAATTATTTGCAAGAGATATTACAAACCAAGGTTTAGTTTTCTCAATCTTTTCAGGGCTCATGCAAAACATTAAGATAAAGAGGATAGTCCAATAGAAAATGCTTCGGACAGGTACATACAGATACATATGTTTTTGCCACTTAAAAAAAAAAAAATGCTGCACCTCACTAGCTACCAAAGAAGCACAGATTAAAACATCAGTGAAACGTCATTTCTTACCTATTAGGTTGAAAATTATTAAAAATAATGACAGTATCCAATGTTAGCTAGAGTATGAGTAAACAAGCATTCTCAGATGCTTTGGTGTAAATTCAAATTGATACAACAAACTTTCTAGAGTTCGGTAGGGCAATGTATTATCAAAATTGAAAACGTGCATCCCCTTTGATGCAGTAAGGCAATTTCTAGGATTTAATCTTAGGGAAATAACAAGACAGCCTAAAAATACAAGTCCAGAGAGGTTCATTTCAGTGCTAGTAAAACAGAAAAAATTAGAAAACTCTATTAATGTTCAAAATAAGGTATTCATTAAATGCATTTTGGTATCTCCACCCAATGGAATACCATGTAGCTGTTTAAAAAGATGGTGGGAGATCTATACTCATTATATAATATCATGCCTAAAAGATAAGAAGAAAATTGGGACCAGCCGAGTGGTCTTTGGTGAAGAGCTGGCTTGGGACACCAGCTCTAAGCAGCAGGGCCCCTGGTTCGGATCCCACATATGAGGGCCAGTGACACTGCCCTCTACAGTGAAGATGGTGAACAACAGCTCCACCTGGAGCTGGGCTGTGCGAGTCCCTGTGACCGTGTAGCTGTAGTCCCTGCTGCAGTGGGCTGCCATAGGCTACAGGGGTGGCCCGCAGCCAGCGTGAGTGGCCAGCAGCCAGTGTGAGCTGCCAAGAACCGCCATGAGTGGTTGTCCAGAGGCTGGCAACCAATCTGCCTCATGGGAGAAGAGTGCAATGATGAGACCAACATGGGCCAGTGAAGCAACATCCTCCACAACTAGACTGAAGGACAGCAACCTGTCTGTTCCCCTTCCCCGGTTCCCCAACGCTGTTCACCTCCTCCAATTCCCCAATAAAATCTTAAAAAAAAAAAGTGAGAAAATTGCATTAAAAGCATTTTGTATAGTAGGATACCATTGCTCTATATACAGTATATATTTATGTGCATGTATGTGTGTGATTGTAAATATTAATAATTTCTGAGGATATCTCTCTTCCTCTGTGTGTGTGTGTAAGCAAACTCAGCTATTTCACTAAAACTCTGTAAAATACTGTATCACAAGCAGCCTTAGGCAAGTGACCTTCTGTGTTCCTCAGTGTCCCCATCGTTAAAATAGCATTTGCCTTATAGGGTTGTTATGGGGATCAAATGAATTAACGTGTAAAGCACTTAGAATAGCGCCTGGCCCATAGTAACCCATGTGCAATAATTCACTACTATCATTATTAGTTATTATCATGATTATTATCAGTACCCTCCAAGAAGTATAAGAGCAAAAGGGGAAGAAGCACCCTAAAACAAACCATTGAGCAGCTCTGGCATCTCACCATTCGTACTACCTCGGCTGCCATGTGTGATGATGGGCTCTGCAGGGCACAGAACAACCCGTGGACCCGGAGGGGAATGCAAAGCCAGGGCCACTCTCACTAAGAGCAGGCTTACTTGGGAGTCATGCTTAAGACACCCCAGGGACACCTTGAATAACCACGTGAGATACAGGGGTGCTGAAGGCATGGGGACAAAGGTCAGTGCAATTTCTATGACACTGTTTCCATGCCTCTATTTGGGCCTCTAGGCGGTGTAGGATTCTAAAATTGGCATACATCCAGACTAGATAAAGCCTGAGAAACCAGCATATACAAGATAATTAAAAGTATATAAATATTGCCCATGCTTCAGTTTTCTATTTAGGGAACTGTACAGTTTTTAATACACATTTAGTCCATCTCAACTAATCCTGCTCTTGTAAAGCATGAATAAAGGTCCATCCCAGGTACTGCTATGAAGAGCCTTCCACCTGAGCTAATTAAAACTACCGAGCATTGGCACAGTTGATCTCATGTCATAATGGCCTTTCTCTGTTTTAGGTAGTTGCCCCTAACTGTGCCTAAATGGAGGCCCTGACAGGGAAGCTGGTCCTTTTTCTGAGCCTTGTATTCCCTTCGAGAAAGGGAGTGACATTCAGGATACCCACCAGCAGCAGATAACAGCGGGATCTTTTCACCATGGAGAAATGTTGATTTCATATTTGTCTGTATGTGTGAGATGAACGCTGGGCATGATTTACTTACTTCAGAAAGTGTTGCCTATAACATGGAGACACGAGACAGTTTAAAAGGAAGAGTAATCGCAGCACACAGCTATTCATCTTCGGCTGCTTCTGGGAACCCTGAGCTGGCTGATTAACTCTTGCAGAGGCTGGCTGCTGGGAGAAGCTGTCAGCTCCAGCCTCTATAGGGCTCTGTGCTCCCTCTCCTCACTAGCATGAGGCTTCCTGATCCCTCACTCCCCACCCTCAGCTCCTGTATCTCTTTCAGCAGGGTCAAGAGTGACTTCTCTCTCTGTTGTCTGAGTCCAGACTGACAAGGTTCCAAGTTGTTCCCTGTCACCAAACCACTGCCACTGCCATCAGATTCGGAAACCTGTGCTTTCAGGGTTGATTGCTGGTCAGTTGTCCAGCCTATGTCAATTCTTTCGTTTTCTCTTTTAGGTAGGCTTGTCCATGCCAGGATTCAGCCTTGTTTCTCCTTAGCTCTGATTGATTTCCATGCCTCATCTAATCCCAGTCTCCCATCAGGCTGAGACTACTGTAATCCCTAACCTGGAGCAGGGGACCTGTTGCCCTTCCTGATCCATGACACTCCAAGTCTAGTCCAGGTGGCTGGAATCTTGTTACCAATGGACAAAATTCCTTGGATAACTTTTGCTGTCTAACCCTCCATTGCTCCACTTGAAATTTTTGTTGCTATTCTAATTGTTTCATCTGCCTTTTTCATGTCAGCCAGTCTACAATATAGCCAGATGTGCTGCTAAAGCAGTGTGAATTATCTATCCAGATACTTTTTTTCTGGAGACTCTTCTATATGCTAGCCATTGTTTTAGGCACCAGGACTACAGAATGAACAAGACGTACAAGCCCCAGCCTTGTGATGACATTCTAGTAGAGGACACACATACTAAATAAGTACATAACTATAAATAAGATGATTTCAGAGGGATAAGTGCAATGATGAAAATAAAACAGGATAATGGCCTAGGAAGTGCCTGGGCCGATGGATAACATTTAATAGAGTGTTCAGGAAAGTTCTATTTGAATAGGCATGCCATGTGAGAGAAGACTTGAATGGCAGGAAGTCAGCTATGAGAAGTCTAGGAGAAGAAAATTTCAGGGAAAGCAAACCATAGCGAAAGCTCTTGAGTGAGAGAAAGGTGGTTAAGAAGCAGAAAAAAAGACAGCATAACTGAAGCCCAGTGAGTGAAGAGAACAAGCGGCAGATAGGTTTAGAGAGGGCAGCAGGGGCAGTTAGTGTGAGGTCTTGAAGGTGATGGGAAGGAGATTGGATTTTCCATCAAGTGCCATGGAAAGTTTTGGAGGGTTTTAATGTGGAGAAGTGACTTATCTGATTTATCAGCTCCATGCTAGTTTCATCACTCCTTTCAGGCTGGCAGTTATCATTTCCAATGCATTTCACCCAACCTGTGACAGGCCCCCATTCTCACATGTAGACTGAGGAAAAAAAAAAAAAAAACCAAAAGGGCAGGTAACTCATCCCAGCCCATACAATCACAATGCTATCACTATGGTCTGCAGTCAGTGAGGACCATGGTCCGTTAGCTGCGGTTTAGAAAATCTTCAGAGAGGAGTGTGGTCAGTCAGAGGAATCAAGAGTGAGGGAGATTGCTGGCCAGAATACAGGCAAGGGAGTGGCTGTAGAGGAAGGCCATAGGTTTGAGGGTAGTGTTAATATGCCGAGGTCAAGCTGGAGTAGCCCAGGAGACCCAATCTTGTCCAGGCGGCTAAGACAGGGACAGGGAAGGGTTGCAGAGAGCCCACTGCTCTCATAAAAACTTAGAGAAGACTCCCATCCTTTCACTGAGGGCAGTACACTTCCCAGAACTGCAGCAGTCCATTAGGACTAGATGCCTACGATGGTCCTTAGGTCTTTACTTCAATTGTCAGGTCACATGTACTTCTCTTTGGCCTGAAGTCAGATGAGAGTGTGTAAATAGCAAGTGTGAGGTGGGGATGGATAAAGGTTTGGTTCTACTGAGAGCTGAATGGAAGGTGGATTTTTGTTGTTATTTTAACTTTTTTTTTTAAATTAAAGTTTATTGGGGTGACAACTGTAACTTTGCCAACACTTGTTATTTTTTTTAATTAGAATTTTTCATCTCAGTATTACAAGGAGCTACAAAATTTCAGGTTGGGGGACTCTGGTCTCTTATTTCTCAGGATTTTAATTCTATATAAAATCTTTGTGGTCATAAAGCTTTGAAGACAATGCATGGGTAGTTGGAAGAAGGTTAATAACATTTTTTAAAAAATATATATTGTTTCATACTTTACTCTAGGGACTTTACATATATTATTTTAGCAATCTTCAATAATCCTATGATAATATCCATAGGGTAATAATCCTATGGGTAATATAAACTCATTTTGTAGCTAAAGAAACACAGCCTCATAAATATTATAAACCAACCCAAGAACAGGCCACCAGCTAGCCAATAGCGATGGGGCAGGGCCAAATTTGGACTTGAAGACAGGTTTCTGAGGGAGGTGGGCCATCTCCTTTGATCTAGTTACTCTGGCTGGTGGGGAGAGGTGGTGCATTTTATCCACCCCTTTGGCACTTTTCATTATGATTTTTTTTTTTTATATTTAGTTTTCCACAAAACTATGCCTTATCTCCTCAAATTGATTGTGATCTCCTCAAACATGGAAACATATTCCTTAAACCTCTTTCCATCTCTAATTACACACATGTGTGGTACAAAGCCTCTAGCAATGCTTTGCCTTAAATGAGGTCTCAGCATGGCTTCTTACTGATGGGTTGGCAATTTCCAAGTGTGATCATTGAGGTCAGTTTTGGTGGTGCATCCTGGGCATCAGGGGAAGGACCCTTAGATGTCTGCAACACAGGGATGTGTCCCCAGGGCATATAATCTACCAGAGGCAGGGGAGCAGTGGAGCTATGCTATACATAACAAATATATGGTGGTAGAAGGAGAACTGACTCTGGGGTGGTGAACACACAATGTGATATATAGATGATGTATTTACACAATTGTACACCTGAAACCTATGTAACTTTACTAACAATTGTCACCCCAATAAACTTTAATTAAAAAAAAGAAGAGGGCCGGCCGAGTGGCGCAGTGGTTAAGTGCTGGCTTGGGAAGCCAGCGGCCCCGGTTCGGGTCCCACGTGTGAGGGCCAGTGACAATGCCCTCAAAAAAAAAAAAAAGAAGAAAAAAATCCAAGAACGCAATGCCACTCCCTCCAAGCTAAGAAAAAGAAGAGAAAAACAAAAGAGAAAGAAAATTTTCTTTTTCTTTTCATTCTGAATTACCAACTTCGTCTAGCATTTTTCTGGTCTTTTTCTAGGTACAAAAGTGTCCTTTCAAAACACCTTAGAGGTCTTTTCACATTCAATTAATCCTACTGAATTCTGGTCCAGGAGTTCTCCAGCAATGTCCTCTATAGTAAATGGTTATGTAAACGTACAGTTATTCTCACATCTAGACTGCATCTCACTATGAATTATTTGTTTGAGAGGTTTACTTCATACAAATAAATCTATTAGAACATAAAGGCCGTTGGCAAACCAAATGCTAGTAATATTAAATTATGCCATATAATTCTTTGAAAAGGAAGGAAAACAACCTCTTTATGTTTTTTTTGTGCGTGATAACTAAGTGATTTCAAACAGTACCAGGATTTCTGATTTTTTGAATGTTTCCTCTTTGTTATTCTGATAGCTAATTTGATGACTTACTGTTGTTAACTCTATATACTCTTGGTATTTTTGGTTTGGTTGATTTCTTATCTGGTATTTGTTTTTGCAAAAGAAGTTTGAATAGTTGTGAACAAAATATTGTATGGTGTTCCATCTTTTATAAGATTTAGCAAATACCATCCTAGATATTATACTCTAGCTTTTTCCATGTTCCAGGCAACTTTCATATCAAAAAGATAGGAGCCAAGGACGTAACATAAATGACTCTTAGGTTGCAGCAATTACCTTGTAGTTGCTGGGGCCATGAACTCACATGTTCCTTTCTGTGAATTTAAGCACAGGGACGTCTGGGGTCTCAGTCTCCCCATGGATGAGACTAAGCCAAGGCAAGAAGATTCATTCCTAAGGAGACTGAAGGCCAGAAAAGACAAAATGACTTTGAATGGCTGACATTTGGAGGTAGCAGTGGACTTCTAGACAAGAACAGGAAACAGTGGCCTGCAGGGCAGTTACTCTGCTAGAGTTAAAAGAAAGTGAACAAGTTAGGGAAAACAGACACGTAGAATCCAGGGAAACTTTTTAAGCAGATGTAGGCCTTGGAAAGATATTTGACTCACTTAAGAATTCTGTGTTTCTGCACCATGCTCCCCCCACCCCCCATGGCTGGAGTCTTAGGGCCTGCTCTGTCACACATGCAAAACCAATCTGCTCCCGTGACATGGAGCATGGAAGTTCATCTCCTAAAACTTTACACCCTATTGAAAGAATATAATAGTGTTAAAGAAAAGCTAATTCTGTGATCCTTTCGCATCGGGCTACAGATGGGATGCCATTTTCAAGGGACATTTTTTTGCCCCAGTTCCCATCAAATAGCTCCTGAAATAGGCATGATACAGCCCCCTTGAATAAAATAAAATACCTTATTTAATTGCCTGGATGACACTTGGGATTGTGCCGCCAAAGCAAGCCCAGACAGGCCCAACCAGAAGCAATACTGAGAGGGTGACTTGACTAGGAGGCAGCCTCAGGCCCAGCCCCCAGCAGCTGCCAGCCCAGGCTGATGAAAATGAAAACAGGTCTGAAGACATGCAAATGAAATCTGCAAAGGAGCTGAAGGGAGAAGAAACCATTTCCCAGGGTAATGAGCTCATTGATTGCAAGGATGGCACCTCAGCTCGACCTCCAGGGCTCAGAGCACCATTATACATGGAAGACAGGGTCGGTCGGGGACCTGCGAGACAGGAGGGGCATATGAGCAGCCACAGTCACCAACTCTGCTCACCTGCCTGCTTTCCAGTTGTGCCCCTCTGGCTTCAGCACCTTGGGCCTCTTTTTGATGTCCTTTGCATATTTACGCCCAGGATTCCACTAGATTCTTACTAATTGTCAGAACAGCAAGTCTTGGATCTTCCAAGAGAGCCCCAACTTTATTTATTTATTGAGTCCAACCCAATTTTAAATATATTAACCAGATATAGGGACACTGACTACATGTTCTGTGTCATTTGTTGCTGGTCTCCAGAGAACCTAGCTGAAGACATTTTGGATTGTCCTGCTTTGCAGAGGATGGAGATATATATATATATATATATATATATATATATATATATATATACACACACATATATACACATACATTTACTTTACTGGAAAGATATGTTACACTAAACTAAGTGGTGATCTTTCCCCAGCACACACCTTGCAGGAGCTACTGAGGCAGAATTATATTAGGAAGATTTGTAATCAAAACGCACAGCCATCTTTAGGATAACAGAAGTTATGAGCCATTTTCAACATGGGCTCCCTTCCCAGGCCTTGCTTATCCCAGCAGGGTGCTGGGCCTTCTCCTTACTCCTCTCTAACTCAAAGCCTCTTCCATAGTCACCAATCCAGAGTGGCTATTTCATCTGCAGTCATATTTTGGGACAAAGATTGAGAAACAAGGAGCTTACTAGGGTAGCTGTTATGAACTGAATTGTGTCCTCCTAAAATTCATATGTGGAAGTCCTAACCCCCACCACCTCGAAATGTGAATTTTGTATTAGGAAATAGTACCTTTCAAGAGGTAATTAAGTTACAATGGGGCAGTTAGGGCCGGCCTGAATTCAATTTGACTGGTGTCCTTATAAGATGAGAAGCTTAGGATATGCGGAGAGGCACCACGAATACTCATGTGAGGAAAGACCATGTGAGCACACAGGGAGAAGGTGGCCATCTGCAGGCCAAGGAGAGAGGCCTCACGAGGAACCAACCCCCCAGCCCTCCCATCACCAAGGGAAACCCTCAGGCCAGGTCATGTGTGAGCCCACGCTGCAATGTGCATGCAGGCCTTCCCGGAGAGACTGGTGTTTCATCCTTAGGAGGGCAGTGCCGAGGGCAGTGAGGAAGAAAGAGCTTTAATAGTAACATCTATGTACATGGATATGACGTCAATGGTGAACCATGAAAGTCTGTTGAGATCATGTGAAAGTGATCACCTCTGAGAAGAGCTGAAAAAATGAAATTTTGGCATTCTGAGTGGGAAGACCTCTCGTTGGAGCATGATGAACTAACCTAAGTATCGTTTCACTAGTAGGGCCTCTCTGGGATAACCCCTTGCATCCACCTGTGGCTTCCCTAGTTTAGCCCACTATAGTTGCAATGTTGACATCTTAGTTGGGTTTTGAAGCATGAATAGTTGTTCCCTATACAATAGAGAAGCAGTGGAGAGCAAGCATTTCAGGCAGAAAACTGCAAGAGACAAGGGGTTATATGAAAATGACAGTGAGGGTGCATGAAGGAGTTTCGTGTGTCTGTGTAGGGCATGCAGTTGGGAGAATGGGATGGAATGGGAGTGGCAAAGGTGAGGCTCAGTAGGTATTTGTGGATCAGGTGAGAGATTTCCACTCAGGAAATGTTATCCTCAAGATGATGGGGGCCTCAGACATCTTTTAGCCTAAGTAGTGACACTAATAGTTATTTCCAGCATTGGTTATTCACAGTCTGTCATCGTGAGTTTTTATAATATTCACATCCATATTTACCCTAATGTCCTTTGTTTTTTTAACATGGGCTCACTCTTTCCTTTAGCCTCACCCTGAATTATACCTATAATATCGTAGACTTGATGTACTAGTTATATTTTCTAATATATTTAATATAATGATTTATCTATTAAAATAAAAATAATCTACCCATGTACCACATTGAATTATTTTGCATACACATATCATACTTGGGAAATGCTGTTATTGTTCATTCATTCAACAATTTTGAATATCTACTATGGGCCCCGAGATTACAATATATAGCATTAAAGACAATGAAGACAATGCTTATAGCATCATGAAATTACAATGTTAGATAAACGTATTGCTAAAGGAACTATTTTTTTAAAATATTCATTTAGAAATGCTGTGTAAAATGGTTTATAGTAATAAAACTATAAACAGACTTGTCAGTAGGCTCTTGCAGTGGCATAGGTCAAAATAGGATAAAGGTTTGATTTCAGGCAGTGACAGAAGAAAATTAAAAGACACGTGTCAAACATTTTTATACAATAGAAATTGACGAGTTCTGATGGTCAGTGTGAGGTGTGTCCTTTTGTGAGGGACAGCAAGCAAGGAAATAGTCTACGTGTCGAGGATTTAGTTTACATGCTCTCTTCATTCTCTGACACCCCATCTTCCCTAAGGGGGGTTGTTTGGCTAGCCTCCTTCCCCTGGTGTGCTTTCCCACACTCGGAGGCCTGGAAAGCTGACAAAGGCAAGTCCCAGACCGCCAGTGAGCGTTTCACTTGTGATTTAGTTTCTAAGAATGAAATGCACTCTTGCAAGACTAGAATTTGGAAGTGAGTTAGTTATCTAGGAGGAAAGGTATGGCAGGGAAGCATCCATTCTCTTCTGGAGTGGACCTAGAAGCCACAGAATGGCTTTCGAGCCAACACTTTTGACCAAGGCTCATGACACACAAATCACTGCTCTGCGGGTGTCATCATAGGGCTAGCAGTTGGCCCACTAATTTCCTGGTTCCCCTTCTTGTCAAATGATGCAGCAGAGATAGCAGTTCTCTCAATGGATCAGTTTGACATTGTCACTCTAGAGTCACCTCTGGAGGCCTGGCCTATATATAGCCTGTTGCTCTAGACCTTCCAGTGATTTTGCAAACACCCAAATGCCTTTACCAAATGCCTCTTTAAAAAAAAAAAAAAAATAGCCAGAATGGTTTCTGGTTTCTACATGTCCTTTCTGACTGATATCACTGCTCAAACTCCTATTTAGTCAAAGACTATGTTACACAACTCAGTAAATGTGCGTGTGTGCATATGCATTTGCATGGATTTCTATGCAGGCGAATCTTTTATTCTCAATTAGACTGTAAGGCCTTTGGGATTTGCCTGTCTTACACTTTTCTTCTGGAGCACATATACAATGCTCCTATCATTAAATTTATTTTGAAGAAAGCACCACTTGTCTTGTCAATTCTGATTCAAAAATTGAATCGGAATCGCACCAGAGAAAACTAAAAAAATGTACTGCTGACTCAGAGGGAAAGAATCCCAGGACCACTGGCTGAAAAATGATGCTGGCTTCTATGGGTGTAATCCTAGTCACAGAAGAGAAGCCTCTGTTCAAAGCATCATGGTGACATTAGGCTTAACCACAGTGGCAACAGGGGGAGGGGCATGTCACCGATTTTAGTGTTCTGTGAGCTCTGCTACTCATGGCTTGGAGGTAAGAAAAGGGGGCTCTCCTGTGACAGTTACTTGAGAGGGCTAAGGCCTCAGCACAGACAAGTTTCTCTAATAAGCCTGTAACTGCTTAGGGCAGTGGCTCGGGACCCTGGCTGCCCATTAGGCTTCCCTGCTGGAGCTGATGTCCTGCTTAGCCCGCAGAGATTCTGATTTATTTCTCTGGGGAGAGGTCGAGGAATTGCTGTGTTTAAAAAGCCCCCAATAAGTCTAATGTAACAGGGTTAGAAAGCACTTGCCTTGTGTTCAAATGTTTTGGTAGGCAGGCTGTCATAGTGTTTTATTCTGATTTCTTACATCTCTATTTATTGTTATACAAGGTCTGTTTTTTCATTTGTAGCATTTTACACTTATGCCTTCTCTTTCTCATTTTATTTCCTTTTCAGAAAACTTTTCAATGTATTATTAACTTTTTTGGTTTTGTTTATCCTATAATTTAGCTGCACTCCACAAGTTTTGATATATAGTCTATTTGTTTAGTTCTAAATATTTTCTAATTATTACTATCATATATTTTATGACCCATGAGTTATTTTTTAATGTGTGTATGTGTTTATTTAATATCCATTCATGTGGGTTGTTTGGGTTATCATTTTCATTCTGTTATGGTGTCATTTTTATTTATCAGTATTTTTATTGTTTTGTTTCAGTTTTTCCATTCTTGCTTTTTGTGAAAATTATCAAGTTTTCCTTACTTCTTTTGGTATATAAATTATATATTCTACTTTGAATTTTAGTGGTTACCTATAAATTTTTAAACATGTATACTTGAAGTTTAAAATTAAGCAATATCTCTGCAGAATACATATTATTTTCAAGTGGATGTAAAATGCCATCAGATAGACCATGAGCTTTCATCAAAAGATTGAAGTCTTATAGAGTATATTTTCTGACCACAATTATTTTGAGTTAGAAAACCATAGCAATAAGACATGCAAAACTAAACCCGAATGTTTGTTAAACAACACACTTCTAAATAATCCAGGGGTCAAAGAAGAAATTAAAAGGGAACCAAAGTTATTTTACATTGAATGGTGATGAAAATAGAACCTATCAGAGGCAGCTAGAGCAGTCAGGGAGATAAATGTATGCATTAAAAAATGCCTATATTAGAAAAGTAGAAGATTTGAAATCAATTAACTAAGTTTTCAAATTAAGCAAGAAACAAAAAAAATTAAATATGATGATAAACAATACAGAAAGGAGCAGAAATCAATGAGATAGAAAAAAAATGAGACTATTACCAAAGCCCAAATTTGTTCCTAACAAAATATTATTAATGTTAATAAATTCCTTCAGTACTGAATAACACAAAAAATGGAGAAAATACAAATTAACAATATCAGGAACTCAAGAGTGGATATTATTGCAGAAATGATGTATATTAAAAGGGTAATAGAATATTACAAACAACTTCATATAAATACATTCAACAACATAGAAGAAAATAGTTAATTTTTCAAAAGCACAATTTATAAAACTGCCTCAAGAAATAAAAATTGAAAAACCGAACATCCTATATCTATTAAAGAATTTAGCTTTATAATCAAAAGCTTTCACACAAACAGATCCAGACCCAGACCATTTCACTAGTGAATTCTATCAAAACACTCAAATGAGAAATAGTAGCAATCTAACCAAACTCATTCAGAAAATAAAGGAGTTAGGGAATGCTTTGCAATTCAATTCATGAGGTCAACACAGGTAATGATAACAAAACCTAACAAAGATATTATCAGAAAAAAATTAGAGACTAATAAATCTTACAAATATCAGAGCAAAAATGCTCTACAAAAATATTAACAAATTTGGGCTGGCTGAGTGGCGCGGTGGTTAAGCACTGGCTTGGGAAGCCAGTGGCCCCAGTTCGGGTCTCACATATGAGGGCCAGTGACACTGTCCTCAAAATAAAAAAATTAAAAAAATATATTAACAAATTTAATCCAGCAATATATAAAAATATTTAAAAGTGGGGTATATCCCAGAAATGTTGATTCATGGTTTAAAAAAAGAAAAGAAAAGAAAAGAAACAAAAAGAATGAAAATTAAAAGGGAAAAGATTTCTCCCAAATTTGGGAATAAGGCAGTGATGTCTGTTCTCATCACTTCTGTTACACATTGTAGTGAAGGTCTTAGCCAGCACAAAAGGACAAGAAAAAAATATATAAAAATTGAACTGGGACAAGTAAAACTGTCTTTTTTATAGCCAACATTATTGTTCTCAAAAGTGCTTCTCAAAGTGTTGTCCAGGAACTCCTGGAAGGTCTCTGAGTCTCTTTCAGGGAGTCCATGAAGTAAAAGCTATTTTCACAATCATACTTTGATGTTATTGGCATTTTTATTCGCATTGTCTCATGAGTGTACAGTGTAGTTTTCCAGAGGAATAATGTGTGATATTATACCAGATAGAACGCAGAAACAGATGCAAGGATTAAGCCATCTTCTATTAAGCTAGATATTGAAAAAGTTCACAAAAATGTAAAACAATCCTAGTCTTTATTTTGTTTGTTATGGAAAATAGATTAGTTTTCATAAAAATGTGGTATATATGTTAATTTGTTAATACTTACTGGATTTATTACTTGTAGGGGTGGTGGTTACACATACGCATATATATGTATGTCAAAATTCATCAAATGTTACGCCTAAAATCTGTGAAAGTTATTATATATAAATTTTAAAAGTTGATTTTTTAAAAATTACCAAGTCCATTTTGAAAAATAAGAATACGTGGGCCAGCTGAGTGGCGTAGTGGTTAAGTGCTGGCTTGGGAAGCCAGCGGCCCTGGTTCGGGTCCCGCATGTGAGGGCCAGTGACACTGCCCTCAAAAAAAAAAAAAATACGTGAGGGATCTCAGTTTACCAGCTATTACAATGAATAGCAAAGTTATAGTAGACTAATAGACCTAGCAACAGATTATAGAGCCCAGAGACTAACTTCCTCCCTCTTCACATTTCCTTATCAGTTCTCTCAAATATGGTTCAAATGATGGAATTATTTTGAATTTCTACACTAAAGTTAATATTTCTCCAACCCTAAGGGTTTGGAGAAAATCCGTCATTTTCCCATAAAAAATAAGGAAAGCTCCCTGATTAACCCAGAGATTAAAGTCAGTGACAATGGTAAAAAGTTCCTTTTTCCACCATTCTCATCATTACAAAATTGTACTTTTGTTGTCTGATATCTGGCCTAACTCCCCCAATTTTAACTCAGAACAAACCTTTCTGCCATCATCCAACATCCCAGAGAAGGGTTACAAATAGAAATAGAAAAGTCCAAAGTGAATTAAAATCTCAGGTTGTTGACAGGAGAGAAAAAAATAGCCCCTGCTAATAACCTGATTTGACATCTGATTTATGTGGTCCTAAAAGGACAGTCATAAAAAATGTGTAAGTGAAGGAATAACATCAGGTGATTTACAAAGGCTCTGGGAGTAGAGGTGACAGGATGCAGTGAAAGGGAGAGTAATAAATTTGGCCAAGAAGCCATGCTTGATTCTTCCGCCCTCCCAGGCATCAGTACTCAGGGATTCTCTGTTTGTCGCACTTTCTCTTCATCCTTCCATTTGGCAAATACTTCCTGAGTCTCCTGGACATGGGCAGCACTGGGAATGGGAAAGGTAAAGTGTATTTGTGTGTATATGGGTTCATAGAGAGAAAACACAAGGTGTGACTCAAAGTGTTGATGAACAAATTATATGATAAACCAAACAGCTAAACCAGAGATAAGATGTGCAGGTGTATAAAAAGTAGAAGCAACTAAAAAAATGTAATTTTAAGAAGAGAACATTCCAGGGAAAAGCGATTGCTGTTTTCAAATACCTCTAAAGTTTCACTGAGAAGAGGAAGAAAACTGGGCCTCCAGAGGATATTCAGACCATACAGTTAAAGAAAAGGAAATTCCTTCCACCAACATTTATTCAGCATTTTCTATGTGCCGAACATCATTCTACTAGCTAAACATCCAGCCATGATGCAAAAAGACTGACAAGGTCCTGTGGCCACTGGATGTTACATTTTAGTGGAAGGAAGAACTATAATATGACAAACAGTTAAACAAACAGATGTTATTTCAGATATTGGTTAAGTCTCATAATTATGCAGCATGATGCAATAGAGTATGGGCAAGGGTGGGAGGGAGAGAGAAATTTTATTTAGGGAAGGTGGTCAGAGGAATCTCTCTGAGAAAGGGACATTTGAGCAGACCTCTGAATAATGAGATAATATGGGGAAGGGCCATCCAAAAAGAAAGAACAGTAAGTACAAAGATGCTAAGATGGGAACAAGCCTGGAATGTCATTTTCAAAGGAACAACACTACTGGGATGTAGTGAGTTAAGGAGAAAAGAGAGATTAGACTGAGGACAGGGCAGGGACAAGCACGTGGGTCTTACAGACCTTGGCAGGGGCTTTCTATTTCACCGAGGTTGAGCAGGCACTTTGTACCCTGCGCCACATATCTTTAGCCCACATCTGATTTCAGAGGCAGCTAGGTGGACAGTTAACATGCACGCTCTCAATACTTGGAGGAATATACACAACCAGATATCAAGGCTTACTATAAAACCAGGGTAGTTAAGCTGTTGTGGGATTTAGTCCAAAGTCAGGCAAAGGAAGTAATGGAACAGAATAGAAAACCTAGAATCAGACCCACACGCATATAGCCGCTTGACATAAGAAAAATGGTAATGTAGTACAGTGTGGAAAGGATTCCCAGAGAGTGTAGATCAAAATGTGAAACATAAACACTAAAGCTTCTAGAAGAAAACACAGGAGAATATCTTCATGACCTTGGATAGGCAAAAAATAAATGTTTTAGTAGAACACACAAAACACAAATGATAAAGAGGAAGGTTGGTACAGTGGGGTGATAGAAGAGGGTAAAGGGGATCAAATATATGGTGATAGAAGGAGAACGGACTCTGGGTGGTGAGCACACAAGGTGATATATAGATGATATGTTATAGAATTGTACACTTGAAACCTATGTAATTTCGCTAACCATTGTCACCCCAATAAGTTTAATTTGAAAAAGAATTCATCAAAGACACCACTAAAAGGGGAAAGGGGAAGCCACAGAATAGGAGAATATATTTATAATATATATCTGACAAAAGATTAGTATACAGAATATGTAAAGAACCTGTACAAAACACTAAGAAAGAGACAGACCATCCAATATAAAAATAGACGAAGAGGCACATCACAAAAGAGGGCATCCAAATAACAAAAAGAAACGCTCAAGTGTTACTTATAGATGTGCACATGAAGACCACAGTGAGATACTGCTACATACCCACCACAATGGCTAAAATTAGAGAAACTTAGAATAGAAAGGTGGGGGAGGGCAGAAGCTTCAAAAAACAAAACAGATTGAAAAACATCCCTCTTGATTCCAGGTCCTTCTTCTACCAGCATTGCAAGTATCGGGGAAAGAGCATAACAGGCAAACATGTACAAAAGCCCTGAAACATTTAAGGAGATGGATGTGGCTGGAGCAGAGAGTGAGGGAAAGAAAAGGAGGTGGTGAGTGGTGGAGGGCCACTGGTGGTATGAGCAGGCCTTGCAAGTAAAGGTTCTGAATTTTTATCTGGGAGAGAAAAACCTTTGAAGAGTTCTGAGCAGAGGACAGGTGTCACACAATGTTTACAGCTTTTATTTAAAGGTCTCCTTTACCCCTATCTCTTTCAGTCTCCTTTGTACCTCATTTATTCAACCTTTCATTTTTTCACTCATAACAGATAGGATTGCGCAGCAACCAAGCATCACACCTCCCAGCCCACAGGTGACCCACAGTCCAATGGGAGACGGGGCGCCCTCACCCTGCCTTTATCACTAGTGCTCCTCAAGTCTCAGGTGTGTGCCGGCATCTTCCCTCACTCTGCACATCCTCCCCATGATTGGCTCCTTGCCTTCATGCCCATGACTTCAGTTACCACCTACATGCTGACTGTAGGCTGACCATCTGGCCTGGTTTGTCCAGGACTGAGGGATTTCCCAGGACATGGAACTTTCAGTGCTAAAACCAGACAAGGTCCCAAACAAAGGGATGAGATGGTCACCCTAGGGCTAAGGACTTCCAAAACCGTATCATTTTATAAGCCCATATGCCCAACCGACTACTAGACATCCCCACTTGATATTGTATAGCTATATTAAGCTCCAAATGTTCAGTCCTGAACTCAGGATCTCTCCCAAACTTCTCCACTTTCCTGTTCTCAGTGAGTGGAGCTCCCAGCTACCCTACTGTCTAAGCTAGAAACCTGGGAGGCATTCTTGGCAATATCTCTTTCCTCACTGCCACATTCAACCAAATCATTCATATTATGGCTATTTCTGACCATGTAACAATGAACATAACAATACACCTGCTCTCAAGAATCTCACAATTCAGCTGAGGAAAACAAACAAAATATAAATAAACACAAAGCTATTCAACATGTCAGTGCTATAAAGAAAGATAAAGCAGGGTAAGAGGATATATATATATATATATATATATATATATATATATATATATATATATATATATATATATATGGAATGAAGCCGAGGTTCTCACAGGATGGCCAGGAGGAAGTCTGTTAAGCTGAGACATTTGAGTAGAGCCTGGAATCATGTAAGAGAGCAAGCCATGCAAAGATTTAGGGGAAGAGTGTTCCTCACAAAGGGAACATCACATGCAAAGGCCCTGGGCATGGCAGAGGAATGGCAAGGAGGTCAGGGTTGCTGGGCTAGAATGAGCAAAATAGAGAGTGGCGAAAGATAACAGAAATAACAAGGCCAGGTCACATTTGGCCTTGTGGGCCATGGTTAAAACTTTGGTTTTTGCTCAGTCTGAGGGAAATGGGAATATTGTTGGAGAGTTTGAGAGGAATTGCCTAATCCAATTTATGTTTTAATAGGACCACTCTGTGAAGGGAATCAAAGAGACAGGAAGAGTAGCTGGGAGGCTACTGCAATAATCCAGACAAGAGATGATGGGGACCTGAACCAAGTCAAAAGAGGAAGGGATGGTAAGAAGTGGTTGGATTGGATATATTTCAAAGGTACAGCAGAGACAGACTTTGCTAATGAATTTGATGTTGGGTGGGGGAAATAGAAGAGTGAACGCTATCGCTACCATTGTCTTAAGTATCCCTACCGCTGATAGTTTTCATGGCCACCAGTCTAACTCAAGCCACTATCACCTCTCACTGGAAACTCTGCGGTAGCAAACAGCCTCCCTGGTCAGTGTGTCTTCATCCTCTCACCCCTTTCTGAATTATTCGGCAGAGACTGGTGTAATCTTCACAAAAAGTCAGAATTGATCACACCACATCTCTGCTCAATTCCCTTCAGTGATTTGGCCTTGCATAAAAACTCCAGTGGGGCCTTCGAGCCTCTGTCATCTGCCTTTGCCTATTTCGCCAGTCACATATCACACCATTCTCACCCCTACCCTGCACAACAACCTGCCTTTTTTTCCTATTCCATGCAGCCTCAAGTTCTTGCATATGCAGTTTCCTCTGCCTAGAATTTATCATCTCTTCCCAAATAAAAGCACTCTAGATCACTCAATTCATTTGTTGAGTCTTCTTTTCACTGTTACCCTTTCAGAGAAGCCTTTCCTATGTCCCTTGCTCCTCTCCTGACTAGAACTCTGTTAATCTCCTTTGTCACCATGATCACCAGTAATTAATTGTGTTATCAGGTGTTAATGTCTGTTTTTCCCACTAGAGTGTAAAATCCATAAAAGCATTGACCATGCACATTTTGCATACTGCTGTATCTCTAGCATCTAGTACAGTACTTTGCTCAGGTTAAGTGTTTGATTTTTTTTTTTTTTTTTTTTTTAGGTAAATGATTGAATACTTGAAAATTGTGGTTCCTATATGAAGTCAACAGACCAATAATTTCAGTTATGCAAGGACTCACAAAGTATTTGACTCATGTATTCTTCCTGAAAAATTACTCCAAGATCTACTTCAGCCAGCTGAAAAAAAATGAATCAAAATTTAAAACCCATAAATAGTAAAGTCATGGAGTGGAAGAACTGGTAATGAGCAACTGAAAGCATTTAAGCACATAATTTATTCTAAATACCTGTGGTAAATACGGTTACAAAATGGAATAAAACTGACATAAATAATTCTTGAAAGAGAAGATTCTTAATTTATAAAATTAACAACAATTAGCTAGGTAAAATTGTCTTACACCAATTAAAATTGGTGGTAGCAGGTAAAATAAGGATGGGAAAGATGTATTGTCTATTTTCTTTGAAAGAGGTGTATAATTACAAGTGCATTCACAGTAGAAGCTCAAGTATATTTTTTGACAGAAGTAAAAGTGGTGACTTTTGCTTCTGGCTATGACAGAATGAATACCTTGTATTAGACCAATTCTGCCACAAATAACAACTATAAAAACTGGATAAATGCCAAAAAATAAATCCAGCCAATTGAAGGCATAAGAGAACAACCAAAGCAGTTAGGAAGGACTTGAGAGTATAAGATTTCAGAGAGAAGAGAAACACATGGAGTCCCCATATTCATCACTGTTTTTTTCCTGCGGGGAATTTTCTAATTCAGAGTGTAGGGCAGAGATACTGAGCAGAAAGTAAAAGCCTAAAGTTGATGCAGTCTATAACTTTATTTATGTCCCAAATTTAGAGCCCAAGGCTATCAAAGTAGCCAGAAATGAGGGGCCAAAATCCCAGAAGTAAAAGGAACCTCAGAAAAGTTAAGCTTAACTTTTCACTCAAAGTATTTGCTAAATCTTAAGCTGCATATACTCCCAAAATGAGACCAAAACACAAGGAAATGAGGAGAAAGTGACTATTAAGATGCTAAAATGATATGCAGAGTTGCAAGAATTTCATGGCCCTGAAAAAACACAAAAATTGGAGTTCAGACCTAGCAAGGAAACCTTTGCTTTTTCAGCTGAGACACCTGAAGAACGACACTTAAGACAACCCATAAATAAACTAGTCTTTGGAATGCCTGAAACTTAGCCTCAAACAGTTTCAATCTGTTGTTGGATAAAAGTGATTTACTTATAGTTTTCCAGAAAGAAAAAAAAAATCAGTGGAGAAAGATAATATATCCAAAGCATCTACCATGTTTTATTTAAAAAACATGTCTAATATCAATTAGAAATTAAATTATATTTCAGGATACAGGACTAAATAACTAATAATCAAGAAAAAGATGGCAATCGAGACATACCTTTCAATGATCTAGTTATTTGGAGTTATCTAACATGGACTTTTTTTTTTATCAGATGACTTATATGTTCAAGAATATAGATAAAAAGGTAGAGAAATTGGCTTGAAATGTATTTTAAAAAATCATTAAATAAAATCTGAGAGCTGAAAACTACAGCAACTGAAATTAACTCAATGGATGGTTTTGCAACATATTAACTATTAAAACTAGAAGCAGAGAAGAAGAATCATAAATTAGAAGGCAGATCCTAGAATATGTAGAATGAAGCACAGAGAGAAAAAGGGGATGGAAATGGAAATTAATGACACAGTGCAAGAGATATATGGGCAGTTTAAAAGAGGTCTGGTATAAAATAATTTATAGCTTCAGAAGGAGAGGAAAGAGAATTTGGAAGAAGCAATATGTGAAGTAATGCTAGAGGAGAGTTTTGCAAAACTGAGGAAAACTACCAACCTATGGATTTAAGAAACTCTATGACTCACAGTCAGGACACATTTAACACACACACACACACACACACACAGAGCCTCAGAGTAAACATGCACATTGACTTCTCATCAGAAACAAAGCACACTACAAGACATAGAAATAACATCTTTAAGGTGCTGAAGGGAAAAGCTGTCAACCGAGAATTCTATATCCAGACAAAATACATTTCAAAACTAAGCACAAAATAAAAACATTTTTCAATAAGCAAAATCTGAAAGAATTCATCACCAGCAAAACTGCACTGCAAGGAATGTTAAAGGTAGTTCTTTAGAATGAAGGAAAATGGCATCAAATGGGAAATCAAATCTCCATGAAGGAATACAGAGTGCCAGAAGTGGTAAATACATAGGTAAATACACGACTCTTTCCACTGACTGTTTAAAACAAAATTAATGATATATTGTGGGATAATAGCATACGTAGAAATAAAATGTATGATAACAGGACAAAAGATGGAGGTAAATTGAAGGGAACTCTTGTAAGGTTAGTACATTATATGAAAAGTGATATATTAACTCATAGTAGATTATGATAAATGAAGAAATATATTGTAATCCCTAGTGCAACCACTAAAAATAATATAATAAAAGAGTTATAGCTAAAAAAAAAAAACAGAAAAAAGAGATAAAGTGGAATTTAAAAAAACAATTATCAGGGTGACCGGGTTAGCTCAGTTGGTTAGAGCATGGTGCTGATAACACCAAGATTGCTGGTTCGATCCCTGCATGGGCCACTGTGAACTGTGCCTTCCCTAAAAGAGTCAACTCTGTCATTGTAGCATGAAAGCAATGTGTAACAAATAACTATGGCTGTTCTTCAATAAAATAAAAAAAAATTAAAAAAAACAATTCTCAATTAGTACAAAAAATGAGGTGAAAAGAAAAATTGGTCAAAAAAGAGATATGATAAATAGAAAAATCTGTAAGATAGATCTAAATGCAATGATATTAATAATTATATTAAATATAAATGGAATTAATACCCATTTAAAAGACAGAGATAGGCAGATCACATATGAAAGTAATATCCATCAATATATACATTTTTAATATCAAAACAGATACTTTAGAAGTAAAAGATGGAAAATTATATACCATGGAAACACTAATCATAAAAAGCTAAGCTGACATTAAGACATAGGCTTATAACCAGAGAGATAAAGAGGGATATTTCATAATGACAAAAGTGCCAATCCATCAAGAGAGCATAACAAACTTGAATGGGTATGATATGCATATAATAACAGCTTCAGAATGTATACAACACAACCTGGTGGAGCTTAAAGGAGAAATAGAAAAATCCACAATGACTATTGGAAATTTTAACATTCTTCCAACAGGCCCTCATTGAACAAGTAGACAAAAAATTTCATAAGAATATAGAAGATTTCAAAAGTACTATCAGTCAAAGTAGCTTAATTTATATTTGCATAACACTGTTTCACAGCTGCAGAAGATGTATTTTTTTTCAAGTGCATATGGAATAGTCATCAAGGTATAACATATATGGACCATTAATAATATAACTATATCTATAACTATACCTATACCTATATTTATATCTACACACACACACACACACACACACACACACACACACACACACACATATACACAGGGGGTGCCAGAAAATATATATATACAAGTGGACACTTTGGTCAACATTGCTCAAGCAATAGTCTGTAGCGGTAGTTCACTATAATCAGAAGTGTCTGGAAGCTGATGGTAACCACTTTGAGCACCTCTTGTAATTGCAGAAGTCAAACGTGACCTGTGTTCATCTTTTGTTATCAGTAAATATTGAGTACTATAATTTTAATACAGTTCTTTCCTATCTTAAAATGTGTATACCTTTTTTGGCACCGTGTGTGTGTGTGTGTGTGTGTGTGTGTGTGTGTGTGTGTGTGTGTGTGTAATTTCTAAAACAGGCAAATATTCTCTTTAGAGTGATGAAAATATTTTGTATATTGAGAGAGATATGGGCTACAAATGTATATGAGTCTGTTAAAACTCACTGAAGTGCATTTACACTATATAATTTATACTTCAAAAAAGAAGAGAAAAAATGCTGTAGCCACAATAATATCAAGGAAGAATATTTTTAAGGTAAATGTACTTTAAATAAACATAGAATTAATAATAATAAATGCCAAATTCCCCCATGAAGACATAAAAATTCTAAGACTATATGTACCTAAAATAATATAATAACTTTAAAACTTATAAAAGAAAAAAAAATGGTGTAATTCTTTTAATCAACTAAAGAGTCCCATTATTAGGCTAAGAAATATTTCAGAGAAATGGAATCTATGAAAAAAGATCAAATTGAAATTATAAACCCAAGAATAATATAATTGAAATTAAGAATGCAATAGAATATAACAGTAGGATTAGCTAGTCATCATTGCACTGGAGAAATAATATTAGAAATTTTAGAAGAGGACTTTCACCACTAAGTATTAAGTTTAAAAGGAAACCTTTAGCAGAGTTCAAAACAACATATGTACCTTTAAACCTACCACAGGGAAAACATAATGAAAGAGAGGGTGATCAAAAAGAAATAGCAAGGAAGGAAAAAATATAATAAACATAAGAGAACAAGAACAGATGAGCATATCACTTATGATGGGAAATAGAAATAATTTAAACTTTCCAATTAAAAACAGGGTTTTCCTCAGCCATATTTATAATTCAAAAATATGGAAAACATACATGTCCAACCATAGGGAATGGCTATATGGATGATGTTTCAACCTCTCAGTGGAATATTACATCGTAATTAAAATGTGTTACCAAAAACTCTAATAATATGAGAGATGCATATGTTCAAATATTAAACAAAAAAGGATTTCCAAATTTTATACAGTAACATAATACATAAATATGGAGTCTGATAAAAAGCAAAGTAGAATAAAAAGACCAAACACAGATATATAGATAACAGCAGTTATCCATAGGCAGGAGAGTTACATTTTGTTCTACTTGTTATTATCCCTCCTATAAATACACAAGATTCTTCCAGTGGGAATGTGTTGCTATTTTATTTGTTTGTTTGTTTGTTTATTTATTTATTTATTATTTTTATTACACAAGTTATACATTAATATAAGTGATGTGAAATATATAGATAATGATAAAAGTTCTCCTTCACATTCTGACCTGGTCTCTTCTTATTTTCAACCTAGTCCCTCTATATGAGTAACCACAGTTATTTTTCCAGTAACACATTTTTGTGCATTACTTTGATATTCAGAAGTGGTGAATAATAAAAGTGGAAACAACAAACTTTCCAGTGCTGTAAAATGGGGCTAAGCGACTACTTATGTGAGATGCCATCATGGAAATGTCTGCACCATGGAGAATTTGAATAAGCTAATGCTCTCCTAGTTTGAGTTATATTATATAAATCTACTAAGAATCCTCTGAGAGGAAGTGTGACTAGAGTATGGCTTAGTCTAGGCTGTGTGGATGAAATTAGGATTGGTCTGCACCCAGAAGCTCAGGTGAGATGTGGACAGGTAGGAGACAGGATGAGAGCCTTCTCAGTTGGCTGGGAGCAGAATCATGACATTAGAGAAAACATGGCAGAGAGCAGCTCAACTAGAGAAGAAGGTATGAATAAGGAATAGGGGAGGCTACATGGAGGCATCAAAATTGGGTTTCAGAAGGCCTCGACTATCTGGCTTGAATGGTTGGAGTCTGTCCTAGAAATTCTCTGGTCTTATCTAATCAGCCACAAGGAGTCCTGTCTGAGGTTTAATTTTCTCATTTATAAAATGAGGATATGAATTCTGTGAGAATTAAATTAGATCAAGAATGTGAGAACACTTGGCTGTACGAATTGGTACTCACAGGAGAAGCCTGAACAGAAGGAGACACAGCACTGGAACCTGGGTGTGAACCCTGGGAAGAAGCTTAATAGCATCCCTGTTGATATTTCTGGGAATCATGACAAGCTCAAGCCAGCTTCCTGGGACCAGAAAGATCTTAGCCCATGTTGGCACCCACATCTTTGAGGAATCACAAATTTAATTTTCAGATGCCCCAGGGAGGATTCTGTCCCTACATCCTTAGAGAACTGCATAACTTGTTTGGTGTGGTTTCTTTGAAAACAAAACTGCTATATACATAATCATTTCTTTTTAAAGGAAAACATAACATTAGCTACTCTACATGGGTATGTACCCATCACTTTTAATTAGATGCTAATTAATGACTCACTAGCTTTAATCATATCAATCTGGTAATACTATTTATGCCCCACAGAATAATGAACTACTTTATAAGAAATGAGAGTGGCACATGTTGACATAGGAATGCATCCAGCCATAATTCACTCTAGGTAAATATCCTACCCAGACTTGGATTCTGAACAATTTACAAGGCAATCCTCATGTGACATATGGGGGAGAGAGGCTGAGACTTCTTTATGGAAAGGGGCAGAATGGAGCAAGAGGCGGAGAAATGCCTCAGGGAGTTTTTCCCTAGAAAAGAGCCACTGTCTTGGTAAGTTTTGCCCTGGAGATGAATTAAAGACAGCATCTGTATGAGTCCAAGGAAGAGTTTGACTACTTTTGTAGTACCTAAAGAAACTGCCTTCTTGATGAGGGGTGGCATGATGGTGCTAAGGCTTAGCTCCAAGTCCTGCTGGGTACAGCCAAGCTTGCAGGATGGGAATGAGAATAAAACAGGATGGAACCAACTGTAGGCATAAATAAGGCAATTCTCAGGTTGTCCCCCAGTGAGGAGAAGTGGCCAGCAGCCAAATATTCCATGTCCAAATACACACGGTGACATTGGGCCTATCTCAGACAGGTTTTAAGGGCCAATAGTGTCCAAGTCATCTCTGGGGGAGGAATGGAATGAGAGTGGTAAGGGGCAGCCCAACACCAGGTGACTGATGACACTGGATGTACAAGTATGCAGAGCTTCATGGCTCTGATAAAACAGGCCCCAGCCAATGCCTGGAAGAATAAAGAACTGTATTCCAATCTGAAGTGCAAAGGATTTGCAAGAAATGTCCAGTAAAATGATAGTGATGATTTAGTGAGGGATTATTCTATGCTAGGTAGTTTATATACACTAGCATAGGGTATACAGTGGAACAGGTATTCTGGCCCCCATTTAACAGATAAGGAAAATGAGGTACAGAGCAAATAAATAACCACCCATTGCTATATAGATAGTTAGTGTCAGAGCTGTGGTTCAAAACCAGCACATTAACTCACAGACTCCATTCCTGAGCATTAAACTCCACCCACCTCTCCACCCCACTTCCATCTCTTCATCCCTCCACTGTCCCCATCCCCACCCAGGAGCTATAGGCTATGTCAAGATGTCAGGGTCCTAGCAGAGCTAACTGGTCAATAAAAATCGTTAATAGGGAAACTGAGGTAGAAGTCCACTCTTACAGCCTGGGATAAATTAATGAAGAAAAGGTGGGAATGTGGTAATAATCCAGGGCTCCTTCATCATGTCTAACCCTAGCCCCATTTTCCCCACAGGCTGCTAACACATTTTTTTTGTCCAGATCAGGATTGCTCCAGGATTTGGATAGTGCGTTGACTATAGTATTTACAATGGCCAAGGAGGCCTTCCATGATTCAGCCCTGGTATCTTTCTGATGTCACCTCCTTCTACATCCCCCTCTCAGCCACACGAGTCATTTTGCTGATCTGTTAGTAAGTCAAACACACACCTATTCCAGGGCCAAACATTGGCTGTTTCTTTAGCTTAGAACTCCCTCCTCCAGCTTCCCTGCACACAGATAGGTATTTCTGGATTTTTTTTCTTCACTAGTTTATCCCAGGCATCTAGACAGTATCTGGCACATAGTAGATATTCAATAAATATACACTGAGTGGTCTCGGTTTGCCAGTGCCCTCCGAGAAGAGCTGATTATTCTGCCATGGTTTTCTAGTGGTTTCAGCTATTTCCCTGCCAACCTTTCCACCCGCCCCCTTCTCTAACTCAGCCCCATGTTGCTCTTCCAACATGTCACAGAGCTTGGTATTCCAAATCCTTAGTGGAAATAAGCATTGACAGTGCTTTGTACTTATTATTTGTTGGAGTGATGGGATGATATGACATATTCTGTAACAGAGGTATGTTTCTGTGCTAAAAGAATAAAAAAGTCAGAGATTTGGGAGGTCTCAGTGAAGAGAGCTTATTTGACTTGATCTTGAAAGGTAAGCAAGTATTCACCACACTGACAAGGAAAAGTGGATATTTCAGGCAGCAGAAACTGCTTGCATAAACACAGTAGAGCAGATGTGTTTATCCATCCCTTTCCAGTACACATTTACCCTTATTTCAATAGCAGGAACATAATTTTTCTTGGAGTGACTACTCTTCCCCCACTCTTATCTATATGCCAAGGGTTGAGTTGACATTACCTTCAACTCCAGGGGTGGATGTTACCCAAGCCTAGCCTATCAGAGCATCACATGGCTCTGCCTGCAGCAAGTGATTCAGGGATAGATACTGACCTGATTTGGGTCAAGGACAGCCAGGTCCCAGAATATTGCTTAAACACATATTCCTGGTTTCTTGGGGTGCTGGATTTGGAGTAGGAAGGATGTGAACAAGGAATGTGGTCATTTTGCCACCAGAAGAAGGGACCACCAAGAGAGTTTGCAAATGGACTCAACACCAAGGGAGAAGCCAAGAGCCAGAGATGAACCAAGCTCAGATGACAATGCCCATTGCCAGATTCACCCCTAAATTTCTTTTTTGGTAGGGGATTGGTGAAGGAGCAATGTATTCTCCTTTTTCCTAAGCCATTTTGTGTTGACTTTTCTGTGTGTGACCCAAAAGTTCCTGATGGATAGAGAGATGGAATCAAAAAAAGAGCATGATGTGTTTAAATAGTACCAAACATTAGTTTTGAAGGACACAAGACACCATCTACCTTGATTTGCAGAAGAGGAGCCTGAAGCCCAGAAAGGAGAAGCAGTTCCCTTGAGTTTCACAGAGAAGGACAGAGACAGGAGGATAGAGCTGCAGAACAGAAAAGAGGCCTGAGGGGGAAGGGGGCAAGAGACGACAGGCATTTTACTGTCCTCAACTGGCTTGGAAGCAAAGGGATTTGAAACCCCAGAGCCACGTTGAGTAGTATGGCCCTGATCTTACCTACTTCCGTTTAAGAAGTTTCCACAACTGCTAGGACAGTGCATGGTCAGTAACGAATGGCCTGGTGGCCAATGCAAGCAGGACACTCATACTACAACTTGCCGGGTCTCTCGAAGCTTTCAGACTTGCTTTGTGGAATCAGGACATAAAATTACAGACCTTTGCTTCATGAAACTGTTTTGTAAATTAGAAAGACCCTTGCACAAATCCTGCACCGATGCTTTCAATAATATATATTTTTAAAACTGCAAATGGAGAGCCAGGATAGCTCTCAGAACTTGACGCTTTCTTTTCAATAGATGGATAGACAAGTGACTTATGCAGATGCAGTATATACATTCCACACAATTTGACCATGGTTAAAGGGTATTTATATTCTGATGCAGATAAAATTGAATGTGTCAACACTAATGCATTTTTCGAGGAGAATCACTACTTTCACCATAATTTCCATGGAAAATTTGTGTGCACACGCAGTAATAGACACATTTATAACATCAAAAGGATTCAATTTTCTTTTCAATCATACCACAGTATGAATCGCTTTTCCTATTGAATTTAACAATGAAGCACATTACCAGAGTCTAAAGGATGGGACACTTCATCTTGCTCTTATGAAAGTACGTCAAACAATGGGTAATACATCACACAATGTCTCGGGTTAACTGAGCCTTTACACAGGCTGGCTGCTAATTTGCTTGGGCCAGCAGAATGTCACTTTTATTTAATTTTGCCAATAAGATCAGCAGGGATCCAAACTCTGTTTAACTCCCCGTTATTAAAAGAGGTTTTTCTTGTTACATGAAGAATTCATTAATTCATGTCTCTCCTAATTCAGAATTTGAGGTCTTGGGAACAGGAGGTGGGAGGTATTTTATCTCTGCTATGAAGGAAGCAATTTCATCCTATACACAAGCTTCTATGTAGACTGCTTCAGCTGCAGAAGAGACAAAATCTTGCAAGACCTTTAGAAGCATTTGATGTGTTAATTACAAATTATTCCTAGGGCATTACCAGAGCTGATTATCTGAAGAACTTTAGTACGGAAAGCTTTTGTTATCCTATGGTCATTCAGTCAGTCATCTGGTTATCCATTCAGTCATTTCATGATCCATCCATTCACCATCCCTACCTCCATTCATGTACTCAGATTTATTAAATCCTTCCTTTTTGTCAGAGCTTGAGTTTGGAGTTTGGGCTACAAAATAGAAAACACATCCCTTGTTGAAAAGGCTCTTGTAGTCTAGTGAGAAATTCAAGCAATGTGTTGGGTGTTCCCTTCACCCATGCCCCACCCACAACCCTGAGACTCATCACCTACACTCCTTGGTTCCACTCTGTGCTCAGGAAGGCTGCTCAACTTCAGTGTGTTCCCTTGCCTACCTGCTTCTGGTTGGGTTTGGTCAGTAGGGGGCACTGGGAGAGCGGAAGGTAAAAGGGCAATGAGATCACGATATTTATTCCCAGCTCCCTCTGAGCAGAGACACAAGGGATTGGCTGAGTCTCTCTATCAGAGGGCAAACTCTTTTCTCTTGTCCCTTCAGACCTGGGGTGGTAAGAGCTCCCCATCATTATCACTCTGGGGTACTTGAACTACCTCTTGTTGGTTTCTATAAGCGCTGCCCACACCTGCGTAAATGCTTGCTTTTTAAAAACTCTCCTCAAGTTACCCACACTGAGTGTGCCATCTTTTTCCTGACTGATACACAGGTGAACCAAAAATCATATTTCCAGGGGTTCTTCCTATTCAGGTGTGCACTTGCTTAAAAAAAAATAGAACCATAGTTTCGACCTTCCACAAATTTCAACTGCTCTGTTATAGCCAGTCCAAGAAGCTGAGGTCTCTTCTGTCTAAAGGTTATCAGTTCTTAAAGTGAACAATGTTAATATTTGATGGGATGTTGAGAATTGGCTGAGGATTGAGTATAGGTTAGGCTTTGTTTTATCTAAGGTGTCTTCTACAGAATAAGGCTTGTGTAAAAACCCTCACATTTGCTGACTGGAAGGTAAAGAGTTGCCTGGGAATTCAGGGCCTGAGGAGATGACCAGGGTCTACAAGTATGGAGGTCTGATCTTCTATCTTCTCTCAAAACTCTATCAGTCTCTACAGCATTTGTATGAAAAAGGTCAATTGGTCTACCTCTGTCACCTTCAATGATTCATGGATTTTTATAAAGCAGCCAATTCCTGAAAATGTGTTTCTCAACTTCTTCAGGCTTGTTTTTCATCATTTTTATCATACAAATAATGTAAACTTGAAACATTATTTTTCACGTGGACAAGTAGTTAAAACCTTTACTAACAAATGTTTTTAGTTTGTTGTTTGTTGGAAAATGGGTTAAAGATTTTTATGTCAATTACATCAACTTGACCAGAGATTAAAACTGCTTAAGATGTATGCCACTAACCTGGCAAATAAAAGGTTTAGCTTCTGGGTGCCCCTGCCCTGTGGTGGAATTTCTGAAACCAAAGTAAGCTATTTAGGAGTGTCATTTCAACAGTGAGTTGGAAAGGTTGGTACCTAATATGTTGACGTGGCTCTTCTGACACAGAGAAAATAACTGAAGTAGCCATTTGAAAACAGCCATTTAGAGGGGACATGATTGTACACAACTCTAAAAGCCAACACGAATATTTATCTTTTTATCCTGGTGGACCTTCCTCAGCCAACTAGCCATCCTTTGCTCTGCACGTGTCCGGGTCTCACTTCTCTGGAAGACATGGCGGCAGCCCCAGGAAGGGTCAGGATAAACTGTGAAGGTATCAGAATGCTCTACAAGGGCTTCTACCATCAGCTCCCCACCACTGTCCCCAGCTCCATCTCACACTACTCTGCCCTGCTCACCACTTTCCAACCACTTTGACTTCTGTCCCTTCCATGGATGAGCCAGACACCTGGTGAATCAGGGTCTTTGCATGTGCTACACCTCTTTCTGGAGTGTTCTCCTGACTTAATCCTCTGGCCCACTTCTGTTTATTCTTCAAGTTTTAATTTAAAGGACAATGTCATGCCCTCAGGGAAGTTTTCTTAAGTAACATCCCTCCCTTCCTATTGCACCCCTCACTAGGCCAAGACTTTCTACTTTACACTCCCGCAGACCCTACTTTTGTCCTTCTTAGTATTTATCACAGTTGTACTTGAAAACTTGTTAGTGTGCTATTGTGTTTAATGCCTATATCCCCCATTGGATTATAAGCATTATCTGGGGTTGCATCTGTCTTCAATACCTAGTATGATGTCTGCTGCAGAATAAGTGCTCAATAAATATTTACTGAATTACTGAATGGATTAAGGCATCTTTCTTGTCCTCTGGTTGCTATAGTTAACCTCTACCCTGCAGCTTAGAACTAAAACTCCACTAGACATGCTCAATAGACTGGTGTAGGAATTATACACTCTATCTTGCATGGGAAGAGGTGTGTCTTACATGGGCCAATTCCATACGATTTAGAGAACATCCAGGGAATCTTGTCCAAAGTCAAGCCTAGCTCACATTGGGAAGACCTTAATAAATAACTTTTTTTTCAGAAGGAACCAGTCCTCCATTTCCCCACCAAACTCCTAGGTCCATTTCACTTGCATATGAATCTCCATTAAATACTTGGAAGGAAGAGTGAAAAAAAATAGCATTACAGGTTCATTTTGGCTGGAAATAAAAACTTCATGAGAAACAGGATAAAATACATCAGTGAAGTTTAACTTGCTCTTTCACCAAAGGTCTGTCTTCTAGCACATGAACTTGAAGTAATGGCTCAAATGGGCAGCAGAAAGAAAGAACAATGAAACAAAGAAGGTGTGTGAGAGCATGTGAGTACAGCTCGGAATTCCTGTGCATGCATCTCTGCCCATGCATGGGTGCACATTCAGGGTGCAGGTCTGACTGGAATTCATTCTGCAAGTTTCACAGCTGAGGAGGGAGGACAGCTTCCCCACCTTCAGCTACAAATATTCTGGAGGGGCCCAGAGGTGCTCTGTGGATGAAGGAACATGTGGATGGCCATAATCAAGTTGACCAGGGAACAACAATTAAGCTGACAAATTCCTGGGAGCACCGAGTTAGATCCTGGAGTTCACTGGAGGGGAAGGGGGAGCAATCCCAGATGCATCTCAGAGGCAATGCTTAACAAGTAGGAGTCAGAATTCCTGATCTGAGTAAATTTAAATCCCTATGCTTCTACTGATAGAGGGATCTTCTATGGAATGTCTGCCTGTAGAGGAGGAGGGAGAGTGTGGAGACAGGTAGGGAGCTGCAGGAATAAAATGAAGTAAATATGTACAAACGAGAGAGGGAAAGCAAAGAAGTCAACAAGCAAAGATGTTCTCCGTATTGTATTGGGACTTTGAAGGAGGACTAAAGGAGGTCAGTTTACATGGGGGTAAAGAAAGCCTGAAAGGGTAATGTGGCCATAAAGTGTGTGTGCGTGTGGGTATGTGTGTGCATCTGTGACTGTATGTAACTTATCTTGCAGGTTCACAGGCATATATATTTGCATGTAGTAAAGATAAATGCATATGTCGACACCCAAATATGTACTTTAAAAAAATATACAGTAAAACCATGGATTGCGAGTAACTTGGCTTGAGAGTGTTCCGTGAGATGAGCAAACATTTCTAATACATTTTAACTGGGTAAACAAGCGATGTCTTACAATACGAGTAGTTTGTTTCCAGAACGATTATGCTCGTAAATCAAGGTATTACTGTATATGCACAAGCATGCATGTACTAAAGGTAGTGACATTAAAGTTCAGGTTATTACAGGATTTCTTATATTTTAGTGATAAAGGCTGACAAGAGATTGACCATCACATGCTGTTTTCAGTGTTGTGACAAGCATTTTATGTCCATTTTCTCATTTAATCCATTAAGTCCCATGAGGTTCAAATTAGTATCCCTGTTTTGCAGAAAAGTCCTCTGCGGCTCATTGAGGTTATGACTTGTCTGTCGCACAGCTAGTAAGTGACGGGGTTAGGACTGGACCCTAGGTCTCTCCGCCATTGAAAGTAAGGCTTACAAGGATCTGGGCACAACTAACGCGTGGCCTAGTGCACTGCCTCCTGCAGCCGGCTGAGCATGGACAACCCTCTGATGGGTTTTCAGACATGTCCTCACCCTGCTTTGAAACTGTAGCAGCCACATCTCTGTCCAACCAGAAGATTTTCCCGACTGGAACAGAAGTTCCTTGGGGCAAGGGCCTCCTCTATCACATCCCCTACTGTCCCTCCAGTATCCACAGAATAAGAATTCAGTAAATAATTATTGAATAGATGAATGAGTAAATAGATGTTCAGACTTGCCTAAACTATAACATATTTTAAAAAAACAAAACCCATCTAATATCTTTTAAATACTCAAAGCAACTAGCTAACACTGAGGGGGCCTGCTTTAATACAAAAGATAAGCATAATCTGTAATTAGCATATCAAGCACATGAGAAGCAGGAATGTTTCCCTCCAGTTCCTGTTTGTATTCCTCATTTGCTTCATAAACACTTTCTTCACAGTCAGAACAAACAGATCTGCATTCAGCCTCTACTAAAATGATCACAACTTCTCACTGACCAAGGCCCCGGCCCAGAGAGCTTTTCCACAGGGAATCAGAGGAAGCCCTCTCCAGTTCCCCAGGGTCAAGGTCAAGCAATACCCTCGTCATCAGCTGGCCTGCCCTCGGGCCAGATAAATAGGAGTGACTCCAGCTCCCCTGCACATTGGTGAGAGAGGGGAATTCAAAGCAGGACCCTTTGTGATTTCTCACAGGATAAAACACCTCAATTACTTGTCATGGGGGTTCCCTGTGACTCCCTGCATCTGGAGAAAATAAGCAGATTGCCCAGCAGGGACTCAGGCTGGCAGAGGCAGGCAGTGAGCTCAGAGCCCAGAGCCAGGTTGGCAGCTCATGCCCTGTCAGGTCAGGGTGAGCTTGTGATGCCAGTTGGGAGTCAGCCTCCATCAGGTGGGGGGCGGCCTAAACACCACTTGCAAGTGGTCAGAAAGGGAAAGGCAGGGAGCAGAAGGAGGTGGGGTGTGGGGTGAGGGCCTCAGGACCTGGGCTATGTGGACATAGAAAATATTTCAAGTGCTCTGAACACACAATCACCCACCTACAAAATAAGAGCTTTCAATGATAATATTTAATTTACACGGAGACTGAAGTGGGCTCATGTAACCATTAACCTAATATCTGGTCATCTGGCTTTCCATTTTAAAACTATGTTTTTAGCTGTCCCAGCTTTGCCATCCAACACAGTTTGTAGGAACATGTACTAAGCACTGATTTCTAGCTCTTCAAACTTGTCTCATGAGAACGTCTCAGCTTCCCCCTTCGCACTTCACTTCAGCCTGATGCAGTCCGATGCCTGGTTGCCTCCATGCACGGCCCTGGGTAAGAGAGACGTGCGGAGGGCCTGGCTGCTCTGAGGTTGAACACACCGGGCTTTGATTCTGACTCAGGCACTCAGTGGCTGAATGAATGACTACAGGCCGTAGCATTTCCCTTCTCTGAGCCTCAGTTTCCTCACTGGTGAAATGACAAAATAATCCCCATTCTTTCATTCATTCATTCATTCATTCTTTCAACAAACAGTTATTGAGTATTTGCTATATGCCAAGTATTGCTCTAAGTGCCAGGCACATAATAGCTGATCCGCCATAATATGCAGAGTATGCATGTGTACACACACACACACACACACACACACACACACACAGCGCCATAAATGTAGTGGAGAGAAAAAGAAAAACACAGAAGAGGATACTGCCAACTGATGTGGGAAGTTGCAATCTGGGCCTCTCTGAGAAGTTGGCATATGAATGAGTACAGACCTGAAGGAGGTAGAGAGCAAGCCAGGCAGAGGAAACAGCAAATGTCCAGGCTCTGAGGTAGAGGTGAGACTGGAGTGTTTGGAGTGCAGGATGGAAGCCAATGTGATGGAACAGAGTGAGAGGAGGGCAGAGCAGAATGTAGGAGACGAGGGAAGAACCACATTAAGTGGGACTATTTTCATGATATTTTTATTGAGTGAGTACTAAATGAAATAACATTTATCTGAATATGCCAAACACATAGCTGGCATTCAATTAAGAACTCTTTTCTCTTTCTCATTGAGAAAATAAATTTGAAAACATACCTGAAACTATGATTTAGGGCCCAAAGATTTTGGTGTAAGCTCCTGAAGGCCTCACCTTCCCTCCCGCTAGGGTATCAGCCACTCTACTTGCTTTGATCATTGGTGGCATTTCTTGCCCTGCCTTCCTCTTACAGCAGCCACTGCTGCTTTGACAACTGCTGGTGTTTCAGTTTGCACTTTTATGCCCAGCTCCCTACCAGAACGGCTCAATCCCTGCCTCACCTGTACTCACTTGGCATTCACCAGCAGCCTCCTTTTGGTCTCAGCATTGCCTTCCCTGGCATGAAAGTGGATATTCTTCTAAGGTCATTTTGATGTGGGCTGGGCTCAAGGGTGGGGTAGGAACAAAGGTGCCATGACAGTACCTGCTGTACCCATGACTTGATAAGGGAAAACAGAGAGAACGTGGTTAAAATGGCCCTAGCATTAAAAAGCAGAAAGGCCGTCTCTCCATGGCTAGATTGCAAGGTCACTGCCCTTCTGAATATGCCTTTGACCTCTCAGTACCTCCATACTTACAAATTCTTCAGTTCTGCCATCCATGTGACAGACTAGTCTGTTGTATGAGGAAGGGAATCATGACAGGAGGATCATTTGGAAGAAACTAGAGGCAGTGGAGCTAGAAATAATCGATTGCTAACTGTTAGAAGAACCAGATAACCATTTAATCCTCAGAACAACCCTATGAGGTAGGTAGGTACTATTAATATGCCCACTTTCCAGAGAAAAGCACTGAGGATCAAAGAAGTTAAGTAATATGCCTGAGATCACGTAGCCAGGGAGTAGTAGAGTTAAGGCTCAAAGCCAGTTCTGTCTGATCCTATGGTGCCCTCATGTACCATGCTGCCTTTCTGCAGAAAAACATGGAGGGGAGTTGACATGGCTCAGGAGCCTTTAGCCTTCTACTCCTCCAGCATTATAACTAAACTAGAGCTCTGGAGAGCTTCAAGACACCAAAAAAAGAAGTACTGATTGTCACCTCTGAGCTGAGAACTAGGTTAGTGCCACCGAGAACTTAGAAGGAAAGTATTTACTCCATCTCTGCTTATACCTGACTGACTAGCAGCCTTACCCCAGGCACGGAGTGAAGAATCCACTGATAAAGGGAACACTGATATTCAGGAAGATGCTGTGGAGAGGCCCCTGGCAGAGCTTACACGGGAGCTGGTCTTTGACAGCTGACAAATGAGCAAGTCGCATGTGGGCTAAAGCACAAATGCATCTTTCAGAATGCTGTGTCAGGGCTGAATGGTAGTGAGGGGACCAGCTGTGCCTGAGACAGGGGCTGGGTGATGGGGCACATGGAAGATGGTAATCCCATAGGAGTTAGCAGGTGTTGCAAGCATGTGGCTCTGAGAACACTTTGTAGCTAAGATGCTGTCATAGTACCTTGTCTCATTTAATCCTCACCTCGGTCCAGGGAAGTGGCCTTCCTTATTCCTGCTACAAGGCACGGCAGCCAAGGTTCTTAGCAGTGAAGTGACTTGGTCTCATAGACTCTAACCTAGCCACCTCTGAGGCCAGCTCATGTATCCTGACTTCAGACCCTAAAGCCTCACATGACATAGCACTGTAGGATGAGGCCAATTTGCAGAATACTGGGACTGTGAGGCAAAGGAGAAGCAGGGGGGGACAGTGATTTCCTGTTATAACCTGTAAGATGCCAATGAGAGGACCAATGAGAGGATCAAGACTGCTGTCCTGTTGGGGATTGCAAGGAAAAGAAAAAGCAAATGTTTAAAAAGAGGATAAAGGAAGCAAAAGGAGGAAGAAAGAGAATGAGAAAGAAGAGGAGAAAGATGGAAACAGAGGTGGAAGAAGACGGAGAAGAATCAGAGGTAAAAAGGAAAAGGAGGAGGGGAGAGGGAAGGAGACAGGATGAGATGGGTAGTGGAAACCCTTTGCCCTTGCCCTTGAGAGCACAGTGAGACAGAGCATACCTGCCACCAGGTGGTACCAGTGAGCCTCTCCTAGCCCCAGTGCAGCATCTAAAGCAGGGGTTTATTTCAGTTAACCTGCTGGCCAGGCAAAGAGTCATGGGAAGGAACAACTGAAGAGGGCATTGCCTGATTGGATGAGAGCCTGGTTATTGAAATATCTCTACCCTGCATATTCATGATCTACAAGACTCCAGGAGGAGAAACCAGGCTGTTAGAAAGGCAGAGAGTTCTAACAATCATGTGACCTTGAGTAAATTACCTAATTTCATCAAGCCTTGGTTTCCTCATCTATAAACCTGTCTTATTTGTGAAAAAGACTAGATTCCAGAAATAAAAGTGTGTTCAAAGTACTGGCCACGGGTTTCCAGGAGACTGCAGGGAGAGATGAGACTAAAGACCAAAGAGATAGGCAGGGAACAGATCGTGCAAAAAACAAGCTGTTTTGAAGGAAGCTGTACATTAAAGGGAGGTGGCGAGATACTGAAGGGTTTTAACTGGAAATGAAGGAGGAGAGTATGGAATAGTCTTAGGGCCTTGAAAGAAAAGAATGAGAGAAGAGTGGGGGATTTGAAAGCGTCAGGAACACACACACACACACACATGATCATATAAATAACACTGAAGGAGTAGGAAGGAAAGAGTATAAGAAAAAAGGAATGATCAAGACACAAGGACTGCAAGGTAAGGATTGAAAAGTGGTAACTAGATTTGGTCCTATCCTAGGACCACTCCTACAATAAGCTTGTCTCTTAAAGTAAAATAAGACTTGATCCTAATACGATGCTAAATATGAAGTCAGCATTCATTCCATTCCCCACCCCCACCCCTGCCCCAGATCACTGAAAGAAGAATCCTTTCTTGGGTAAAGATAAAACTTAAACCTTTCTATTTCCTGAAACTACCCATCAAATCAAAACCAACTAAAAAGCCCCCTCCCTAACTTCCTTTCCCATATGTGATATGTGGGAGCTGATGTTTACATGTTAAACTGTTGGATTACAATATAAATAAATGTTTTTGCATTTTAAAAAATAAAAATATTTTGGGCCGGCCAAGTGGCGCATTGGTTAAGAGCTGGCTTGGGACACCAGCTCTGAGCAGCAGGGCCCCGGTTCGGATCCCATATATGAGAGCCAGTGACACTACCCTCTACAGCTAAGGGGGCTGAACAACAGCTTCACTTGGAGCTGGGCTGTTGTGAGTCCCCGGGGAAGACATAGCTGCAGGCTCTGCTGCAGTGGGCTGCCACAGGCTACAGTGAGTGGCCAGCAGCCAGCATGAGAGGCCGGCAGCTGGTGTAAGCTGCCAAGAGCCGCTGTGAGTGGCCTTCCAGAGGTTGACGACTGATCTGCCTCATTCGGGAAGAGCTCAATGATGATACCAACATGGGACAGTGAAGCAATGTCCTCCACAACTAGACTGAAGAAAAGGACAGCAGCTTGTCTGTTCCCCTCCCCCGATTCCCCAATAAAATCTTTAAAAAATATTTTCAAACTCCTAATACCTTTCAATCAATATATTAAAGCCAATAGGTATATTTATATCTATATACTGAAATAGCTACCCAAATAAAAGATGTTTTTCCTGAGAAAAATAAGAAAAAGAATCCTCTCCTTAGCTAATAAGTCCTTGTTCAGTTGAAGGTTCTCCTCTGCTGATTCTAAATTACTACACTTTCCTGTGAGATCTTGTCAGCCTTTTAGCTTTTTCTGTCAAAGTCTCCAAGCTGTGTTCTAAGTCCTGTGTTTTCCAAGGGGCCTCTCTCAGGCTGCAAGCTGAGTTCTAAGTTGAAGGGAAGAGTTGCTTCCTTCTGAGGTGGGCCAGCTTCTGGCCTGGGATAGAGCTGAGGAAGATTGAGGAGATCCAGGAATGTGGAAGCACAGACTCCCACAGGGATACATACTCTGCCCTTAGGAAAATGTCCCATCTCCTAAGGGAAACAGCCCCAGCATGACTGGAAAAATCACCTATCTTTCTGGCCTAGAAGCTTCCATGTTATGACGTGGTATGACCAGGAGTCAGGGCCCTCTGGGTTTAGATTCCTTCTTTGTCTTAGAACAACTCTGTTGATTTGGGGCAAAACTTTCTCAGAGGGCTCCAGTCTCTTCATGTTTAAAATGAGGGATTAAGACTAATTCAAATTTTATATATATATATATATATATATATATATATATATATATATATATATATCTATCTCACCTAGGACTTCTCACCAGCCCCCACTAAATTTCATGCAAATCAAGTGCAGCAATTATGTAATCATTTATTTTTAATTTTATAAATCAAAGGTAGCTAAAACTGGGCTTGTTTAATTTGGATATTGGGATGATATCATACTCATGTGATGCCACACGTAGAGGTCTACAGTGACTGAGCAGTCTATCAGAACTTTCAATCCATATGAGATAATCAGGGTGGCCATGTTCATCGAATGTCCTTCCAGTTCAAAGTCAAGACCATCAACAGTGACCATTTACTGATCAAATGGATGAGAGGATAAGTGAATGAATGAATAGAAAAAAATGAAATATTAGTTTGTGTGATCTGAAAGCATAAATTGGAAGTCCTATCTCTACCTCTGTGTTTGTCTGGATGGGCCAGGGAGACCATGCTGGGAACCAAGAGCCCATGACTGCATGGCTCTGCAAGGTAGCTTCTATGCTTCTGGAAATTTGTTCCATACCCCAAGCCATTCTGGTCCTTGACTCTACTTCTTAGCCTCAGGATCATGATTTCAAAATTCCGTGCTTTTCTATTCCTTCCCAATATCTTGGATGAAAGCCTGACAGAGTCCTCTCCTCCTCTCTCTGTGTCTCCCCATCCCCATCTCTTGCTCAGTCTTTTCCCTCATCCCTCCTGTGACTGTCCATCTTGCAAGCCCAAGGTCTGTGGGCTCCTTTAAAGAATGAGCATATGGCTGCAGTTGTGTCCCAGGTGATGCTAACTCATTATTCTCTCTCATGTTATGAGTCCTTGGGCTCAGGTTGATATGTTTCTGATTAATGAGGCACTTGTTCTGCACCACAAAACAATTGAAGAACACCCTTCTCATTCCAATGACTTGTGTCACAAAGTTAATTGTGAGATGACCTGCCCTTGTTCCAGGTAGAAGAGACCAGGTGTCCAAGACTCACCTGACAACGATCTTCCTGAACTCTTGGCAGGAGGAAACAAAGATTCAGAGCCATCTGCAAGGGGACATCTAAGACCTGAGTCTGACATTCAGAGCCTCTGATCTCACAGTGCTGCGTGCTCCTGCCCTGGACTCAGCATCCCTTCCCTCCTCTGTCCCTGCTCTTCCCTGCCATCCTTTCCTATGTAGGGCAGCATGGTAAAGGATAATGCAGGAGCCTTACTGTCTAAGAGATCTAGACTCAAAACCTGTGTGACTTTGAGCACATCACTTAAGGTCTCTGAGTTTCTACCTCAGTGAGAAAGGGAGACAATATCCACCACACAAGCCTTGTTGTTAGGATTTTGGGGATAACGTAGGCAGTCAGCAGTAAACAGCCTGGTACAAAACAGGGCCCAGTCAGCAGTAGTCCCATTTTCCTGTCTCCTTCTTCTCTTTGGACCTGGTTGAGAGCTCTCAGGGCAGGGAAATTTCCTCTGTTTCTCTTTTTTGAGCCTCCCACCTCTTCTGAGCCAAGAAGCCAGGAAACTCCAGTCTGTGCAGATCACAAAAGTGTGCCAGGGTCAGGGCTGGCAGATATCTGTGAGGTACTAACCTGGGAGCTATAGCACTAACGGGACATCTAGAAGTGCCTTGCTTCTGAGGCCCACAGGACCGTGGTTCTGGGATGCTCACAGAGAGAAGGCCTCAATTTTTAGAATGGCCCCTGAACATGGGTTTGGCTGAAGACCAGTAAGCTCCATGTTCTTGGCACACCATAGGCTCAGGTGAAGGACGGGAGGGTGCTTTTTTGGGTTAGGTTCCGGGGCAGCAGGATCACTCAAGCTGAGAAGACCAAACCTTGTGCTCATTGAGACTACTTCTCAATGAGGAGCTCTCCAGAAACCATCCCTTTCATAATACGGGTTCAATGGAACCAATGTGAGTGAATCCTCTAAGCACCAGGCAATGGCCCACATAACCTCACACACTCCATCCTTACAACAGCCTTGTGTTCACGCTTTTAGGAACAGTTTTCCTCATCTTGCAGATGTGGTATCAGAGTACCAGAGAAGTTAAATAATTAGCTCAGGTCACACAGCAGTCAAGTCAGGCTCTGAACTCTGCAACTGTTTCTCAGCACCCTCCTTTGAGTTGCACACTCCTCAGAGACCCCATCACCTTCTCCTGATAGCGCTGTAACTCCCCCTGTATCCTGATGCACCAACGTCAAAGGGTTCTCTGCCTCCCCCTCACTTTTCCATTACACAGAGGTACCAGGAACTGTATGAAAACGTAAATATTGCAAACCATGTCCAGAAGCCTAAGAGAACCTGTGCTTGTTGAGGTAAATCATAGCTGTAGATAAGTACTCGGTGCTAGGCTTGGGTAGAATTGCAGAACTAAGACTCCAAGACGAACCAGGAAGATTCATTTGAGGGCCCACGTGGAGATAAAGGAGACTGGGAATCCGGAAAAAGAGCTGAAAGGCCCAGCCTGAAGGACTGGGGCTGGGGCTGGGTGTTCCCACAGTCAAGCAGGTTCAGAGACTGAAAATTTGTGATGAGTAGGGGCCCAGGCTCTAAGGAAGACAGCCTCTCTGCTCCCTCTCTGACCAGCTGTATAGTCGGGGTAAGGTATTTAACCTCTTTAAGCATCGGTTCTCCATTTCAAAATATAGGTGATTCTGCGATGTCTAATCATGTGGATTCAAACACATCACGCCCTAAAGTGTTTAGCACAGGAAGTACCCAATACAATAGTTGAAATTACAATTTCTGAAAAGTTGGCTTGGTCTGAATGCCAACAGCTAGGCATGGGAAAATCTGCATGCTTGAGTTGAGGTAGAATTGTGTGGATCTTAAGGGAGCTAGGGGTGGGAATAAGGTCTTTGACGGTACAATTCAGTCCTCTGGAATACTGATTCTTTTATCATCACCGGGGTTGGGTGGATTTTGCTCATGTGCTCGGTACCCTTTCTCCACCCCATTTACATTTCCCCCCGTAATGCTTGGGCTCACCCTGACACTAGTGCTATGAAGAGATGCTCTGCTCAAGCAGAATGTCTGAGCACTAGATCTAGTAACAGACTGTGGTCAGTGGGCCTCAGTGGGGTGGCTGGAGGGGAGGACAGATGTTGGTGAAGCTGACGGATGCAGCCTGCTGCCTTCCCTTCCTCCAGGCCCATTCACTCGGGGTCCATAGCGCGTCACAAATAGATTTCTCATGTCCTCTCTTCAAACTTCCTCCAAGCCCCCAGTTTCAGAGGGAGCAGGAATTTGTTGAGGCACATCCATCAAACCAGTGGAATCACTTCTGTTCATTTCTGATTGGATTCATAAATTTGTTTTGCCACAGTCGTCTCATTCAGAGTTGACAAGCTCTTCCTGAATTCATGAATTTGGGAGGAAATGAACCAAAGGGACTGAGGAGCCCAATTTTAAACTGAGCTGTGGTATGTTTGTCTCCGATTTTCATTAACAATTACGGGAGAAGGATTACAGAGCTGTGAAAAAGACATGCACATTGTTGAATTGGAACATCTGTGCCAGGAATTAGCCATTTCAAAAACCTTATGCAGAAATGAGCAAGCATAGAACCAGAGACTTACACCTATTTTTCCAATCGATTTGCATATTCATCTTTTTATCAAGTAAATAAAAAATTTCATTCATCCATTCAGCAAATGTTTATTGTGATCTGTTTTATATGAGATACTGTCCTAGATACTTGGAGTGCATGAGTAAAAAACTGACAAAAATCCCTTCCCTGTCATTGAACTGGAATATAAATGGAGCTTACTTTTTTTTTTTTTTCCTGCCAAGAAAGTATGTAATACTTCATGAATTTGAGTGTCATCCTTGTGCAGGGGCCATGCTAATCTTCTCTGTATCATTCCAATTTTAGTATATGTGCTGCTGAAGCGAGCACTGGAGCTTAAATTTTCGAGTAAGGAAAGGAAAAGTGTGTATGTGTGAGTGTATGTGTGTGTATAACTGTCTTACTTCTCAGATGTCTCCATAATTTCTTACCCTTCCCAGAAGTTGCCACTATTCTCAGTCCTGTCTCATGTGGCATATTGGACTCCATGGTGTTGGGTGACGCTAAACCTGTCTGCCCTTCACAATTTCCTGTGATGTTTGTTAAGCATAGAGATTGGAAGGACTGAGCCCAGTACTACCAAACCAGATTTTCCAAGGGTGGATCCTAGGAATCTTTATTTTGACCCTGTTCCCAGGGTCTTCTGAGGTAGATAGGCAGAAACCAGTCAGAAGGACAGGCATTTGGGAAATGATGAGATAGTGAAAAGTCCACAGATTTGGGAAACAGCCACGGGTATGAATCCTAGTTCTATCACTTACTAACGCTGTGATTAGAAGCAAATCACATATTTCCAAGTCTCAACGTCTTAATCTATAAAATGGGGGCAATAATGCTTATACTAAGAATAGAATTGTGGAAACTAAACGATGTAATGTATTTCATGCAGGTAACCTACTACTGTCACATGGTACAATAGAGACTTAGTAAGTTCCCTTCTTAGTTAGAAAAAAACCCACAAACTTCTGTTATTTCTTAATTAGGTAATATTTCATCATTCAGGTGTGTGTGTGTGTGTGTGTGTGTGTGTGTGTGTGTGTGAGAGAGAGAGAGAGAGAGAGAGAGAGAGAGAGACAGAGAGAGAGAGAGAGAGAATGAATGAATGAATATGTGTGATTTGTGCCCATATATTTACTTGGCTGATAAGGAAAGCACAAAAGAGGCAAATCCTGATTTTGCATTTCTTGCATATATTCTTAGTTATTTCTGACTCAGTATCATCCAGTATTCGCAAAATATTTACATGAAGTCAGAACTTCAGGGATTGAATGCTAGTGTTATAGTGTTAACATCTAACCAATAATTGAAATGGTTTATGTCTCTGTATCACTTTAGTTCTTAGCCAATTACTCTGATTAGCATTAAATTTAATAATATGAACATTATGAATTTGTATGTTACTTTATAATTTTTTGAAACATATTCACGTATCTTTGGATCTTCACAACTACCCTGGCAATGAATCAAGGCAGATATAATTAGTCTAGTGCTACAGATGAAAACACTGAAATCATTGAGAGAGGTGAAAGAATGTGCCCAAGTTCTATGGAGTTAGAGACAAAGCGTAGACTAGAATCCAGCGAGGCTAGGGCCACTGGTAACTCCAGATACTGACCAGTAGAGATCTACACCCTTTAATGAAGAGAGACCCTAACTGCTGCATGGACTTCCAATTTTACTGAGTGCTGAGAGCCTGCAGACCAACAGAGTCCAGATGTTTAATTTCTGAGAAGGAAAGAAATGATTGTGTATACACCATAGCGATACATAAAATCTATAAGTAGAAAATTAAAAGACATAAAAAGTATAACAACTATAAGGAAATACAAGCAAATGGCATTAACTTTTAGGAAAGCTATCTAAACTAACAGTTCCTTGTATAATAGGTTCACCAGTGGTAAAATATGAAAGTATGGGCAGCCATGGGCCAGGTGCCTCTTATCCATGATATCTGTTAATGGAGCCAATAAGCATCAGGACAGCCTCCAAGAGTGAAGTTCTGATGGCCTGAAAAAAGGCCCTTAATAATCCACAGGATTACCCAAGAAGTAGCGTCAAGGTATGAGTCAAGTGAATGTATCAGTTCCTGACTGGGCCACTTACAACCTGGGCGGCCTTGAACTAATTATGTAAGCTCTCTGTGTCTCAGTTCCTCCTTTTTAAATGGCACTAATAAAAGTATCTACAACTTAGGGGCATTGTGAAAATTAAACAAAATAACATGTGTAAAGCACTTAGACCATCCTCACATATAGCAAGTATTCAAGAAATATTAGCTAATATTACTCAACAAACATTTATTGGATGCGTACTACACCCAGGTGCTGTTAGCCTTTGGGCCGCAAAGATGAATTAGACACAGGCTGGCGCTATGGAGCTCACAGTCCCATGGAGCAGAAGTCTACTTTTCCTAGAATTCCTTGTTTCCTTTCCTTCCCTTTTAGTAACTGCATTTTCTCTCACCTCCCCACTTCTCTGGGGGAAGCTCTGCTCTCCCCAACTTCTATATGCAAACATCTCCTAGCCAGATTCATCAGGGCCAGGGTTTTAGCTTCTCTCCCTCGCTTTGGGTACTGGAAACGGAGTTCCCATGAGGCTATGCCCGTAACAGTCCTACAAGGCTTTAATCACCAAGGACTTCCTCCACAGGAAAAAAAATCTCAATCTGTAAAATAAATCTTCTGTTCTGTAGCAGTTAAAAATTAAAGTTGGCAGGATGACAAGCAGGGATGAGAACAAAGTCGAACAAAATAGTTTTGCCCTCAGAATACTCGAATAGAGAAGAATACCTACATGCCATGATGTGTTAAGTTCCAATACATGTGCTGTGGGGGCACAGAGAAGGGAACTTTTCCTGCCACCTGTGGAAGTCATGGAGAGTTCCCAAAGAACGTGACATCTGAACTGAGATGTAGAGAAAAAGAAATTTTCCAAATAGAGAAGGGGAAGGAAGGGCTTTTCACCCACATCAAATGACATGAGCAAAGTAGCAATAGGGACAGGCAGTGTGTGTGCAATGAGAAGTTAGATGGAAGGAGAGCGGAGGCAGGAGTGTTAGCTGGAATCAGATCTTAAAGGGAATTGTGTACAAGACTGTGAAGTTGTGTTTTACTTGTGAAGCCATCAGGACCCACCAAAGGATGTTACAGAGAAGAGAGATACACCTGGATTTAGAAATGATCCTGGAGCTGTGTGGAGGATAAAGGTCTGAGAGAAGGCAGTCGCAATGGGACTGGAGAAGATAAGAGGCATCTCAGTGTGGAAAAATCATCAGCTACATTCACAGAATCTTCATGGAGGGCAACTGGAGACCCTCACGACTCCCTGAGAAGTTTATGAATAGTGGCTATGCGCCCAACCATTTTATCAACATTATTCCCTCCCTTTAGTCTTGAGATCAGACTAAAAATAAGTCCTTTATTTATCAACATTTGGTTAATACCGTATTTATTAAATCATTTAAAGAAGTCACTGTATATCTTAGTTGTTTGTTTTTAGGTATGTTGCATAATTCATTAGTAGCAAATGCTCGGAGGATGAAGCTGTAACAGACTTATGAGAAATGTGTTAGGATAAGGAACCAGATACTTCTTGCAACTAGAAGCTTCTATCAGGCTTCCTAGACTGGGCTTGCAAAGCCAGATATATCTATAGAATATATTAATACCTTCATAGCCCTCCCCGCCAATCTAGTTCCATTTTACACATACAGATAAACTTTTAGATATGTTTTTCTGACTGGCTTCTGGGGATACCTCGCAAAATCTGTGTTATCCAGTATGCTCATTCAATTATCATTGGGGATGCTCAGTGAAATGAGACGAGTCAGAGGGACATGATGTTTGTCTAACAATTTCCATCATATGGAAGAAGCAGGAGTGTGGCCTTATGGTCCCCAAAGACAGAACAACAACCAGTGAGTAGAAGTCCCCTGGGGGCAGATTTCAGCTCATCTTCAGGCTGACTGGGGAACAGGAAATATGTCAAGAAGAGAATGGATGGTGCCATCCTGCAAAATAGGCTGCGCTTTTATTGAGTACCTACTGCAGTCCAGGTACTAAGCCAGGACTCTCATGGTCATTATCACTTTGAAATCTCAAACTTCCCCTATGGGTTAAGGATGTTATTCCCACCTCATAGATGAGGCATCCAAAGCTCACAGTGGTTAAATGACTTGCCCACAGTCACACAGCAGGTAAATGATAGATTTAGGTTTCAGGTCCAGTTGTAGACCCTCAACAGGCTCTCTGTTTGTCAGCCTGATGCTTCCCTGGTGGGTATGTAGGTGTCCTGGTCCTGGAACTATGCAAACAGAGGTAGAATAAGCATATACCTGGGAAGTTATAGAAAGGGTTTGGCTTTGGACAGGATATCAGACCAGATGAACCTGCACTTGACGCCTAACTCTGAGCATCTCTGACTTTTAAACAGCAAAATGGAACTGAACTGAATACACTGTGGAGTCCTCAAATGCAAGGAATGGCAACAATAACCTGTGTAAAGGGAAGTTATCTGAAACATAAATATTTTTTTTTCTTAAAAATGAGGGAAAATAGTAGAAAACTATGAGAAAGAAGCAAATGCATATTTTATAAAACATTTTAGTACTGTTTTAGGTATTCCTGCATGTTTTCATGCTGAAACCTATTTGCGAATTATGTTCTCACTTTTTTTTCCACATGCAATGTACCCTCGATTATATGACAAGAAATTATATGGTGCTAATAATTTATTTAAAACCAGATCCATGTCTCACATTCATCCTGTGTTGTCAAATCAAGTAGATGCAGAAGGGGATTTTTTTTCTCTGAACTTTCTGACCATCTCTATTGTGGAAGAGAGAGTAATAGCAGGTATCGAGGGTGCCAATTATGTGGTGATGTACAAACCCGCTGGAGAAAAATCTATATGATATTTTAATGCTAGTCAAACAGAACGATGAAGTTTAAATTAGCTTGAAGCTACTAAAAATTCTAACTATGGCTCTGCCTTCATTGTACGGGAGGGTGAAAAATAGCGTTACAGAAAAATATATGTCTATCTGGTCTGTGGATGGGCTGCCTGATGCCTCCACCTTTTGCTGATGTGCAAGATTCCATTTTTTTGTTTGTTTGTTCATGGCTCCATTTTTCCTTCCATTTCTTCTTCCATTTATTTTTCTCTCCTGCCCATTTTTCTTGCTGACCACTTTTCCTCCCTTCTTTCAGCTTTATCTTAATTCATCTATCAGGTTCACAAAAGCTCATAGAATCAGAGAATATGAGAACTCAGAGAGTTCTGGTTAAAAGAAAAGCGGGGGGATCTTTGGAAAAAAAATCAAATCTGATTACTTCATAGTACAGGGTAGGGAGGGTGGAGCGATGGAGGTCTAGAGAGAGGATACAGCTTGTTCAGGACCACCCACCAATTCTATAAGGGAGCTGTCTGGTTGGGGAGTGAATCACAGAGAAAGGAAGTTTGGGTTAGAATAGGAAACCAGATTCTCACTTCCACAGACTCTGTTCCTTATCAAGGTGTAATCACATTGTTGAAAGATGTTTTTCTTTAAAAAAAAAAAAAATTGGGCATATCTAAACCTCATGCAGCCCAGTTAGAAAGTGATGGAGGTATGAACATTTCTATTATGAACAAGGAAATGGGATGGGGCAGCGAATGATGTGTAATGAATACTTCCTGGGGGTCAGGCATTTCTACATGTTCTTTAATCCCACCATTAAGTATGCATAACACTTTTCTATATACAGGAAACTATGATTCAGAAAAATTTCAGGAAAACTGGTCACACAGCTGGAGAGTGACTGAGCCAAAATCAAGCCTTGTCAAAAGCCAATGTTCTCATGAGATGTGATCAGGCTCCTCAAGGGTTGCAACATTCTTGTGGAGGATTCAGGGCTGAGATCCCTTCTTCTAGCCCAGAAAACTCTCCAGAGCATCTCAGGAAATAAGCACAGAGGGTTGGTATGACCTCACCATGGGCAACAGAATTAGCATTGATTCATGATTGATATTAGGCTCATGACCAGCAGGACAGAGCTGAGGGGCAAAGGGAAAAGAGTCAAGTTAAGTGGGTTCACTTTGAAAAATTATGTAGCTCACTTTGAAAAATTGGCTGTAGGAAGAGAAGTCACAAGAATTAGGGTTAAAAAAGTAAGCCTTGTTTTTTGTTCTGGATGGTGGGGTTGTAAACAATCCCACCCCCATGGAAAATAGCTGCATTGTTCATAAAAATCAAGCAACACAGAAAAGTTCAAATAAAATGGTGAAAATCACCCAGTATGACAGCAGCAAGTAGTAATTGTTAATAATGGCCAAGTGTCTATCTTTCCTGACATTTTTCTTGGCCAGGAAACATGCTCATGTTTCTTTCTTGTATTTCCCTATACTTTCCAAAATTTCCGTACATTCTGTATATTTATTTTATAATACATTAAAACTTTTTAATTAGAACAGTTGCTTGGGATTAGGTGATGAAGAACTTTGAAATGGTAGGTAGATCAGGGATTTAGTTATCTCTCTGGCAGGTCTGTCTCTCTGTTCCCAAACTCTGCCTCGTTCCAAACGGGACGGAAGCTGATAGGGTAAGACATGTTGACTTTATCCCGTAAACAATGGGGAAACACTGAAGAACTCTGAGCAGGTCTTCAGAACTTTAAAACATGATCACATGAACATATCAGAAAGATTCCTCTAGCACAGTGTGCTCAAAATTTAGTCCCTGGACCACCAGCATGGAGGACTTGTTACGAATGCAAATTCTCAGGCCCCACCCCAGACTACTGCAAGACTCTGGGAGTTGGGGACCTGGAAATCAAATTTTCAGCAAGCCCTCCAGTGATTCTGATGCATGCTAGAGCTGGAGAACCTCTACTCTTTATTCTCACAGCATTTAGAGAACATATTCAGTGAGGAAGAGGTGGTGATAAAAGCCCCATCACTCATCAAGCTGAGATGTGAGGAAGGGCTGAACTTGGGTGGGAATCATAGCTCCTAGGAAGGTGTACCTGTCAGAAGTCCAGTTCTGCCAAGCCCAATGTCTGGGTTTGGTTAACCTGGTGGTCCTAAGCCTATGAATGATCATCCAATATCTTCATTTACGTGTTACCATAACAGGACTTACAAATCAATTGTTTTGTGGATCAGTGTAAATCTTTCTTGGAACAAGGCAGGGTAAGTTAAAATGAATAAATTCATTTTAAAAATTGAGTTTGCCTATTAATTCCTAAATCAAAGTATTTGCCTTCTTGTGCATACTAATACCAAAAAAAAAAAAAAAAAAATTAAATAAAGAAATCAAAAAACCTTCCCAGCTTGTCATTCAATATCTATACTACATTCCAGAAAGAGGATGTTTCTGTGTGGGCATGCACTTTATTTTTTCTTTCAGTCCTTTAAAAATGAAAGTGTCTGTAGATTAATTTTGAGTCCTTTATCAGCTCTGATCCCAGAGCCCTGATTTTTTGTTGGAGTTCACTTCCCCAGACCCCTCCCTCTCCCCCAAGTTGAAAGATGACATTGTTTGCCACAATGATTCCCTCAGGATTCTCCCACGTCATGCCTGCCAAGTCCCAATGACAAGATATAGGGGCCAGTTAGACTATTACATACTCTCCCTGCCACTTTCAATCAAGCCTAATGCAATCAGAAACACATGACTACATCAACACATCTCCTTTAATCAAATGTGATTAAGTCAGTCATTAGTTTTTCAAGACAAATAAAGAATACAAGTGCTTGTATTATAAACGTAACCGCCCCACTTCTTAAGTGATTTGTTAGAAAGGAAGCCCCTCTAGCACAGAACATAGGACCTGCAGAGGTCTTTGTACTTTTTCTGCTGCTGGTGGTTATTAGAATAAAGCATCCTAGGTTTGTATGCTCAATCCCTTTTTCCCTATCCCCCTCACAAAACCCCCATGTTGTCAAGCAGAATTTGGCTTCAGCTTGATCAGGATGATTTCATTATCCCATTGTTACCATTATGACTTGGGCAATTAGTAGTTTATAAGTATAAATTTATGGCAATCTGTGATCCAGGCACATTGGCAGTAGTCAGGGCATAATAAAAACCCAATCAATTTCTTTCATTTAATATGTAGGCTGTGACCCTAGTTTTGATTAGAACTCTTAGCTATTTCATCTTTAAATAAAAAAAGAATGTCTGCAAGCAATTATATGGTGTGTTAATTGGATATTCCTTTTTATCTCTTATACTACTGAATGCATTGCATTGCTAACGAAATCCTTGTTTTCTCTTCCTGTCTCTTAAGGTCTCACTGCCTCCCTCTCTCTGTGACTGCCTTTGTCTCCCTGCTTCTATCTCCACCTCACTCTTTCCACCTCGCCAGTGTGAATACTCCCTGGCCACACACAGATTGGCTAAAATTAGCAGGGGGCTCCCAGTGGTCACTTTTCCTCTTCCCACTCCCCCTTGGGAAGTCACCATCCTCATTGTTTTCTATGTACCCCATTTTCCATCAAGACATTCGAACCTTTTGGAGCTGGAGCTTGTCTAGAAAGTCTGGCAAACAGCAGGTGCTTGGTAATTAGTAAGTGAATGAATGAATCCACCACGTTTTCTGTGTATCACATTGTGGCTCACTTTGCTAGGCATGCTCTGTTTGTCCAGAGTACTATTGTATTACCCTGAATCATGTACAGCCATGGGTCTTCCCCTTGAAAGGCGTGGGAGAGCTGGGGATAAAAGAGGACTCCAGTCCCACATACGGGGAGCCCAGGTAGGCGAGGGTTTCTGTCTGCCATGCACATACAGAGCTTTTTATCTCTTTCATGTGATTTTGTAAACTGGGATGAGCCAGTACCTAGAAAATGGACTCTATAGTTGGTTTTGATTCATTAACAAATACTTCTGTAGTGCTTCGTATCCTTTGTTCATCCACAGAGTAACAGGATGCTAAGCCTCTTTGCAGTGTGCAGAAATCAGAGAACGTATTCTTTTGGTTCTCCCTCAGAGACATCCTCCTGGAGCCCCTAGCGTCCTTTCCAAGCTGCACCCACTGCTCTCCAAGCCCTTGTTCAGCGTCCTAGGGTTTCCCTTATGAGTCCTTGTTTCCTAGATCCTATGTCTCCTTATACTCCCGTTTTATTCTTTTGCTTCTGTAAAGCACCTTCTCCTGCAGCATCTGGAGAAAGGGCACATGGGAGACAATTTGATTTTTAGAGACCTGGTTTTGCAAAAACGCCTGTGTTCTATCCTCACATACTATGAGCATTGGGCTTGGTCAAATTCTGAAGTCACTTTTCCCTCAAGATTTTCAAGGCACCACTGCATGTTTTCCAGCCCTCCATGTTGCTGTTGAGGTGCCTGGTGTCCTCCTTATTCCCAGTCCCCAGGGTGTGACTTCCTTCCCCTTCCCCCATGACCTCCAAAGCTTCTAGAACCTTCTTTATGCTTCTGTCCTAAGATTTCACAATGATGTGCCCTCAAGTAGGACTTTTGTTCATTCTATTTCTCAACCCTCACTGAAAACTTGCAACCTGGAAACATATTCTTTAATGATGGGAAGTTTTTCCTGTACTGTTTTTCTAATCATTTCCTCTCGTTTCTCTATTTTCTTTCTTTGGAACTCATATTAACCAAGTGTTAGACCCCTATTTTTAATATCGAATTTTCTTATCTTTTACCTCCTAATTACCATCTCTTTGTTTTGTGTTTTCCTTTCATTTTCTCACATCTTCCAACACTTTTATTGAATTTTTTATTATTCTTAGTATATTTTTAGTTGCCAACCTTTCCTTCTTTTATGACTGTTCTTATTCATAGGATCCTGCAATAAATAAACAAATGCAATAAATTATTTTTTTTTCTATTCCAGAGGATCGATCCAGACCTGCCTGACAACAAAGATAATGTTCTGATTATGACATTCTGCCTAAACAACCATCTTTTTTTTTTTTTTTTTGGTTATCATAGTTTACTCCTTTAAGAATCTGAAATTAATTGAAATTACTTCCTGAGCCAGCCGGGTGGCTCAGTTGGTTAGAGCGTGAGCTCGGAGCAACAAGGTTGCTGATTCGATTCCCACATGGGCCAGTGGCTCAGCTGCCTCTGAGCTGCCAATGGGCAGCAGGATGGCTCAGCTGGTGAGAGTTGGAGCTGGAAGATGATGTGATGGAACAAAGTTTTAATAATCATTGTGAGGCATCTGGTTGGCCCAGTTGGTTAGAGCATGGTGCTTGTAACACCAATCTTGCTGGTTCGATTCCCAGATGGGCCAGTGAGCTGCACCATCCACAACTAAACTGAAATACAACAACTTGACTTGGAGCTAACGGGTCCTGGAAAAACACAGTGTTCCCCTTCCCCAATTCCCAACACTGTTCCCCTCTCCAATTCCCCAGTTAAAAAAGAAAAAAGAAATTACTTTCTGATCTAGATTATAAACTCAAGTGTGTACTACACAAGGGCAGGAACCACTTCTCTTCTATTTGCCAACATATACCTTCAACTTACAATTCCTTGCATGAAAAGGTGTTCTATAAATATGTGGTGAATGAATGAATGAATGAATGGTGCAAGAACTGGAGTTCCCTGATTTTAATGGAACAGCCATATAAAAGGAAAACGGATGCCTTCTAGTTCTTGTGTTGTCACAGCCATTCAGCAGCTCTTGACGTGATAAAACAATTTCTTAGTAAGTGTGGCCCTGTCCTCCCATCTGCCTAATAGAAATGGAATCCTCTAAGAAATTGCAGACCAGGAGGTACAAGGTGTTTAACAGCACTGCCCAATGAGCTCATTTATAATGTTAACAAATCAAGTTCTGAAACCAGCTCAGAGGGCCCTTTTGGACCTGTCAGCCAGAGAGACAGCTGTCGGTCAGGATTCATGGTGGCACCCGCCTGCCCAGAGGGCCAGCCTGGCAAGGGGGGCTGGCTGGGAGGGAGTGGGGGGAGATAACAGAGATAAATCTAAATTCATTCGGGAAGCAGTCACACTCAATGACATATTCACTGACTTCTTCAACAGCTCATTTGATAATGTTCTCTCTGCACTATTCATTTTTCTGAAAGATGAAAGCTGGCTGAGGATCTCATCTGCTCATTGATGCAGGGAAAGGATTTGAAATTAGCACATGCGTGCTCGCGCGCAGGCGCGTGCACACACACACACACACACCCTGAAAGGGGAAGCATGTGGAGGAAGGAGAAAACACCCTGATGACCAGTTTTGTGTTTGGTTCTGACACAGGAGACCCAGCAGCCTGGTGTGAGGTCACTTTTAATTAGTTATGCATTATAATTCAACAACATGCCAATGGGCAGAGAGGAGCCTTAGGAGGGAGGGGGGCATCTGTCATGATCATTAACAGCTTAAAGAATGGGATCTGCCTGGTAAGGGGCAGGTCAGGACTTGCAGTGGGAGGGGAAACAGATCACAGCCTCACCTCTGGTCCAGGTGCTACTTTCTTTTTCAGTGTGTTCCCAGTCCCATTGTGCCTATGGCATCAATCAATGGGTATTTATTGAGTGTCAGCTGCTATACAGAGTCCAAGGGTATAAGAGAAAATGAGACAGAGGTCTGGTGCCACCATCCAGGGAGGAAGACAGCATAGAAACATTGAACTCTAATGCTTACATTCGTTGTTTTACAGCGCAGGCTCTCCTTTGATCGGCAAGGAGGACCAATGCTTTGTTTTTAATTAGATGTTGTCACATGGCTTCTTTAAAAAAAAAAAAATGAATGTTTTGTGCTAGAGTATGAAGAATACAGGCTTTGGAATCAGGCAAATCTGAGTAATTCCTGTGACAATGAGCAATTGACTTTGTATGTCTAGGTCACATTTTCCTCCTCGGTAAAATGAGGATAACAAAACTTAACTTTCAGGATGAAATGCTATAAAGACTGAAATCTAGGATGCAGGTGCCATGGTGCTCATTCCTTTGTCCTGGCAAGCAGGGTCCTTGGTAGGGGTGGGGGTGTGGTGACCCAGAGGTGAGGGGAGGATATGGCAGGAGAGTCCTTCCTCCTTCATAATGGTGGTGCTAGCATGACAGGGCTCTGCTGAAAAAAAAAAAAAATGATGCACCAAAGGCTCATGGGACGTAGTAGCTTCTTGTTCATGCTTGCTCAGTGAATGGAATATTTTTCAGCAAATTCTGGGTAAATGTTCTTATAAAGCATCATCCAATCCAGAGAGAAAGAGAGACCCAGACAGAAAAGCAAACAAGATAGACAGAAACAGAGACAAGACAAAATTTGAGCGGCTAGAAGCCAACAGATAGGAAATAAACCCTAAGCAATTCTTGAGCCAAAATTGAGACGAGTGCAGCAACCTTGTTTCAGATTCCTAAAACCACTGATGTGGAATTGTTAGAAGTGTTTAAAAGGCCAAACAAGGAGCCTCTGCCTTAGTAGGCACTCTGTGTACAATGATACTTTCTTTCCTAAATTCACTTGGCAATTTGGGATGCTCTTCAAGAGCACATGAAAAATCCATCTCTTTATTTCTAACATAAAGTACGTTGACAAATATTCAGCCTTTTCTTCTTGCTTTTCACAATGATACCCATTGCCTTACACCAAAGATCCTGTTTAGCAGCAACCACAAATTCGTTAGGGGACAGGAAGAAGGAATCCCATCAGGAAAACGTTCATTGTGTTTCAAAATATGAGCATCAGCACTTAACAATAACAACAATAAAAGCACCAAACAGTGGCAGGAGGGTGGAGAGAAGATTGGGAATAGGTTCCAACTCTCTCTGAGTGCAGGAGGCATTTAATTTGAAAAGTCATTTCTTTGTTAATCTTATAATCAGATGACTCTTCACCTCACAGGGGAGGAAAGGAAAGCAATCTGAGAATTGTTACTTATGTTGTTATTTTATTAGGCACTTTTAACCCATTTATATCTGATGTCAGGATTACTCAGTTTTATATCACCAATATTATCATATTTGTTGCTTTTGTGCTTTCTTGCACTTTCTTTCACTAAGGATAACGTTTTTATCTTAAGAATTTTAATTATAAGGAACAGAAACCTCCATTTTCATGGAGGTGAAGCAGTGTTGTTTTACAGGTATAGAAAGGTGACCCCAATGACCATGAAGGCACTCGTCTGGTACTTCAGGGTGCCTGCTCCCTCCTATGCTTTTCTTGGCGAACAACCTTTCCTATTTGCACACAGTCTCTGACCTCTTGGTTTCCAGCTCACCGGAGCCTTAGACAACCCATGGAGCTACTCCCAACAGGGGTGCTGAGCAGCGTCTTTACCTTTTATTGCTCACAGTCCCAAGCCTCTGAGCTGCTCCTTGGGTTCCACATTCATCCTGGTGTGTGGGCCAAGTGGTGTGTTCCAGCTGCTGTGGCTCTGGGCAGGTGGCTGAGTCTCACAGAAGAACTGTGCACAGGGAACACTATGAAGGATGAGAATTGTTTCCAGTAATGTCTTTTAAAAAATTCATTTGATGGTGCAGCCACTATGGAGAACAGTATGGAGGTACCCCCCGCCAAACTGAAAATGGAACTGCCTTATGACCCAGCAATTCCACTCCCAGGAATCTATTCAAAGAAACCAAAACACTAATTCGAAAAAAACATATGCACCCCTATGTTTATTGCAGCACTATTCACAATAGCCAAGATATGAAAACAATTGAAATGCCCATTGATAGATAATTGGATAAAGAAACTGTGGTATATTTATACAGTGGAGTACTACTTAGCTATAAAAAAGAGTGAAATCTTACCATTGGCAACAACATGGATGAACCTTGAAAATATTATGCTATGTGAAATAAGTCAGACTGAGGAAGACAAATATCATATGATCTCATTTATATGTGAAATCTAAAGAACAGAATAAATGAGCAAACAAAACAAATAGACTCAGAGATATAGGAAAAAAAACAACAACCTGTTAACCTGTTGGTTGCTAGATGGGAGGGGAGAGGGGATGGGGGAGAAAGTGAGGGGATTTGAAAAAGCAAATTAGTAGGCACAATATAGTCATGGGGATATGAAATACAGTATGAGGAATATAATCAACATTGTAAAGATTATGTAGGGGGTCAGATGGGCACTGGACTTATCAGGGGGATCACATCATAGACTGTGTAGATGCCTGACAACTGTGTTGTACACCCGAAGCTGAAGTAGAATAATATTGAATGTCAACTATAATTACATATATATGTACTTATATTTATATATGTATATTTATAGTCACAGGAGGTGGAGTATAACATAAGGAAGATAGTTGATGGTATTGTAACAGCTACATACAGTGTCAGAGAGGTACTAGTAGCTTGGGAAATGGGGGTTATACTTTGTGAGGGGTGCAAATGTCTGACTAGTATATTGATTTGTATACCTGAAATGGATTAAAAAAAATTCATTTAAAAGGAATATATTCCTTTTTATTCTGATAGGAATGATTTTCGAGCTACATTTTGATTTTGGTTTAAACTTTTTATCCGTTTTGAGAATGAATCAGTGCTCTTGGTTCCTGCCTATATTAGATGAATAGCTGAGTACACTTCTTATACCTAACATGCAAATCCCATCCTTTCTCAGATTAAACTTTCTGTGACTTGCCCTTTTACCCTCAGGAGATAGCCGAACTGTATGGTCTGCGAGGCCTTGCTTTATGTAGCTCTGCAGTCACCTCAATCTCTCTCTCTTGCCTCTTTCTTTCCCCCTTTTCTCCCAGATGGTCACCATTTCTCATCCTAACCTCCAGGCCTAGTCATAACCTGTTTCGTCTGCCAGAAACACTCCCTCACCCATTGCTCTGACTGCGACCCCAGCTCTTCATTGGCCTTTAGCTTTTTGTAAAATACACCTCTTGGTTCATCTTCATCCCATAGATAATGCTCCTGAAGAATTTGCATGAGGTGAACCAAAGATATGATGGGTTGTAGTGGGTGGAATGGTTTGTCTAACCCTAAAAAGAGATGTCTACATCCTAATTCCCAGTACCTATGAACGTTACCTTGTTTGGGGAAAAGGTCTTTGCAAATACGATTAAGTTAGGGTCTTGAGATCATCCTGGATTATCTGGGTAGGTCCTAAATCTAATGACAAGTATCCTTATAAAATAGACAGAAGAGGAGCAGCCACAGACACACAGAGGCGGTGACAGAGGCTGGTGTGATGCAGCTACAGGACCAGGAAGCTGGCCACCACCTCAAGCTGAAAAAGGAACAGGCTGTCCCTGAGAGGCTCTGGAGGGACTGTGGCCTGGAGACACCTTGTCTCTAGAGTTCCAGCCTCCAAAAATGATGAGAGAATACATTTCTATTGCTTTCAGCCATGATAAATGGGGCTATTTGTTACAGCAGTCCTAGGAAACGAGTAGATAGATGGGTGTTTGGGTCATGGAGCTGAATGGACTTGCCGTATCTATGATGGACATCCTTGCTGAATTTCATTTCATCCTGGTTTTTAAAGGGAAGGATCTAGATAGAGTCCAATGTCTGACATTTTCTCCTTTCCTCATCTTTTTTTAAAGACAGTCTGTGTTGGTATTTACCTTGGGTGCTTCTGGAATTTTATTGGGCTCACAAGATCCTTTTAACTATTACCTTCTCTTTGTTTAAAGCAATGGTTTATTGCAGTCCATTGGCTGGTATCTTCTGTCTCTAAAACTTCTCTCTCTCTCTCTCTCTCTCTCTCTCATCTCCAACCTTCTCACACTTCAGCAGTTTCCTTGAAATTAAAGTACACAGCCAGTGTGCCCTGTCTCAAGTGGAGAACCAAATTTCATTACCACTTGGAGCACTTTAAATCAATATTTGGGCATTTAATGATTTTGCTCATTTTATTTGAATACATTAGAGAAGTCTGATAGGCCCATTAGGGTCCCTGTGATTAACATCTTTGAATCAGCAAAAGGTGCCAATTTAAAAAAAATTGGCTTGTTTCAAGCCCACCATAAAAATCTGCATAATTTTGCAATTATTTTATAATTTTGAATATATATTAAAAAGTAGTTTTCAATGTTTAATTAGAAGATATAGTCAACATATTTTAAAGTGAGCAACCTTCTCTAAATACTTTGAGTTGAAAGGAAGAAATATCTGGGGCCAGCTTCAATTTGTATACTTGCTTCACGCCATATTTCTGCCTAAGGCACACATGACCCTCCATCATCCTGTGTGCTCCTCATTAGGATCAGATTTACAACTAATCAGATGAACTAGAATCTCCCCCTAGAGGCCCTGGTAGTGACACCACAATTAATGAAGAGGCTGTGTCCTCAAAACTTAGTAACTTCTTCAAAACCTTAACCCCAGAGGCAGAAATCCTAGAAATCAGAGACATTCTGGGATGTAATTTAGGAAGCCCAGACTTAGCCATGGTTCTGTGGCTTTCACATGAGAATCAGAGCTTGGGAAGATGGACTTAATCTACTCGTTTCACCCTTGCTAGCCTCCCTCCCCCAGGGCACATGATGTAGTCATATCTGTAAAGTACACTCTCATAACTAAGTATAAAAATATGGCTGAGTGAGTGTCACTAGTAGATGTCTGGACTTTGTCCACAGAGACTTGGGTAGGTTTAGATAGGGCATCAACAAAGCCAGCTGGCCAACTGACCAGTGGGGAGGTTTGGATCCAACCTAAAGCTAGAACAGGGCACTCACCTGGCGTGATGTAGATGTGGAGAACAAGAAAATATCATAAAGAAATACAAAGGGGATACACAGTCATTGAATGTTGGGGGAACAGATACAGGGCTAAAAAATAGGAAAGAGACAATGAGCAGAACTAGAGCCAAATATCAACAAAGCTGGGAGGGGTGGTTGCAGGGTCCGAGAAATGCCATCTCATGGGTGATAGGCATGTGATGTGTGGGTTGGTTATGCTTATATAACAACTTGGGCAGATAAGAGACGCAGGCTAACCTCACTCAGCTGTCTTCATCTCAGACCTGGTTCTCCTTTATTGTCTCCATCTTTCCCCTAACTCTAACTTATCTCCCATAATTCACCCACCATACCTGGCCCTCCTTTCTGTGCCTACCCCTCTGTCTTGTTTCAGCAGCAGCTTCCCTTTCCCAGTTTGAACGCTGTTTCTTCTGTTATTTGATTTCTGCTCCTGAACCCCTTTGGGAGCTCAGTCTCTTCTGCGGTTCAATGCTCATCAGCTATGACAGTAAAGAAGAGTGATGCTTTTACATAACGAGTCAGGGCAACAGGAAAACAGGGAATTGGAATCTGCCACGAGGTCATTTTAGAAGGATGAGGGAAGAACTGGGAGGCAGAACCAGCAGGCAGAAATGCTTCAAATGAGCAGGTGAAGCAATATCCAAAGGTTTTCTGTCTGGCTATTATTGGTGCCAGTGTACTAGTAACAGATCAAGCTAGACAGGTAAATACTGTGTAAATATCACCATAGAAAGCTACAAGCATTCAGAACAGAGCAAGGTGGCTTGGATGACAGGCAAGTAGGCAAGAAGGGGAGAGAGAGAGAGAGAGAGAGAGAGAGAGAGAGAACTTCAGTGGGTTCCCCACATGTCTTCAGCTTAGTGCAGACTGATGAAAGCATGGGAGTGAACTATCAAAGGTGGGAGAAGTGAATAATAGAAGGCAGTAGGTCAAAAAATTTTGTAGTTAAACAGGTCTGGGAAAAATCTGGTCTCCCACTACCCAGAGTGGAAATACATTGGATAGTTCTTCCTGGAGTTAAAAGACTGCTCTTGACTTGAAATAACAAAGCTATTGATGAAATTAGTAAATAATTACCTTAAAGAAATTACTATACATTTTATTCATATGCTTAAATATGTTAAGTAAAACATGAACATAATGAGGAAAAAAATGGAAATATAAAGAAGGGCCAAATGGAACTTTTGGTGATAAAAAAACAATTTGGGGGATAAAAAATATACTGAATGGGATTAAAAGCAGATTAAATACTATGAAAGAAAAGATCAATGAATTTGAAGTCATAGCAATAGAAACTATCCAACGTAAAGAACAGAAAATGAATCATTCTTATGTTTTCAATCATTTTACTTTTGTGTTTCTGATACTTGTAGTCAGAAGCATCCTGATTGATAAAATTAGATAAGTTTGCCTGTCATCCTAGCTGCCTTGTCTTTAGGTAAGTTAATTGCACTGTGCTTCAGTTCCCTCACCTCTAAATTAGGGATGATAATAATAATAATAATAATAACAACAACAACAACTGACCTCATAGAATTTTTAGGCAGATCAAATGAGATAAGGCAAGTAAAGAATATAGTACAACGTCTACTAAGCACTCAATACATATTGACTGCTATCATCATTATTATTATTATTATTATTATTATTAACACATTGAGGACAGGGCATTTAAATGTATATATGCAAATCTGCATCACCGGTCCACAATGTGTTAACTAATATATTGGCTCTCCTCCTTAAAAATGAGGGAAATATATGACTGAAACAAAGATATTTAATTCAATCAGTAAATATCTATTGGCTGCCTGCTGTATGTCAAGCCCTGTCACAAGAGCTGTGAATGAGTCCATCTCCCAAAGCTCACAGGCTACAGGGGAACCGAGTCAAGAAAGAAAGGTCAGCGAGGGTACAGTGCTTCAGCAATTTGCAATTTCTTTGACTTGTTAAGTATAGGGTGTCAATGTTACATAGAGAAAAGGCCTTTAACCAATGGCTTGGCAGAGTGTTAAGTCATTAAGGGTTATTGAAGGAAGTATCATATAAGCTAGGGCTTTGAGAACATGAATGAATTACCCAGATGAAGGGGTCCAGAAGAGTATTTGGAAGGTGTTCCAAGCAAAGGAATAAAAAACACAAACAAAGACTAGGAGACAAGGAAGACACAGGGCATATAGGGGACTCCAAACGGTTCTGTGTGGCTAAGCCATGGATTGTCAGGCTAAGAGACAGAGAAGTATGTTGGACAATCATGTAGAGTTTTTCTAAGTCATGAAAAGCAAGAACCCGCAGGCTCCGTGGAAGAGCTTCTAATTTAGAATCCAGCATAAAGCAGGACTTAGTAATGAAAACTGTGCTGCTCCTGGTTCACATCTCTAAATATGAATTTAACCCGTTATTTATTTAAGATGTGAAGCTCTCGCCTATACATCAAAGACCTCAGCTTAAAAAAACATAAAATCTGGCTCAAGTTAAGATTGGAACTTTTAAAGTGGGGCAAGTTATAAATTAACAAGTTTCCTGCTGTATGCATGAATTGGAGGTTTACACTGAACTAGGTCACAGACCTGGATTACACTAATTGGCCTGGATTTGTTGGGTCCCCAAGTTGTGACATTCTGGGAAAGGCACAGAGGGAGGTTGAGGGAGCTGGATAAGTAGTAAGGTCCAGAATTACAAGACTAATCAAATTTTGGGAGAGTCAGTTTGAAAAGACTCTAAGAAACTCTCTGGTCAGAGTTCTCAAACTTTTAAAAATATGATACCCTTTTTCAAATGTTCAGATTTATCTTGGTATTGCAAAAATGGCCCCCAATTCCTCCAATCAATCCCTGTATGCATGTCTTCTGCATTGTGATTTAGCAACTTTTCCCATCAAGAGACAGAATCTGTGTCTCTATTCCTTGAATCTCAGTTTGGCCTTGTTATGTTTTGACTAATGGGATGTTGGCAAATATGATGCAAGCAGACACCTGGAATTGACTTGCTCAAAGCACTTGCTCATTGAAGCTTGTCCTATTTTTCTGCTTTTTAGAACTTTAAGATCACCATATCAATATGCTCATGCTAACCTCTTGGAGAAAAAAAGGCCATGTAAAGAGAGGTCTAATCATCCTAGCCATCCCAGTCAAGGCTATCATAACCTGACCAATCAGCCGCCTTCAGTCTCATGAGTAAGCCCTGCTGAGACGAGCAGAAGTACCACTAAGCTGAGCCCAGCCCAAGTTACTGACCCTTAGAATTGTGATCTAAATAAATTGTTACTCTTTTAAGTCACTACACTTTGGCGTATTTTGTTAGGCAGCAAAAACTAACCAATACATTTATATTTCAGCTGCATTAAAAGCAGCTGAAATAATACCTGATAATTGAAATAATGTGAGGGAAAGGGAACCTTGGGCACTCTCTTCCTAAAAGCTAGGAACATATCCTTCTCCCCCTGGTAGTCCCTAAAAGGGATCTGCAGAATCACTAAATCCCTGAACAAGAGTTTGACATATTTGTTAAAGTCCAGTGCCTATTTTACAGATTGGGATGCTGAGGCCCAGAGGTGACCCTGATTGGCCTAAGTCAATCGGACAACTGTGAATGTCTGGCCGTGGTTCATAGATAGGTACATAAACATAAATAAATTAGATCCAATAGACACTTATGCTGAGAGAATATAAGGTGAAGAAAAATTTCAGCCGTCCATGAAAATGAAATCACCACAGCATATGACAGAGAAGAAAGACAAAGAGAAGTCAAATCCCAATGACATCATATGGACCCAGCTGAAGCTAAGCTATCTCTACCTTTAGACTTTCCAGTTACATGATGAAAAACATCCCCTATGTTTCTTAAGCCAGTATGAGCAGCATTTTCTGTCGCTTGTAACCAAGATTCCTGATTCACTTATTCTGATGTAGTTATTCAAGCACATTTGGAGAGTCAGTGCCCACTCTGAGACTCCACCTACTTGATTCCAAATCTTTCCCACTTTCTCTTCAACAGGACAGGATGCAATGTAACTCTTTCATCCCTTGTATATCTTCCTGAAAGGGACAGGGACCTGGAAACTTTTGCATATAGAAAAGCTAGAAGTGGAGATCAAGCAGAAAGAATCTTATATGGTGCACCTGGAATCAGAAATCCAAGGAAATCCACTAGGGTGGAGTGGCAGTATAAGGAGATATGCCAGCAGGTAGGAAGAGTAACTTGAAGCTGAGTCCAAGCAATTAGCCTGAGCCATTAAGTTATTATGGTTCTTTAATCATCTCTCATCTTGGATCAGAACTGGTCTCAGGATGTGGGCGGGAGGAAGGGAGCTTTGCTCCGAGTGGGGTTGAGGTGATCTTAGGAATGAGGAGTCAATGACTGCATGGGACTGAAAGCCAGACTGACTGATTCCATGAAATAGACATGAACCATGATGGGCAGAACAATGTCACCAGCCTGAGATGTCACCAGAACCCCTGTCTCTCTGGTGTGAACCCACACCACAGTTGAACAAATGTATGCTCTATCTAATCATCGGAAAGTAAAAATAAGCCTTTCCTTCTTCTACTTGTTTGCAAATTGAAAGTCTAACAACTTTACCACTCAACTGCTTGATGATTAGTAGGCGGTAATTTAAACTATACACATTATGCTAAGTATCCTTATATTAATTCAGTCTGAGTGAGTTTTTATAAAATGCTTTGTTCTGCTCAATAAAGTTAATTATATGTTCTATGTTTCATAACTGAATGTCTTGATTTTTTTAAAACATAATGGCAGCTTCAATTGCATTTCCTTATAAACTCGGGTATGTTACAAAAAGCAATCCATATAAGGAAGCGGAGCTGTCCACTACCCACCACCCTGCCCCTTACAGAGGTGGAGAGTGTCCTGTATGTTTATAAGGGGCTGGCTGTACTCAGATCGAGGAGCCGAAGTGCTGAGCAACTAGGCCCCTGGAAAACCTCTCCAGAGTGGAAGGGGAAGGTGAGATCTGGTTCAGCAGCTGTGAGCATAAGCACCCAGGGTCTGTTCTAGTGGTCTTTGAAAACAAGGGGTTAAGAGGTGGCACTTCACCAATATATGAGCAACACACAGCCCCATTCTGGAAAGTGTAGCTACTGCTGGTTCTCATGGATCCCATGCAGATTCCCTCTTAGGTAAGCCGGGGTTATGTGCTGCACCCAGCCTGGGTCTAAGAGCTCAGGAAGGCATGACGGAGAGATATCTTCATATAGTTATAATAGAAAGAACATTTATCAAGCATTTATTCTAAGCACTTTATATGTACCAACCCATTTAATCCTCCTTAGAATCCTATGAGGTAGGTACTATTACTCCCAATATAGAGATGAGGAAAACTGAGGTTTGGAGAGGTTAGGTAACTTGGGCACAGAGCCAGGGAGCTAGTACATAGAGTCAAGAGGGGCGAGCAGGGGTCAGCATCCTGAGGCAATAGTGAAATCAAAGCCAGGCCATTGTTATGAAGGGACTAGACAGAAACAGCACAGCTACACAGCTACCAGGGGAAACACAGGAAAGTGGGGGCGGGGGGTTAGAGCAGAGGTTAGGGAAGGAAAACCTGAGTGGGTTTCCAGAGTGGGTCCTCTTTACATTGAACATCAGTGGCTTGAAGCACATGCAAAAAGGAAGCCATTAAGGGGCCAAGAGAAGCTGCTAAAGGACAAGAAAACATGAGACCCAGGAAATGAAAGGGGAGAACTAGTTGTTATTTATCTCATTTTTGCAATACTAACCTAGTTATTATGTATTTCTTATTTAATCAACAGCATTTACATGGTCAGTGCATTGGCTTATTTAATCGATGTACATTGCTGTGCAGTTTAGTGGAAAGATGATAGACTTGATTGAACAGGATTCAAATACAGATTCCAACTTTTTTGTCCACGTGCTCTTGAGTAACTCATTTCACCACCTTCTCATTTTTCACAAGAGTAAATAGAAATAATAGTAAACTGACCCTCAGGCCTATTTCTAAGATCACGTGAGATAATACACCTGAAAGCATTTTAGAAACTACAATATACCATCTCTGCATTAGGGCCCATAACCTAAGTAACCTTCATGATTACAAATCCATTGCATTTGAAAGTTAGTACTTCCCTTGGTTTGTCCACTGGCAATGACATTCAGAGTAGAGCTACAGATCATCAGCCAGGGGGAGCGTCACACAAGCTCCTGCTTCCTGATCCATTTATGCTGGAAATTCCCCCTGGACAGGTAAGCAGGAACTCACATTTTAGCTTCTAGCTCTTCCATTTATCCATTCAACTGCTGTGTGACTATAAATAAGTTAATACAATTTCTGAACCTCAGCTTTCGTACATGAAAAATAAAGGTGAGCATATCTACCCTGTTCACCTTACAGGGTTATGGTGAGGAAACTGGAACTGTAAAAATTCCAAGTGTTAAAAGATCTTTTACCTTCTCTAATTCAGCCAGTACCTGTTGTATATGACCAACCAGCAGTGAACAAGCCATAGCATATCTAAGGGCAGCTGTGGGCACTGGAAGAAGCTGGGACAATAATCCAACAGACTCAAACAATCAATAAATGTTCGGAGCACTTGTGAACTCTCAAAATCCACTTAGGTCAATGATGCATTTCATAGAAGGGAGCAGTACCATACATAACTAATCCTAAATATTAGCTAATCTCCCTCACCACCACCAAACAAGAAAATCATGCTTTATCTAGATTCAACACACATCTCCTGTCAACCCTGTGAAGTGCTGGGATCAGATTCTTCCTAACACATTTCCATTTGTGTTTTCAATAATCCTCCTGATGACCCAGGGAGATCAATGTTCTAGACCTAATTACAACGAAGGAAATAACTTCCTAAAATGTAGGTGGTGTGTGTCAGGGCCACAGTCTCCAGGGACGGAGCAAGTCCAGTGCAGTGCCAGGTTCCTAGCCTGGGAGTGGAGACAGCTGTACGTACAGCTGGCCCTTCCTGTCTGAGACTCAGTCTACCCGTCTGTAATACCAGGAGCGAGGAGACTTTTGCTCATGCTGGTGGTGGCCCATGATTATGAGAATGTGGCAGCCTTGCCTGCTCATGTGAAGTGTCCTATGAAAGATTCATGGCCAAAGCCTCTCCTTTGCTCTGTCCCTCTTTGAACTTATTCTTACATATTTGTTGAGACTTATGGGTCAATCATGCCTTGAAAACCTAATGGGGAAAAGGTACAGATTGAAGGTTCTACTAAATTCTCTTCTCCGAGAAGAAACTCCTTTTCTCTCACCCTCTAAGAAAAAAGGAGTGGTTTTAACCACTAATCACAACTAATGGAAGATGCACTCTGTTATCCTTGACTACAATGACTTGAGGCAGACCCCAGGGAAGTCAATATGATCAATTTGTGGATAGAAGTTAGGGAAGGTGTAAAAAGCTCCCACCGTGGGTCCATTGTAGAGCCCTGTGAGGGCTGCACTTGACTGGAAAACATTGAAATGTATTTTTCTTTTGACCTCTGAGGACTCTTAAGTGAAAGGGGAAAAAAGCCCTTAGCAACAGGTCTGGTGTTTTGACTTTTCATTTCCCCAGGCACAGGGTCTTTCTGAAGGAGGAGAGGGCAAATGCTTCCAGTTAATGGAAGCCATGCTGGGCAGTTAGTGTCATCAGAACTCCAGGCTGAGCTCAGAGGCAGGACCAGAAAATTCAAGGAGACACTGAGGGGCGGTATAAGGCCCCAGGGCGAGCCAGGGGAGGAAAATGAGAGGTATGGATGACCTCAGCCAAGGACAATACCCAGAGAGAGCAAGGAACCCTCGATGGCAGATGAGGACAATTGGCTTCTAATTGCAGCTAGCATTTAATAAGCACTTATTACGTGCTTGGCACTAAAGGAAAGAATCTGTTTTACCTCACTCAGTCTCCCCAGGTACCCATGTAGTAGATACTACTATCTCCAGGTAAGGATACTGAAACCTAGAACACTGAGGTATCTTGTTGGTTTACATAGTCAGAAAATAGCACAACTAGGACTCAAATATGGACCTGAACTTAACACCCATGCTCTTAGTCATGTTACCCTGATTTCCTGTTTTTTCACTAACTCATTGCACACGTGGGACAAGAGTTAGCTTCTCTGAGCTTCATTTTCCTAGGTTTTATGTAATCTACAGGTCTGTGGTGGTTAATGTGACCAGGCCTTCGAGTTTCAAAATGAAAGATGACTTCTCGGTGAGTCTTATAAGGCTGTGTCCCAAAGAGATTAGCACTTGAATTGGTGGACTCAGTAAAGGAGATAGCCTGCCCCAGTGCAGACAGGCATCACTCAATCCCTCCAACCGAGGGGCCTGAAAAAAACAAAAAGAAGAGAAAGGGAGGATTTTGTTCCTGCCTGTCTGCCTGTGTGAGCTGGGACATCAGTCTTCTGCCATTACGCTGGGATTTCTACCATCAGCTCCCCTGGTGTTCAAGCCTTTGGGCTCAGACTGAAATGACGTCACTAACTTTCCTTGGTCTCCAGCTTGCAGAGGGCAGATGGTGTGATTTCTCAGCTTCTATAATCACATGATCCAATTCCTCATCATCAATCTTTCTGTAGATTTAGATCTGTACTTTATATCTCTATAGATAGATAGATAGATAGACAGATAGATATAGATATATAGATAAGATAGAGGCAGAGATACATATACTATGTTCTGTTTTGCTGCAGATCCTGACTTGCCTCAGCCATCTGCCTGTGGTCTGAATGCTGGAATTCTACCCAGGACCCACTAGACTGGGGTTTCTTTTCTGCTAGAAGTTGGGAATATTAGGGTATGAATGAGGATAGACATGGGGACCTGTTGCTTAGTTACTCTCAGGAATACCTCTGGTCAACTGTTTCTCCCTCATTTGGTTGTCTATAAATTACGGTCTCTGGAGACATAGTCTAGTTCTAAATATTAACCTACTTGTCTGTATTTAATACCCTTGAATCCTGATGTGAAGGCAATGTCAGAACCCAACAGAAAAAGACGGGAAGCCTGTGAGTCTCCTGGCTTTCTTGAGGGACTGAGAAATGTGAGGAAATGAGGCAGGATCCAGATGAATATCTTGGAGAGTTGCTTTTGTGGATAGAAATAAAAAGAAGCAATACAGTAAAATGGTTAAGTAGTCAGCACTGTGTTCAGCCAGATCTGGGTTCAAATCCTTGTTCCATCCCTTACTAAATGATGACTAACTATGGAAAAACTACTAAATCTAGCTAAGCTTTAATTTCTTCATCTCTAACATGGGTGTCTGTGAATATGACTTACCTCGTAGAGATCTGTAAAGATTTATATATATATATATATATATATATATATATATATATATATATATATATATATATTTAGTCTGCTACATGAGAAATGTTAGTCATTATTGTCGCCTCCATAAGAGAATAGGTACAGTGGTTTTAGAGAAGAGCACAGAGTTTGAATGTGTGAAAATGTTGGCAACAAAGTTGTGGCGAACTTGGTGGAGGTCAGCAGGACCATGTAGGACAGCTTGGTGGCCCTGCCATCCTGCAAGAAGGAAAGGCTGCGTGGCTCAGCTGTGTTACTTCCTGGCACCTGAATAAAACAGTCTGGAATAACAGAAGATCCTAGGATAAGAGAAGAACAACACTGGGAGAGGATGGGAGGGAGATGGGTAGCAGGGGAACTTGCTAGGTGATCAACTGAACCCCAACTAGGGACATAGTGTGAGAGGACTATGGAACACAGCCCACGCTGTGGTGGTGAGAAAAGGCAGCAAGAGGTGGACCTGAAGGATTGCGTGTTAATGCAAACATCAGAAGAGTAATTATTCTAATGGTTTGTAGAGTGTAAGAGTTTTTCTTCACTATATCCACTCTCCCTGTTCTATAGCATCTTTAAAGGTTGGATAGGATTAACGCTACCCCAGCACCAGGAGTGGGACCTAATGAATCTAAGCCAGGAATCAGCAAAGTTTTTGGTAAAGTGCCAGAGAGTAAATATTTTAGACTTTGCAACTATAGTAATATCTTGGTTTGCAAGCATAATTCGTACTGGAAACACACTACTCGTATTGCAAGATATCGCCCATTTACCAAGTTAAAATGTATTAGAAATGTTTGTTTGTCTTGCAGAACACTGGCAAACCAAGTTATTCGCAATCCAATGTTTTACTGTACTCAACTCTGCAGCTGTATAATGAATACAGCCATAGGCGGAAACAAAAAGGTCTGGCCGTGTGCCAATAAAGCTTTATTTACAAAAACAGGCAGCAGGATGAATTTGGCCTATGACCATAGTCTGCTGGTCTCAGCCAATCAAGGAAACTCCATCCACCCTTTTCCAAAATGATGCCTACACCAAATGGCACACAACGTTCCAGTGGCTACAGAGATTGACTCTGGGATGAACTAATCAGAGTGAATATCAGGGAGCATGTTTGAGGGCTGGTATGAGGGGCAGGGTGATGGGTACAGGGGCAATGCACTATTGCCTCCCTGTATGCAACATTATAATCATCATAAGGAAAGGCAGGATGAGAAAGAAGCCAGATCATGGGGGAAAAAAAAAAAAGCTAAGAGTATATCAGAGGAACCAAACTTAAGGCCTGACTCACACCTTGGCTTCATAATTATGAAAGCACATAAATGTCCATTTTATAAGCCATTTTGAGTTAGATTTACTAGTACTGTCAATCTTATAGTTTTTGTAGGTCAAAAGTCTGAGCATGCTTATCTGGATTTTTAGCTTCTGGGTCTCATCAGACTAATTCAGGTGTTGGCCAGGGCTGTGGTCTCATCAGAGACTCAACCGGAGAAGAATCTGCTTCCAAACTCATATTCAGATTGACAGAATTTACTTTCTTGCAGGTCTGGAACCCATGGAAAATTGCTTCTTCAAGGCCAGAATGAGAGAGAGAAAGAGAGAGAGAGAGAGAGAGAGAGAGAGAGAGAGAGAGATAGGTTGTTGAAAGTCATATGCATACATGTTTCATAGGGAGGTCATCTCATCACCTTTGCTTTGGTCTATTGGCAAATATTAGAAGTTATAGCTCTTACCACACTCAAGGTTACACAAAGATTGGAACACTGCATGGTCATTGGGGCATTACCTTAGGATCTGTCTGTCACAGTAGGGAAGATGCTTTTGTCTATCAAGCTTGGCTAGAAACCGAAAGCATTAAAAACTCTTGTTTGTTTTCAAAAATGGAAAACTTAGATGCTCATCTCACATAGGGGCAAAGTGATTATCACCTGTAGTCAAGTCATCTGCAGTGATGTGGCCACTGTGGACAAGGTTTTGAAAACCACCTTGCCACTGTCACACAGCTGTTTGAAGGGAAATTCGTGATATTGAAGTGGAATGGCCACTTATGAACGCACTGCATTGCTTAATAAAAGAAAATTACATGTCAAATCCTAAATTTTGGCCTCAGATCTATTTTTTTTTTTCAAAGCACAGTCAGAATTACCTGGGAGCACTTTACGACTATACTTTACACAAATTATCTTGAAGAGTCACAGGACAGATAACCAAATTTAACATGGCTCTATCAGTTGAATACAAATGAGTTATTATGTGACAGTTAAGGCAATGATCAGCAAAGACTGTGGCTCTATAAGTTAGAGGGGAATATATGGGAGCATTCAGAAAACGTGGAATCACCCTTCATGTTCATTAGCCATTGTCCTCCCCTGGTCCATCAGGCATCCTTTCCTCCTTGTCCCATGAGGCTATTTCTGCTCTAGTTTTAGATTTTGAAAGAGGAATCAAATTGTCCTTATGTGCCAATTCTTTATTGTAGCCACACAACTAGAGTTAAATCCTAAAATAGCACCAGGGTCTAATTACAAATCAACCCTGGGAGGAGATTTACTCCCCTCCTTCCCAACACACACACACACATACACACACACACACACACACACACACACACACACACACACACACAAGTCCAAGGTATCTTATAAGGAATCCAGAGTCACATTTTTCTCACTGACTTACTAAAATTTAAAACATAATGGCCCAGTGGTGGTGAGACTGTAAGTGAATAGGCTTTCCCATATACAGGGAAAGGGTGTTTAAATTTGCATAAACTTTCTGGATAATTTGGTAAAATGCATCAAACAATTTAAAAATGTTTATATTCTTTGAATTAGTAATTCCATTTCTAAAAATAAATCCTAAGGATATAATAATGCAAATGTGTAGAGATTTAGCTACAATAATGTTCATCATACTATTAAAATAGCAGAAAATTGGATAAACCTAAATTTCCAACAGAAAGAGATTAGTTGAATAAATTTTGGTATATCTATGCAATTGAAATTCTTTACAGCTATTAAGACATTACAGTATGAAAGAATATTTATTGGTATGGAAAGAGTATTATATTTTAAAGACATTTCAACAGATTATAAATAGCATACACAGTATGATTTCTTGTAAGAGAAAGAGAAGGAGAGAGACATAAGCTTGAACATATTCATACCAAAATGTTCACAGTGGTTATTTTCAAGAGTTATTATGAGTGATTTGTATTATCTTCTTTTTTTCTAATGTTTATTTCTAAATATTTCCAGGGAATTTCTATCACTTTTGTGTAAGGAAAAAAAGTAATTGTAGCTGCCCACAGTCTCATTGTGTCAGCGAGGTGATCAGCTGACTCTGCCATTGGATGTGGGAAGGAGAGCCTTTCTGATGCTCATTTCATTCAGGGAGCTTATTTCACAAATGAGGAAATAGGAGTCCACAGAGGGACTCTCAGAGCAAGTCAGAGCATACGGAAGAAATTCATTTCAGAACTTCTGTGACCTAACAAAGTTTCCTTCTCACAGAGTTATCTTCTAAAATAACAAAAAGCCCAATAAAGATCATTTCAGCTTGTGGTTTTCAAAGTATAAGCTTTTAGAACTTGAGGTGATGGGGAGATGCCTCAGGAACCATGGGCCTGGGCAGTGGGTAGCTGGAGCCTGGTCCACTTTGACTCCCTACTCTGAGCTGCATCAAAAGCAGTTCCATTTTGTAGTTGTCAGAGAAATAAAACATATATATATATATATATATATATATATATATATATATATATATATCAGAACTCTGTACTGCTGTCATCTAGCTTCTGTTGTGGAAGCAGAAAGTTTCAGCCTATCAAGACTTAAACTATGGAATGCCTCCCCCCCACAGGGAAAGTGTTAGGATGCAGGGAAAACATGGAAATAATAATAATAAAAAATAGAAATGACTCTTATACGAGTAAATAGATGGTAATTGAAGCCATGTGTGTGGATAAAATTGTTTAGTCCAGGAGCGAAGCATGAGGATAAAGAAGAGCCGTGGGAAAAGCCTCAGGGACTTCCACTTCGCAGGGCTAGGAAGAAATAAAAAGTGTGCAGAGATGGATGAAGGACACCTGCATTGCCCAGGTGTGGTCCTGAGAAAGAATTTTCCAGGTGGGCTTCAATTTCATCTAATTAACTATTTTTGATAAACAAATATCACTAAGTATTTAATTAAATATAATTTTATTTATATTGAAAATAACTGTAAAAACCATGAGCTACCATATCTTTTCTTTTAGACTCTCTGTCCTGATTTGGGATTCAGAAGTTATGGTTACTTCAGAGGCAATGTTCAAACTTCTACTTGTAGTCTAAAGTTAGAAGTAGGGATCAGGATCCAGGATTTGTGGCCCAAACATCTTACTGGGGACAAAATTATTTCAATCATATTGTAGCCTATCCAGTCCCCCAATTCTAAACATATTAAAAACTGCAATATATTTGTAAAGTTGAATAAAATAGTTCCTAAAATAACCAAAATAAATTTTCTTTAATTATTGAGAACATGATGTGGTCATGACATACACCTGAAAAGTTAACCAAGAAAAGTTGCAGAACTTAACAAGTGGACAGGAAATCACATTTCTCTACAAAAAAGCGAGGATAATATCAAACTTGAATCAACCATGCCTGACTTTTCTGGTTCGCAGAAAGAGTGGGGACATCTCCCTATAAAAGTTCATGATGAAGACGAGGACAGAAATGAAATAGTTACGCATGTGAAGGGAAGTCGTTCTTGCTACATGGTAGCTTGAAAACATAGTGAAGAAATTCAAGAGAAGGTGAAGGAAGGTGGCAGAGAAGGAGAGCTTCTTGACTGATCAGGCATGATGGGATCCAGGGAAATAAACCCACACGCAGGAGAGGGGAAATGCGGTGAGTGCCCGAGCCAGCTAACTGGCTCTGGGTAAGCTATAGAAATAGGCTATTCTTATAAATTATTTTAGAGCATCTCTGTGTTGGAAAATCCCATGGGTTGTCAAGGCCAACATATTTTCTTTTTCTAGGAGTAAATCCAAACACCTTTGTTTGAACATTAAAACCTTCTAGACAGTCTATTTTTCTCTACTCTGACCACACTGTGACCAAAAATGCTGCTTTTCTTCCAGACCACTGCTCACACCAGGACCAGGTATTGATTTACTTTTTTAAACCTTCATTTAGTAACTCCTTGTCCTTGGAAATTCTGCTCCTGTCCAGCTTCTTTCCAAAGGTGGCCATCACCCAGCCTTCTGCGTCACTGTCCTGGCACCTGGCACAGACTTTCTGGAATTATTTTTCCTAAACAAGATATGCTTAGTCATGAAGAAGAGTTTTGACAACAGGGATAAGTAGGTGAGGGCTGAATACAGAATCAAGTAGGACCATTCGAGGAGAGCCATGACAACTATGAGGCTGGTCCTCAGCTGAGCTACATTAAGAGACCTGAACAAGATGTCCAAGGAGACACAGTAAATACAAGATTGATTAAGACTAGTGTTGACCATCAGGTAGGAGCATAGTTGATGTTATAATTGGTCTACTTGGAAGCGGAAATCAAATTTTATCCAAAGAAGATATATCTGGCCACAATGGGAAAAAGCTGGGAAAGCCATGGACCTGGTAGTAGGCATTATTCACTAGAGCAGAAATCCATTCCTTGCAGAAAAACAATTACAACTATTTTGGCAGCGGCTACCACCACCACCCATAGCTATCTTCAGTTGAATTTGTTTGTTTTAGGCTCTGTAGCCAATTCCTCATTAATTCCTCACAACATCCTTTAAGTGGTATATTATCATCTCCTTTTTGCAGAAAAGGGTTATATAATTGGATCAGCACAGCTAGAAGTTGGAAGAGGCAAGATTCAAAAAAGACTCCAAAGCCCACACATTGTCCCATAAGTTGCACTGCCTCTGCAGAAACTGTCACGTTGAAATGGAAGCTGAGGCTAAGCTGTGCTGTGAGGAGGGTTTGGGAATAGCCTTCAATTAAAGGGCAAATAATAGTCTGGACTGTGCCCCAAGCACACTGGATCCCGGGCTATTAACATGCTGGAAGTGCCGAACTTTTACTCCTATTGCCTGTCCAGTGGGTACTGGGTCAGGAACTGAGCATGGGTGAATCTGTAGTTAATCATGGCTGAGGAAGACAATGGCTGACATATTTTACCCATCTTCCCAGCTGGAGAATGAGCCCATTGATGAGAGGGACAATGGCTGGATTATACCCATCCTAAGGTTGGCCCACAGTACATCTTGAGTATGTGCTTGCTGATAGATTTATTGGCTGACTGATTGATAGGCCAACTGAATAAAAAGGCATTTGAGAAAGCAACAATGGGTTTAGGTCTTCCATTATCCTTCTATGCTTCCTCAGACCTGCCTTGCAGACATATGACTTATTGCTTCCCTCGCTCCCCTCCTCAAGAGAACATGACAGGACCTTTCTAGTTCTATAGAATATATTTACTTTCCCCTTGGGTACTTTGATTTGCATTAGGTGAAACAATGCTTACTTTGTTTTCTCCTCTATCCTTAACAAATGGGAACCCTGACTATCCTCAGGGTCCCAGACAAATAAATGGTCCAAATCGCATGAGCTCTGAGCAGGTCTGCTTGTCCAGCTCAACAGGGATAATGGCTCTACGACATTCCATCCCCCATCTCTCATCCTTCCTCCCTCCATCCCCATTTCACACTGCAATCCTCTAGCTAACAGAAGCCATGAAGGATGGTGCATCAAGCCGAGTGGCCGGAGGACAACACACACTGATCTCCTACACTAACCAGTGAACCAGTCAGGTGCCAGTATACCGGAAGCCAAAGGTCTAATGGGGAAAACCTCCAATCCAAGGATCTGTCACCAGTGGTACTGGGCATCAACTGCCTGTACTCATATCAGACAAGGACAAGCCCTTGCTGCTTAAATGCCACACAAACCCTGACTACTCACGATGATGCTGCAAGTCCTCTCCCAGGCACCCTGAGGTTCCCTCCATAGAAGCATGACTTCTTGCCCAAAGCCCTTGGAACATCTTGTGTTCTTATCCCCCTTCGGAATACCCATTTATGAATACTTTACTACTAATGTTAGCATTAATTTATTTTTTGAGTCAAGAAAGCTTTTATGGTAAAAGAGATAACTATTAATAAGTATACAGAGATAAGATGCATAAATTGGGACTGTCCTAGACAAACCAGGATGTGTGTTAACCCTACTATTAACTTCTCAAATGACAATGAGAACCCCCTGTGAGCAGGGTCAGTGATCCTTCCTCCTCTGCTCCCCCAGCCCCCCTTAACCTCCAGTCCTTATTCAGGGTGAAGTTACAGAGCTCTCTACACACAGTTTCTAGTAGCACCTGCTGTGCAGGTTTAGGTGCATATGAGTATTATCTTCAAGCTCTGGACCAGTTATTCCTGACCAAAGCATGAGCATGAATGTTCCAAAGAAATGACGCAGCTGTTTCTCCTTTTCCTAAGCTCTTGGCAAACTTGGGTGAGTTTCTTTTTCTTACCACGTAAGCAGTCTGACTGTGGCCAAGGGGGCCTGACAGTCTATGAGTCCCACAGTAGGTACTAGACCTGGGACAGTGGGCAGCTGGGATGCCAAAGCAGCGAGCTGGACCTTTCTGAAGTATCAATCATGAGCAGCAAATGCCCAAGTCAGACAAGGCCCAGGGCCTGCCCAGGAAATGCCCGAGACTCCCTCTCCCTGCCAGAGGTGGATCTGGGCATTTCCTGAAATGCTGGGGGTATGGTACAATTCCTGGCCCTCCTCTCATAGCTTCTCAAGACCAGGGTCATTTTTTTTGTTTTTTATTTTTTTGTTTTTTTTGTCTGCTATCACACTATAGGCCTTCTCTATTTCACACTCATAGCCACCTCTCCTTTTCCCCCCCATCTCTGGGCCCTTGCACAATGTTGGGAGATTAAAGGGTCATCTGTTCTCTCACCTGGCTTATTGGTCTCAGCAGACCCAGCCCTGGCTGTCTTACTGTGAACCTTCACAGGTGCTCTCAATGCTGGACCTGGAGGGGGTGGTCCCCTGACCCATCTTCTGTGGCTTCACTCTATCCCTCTTTCATCCCATCTTCAAAATGAAAACAGCTGTTGGTTGGCAGAAGATACACATTATGTCTTCATCTGCTGAATTCTAGGGGGATGTTGGTCCCTCGGGGTCTCCTGAGCTGCCTAGGAACCAGGAGTGGACATGGAGCCTTCTCTCAGCAGTGCATCTGGACATTGTTGTAAGCACAATGCCCACCTCATCTTATTGATTCCTTCTGACAGTCCCTTAAGATAAGTGTTATTACCTCCTGGGGAAACCAAAGTTAAGCGAGTTTAAACATTAGGTGAGTGCAAAAGTTATAAATAATGGCAAAAAGCGCACTTACTTTTGCACCAACCTAGTAGTTTGTCTGGAGTCACAGGGCTTTCTGCTTCCCTGCAGATAAAGTATTCACTGGAAAGAGACTGAAGATACTTGCTGAGACACAAATATGCAAAGTAAACCAACACTAGATAGATCACTCAAGAAATCCAGGGAAGAGGCCTGAAAAGGAATCATAGTTTGGGAATCCTTGACAGGACATATGGTAGCACCATGTGACTGTGAAGGAAATTGTTCTGCATCATGCAGTCATTGTTATGCAAACAATTCCCAGGGTCTGCTAGGACCTGGAAGTTACAAGGTCACCAGCCACAGTTTCCTGAACTATTTCCTGTATTCAATAAATCAAGGCAAACCTTTCAATTCTGAGAACTCGGGCAAAGCTATATCTAAGAAAACTATTTCTTTAAGTATTTTGAAGAATCTTTTGCTTTGACTTGCTCCAACTTAAACTTGCAGTTTAATGCTTCAAACTGTACAATTACAAAACTGAATCCAAAAACATGCAAATGGAAAAAAGACAGCAAAAAAGTACATCAAAAAGCTAAGAGTGTCAGTGGTACAATTACTGCCAATTAATCTTTTTTCCTAAAAGATAAATTTAAGATTTTACAAAACTATTCTAGTCTATTTTTTTTTTTTAAGTGTGCTGGAGAGGGAAGAACATGAGACTTGAACAAAAACTCCACTCTTTACTGGGTTTGTGGTTTTTTACTTCTCTGAGACTCAGTTTCCTCATTCTATAAGTAGAACACACAATGGTTATATAATCATGGATATAAATGGTCTAATTCATTGGCTGATTCTCAGAGTTACTCTCCTTCCCTTCCTTACACTAAGTAAAGATTGAAAATGTTCCACCAAGTGCCGGCTGAATGGCATGGTGGTTAAGCACTGGCTTGGGAAGCCAGCGGCCCTGGTTCAGGTCCCACATATGAGGGCCAGTGACACTGCCCTCAAGAAAAGAAAGAAAGAAAGAAAGAAAGAAAGAAAGAAAGAAAGAAAGAAAGAAAGAAAGAAAGAAAGAAAGAAAGAAAGAAAGAAAGAAAGAAAGAAAGAAAGAAAGAAAAAGAAAGAAAGAGAGAAAGAAAGAAAGAAAATGCTCCACCAATATCCACCGGGTCAGCCACTTCTCTGTCTTTTCCTAAGAAAAGGTCCCTCCAATTCAGAAGGCCGGCTTTAGGACCCTGCTCAGGGCCCATAGATCCATCTCTTTCCATCACATGCAAAGCATCAAAAGAATGGCTCTGTCCATGAAAATCATAGCACCAGAAGGAGGGAAATCAAACCCAAAATTAATCAAACAGGGTGTAATTCCCAGGGCACGCATGCATCAATTAGGGGAAATGTTACCGTCAGGTACCAGGTTTGGGATTTCACAGGGGACTCATAAGGTGAATAAACTAAGCTCTGGCATTGATTATGGAAAGCAGTGGCTGTATGATGTCAGGACTTCTGTGATCAGTGGAACCATGAATTCACTTTTCAGTGTCTTGATTTCTGGGATTACCTTTGTGCTGACTGCCAGCCAAAGAAAGAAAAACTGCATTGCTTAATGGAAAACTTCCTCTGATCTGTTCATCTAACAGCCAGCTGATACACCGATGCTGATTTTCTTTGCCTGTTTTGCAGCTCTATATGTTCTTTAAATTGGAGCAAGTCAAAGCAAGAGATTCTTTATTGCCCTTTCCACATATTAATACAAGACCCTATATTGACAATGAAGGGTACAGAGAAAATAATCTCTCCTCCTTGGGAGGAAAGCGGAAAGAAGCTGATTGCTACTAGGACCTGGTTCTATGTCAGGCACTATTTCCCAGGCGTTAGGTTTATTATTAGCTAACTTTTTTCTCCTAACAATCATATGAGGCAGATGTATTGCTCCCATTCTCTGGATGAGAAAACTGAAGCTCAGAGAGGCCACTGATTTGAGCCTTGGCTTGTTGAACTCTGAAGTCCCTATACCTCATGGCCACATAATCTACCCCTAGATCAATGTCCCCAAATCCCCAAATCATCTTTTCTCTGCAAAAAACACAGAATGGGGCAGAAGACAGGCAACATCAGGCTGCTACATAATATTAATTTGTACCTTCAGGACACCCCAGGTGCCTGCCTCCACAAAGGCTGAGCTGAGAGTCAGAGAACTGTCTCTACTCACCTGTCCAGGCCTGGCAACATGACCCACTCCCTGAGAAAATGTTCCTGCTTCAGTGAGAATCAATTACTCCCTCCTTTGAATTCCCACTGCATTGTGTCTGAACTTCTCTTAGGAAAGTTATTCTTTTACTTTACAAAAAAAAAAAAAAAAAGAAAGAAAGAAAAGAAAAAACCTTGGTTGTACACGTCTATTCCTTCCCCAACCGCCCTGCTATTTTGAATCCTTCTTTATCTTCTAAGAGTTGACCCCAATCATGGATGTAGCAGCTTGTTCTCTACTCTGAGCACACACACACACCTTTATTCTGACTTCTTAAATCAGATGTGAATTTCAATCCACCAAATCAGCTGTGCGATGTAACTTCCCCCCCCCCGCCCCATAACTCAACTCTCCTTTGAGATGATCTTCATCCCAGTTGGTCCACATTAATCTTTCCCTGCTGGGCCAAGCCACGCTGTCCCCCGTTCCCATCTGCATAGTCTCTTCCAGCGTTGAGTCCCTCCTTCACTTCTGTACCATGTTGGGGTTCAAGAGTCTCTGATATTCTTCTCACCCTTCTCTCTCTAGATGCACCAAACAGCCGTTTCATCTCTGTGGTCCTGCTGCTTCCCTGTATCTTTGCCAGCATCTGGAATCTGAGCTCTTTAGAGTTTCTGGTGCCTGGGAGTCAGAGTCCAGTTGTTTTCCAGGACCTACCGTCACCTTGATGACCATAGCTTTTTCTTCCATTTTCAACACTCCCAAGACCAGGAGACTCCTGCCTACTAGTGGAAGTCAGGGGATGAGAGAGAGAATCTTTTTCCTTGAATCATCTAACATTTTGGCTCTACCTATATTTCTCTCCTTTCTCTTAACAGCACCAGCACTGGGAAACTAAGAACATTCACATCTTTTTCTTAAGGAAATAAATAAGGAATGGTTGATGTGATTAAGTAGGGCAGGAGAAGGCTGAGGGGAGGAAGTGAACTGGCAGCAAAAAAACAAAATGCCATTCTTAATATCTCAAAATATCTTTCTGTCTCATTTTACTGGCACTTAGTTCAGGGTACTATGGCTTATTGCTTTTGGCTGTGCCTCCCCATGAGAAGAGAGCACTGTCTTGTTCACTGTTGTTGAAATTCAGGGATAAGCTTGGGATGGTGGAGGGAGCTATGGATATTAAGTGATGGGAGACTTGGGTTATATTTCCTGTTCTAATACTAATTGGATGTGTGACCTTAAGAAGGTAATTCCTATCTCTCTATTTCACCTGTGCATGAGACATAAAATTGGAGGACTGTACCAAATTAATGTTTGTAATTCTTACTCATCCTTATACTCCCTTCATAATCATTCGATATCTAATTGTCATCTATATTATTTCTTATTTAATTATTAAATTGACTCTATTTTCCTTCAATTGATTCAACTTTTTAACTTAATTAGGTTTACTGTCAAAGGAAACCTTATATTACAGGCAAATCATTTAACAAACCTAGAAAGTAACCAAAAAAAAAAAAAAAAAGATGAAAACAAAACAATGTCATTAAACTCCAGCTGAGCATTTTGCCTGCCAAATGCTCTTTTCTTTGTTAAAAAGTGAAAACAGCACTTGTCAGAGAAGCGTTACAGACACCATAACAGAAAACAACAGCTTTCTTCTTGGTAAGTAGATGAACTGAAATAGATCTGAAAATGAAGTAACTTCCTTGTTAATGATTCAATGTTACGTGAAATATGCCCTTACAATAGACAAAAGCTTGTGGTGCCACGAGAGATACCAGTCCTGGGTTTGAAAGCAATAGACTGGATGCCACTTTTAAGCCTCGTTACAGCTCTAACGTTCTGCCTAATCCTGTTCTCTTTGCATTCTTGGGTGATTTGCACAAAATCTGTTTCTTGTCCAGATCTTTACATTTCACTTCTGTTCTCAGCCAAGCTGCCATGCTTCACTTCCCCCCAGTTTCCGTGCCCGCTGGAGAGTTTGGAGTGTTAGGGAGGTCCCACATCTACTTCCTAGGTCTAATAGCTTCCTCATTTCAACCCTGCGGGGTTTGTGCTCTCCCTCTGGGCCCACTCCACTCTTTTTCCAGCAGGAGGAGGCCATCCCCCTGCAGTTCAGCGGCCAAATGAGCGCCTGACACACCTGGCCACGCTGCTGCAGCCTGTGTTTTTCATATCTCACACTCGTCTGCCTGTGTCACTCACACCTGTGGTCAGCACTGCCTTGAAAACACACCTGCTCCAGAGCCAAATCTGCAGAGAAGGTGTATCAAGCATGACTAATACCCCAGCAGGCTCTAGGCCACAGCTTGCAGGAATCCTGGGTGAATTGGCTTTGATACTTTCCTTCCCAGGGACAGTCTGAGCTCAGCCCGCTAAGGGAACAGGGAAAATGGTCCAGCACATTCCTAGTGGCAGATGTGAGAACACACACTCACCCTTTAAATCCATAGCTAGAAGGGGATCACAGCTATATCCCATCACTTCTTGAAGTTCCTCTTTAACCATTGTAATTCTCATCCTTTCCAGTTTAAAAAAAAAAAGAACAGGAAAAGCAACTTCTCCCAAAAACATGGCAATCAGATACTCAGAAGTGTTCTCCCACTGCACACCAGCTATGTGCTGCATAAAAAGTGCTGCTAAATGCATTGTTGGGCTCCCAGAAAGTAGGAAGATCTCCAAGCACTGACCCTCCCACTCAAAAAAGATTTTTTAAAAAGGAGTGTGACTTGTAAGCAAATATGGAAAACAAGTTTTCTCTGAACTAAATGCCGACATTAGTGCTGTATTCCTGGCAAATGTGCCTGGGCCAGCTAAACAGTGGAGTCGTTTACCCTCAGACACTCACATGAGCTGGGAATCTAGGGAGAAGTTCAAAGAGGTCGCAGGTAGGCAGCACCCTCTAACCCCTGGCGCAAACAAATAAAAATTCCCCCTGGAAGAAAGCATCCTTGATTTGGGTCACACAAGATTTCCAAAATTTAACATCAAGTAACCAAGAACTTATAATAAAAACTCATCAAGTATACAAGAAAATAAATTGTTATGGGAAAAGGAGCTAATGGGCAAATTCTTTCTCGTACCTCCCTCTAGGTAGATGATGCCCAGAAGTAGTTTACATGGCTGCCTGGGTTAGTACTGAGTAGCACAGTCCTATGCCATGGAATAATCACTTGTATTTAGTGGCAGCCAGCTCATAGCATATCCTCATTTAGAATATCTCTCTTTCCCTGCCTCACTCTCTTTGTTCTTGTTCCTATTCCCTAAGATTGTACTCCCTAAAAAACAGTCACACATAACCTCTGATATCTGGACAGCCTAGGCTAAGTAAATTAGGAACTTTAGACATTGCAGTTATGAGATAAAATATATAAAACTATATGTAATTTTTTTTTAAAGCAAGCAACTAAACACTATAAAATGGCCAGGCAGATTAGAAAAGGTGAAAAGCAAAAGTAAAAACTATAATTGTTGAAAATAAAATTTTTAAAAGCTCATTGAATATGAAAAAGCTGAAGAGAGAATTACTTTTTTTGAATTTGTGAAGCTATATCTGAAATGATTACCCAGAGTACAGCACCATGAGCAAGAAAATTAAAAATATGGGAAGTTAAAAAATATGGTGCATAGATTGGAAGGTCTAACATATGTTTAATTAGAATACCAGAACAAGAGAATGGAGAAAACAATGGAAAAATAAATATTTAAAATGTGAGTGGGAATTAGGCATCACTAATGAAAGACATAAGTCCATAGATGTAGGAAGCACCACATTTACCAACAAAGACAAATAAAAAGAAATTTACACTAGGTAAAGCAGAGTGCCAAAGGGGGGAAAAAAACAAAGATTATGAAAAATCAGCCAGAGAGGGGGGAAAAGATCACTTACAAAAAAACCCCACAAAAAACATAATGAGTCAAGATTCTGGAGAGAAACAGATCCAATAAGAGATAGATAGATAGATAGATAGATAGATAGATAGATAGATAGATAGATAGATAGATATTATAAGAATTGGCTCACATTATTATAGAAGCTGACAAGTTCTAAAATCCACAGGGTGAGTCAGCAAGCTGGAGGCTCAGGAAAACCTATGGTAGAAGTCCAGTCTGTGGCTCTGCAGGCTTCAGACCCAGGAAGAGCCAATGTTTCAGTTTGGGTCCAAAGGCAGGAAAAAAAAACACCGTCCCAATTCAAAGGCGGTCTATCAAGAAGAATCCTCTCTTACTCAGGGGAGGGTCGGCCTTTTTGTTCTCCTTTGGCCTTTAACTGAGTAGATGAGGTCTGCCAACACTAGGGATTACTACTTACTACTGATTTAAATATTAATCTCATCCAAAAATGCCCTCACAGAAACATGCAGAATAACATCTGACTAACTATCTGGGCACCACATGCCCTGGTAAATTTGACACATAAAACGAACCATCATCCTAACTATAACTTCGTAGCTGAAATGATGAATGCTCAAAGACAAGGAGTACCTTCAGTGTGAAATAAAAATAACCATGAAATCAGGTTTGTGTAAGCAACAAAACTTTCTTTAGGAAATGTGGATAAAACAAAGATTCTTACATTAAACTTCATCACCTATAGACTTAAAAAAAAAAAAAACTTAAAAAAAAAAAACCCTGTTCATATATCCTAAACAGGAAGAAGGAAAACTATCCCAGAATAAAAAGAAAAACTAGGGCCGTCTGAGTGGCTCAGTGGTTAAGAGCTGGCTTGGGATGCCAGCGGCCTGGGGTTCGAATTCCACATATGAGGGCCAGTGACACTGCCCTCTTAAAAAAAAAGAAAAAAGAAAAACTATCCCAGCAGGATATTCGGAAAAGCAAGAAGATACAGTGGGAAAAATTAAACATTAGGTAAATATAAACAAGTCTCTTCTGTTTAAAGTGATAGTAATAATATCTTGTTTGTGTAAAAAAACAGAGAACTAAGATGATAATAATGCCATGCAAGTAGGAAAGTGTCAAATTAAGTGTTATCAGGTTCTTCTATTGTTCAAAAAGAGGATTACAATACTAATTTTAGATTGTACTGTGTGAAAATGGTAAATATCTCAGATAATCATTAAAACTTGGAATGGAATTTATAATTTTCATATTATTAGAAAGGAAAAAAGAAAAACTGCAAAAAACACAATGCCAAATCAGGAAAAAAAAGCAAAATGGAGAAGAAAAAAAAGAAACATAGATATTTGTGTCAAAAATAGTAAAACAAGCTGAAATATATCAATAGCCAAGAAGCATAAAGAGATTAAACTCACCAGTTAAAGACAGTAATTCTCAGTCTATATAACAAAGCAAAATCTACTTATGTGGTCTTTACAAGAGACATACCTAAACATGAGAACTGGAAATTTAATATGAAAGGATAGAAAAAGAGGTACCAGGCAAATATTAATCAAAAGAAAGTAAGAGTGGGTGTATTGCTATCAGACAAACTAGATGTGATAAGCATCCTTGAAGATGGCCCCTACCCCCTTGTATTCATACCTTGTGCCATCTCCTTTCCTTGAATAATTTTCTTCAAAGAACAGAGTTCAGCAGCATTGAGGAAATGGCACCTGGATGATTCTGTTACAAAAGATTATATGTAACTTCGGTCTTACTAGTGCCTCTCTATTGCTTCCCTGAGTGGCACACCTGAGGAAGCAAACTGCCATCTTGGAGAGATCCACATGGCGAGGAACTGAGAACAAACTCTGGCCAACCACCAAAGAATAACTGAGACCCTCGGTCCATGAGGAATCATTGAAATGCTGCCAACTACAGGCTCCCCTTCTCCTTCAGACAAGCCCACAGACCCTGGACTGACACCTTGATAGCAGCCTTGTGGGGAATTGTGAAGCATGGACCCAGCAAAGCCATGCCCTGTTCCCGACCCATGGAAACTGAGATAAGAAAAAAATGGGTGCTGTTTTAAGTTATGGGGCTATTTGTTGCTCAGCAATGATAACTAATATACTAGAAGCATTATTAGATAGGAAAACATTATTATTGATCACTACTTAAGATTAAGGTTCATTCAATTCGCCAGAAAGACATAGAAATTCTAAACTTATATGAATCTAATGTAACAGACTGCAGCTACTTAATAAAACTGGAAATTTGGGGAAATGAAGGTAGAGTGCAAAGAGAACTGGGGCACAAATGACAAATTAGGTCCTAAGCCTAACTCTGCTATTAATTTTGTGCATAATCTTGCACAAACGACATCATTTTCCTGAGCCTGCATTTCCTACATTTCTGTGACTATGTCCAATATATGTTAAGTTTCCTCTTTTTTCTAAGATTTTTATGTCTATAAGCATTTGCCAAATGAGATACCTTTTATTTATTTTATTTTTTTTGAGGGCAGTGTCACTGGCCCTAACATGTGGGACCCAAACCGGGGCCGCTGGCTTCCCAAGCCAACGCTTAACCACTGTGCCACTCGGCCGGCCCTGAGATACCTTTTAAATGTTATTACAAATGCAGGTGTTTCTCTTGTGTTATTAAACACCGGTGTAGACTGGTGTAGAAGTTCTTTGGGGTTCCTGGACTAGTCCAAGCAAGAACCCCATTTTGCTACCGTGTTTCCCTGAAAATAAGACCAGGTCTTACATTAATTTTTGCTCCAACAATCTACATTTATTCACTTATTCATGTAAAAAAATCTGCATTTATCCAAACAGTCATGTCTGGCTGATGATCTTAACTGGGGCTTATGTTTGGGGTGAGGGTTATATTTCAAGCATCCTGAAAAATTATGCTAGGGTTTATTTTCCAGTTAGGTCTTATTTTGGGGGAAACACGGTGGCTAAAGTACACTGAATAGCAGGCCAAGTATGACTGCAGAAAGCCAGGAGAGTTTAACTCAAAAAGAATCAAGCAGGCCCCTCTGGGACATGCCCTGCTCCTCCGCCCCAAGCATCACAGAAGAGCTTTGTGCAAGATGCTCCCCTCCTTTTTTAATCAATAGGTTAAGTCATCATGATTGAAGAACCCAAGCCAGAAGAGCAGCCAGTAAGAAAGCTACATTCGTGGTAGGGCAACATACCCCAGAGAATTAGCTTTCAGGGGTGAAGTAAAAGGATCCTGTGCAGGAATTTAAAGACCACGGAAATAGGATCACATTGAGGTTGATAGTATACCTTGTGTCTCCCAACCGGTAAGGACATTAAATAATGCAAAAGTCAGCCCGTCACATATTGATTTGGCATAAAAAGTCTTGCTGGTGAAACTATATATTTATATATATCTGCAATATAAAAAATAAATATACATTCAGAAAAATAATTATATATATATATATATATTGCTTTTTCCTTCTCTTAGTAAATGTAAGCCCTGATTCTTTGTCTTCAGGCAGAAATTTAGTCATATTCTCCGGCAGGTAAGTCATCTACAAATTCTAGCCTGAGGGTAGACTTTTTTACTTTGTATTTAATGCTGTTTGAAGATGCCTGAGTGGAACTTATGAAATTCCCAGCATCACAGAAGAGGTTTGTATTTTCCATTTAACCCCTGAGTTCTGCCTCCTTTTCACAAATTGTGTCTATGCTGCAGGAGGCCCCCTCCAGCCGGGAGCTGCCTGAGCAGAGAAAGGCCCATCTGAGTCTTTTAGGACAGCTTTGAATTGGAATAAATATTTTCACCACATCCAATCCCAGGCAGATGTGAAATTTGGAAATGTGTGAATGAATTCACAGCGCATTTCTAGCCCAGAAACAGAAGTCGATCCTTACATCTAGAGCAAACAGACAGACTGTTTCATAGCACAACCCCTGGCATCAAGCAGTCTTGTTTTCAAATCCTGGCTCAATCACTGACTACTTAACTTCGGGTAAATCTCTTCATCTCTTGTACCCTCAGTTGCCTCATCTGTAATGTGGGAATAATGACAGCACTAGTCTTAGAAGTTTTCTCTGAAAAAAATATTGAAATATATATAAAGTGCTTATCATGGAACCTGGAATACAAAAATATTAATAAATTCTAGTTATTAATAATATAATGATGACAAAGAAGAAACACACATGAGTTTTATTGTGTCAGAACTCCCCAACCAGTCATAAACTAGCTAATCCAACAGTGCAGAGACCATAACAATAAACTTCTCACCTCATTATTTTATAGACCAGAAACCTGAGTCTCAGAGAGGTCAAGGAATTTGCTCAAGTTCACAGAGCAAGGTCATGCATAGTCTTACAGACAAATAGCAGGATACACAGTAATTAAAGCAGAGCCAGTAGGGATCCTGTAAAGTTAATTCATATAGCTCGCCCCTGAAGTTAATATATTTTTAGGACTGATAAAGCTCATGTAATGGGGAATGCTCAGAATCTAAATCTACTCGGCATTCTCAGAAGCATCCTTGGGCTGCTTGAAGATTCGCAGCCTATAGCTTTTGGCAGTCCCCAAAGAGGGAGCTCTTTCCACTAACAAAATACAAAATGCAAAATTAATAAAAAGACCCTTTGAAACTGACAAATGTGCCTCGGGCAAACTATCTGCCCAGCAGCTGGTTAAAATTTAATCAGGTTTTTTTTTTTTTTTTTTCCAGGCCTATACATCTTTTGTATGGATCTCCCCAGTAGGAGTGTGGTCAAAGTTTGTTAAACAAGAAATAATAGCCAAGGCTTTTTAATTCTAAAAATAAGCAGTAGATGCTTGAAATGGCTCTGGAACATTCAAGAAGCTAATTGCCCAGATCTCAACAAAGCTGGATAATGCTTTAATAATTTCTGCTCTTTCTCTTCGAAAACCTAAATTGGCAACTATACACTGTGCTATGAATCTTAACATCAGTTTAGGCTTATGAATTACATTGTGGCTTTTTCTAGGAAGTTGATCCAGCCCCAGATAGAGAAGAGAGGTAGAAGGAGACAATGAGAATGAGTCAACTTGGTATAATTCTATAAAAACTTAGTAAAGAGTCTACTGCTGTCATTGTCACTCAGACATTGGTGACCAGAGGATTTTCAACTCTTGGCCAATCAAGTGTTCTCCTATCAAAAGTACCAGATTAAAGGGTCTAGCCCTAATTTGATTTGTTTTACCTACTCTTCTCCCATAAATGTGTATACAAGTACAGACCAGACTGAAGCCCAAATAAAAAAACCATCTAAGATGGAAACTGTCCACCGAGAGATAAATTAGACAAGTCCTCAGTTATCCACAAACTGTGCTCTACTCACACAGCTTCAATTTCAAATGTAGTTCTTCATAAATAAGGTGAATGGAAGCTGGAAGAGAGGGAACTTACAGTTGATGGCGAACAAGAGAAGTCTAAAACACCAAGACCTTGAAACTGAACTCTTAGGAAGTGGGGGAGAGTTAAGGGATGAAGTCAGGTGAGAATGTCCTGTAGGTAGGTGCTGCGATGGCCTGGCTGGGGCAATCTCACGTCTTGGAGGTGGGCCTAGTGAGCTTTCTGAAGGGAAGCGCCTTTTCCCACTCAGTGAAACATAGGGATTAACTGCAAATAACTGCTTTATTCTATCATAAGAATCCAAGTTATCTGTATGTTTGTGGCCATGCCATAGCCCACGGTGGTCCATTTCACAATAAGACCTGGTGACTTTGCTAATAAGGGAAGGGATAATACCCATAATGCTCAGCTCTCAGCACCGTGAGAGGCAGGCTAGTAGAGAGGGATGGTATTGAGTTTTGTCTACCTTTCAATCTCAGTCCTCCACATACCAGTTATTTGACCTAAGCAATTGACTCTACTTCTTGGCAGCTCATTTTCTTCATTACAAATTGAAATAATAACACTTGAATTTCAGGATTATTGGGAAGATTGAATTGGATAATGCTTAGAAAAGGAATAGCACAGTGTATGACCTATTATACACAGAGAATAAATGGTACTATAGTTTCATATATATATATAATATATATATATATTATATATATATATATACACATTCTTACGCACATTTTGTGTGTGTGTGTGTGTGTGTGTGGAGAGAGAGAGAGAGAGAGAGAGAGAGAGAGAGAGAGAGAGAGAGAGAGAGAGAGAGAGAGAGACTGTACACCCAGGAGCTCAGATAATTATCTGTCAAGTTTTGAGTTCTGCTAACTCACCTACTTCCCTGGCTCCAAATCCTTGACTCCTATTTCATTCCAGTTCTGGACATACTTGGCATTTGTGCTCACTGGGAAGCCCAGTAATTAATTCCTGGCTTCACTCTGTAATTTCACTCTTTGCTTCGAAGGTTATACTTGATAAAACTCTGAAAAACTCTGGTAGTAAAATAAGAACAAAACTGATTTCTGACCCTTAGTTGATGCTAAATATACTAGGAACTGTTCTAAAAGTTTAGATATTAAGCATCAAGACAAATAAGCTATGTACTATTTTATCTCCATTTTGCAAATGAGAAAACTAAATAGCAGAGAAACGAAGTGGCTTGTCCAAGGTTAAGCAAGCAAGACTTTGAACTCAGGAAGTTGAGATCCCAAAGCTTGTACTCAAACCTAAACTTAAAACTTCAGCTGGCCGATACAGGTTTGCCTACTTCAGCTCCCATGGAGTTGAACAAGCACAACTGAGGTACAAACCTGGTTGTCTGAAAACACATTTTCCACAGGCAATGTGGTTTAGATAAATTACATCCACAGATCATTTTTCACAGTCTTATTTTATCCTCACATTTATCAAATCTTTTGCTAAAATAGCATCAAAAAAAGTAAAATGGCTTTAGGCTTCACCTCTTTAAAAGAACAAACAAACAAACAAAAAAACAAACTTAAGCTGGCCGGCAGTGGTTGCATAAATGGCATTGGTTGATCACTTAGTGTGTACTACCCATTAAATTAAATGCTTCATATATTTTGCATATTTAAATCTTCACAATGACCCTACGCAGTGGGTGACATTAACTAACTTTATTTTCAGATAAGAAAATGGAAGTTGAGGTATGTTCAGTGAAATATTCTAAGTCCATTTGACTTCAGGCCTGCTTAACTGAAGCTGCCACACTACCTACAAATGCATACAGCATCTAAGTTGTCCTCTAGGAAAGGTACTCATATGTTAACACTCAGAAATCAAGTAAATATTTCATATGCAAGGACGGTCATCCCACACTCTAATCATTCTCCAGTTCGATTGAACCAAACAAATAACCAAGACAAATAAAAAGCATCCTAACTGGAAAAGAAGAAGTAAAATAGTCTCTATTTGTAGATGACATGATATTATATATAGAAAATCCTAAAGACTCCACCAAAAAAAAAGAAAAAAAAAACTGATAGAACTAATAAACAAATTCAGTAAAGTTACATGATACAAAATCAATATACAAAAATCCGCTCCATTTCTGTACACTAACAACAAACCATGGGAAGAGATTAAGAAAATAACCCCATTTACAATTGCATCAAAAAGAGTAAAATACTTAGGAATAAATTTAAGGAGATGAAAGATCTGCACATGGAAAACCATAAAACGCTGATAAAAAAATAAAGATGAAAATAAATGGAAAGATATTCCATGTTTGTGGAATAGAAGAATTAATATTGCTAAAATGTCCATGCCCAAAGTGATCTACAGATTCAAAGCAATCCCTACCAAAACTCCAATGGCATTTTTTACAGAAATAGGATGAACAATCCTAAAATTTGAAGAACCAGAGAAGACCCCCAAATAGCCAAAGCAATGTTGGTAAAGAAGAATAAAGCTGGAGACATCACACTTCTTGATTTTAAACTGTGCCACAAAGTTATAGTAATCAAAACAACACAGTACTGGGGAAAAAAAAACAGGCACATAGATCAATGGAACAGAATACAGAGCCCAGAAATAAACCCATATCTGATCAACTAATTCTGATAAAGGAACCAAGAATATATAATGGGGAAAGGATAGCCTCTTCAATAAATGGTACTGGGAAAAATGGATATCCACATGCAAAAGAATGAAACTGGACCTCTATCTTACTCCATACACAAAAATCAACTCAAAATGGATTATGGAATTAAATATAAGACCTGAAACTGCAAAACTCGTAGAAAAAAAAACATAGAGGGTAAGCTCCTTGACATTGGTCTTGGCAATGCTTTTTTGAATTTGACACCAAAACCAAAAGCAACAAAAATAAGTTAAGCTAAAACTAAAAAAGATTCTGCATAGAAAAAAAAAAATCAGCGAAAAGACAACCCAGGAAATGAGAGAAAACATTTACAAACCACATATCTGATAAGGGGTTAATAAAATAAACAAAGCCAAAACAAATAACCCAATTTAAAAGTTGGCAGAGGACCTGAACAGATATTTTTCTTTATATAAGTAAAACTATGTAGTTTGAACATACATTTTAGTCTCTTTTGCGCAACATTAGGTTCGTGGGATTCATTCATGTTATTGTACGTTGTGGTTTATTCATTTCTAGCTGGATCTGACTCCTTGTATGAACAATTTATTTATCAGTCCTGCTTTGATACGCTGTGGGTTGTTTCAGACTTGGGCTATTATAAAGAGTGTCACAATGAATGTATTTCCACCTATCTTTTCATAGACAGAAAATCTATGCATTTCTGTCAGGTATCAGTTCAGTTCTTTTCAAGACCTTGTTAAGTGTCTTTCTTTTCGAATGCTGATATGCCTTTTGGAACTATATTGCCAGGGATTCTGAAAGGTGCTTTTATTTCTTTGTGCATGTGGAGAAAGCTCAGGGTTCTGTATCACACAAGTTGTGGCTGAGGTTCAAACAGCAAGAGGTCCCCATTAGTCCACTAATCTTCATATTTACCAGAAACAGTCATCACAGTGTGAAAGTTTCCAGAGAGAAAGCCCAATTTTCTTGGTGTTGCATGCCATAAGGATCAGAGGTACATATGAGGTGCTAATGATTGCTTGTCTTTAATCATGTGAATTTAGTGATAACAGGGCTGCCAGTTTGGGGTTGTTCTGTTTAGATTTAGCATTACCCAGACCTCCCTGGCTATCTTCCAGGGTTCTAATGGTTTTCCTCCTGCTTCTGTACAAGGCTGGGTTTTAAAATTCACAAGAAATGCTCTCTTAAGGGCTCCTTTTTTTTTTTTTTTTCAGTTGCTAGGCTCTCTCTCCCACCTATCCTAGTCCATTCACCGATTTCAGTGCCAAGAAAAGGAAAGTGTGAAATTCTACCCAGCTGGAGTTTTTCTAACTACACATATCAGATGTCATTAGATGGGGAAATAAGTCCTTGGAGGCCTACAAGTCTATAGAAAATTCCTAGTCCGGTGTTTGAGCCTCTCTACAATTTGGCTCCCACATAATTTTCAGTATCATTTCCTATTGGTTGCAATATGCCCGTTGTGGACACAGTTGCGTTGCTTTTCTCACTGCTCCCCATCTGCTGAAGGCACATCCCCACCTCCCTGATTTCTTCATTCTATTTCTCCTTCCTAGAAACTCTCACTATATCCCTGTTCATATTCTGTTTAAAATACACCTTCATTTTATATAGTCTCCCTATGCTTGAGGCACTCTGCTAGGTGTTTGGGCTAAAAAGTGAGTAAAACAAAGACCTACATTTAAGACATTTTTATTTTGAGGGGGAACAGGAGTAAGATAAAGGTAATCCCTGTGACTGGGGAAGGGAGATACCTAGGTAATACAAGGGTGATTGCTGTGCCCCTGTCTAGATTGCAGCAAATCAGAAAGTTCTGGGCAACAGGACCAACTACATAACGTAGTTGTAGAGTGCAGTGCAAAATGAAAATGTGGGGCTTCTGACTTTAAAATGAGTAAGAATTTAAAAGATGATGGCAACGGGGCATAAACCAAGCAGAGGGTCCTGCGTTACTGCCCAGGTTGCTCATGAAGCCCTCTCACTGTTAGAGACTGATCCAGGAAGATGAAATTAAGAGACTGCCTCATGCCTCTGCTGTCTAGAGAGGATATTTAGACAGTCAGTCAAGATTGGGATTGAAGTAGTGATTAATAAATAGAAAACTAAGCAAACATCAACAAAATAAGACAACTATTCCTCCTCAGAAAAAGAAGAAGTTGGGCAGAAAAAGAAAATTAATTGTTTGTTTTTATGGCTCAACTGTGAATACTATTTGCACAGTATATTAGTCCGAGTTCTCCAGAGAAATGGAACCAATATGGTGTGTGTGTGTGGGAGGGGGGAGGGAGAGCGAAAGAGAGAGGGAAAGGGAGAGCAAGAGGGAAAGATTTTAAGGAATTGGCTCACACAATTGTGGGGCTTGGCAAGTCCAAAATCTGTAGGGCTGACATGGCTGGAGACCCAGGGAAGAGTTGATGTTGCAACTGGAGTCCAAAGGCAGTTAGAAGAAGAATTTCTACTTCCTCAAGGGACGTCTGCCTCTTTTTCTATTAAGGTTTTCAGCTGGTTGGGTTAGGCTCAGCCACATTATGGAAGATAACCTGTTTTACTCAAAGTCTGGTGATTTAAATATTAAAATCACCTTAAAAATACCTTCATAGTGACATCTGCACTTTTGTCTCACCAAATATGTAGTTACCCTAACCTAGCCAAGTTGATGCATAACATTCGTTACCACACATACTCGTAATAATTTCATTGGTAAAGACTAACCAAAGTTATGACAAGTTATATTGGAAGAATGAGGGGAATAACAAGTCAATTATGAAACAATAGAAACCAATGAGGTGTTGACATATGAGTAGCATGAGGTTTATGTTATGAGAATAAGGAAAGATCCTTTGAGGACTGACCGAGAGAAGTCTCCTTAAAGAAGGACTCACTTAAGCAGAGTAAGAATTTGCATGGCGAACAATCACACTTGGGAAAGGCATCCCAGGCCATGTCTTATATGTAGGGCCTGCTTCCCACAAGTTCCATTTTGTTCCTGCATGGAAACTTACTGAAAGTCCTGCTCAAGTCTCCCCTCACCCTCTCCGTCTTCCTACATCATCCTAGAAAGCAGATACTACTTCTTTCTTCTAAACTCTCACAGCATATGACATTCTCCTGACATCCATTGGATTGTTTAGTAAGTGGATCTTCTTTCCTTGACAAGATCTCAAGTTCTTTGGGGTCAAGATCTTGTCCAATATTAATACTATCCATGGCCACCATTTATTGAGCATCTACTCTTATCTGGTCCTGGGCTAAGTGCTCTGACTACATATCACTTTAAACTAACAGTTACCCTGTAAGTACCGTGTTGTAATTATCACTGCTTTATGGAAAAAGGAAATCGAGGCTTAGAGAATTGTCTTCCTGGGGAGGAAGTGGCAGAAATGGGGTTCAGAGTCAGACCTTTCTGACTCCAAAGCCCATGCTTTAAACCTCTCTGCCATATTCTTTCCCACTACTTCAAATGGCCTGTTCTGTTGCATGTGCTTAGGATGGTATCAAACACATAGTAGGTGTGTAGAAACCGGTGGTTGCTTAAGAGAGAGAGGGACAGACAGAGAACAGCCATTTGGAAGATACCTTGCTGCCCCCTTGCAGAAACACATGGAGCCAAATTTCCATAAGCTGTCATGGCGACAGAACATAGCTCTTCTGACCTTACATATGCATTAGTGACAGCTCACTGTGTGTAAACAGATGTCAGATTTAAATCAATCTTGCTTCCTGACACCTTCCTTAAAAACAGTAATTATGTGCTCATTTTTGAATATGCAGCCGTCAGTAAATTATCTGTCTCCACCCTCCTCCCCAAGTTTTAATTTTTTAATATCAATTAAGGGGTTTTTGTTTTTGTTTTTTTTAAGAAATTCACAGTGAGAGACACACACAGTGAAGCCAACGCAAAAGAGTAAGCCTCTGCAGAGAGTGGACAAGAGGAGAGGGTCATGAGGCTGCAGGAATCATGGCAGCAGAGCAGGGTGATGTGAAAAACAGAGGTCAGCAAAACATAGGCAAGCACAAGGGTCGTGGTAAGAGGACAGGGACTAGCGGGGCTCAGAGCAGGCCACCCAGGCTTGGTCAGACATGGAAAGAGGGGCGACTCCAACAGGAACAGCAATGATGCCGCATGCAGAACCCATGAACGAGCTGCTGAGTAATACCTCCATCTCTGCATGCTTACAGATTCCATGCCTGCCAGTTTGAGCCTCCTCAGTAGCCCATGCCTGAGACAGGGGTCAGCCCCCTAATGATAACAACACCGCCTCCTCCACCTCCCACCAGAAGATGCCAGCGCATCCTCTCAGCTCCTGGAAGGGAGCAAGGGCTTTTGATTCAGATCTGGATTTGAATCTCAGTTCTTATCAGCTGTGTGATCTCAGACAAATAGTTAACGCTCTCTGAACTATGGAAAATTAGTGGTGGAGCCTGGGAGACTGTGGTTTAATTAAACGCTATGTGACTTCAAGCAAGTTGCTTAACATTTCTAAGCTTTAGTTTCTTGAGCCATAAAATTGATATATTAATTATTCCTATGTCATAGGCACATTGCAGAATATAAACATAAGGCATGCATATCTCTTACCTCAGGTCTACTACTAATGATAAAATTATAATTTTCGTTCTTTAGGACTTTGATGAGTATTTAATGAGAGAAGAATGTATTTGAAGCACCTCGTTCAATAAATGCCAGCTTCCTTCTCCTTTCTCTAGGTGGATCACTGTTTAATCATGACTTTGAGGTGCTCACTTTGTCTGTAAGATGGGTTGAGAGGGGGAACACCTGACTGGCCATCATTGTCTTATCCTTGATAAAGACAGCCAAAATGGAGGCAAGAGATCCTAGCAGACAGAAATGCAATGGGACAGACTAACAGTGGAATGAGACAGGTCCTAGTAAGACCAAAGGCACATGCCCAACCTAAACACTGAAAATTAGAGGAAATGCAGAAAATAGGATCCAGTTATACCTGAATCATACTGGGATTCCCCACCATTTGCTCCAGTGGTTTCCATATAGCAAATGTGACTCCATCTCTGCTTCTCCAAATTCCACAAATCCAGGCTGGATGGTGAGAGTGTCCCCTGCTACCCCAGTCACACTTACCTCATTAAAAGACTAAACTAAGAAATGTGCAGGTGCCTCAAGAGACAACCTCTTCTCTCACCTCTGCCTGATCCTGGGTATTGCTCAACACCACCCCCTAGGTTCCAGGACTGGCATCTCAGGTCTGAATTACTTGCTAGGACCAAGGCCACCTTTCTTCATTTTAGTGTATACTGCTCCCCACCTTCCTAGCTTCTGCCCTGGTTGCCTGTTCCCACTTTTAGCCCTAGTTCATCTCTCAGATCAGGCCTGAGCAATGGTTCAGGGTCCACAATTTGGCTTTCCCAACCTAGACAACTGCAAGACAACTCTCTCCATTGCTACAAGCTACCTTAACTAGGAACCTCTCTTGTCTCCTCCAGGGTTTTGTGTTCTCTTTTCAGCTTCCCTGTGGGCCACACAATCTTCAGCTCCAAGAGTGAGCCCTCCTTGCATATCAGATGCATCTCCAACTCTAAAAATCTTTCTGGATGATGGGAGATGCTGCTATTCTCCTCAGAGCAACATAGCCATTCTTTGAGGTCCATGGTTTTGTTGTTGTTTTGTATTTGCTCTGTTTTATAGTATTTACTCAGGGAGAGAAGCCCTGAGACACGATTTTAACAGGAAAAAGTTATTGTGGAAAGCCAAAAAAATTAAACATAGGAGTGAGCACAATAGGACTCATCAGAGACCCCGACATGTTCAAGCTGGAAGTGCAATTGGGTCCATCTTTTGAATCTTCTCACTGTATAGAAAGGGGTGGTGGTCATTTGACCAAGGCCTCAGAGTACACTGGGCTACAGCACTGAACTGCTATTTTCTGGCCCACTACTAACCTCATCATGTACGTGTATATCCATTTCTACCTGGTAGATTCTAAACAAATGGACACGTTATTAGCCTCTAATAGCAAACCGGGCTCTCCCAACAGTGTGTATGGCACTCATCAGGAATGTCTGCTGGTTTGCAGACTGCCCTGTGCTCTAATCCAGGTCCATCCACTAAATCAGGCTCCATCTCTTATTAGTGACCTACGTGGCCCAATTTTATTCCTTGCTTTGACTCCTTTTTCAGAACTCTGGAGTAGTTTTTCATTTAGACTGGCTATCCTTGGGCTCTCTGAGACTCAAACCTCCAACCTAGTCCAGTGACAAGTGTCCAGTGTGGGTCCACCTGCTTCCTCAGAAAGGGGACATTGTAATACCTCTTTAAACAATGCCTTTCATGTGTTTGCCCAACAGCCCCTTGAGCCCTAAGCTACTGGCAGCAGGAGGAGTGGAGGGTACCCAAAGCCATGCTTAACTTGAATTGATGGCTGTTGTGGTATGGAGAATGTTCTCATCAGTGTCAGGAGGCTATGGCTTTCCCTTATTTTTCGTTCTTCCTTCATTCTCTTTAAATAGCTCTGAATAGCCAGGACTCCTGTCCTGATGAAATGCTCTTCAGTAAAGTGGGAGTCGCTCTGCAGATGTCTGCAGAGAGAGGAGGTGTCCAGGACTCTCCCAGAGAAACATGGGATGCCCTCCAGGTACTGAAGGGACAGTTTTATAAACACCCACTCCAGGGCCTTGATGGGGACGAGGCCCAGAGCCAGCTTCTCCACTCTGCAACGAGAAAGCCATTATCACTTCATAAGCTTTCTCTCCCTGCCTCTGGAAACCACTGCCTGAATGTCGTACTTTGACCAGGCAAACCCAGCCCCCACCTTCCCACATTCCTGGACAGAAATGAGAGAGAAGCTGCTGAAAACCTTCTGAGAGAGTCAGGTAACCGATACCTGCCCTGGGAGCCATTTTCTTTCTCCCCGCCTTCAAAGGGCTGCAACACCTTGGCCTGGGGCTTTCCTCTGAAGGCCACCCTGGGGCCTGGGAGGAGGAGGCACAGTGGTCTCTATTGTTCTTCCCTGGCAACGAAGGTTCCTGATGAAGTGCATGAGGTCACAGCTGCAGAGGCAAGGCATCTCCTAGGGGTTTTGCTCCAGTTCAGTTTTGCTTTCAGGATAGGTTACTTTAATGATTTGGTAGCTACCAAGGTATCCTGAGTCCAAAGCAAACAGATATGCACTCACCAGTGCCCTCTTCCTGTCTTCTGTCATGTCTCTGATTTATTTGGGAGAGCTGCCACTATAACAGGTACTCAGCTGAGCCTGGAGGAGCCAAAAAAGTGTGTAAGCCCAGCTCTCCTATGGTTGCACCACCCCAGGACCTCAGACAGTGGGAAGCACAAAGCCTGCTCTGACCCACAGTGGATCCTCCCAGGGAGCTTCAAATGCCAATGCCTACACAGAGCCTGCCACATGGTGTCTTCATTCATTCATTTATTTGACACCTGTTTGTTGAGCCTCTGGGCATTGGACATGCAATGGTGAACAAAGCATCCTTTTCCTCATGGACCTTGTAGTGAACACTATTAAATAATCACACAAATAAATTGTTTAAAGTCATCACTGGGCTAAGTATCATGAAGTTGTGCTGTAAAAGGATAAAACATGTCTATTATTGATACTATAGGGCCCACCTCCACCAACTCAACTTGTGAAAAGGCCTGCAATTGATATGTTACCATGATCAATCAACTTCTATCATTTAGCAGATCCAAGATGTAGGACCTCTTCCCCAAGCCCTTCTCCACTCAGAGGTGGTGATTACCTGTCTTAGGGGCCCATCACTACACCTGTCCAGTAGCATGGCAGACAATGCCAGATGATCACCACCCTCTCACCTACTGAGCACCATAGGTGGCTCAAAACAGGGCTACAAATGGCCAATACCAGCACTAATCAAGTGAAATGGACATATCAGATGCAACCACAGGCCATCCAGTGATCTATAACATTAATTCTAATCTTTGGCTGTACATTCTAATTACTTGAGATGATTACCAAACAAAAAACCTGGACCCACCCTGGGCAATTAAAGCAGACTCTTTGGGGGTGGGACCCAGGGATCATTATTTTCTCATATATTCCTGGGTGATTCTAATGTAGCCAACTCTGAGAACATTTGAGTGCTATTTCCATCACTGATGCAATTTAAATGAGGCAATTCAACATCCCAAAGGCCCTGGCCTTCCAATTCCATTACTAACCACTGGTTCTAGGCCATAAGAGCATATGACGAGCTGTCGGAGTTATAAAGAATGATAGCGGTACTGCACAAGAGTTACTTAAAACTTTGTAGATACAGAGGTATTATTTTAAGAAAGAGCATGGTGTTCATTGCATTTAAGAGTTGCCTTGTATTTGAAAATTTTAAAAATCATAGTCTTTCAGAGTTTAAAGGACCTTCAGATATTACTTAAAGCCATTTCAAGCCCTCCATTTTTAAATGGAAGCTGAGATCCAAAGAGACTGGAATTTATACCACTAAAAAATTTACACCTTTGTCCCAGCTGACCAGGAACAAAGACAGGTCCTTCATGCCAGGGGCAAAACTTGGAGCTAGCAGCACTTGCTGACCACTCACCTCAGCTTAAACCAGCCTTTCCCTATCTGTGTACCTACATATGTATGTATGTACTTACATCCCTTCCTCCCTTCCTCCCTTCCTCCCTTCCTCCCTTCCTCCCTTCCTTCCCCATGATGCATCCCAATACACAGGCACAACCTCTGGGTTATTCAGTCTGGCCTTTGCTGGCTTCTCAAAGAACAGGTATTTCCTGCCTTATAAACACTTGTGTCCAATGGCTACTGCTCCTTGTATGCTCCCAGTCAGGGCACTCCTAGCCTACCAGCTGTTCAACTACTGGGAACGGCTTTGTCCCAATATAGGATCCACCCAATAACTTAAAATCCACAGCCTCTGGCTTCCTCCTCAGGAAGGAAGTGATAAGTCTTCCTTCACAGACCACACATTTCTAAAGGGGTTAGGTCATCCTTCTTCTAAATAGTTTGTGATTCACAATTAAAACAGTATATGGTTTGGACACTATGCCTAATCTTTTTTATAAATAGTATTTTCCCCCGAAACTCAAAACCTCACATAGATGAGGTGTCTGTCCAGGGAGGGTATTTTGTTGGATGGACATGCCAGTGAGGCAGAGAAGGGAGAGGTGTCAGGTGAGATCACACATGGAGGGTGGGCAGGAATCGCTTGTCAGGTATGAAGGCTGTGATCCTACCTTTTAGACTCCTGTTCCCTCTCCTCCTTACTGCCTCACACACTGGCCTTGCCAGCAGCCTCCTGAATTGTCACCATCATCTCCTTGCTCAGCCCACCACCTTGAGTCTTGTCACCTCTAGTTTATCTGCATACAGCTGCCAGAAGACTGTCCCCAAAGCAGAACTGTGCTCATCAATGTTACTGGCAAAGACATCCTTCCTCAAGCAAAAAAAAAAAAAAAAAGTTAGCAGATTACTGTGCAACCCTCACGGTCCACACAGCCTTGCATAGCAAAGTTGGAAGCATGAACCAGGCCTCCAAGGCGGGTAGGCTTCAGAAGCACCCTGAAAAGACATCTAGAGAATAACCAGCCTAGGGCACAGCCGTGGACACATATGAGTGCTAGTGAGTGTGTTCATGGTCTTAGGGCCAGTATGGGTTTACAGAAAGGGGCTTTATTGCTGCTCCAGTGTTCCGCGGAAAGGCCTGGAGTCTCAGCTCTCACCTAAGTTAAGTCCAGATGCGAAAGACAGTCCCGTGTACGTGGCACCTCTGTGTGAGACACAACCTGAACATAGTACCTGGTAGCCCTGGTCAGTGGTTCCTATTGCCTTCTAAACAGAGTCCCGACTCCAAGGAAGGCCTTCTTCACATGGCCCTACCACCTTGGTCCTCCAGGCAAGCTGAATTCCCAGTCTCCCTACCTCTCCAGAGTTTTCCCCCTGTTAAGGTTGTTCCCTCTGCATGACATATTCATGCTCCAGACTTCACATGCCCTAAAACCTCCTGCTCCAAAGCCGCTGCACCTGGAAGGGCCCCCTGGCCCCTCTGAGCTCCCTCAGCATTTACTCCTACAGTACTGACTCAGCCCTTTCTGGTATCCAACATATATTCTCCTTAACTCCTGTCTTGAGCTCCTTGAAAATGGATTTCATGTGTCATCCAAACTTATAATAGCCAGTCTCATACTCAGACATAAACTGTCAAGACAGTTAATTTGGCTCTCATCTGACCTCCCCACTCTGACTGTGCTGATGCCTTATCATTCTCCCCACCCCCTGGCATGCTTAGTGCTCTGATCTGACATCTGTCCTTGAACTCTAGTGAGTTCTTACCTAACCTCGGTCCTCTGATGTTTTCCTATGACATCAAAGCAGCCCCCATCTCAATTGTCCTCTATCCTCATTTGTACAGACTTAAGAGCAAGGAGACCTGGGTCCTAGGCTGGTTCTGTCCTCCTCCAGCCACATGGCCCTGGGCAAGTCACTTAACCTCCATGAGCTTTATCGTCTTCATCTATAAAAAGAGCAAGTTCACCCAGATGATCTCTAAAGCCCTCCTCAATGCTCAGTATTTTCTCTTTCTAGAATCCAAATGGTACCTGTGTTAACCTTCTCTATACACACCTTGACATTATCATTATATTTATATTAAAGGGGACATCCAACATAAGGCAAGCAGCAGTTCTAATGGTGCTGGTGATTTTGCTGACCTCCTTGTACCAATGGACCCTTTCCTCAGGGAGGACTTGTTTTTCCTGCAGTCTTTGAACCTCTCACAGACCTGCTCATTATTTTGTTGTCTGAGGAGGCAGATCATGTCTGTGATTAATTAAGCAAAAGTCGCCTGTGCTGATTGTGTAAGAGCCATCAGATAATCATGCCTTTGGGGTACTCGCCAGGCCTAAGGAGCGGCCAGGCTGGGGTTGATTAACTCTGGGAGTCTCTGGCCTGCCCTAGACACACAGCTGCCAGAGACACCATCGCACTTGATGGAAATAGTCAAAGACTCGCCTTGCAGGGTGTTGCAGGTATCCAAGGGTCAGGGCTACAAGGTTTCTCCACCGTGATGAGCCCAATGGCAGACCTTGGGGACTGTTGAACCAGAAAAATTTAAAACAAAGACTTTCAAGCATTTTCCTGAAGATTCCTAGAGTTCCACAGAGGTATCTCAGGAACGGCCTGGGTTTCGGGGAATAGATGAGAGTAAGTGGTGGGGCTCTACCCCAATTCAGCTCAGCTTTGACATATGTATCAGTTTCCTGTGGCTGTTGTCGTGAAATACCACAGTCGGAATAGCTTACAACAACAGAAGAGCATTATCTTGTATCTCCAGAGGTCAGAAGCCTGGAATCAAGGTGTTGACTGCATTTGCTCCTTTGGGAGGCTCTGAGGGAGGGTCTATTCCATGCCTCTGTGTTTGCTTCTGGTGGTTGCTGACAGCCCTTGGAATTCCTTGGCTTATAGACAATCACTCCAGTCTCTGCCTCTGCCTTCACCTGGCTTTTTTCCCTGTGTATCTGTGTCTCTATAACCAATCTCCCTCTCCTTTGTCCAATAAAAAACCAGTGATTGAATTTAAGGCCTATCCTAATCAAATGGTCTTAGCATAAGTTGACTGCATCTGCAAAGACCCTATTTCTAAATAAGGTCACATTCATAGGGTCCAGTGGTTGGGACTTGAACATATCATTTTGGGAGACACATTTTAACCCCCTAAGTGTGCCTTTTGTATTGAACATCTGCATAAGATTTCATTTAACAAAAGTATTCCACATCTAAAATGAAGTTAAATCAAAGTTGTAAAATATTGGAGGGATCGTGGTTGAAATCTTCCTGCTCCCAATCTCCACTGAGCCTGGATGCCAGCCGCAGCAGGGCATTTGGGGCAGAAAATTGTACTTCTGACAACTCTCCCCCTTGGGCCCTGTCCCAAACTTTGACCTGATGTATAAGTCAGTGTTCAATCAGAGAAGTAGAGCCTTATGGGAGCTGGCTCGGCTCTCTGTAAGGCTGTCCTCTTCATATCTGATGCTGGAGCTTAAACACTATGGGGTGACAGTTAGGAAGGGAAGATGGATATAAAATGGGAGACAATAAGAACAAACCAGAACCCATGAGCATGAGCGGGAGCCCGTGAGAGCAGACCAAAGCCAGTACGTTCTTGTGACCTCTGATCTTCTTTTTATCAGTGTCCTAGAGAAGCCAGAGCCTTTAGTCATGGGACTAAACCACACACCTGACCCAGGAGTCTAAGAAGTTGAAAGAGGGTCCAGAGGAGGTGGAGTAGCTGCAGTCTTGACTGTTGCCTCAGACCCAGGAGGTAAGCTAGCAGAGAAACAACAACGGGTATGAGCTACAAAATGGCTGCTTCCCACAAGAATTTCTCTGCTGGTCCATCCTAACTGGAAACATATATGAAAACAAATTTGGGGGAATGTATTAGGTTAGTGCAAATGTAACTGCAATTTTTGCATTGTTGAAATTTGCCTTTGATATTAGAATACAGTCTTAAATAAATGTGGTTTTGTTATACATCATTTTAATGCACATTTCTCACTTTATGTTTTTTTGCTAATGACATTACTTGCTGTTTATTTTACATGTATTGTAGACTATGGAAATGATGTTAGACACAAAGCAAATTCAAGTGATTTTCTTTTTCTTTTTTTTTTTTTTTTAAATTGGGGAATTGGGAGAGGGGAACAGTGTTGAGGAATTGTGGAGGGGGTCCAGCCAAGTTGTTGTTCTTCAATCTTAGTTTTGGAGGGCGCCAGTTGCCATCTGGCTGCCTATTGGCAGCCCGTGGCCTCTAAGCTCAAGGTGCTGTGTTACAATCTTAGTTGTTGGTGGGCATAGCCTCCATCTCATGCGGGAGTCAAACCAGCAGCCTTGTTGTTAAGAGCGCATGCTCTATCCACTGAGCCATCCAGGCGGCAGTTCGGCTCAAGGTGCCAAGTTCATTCTTAGTTGCAGGCAGGCATAGCCCACCATCCCATGCTGGAGTCAAACCCTGCAGTCTTGTTGTTAGGAGCACATGCTCTTACCAGCTGAACCATCCTGTCACTTGGCAGCTCATCGAAAGCTTAGCTCAGGTACAGCATCACTGGCCCATGTGGGAATCGAACCAGCAGCCCTATTGCTCAGAGCTCACGCTCTTTAGCCAACTTTTAACCAACTGAGCCATCAGCCAACCCCTCAAGCGATTTTCTTATTTGAGTTCTAAATGGGTCGTAAATCAGCAAAGACAACTCACAACATCAACAATGCATTTGGCCCAGGAATTACTAACAAATGTACAGTGCAGTGGTGGTTCAAGAAGTTTTGCAAAGGAGATGAGAGCCTTGAAGATGAGGAGCATAGTGGCCAGCCATCGGAAGTTGACAATGACCAATTGAAAACAATCATGGAAGCTGATCCTCTTACAACTACATGAGAAGTTGCTGAAGAACTCAACGTCGACCATTCTACGGTCATTCAGCAATTGGAAAGGTGAAAAAGCTCGATAAATGGGTGCCTCGTGAGCTGACAGCAAATCAAAAAAAAATCATCATTTTGAAGTGTCGTCGTCTCTTATTCTACACAACAGCAAACCATTTCTCAATCAGATTGTGATGTGCGATGAAAAATGTATTTTATACAACTGGCAACAATCAGCTCAGTGGGTGGACCTAGGAGAAACTCCAAAGCACTTCTCAATGGCAAACTTGCATCCAAAAAGGGTCATGGTCACTGTTTGGTGGTCTGCTACTGGTCTGATCCACTACAGCTTTCTGAATCCCGGTGAAACCATTAGATCTGAGAAGTATGCTCAGCAAATCAATGAGATGCACCAAAAACTGCAACGTCTGCAGTCAGCATTGGTCAACAGAAAAGACCCAATTCTATTCCACAATGCCCAAGTATATGTCGCACACAACCAACACTTCAAAAGTTGAACAATTTGGGCTATGAAATTTTGCCTCATCCACCATATTCACCTGACCTCTCATGAACCTACTACTACTTCAGGTATCTCGACAACTTTTTGCAGGGAAAACACTTCCACAACCAGCAGGGTGCAGAGAATGCTTTCCAAGAGTTTGTCGAATCCCGAAGCATGGATTTTTATGCCACAGGAATAAACAAACTTATTTCTCATTACCAAAAATGTGTTGATTGTAATGGTTCCTATTTTGATTAATAAAGATGTGTTTGAGCCTAGTTATAATGATTTAAAATTCACGGTCCAAAGCCACTATTACTTTTGCACCAACCTAATAGTTCAGCTTAGCCAAGTAGACACATGACAAAGCTGCCATATCTAATTAAGGCCTCCCTCTGTCAGTCCCTTCAAACTCCCTGTCACTCTCTCACTGGACTGTGAATTCAGGACCAGAGACCAGGTCTTACTCATCCCCATAACTCCATGTCACGCACAGTACCTAGGAGTCAGTCCTGGGTGCTCACCAAATGGTAACTGAAGTGCACAGACTGAACCATAAAGAGAAAAGGCCTCCAAGACAAATCCCAAAATAATTCTGGCACTTCAACTAGACTAGACTCAATAAACATCTACTGAGCACTTGCTGTATGCTGAGGACTGTCCTATCATATGCACTGCCTCTTTAATTCAATGGCAATGCTGTAAGGAAAGTACGTGCATCTCTCTTTTTAGAGAAATGAAGCTTCAGAAAAGTTAAGTCACTTGTTTGAGGCCACATGTGCATATTTAGACAAAGTCAGGCTTAGATTTAAATTCAAGTCTTCTGAGGCCACGTCCACTTCAGGCAGAGAATTGGCTAAGGAACCTCTGCCTTCAGCCCTTCTTTCAGACAATATTAAAACTACCAGAAGGGTAACTCGCAGGGGAGAAAATCTAATCTGACTTTGAAAGACTGGGCCCAGGTCTCAGTGGTGTCCTGGAAAAAATGGACAGTGCAATGCCAGAGGAAATTAACCCTGAGTCACAGGAATCTTTAGCAAACCAAACAGGCCACATACTAAGGCACTTGCACTTGAGTTCCTTGCCACCCTTTCATGCTCCTCAGACCTGGCTATGACCCTCCCTGAAGCAATCCGCTGACTAAATTAACCAATAAGAGGAGTTGTCTAGAGGACCTCACCAGAGAGTGGTGGCAAGAGCCAATGCAGGGTGAGTAAAACGGAGGTTGGGGGGCGGGGGAGAGAAAATGGGGGAAAAAAGCCAGAGAAATAGTTCTGTCCCTGAGAGGCTTCCAGGAGGAGAGATTGGATTAGATTCAGGAAAGGGGAGAAGATTGGCCATCATGAGCTGAATGAGTTGGGTGGGATAGGAATTCCAAAAATTGTACTTCCTGTTCCCCTCAGCAAAAGAAGGAGGTAGAGGGTTATCAGGAAGTTTGGGCTTGGGGACTAATTGAGAATGTCTGTGGAAGTGACAGGTTTAATCTTAAAATAAATTCAGTTAGGAGAAAATGATAAAGTAGAAGGGAGAACAAGGCTTGTAAGAATGATAAAATCATCTATGAGAAAATGTGTCTCTGGCAAGACTAATCAGGAAACAAAAACAGAACATGCAAATAAATAAATACAAAAAAAAATGTAGGAAAACTAGCTAACTCCAAGGAAAATAAAAAGAGGTTAAAATGGTTCTAGCTTTTTCAATCCTGTCTGCAAAGGCGTCTTTAGACACCAATCCATAGCAGCTCTCAGCCATTCTCAACCTCTGCCTGAGATTCGGAAGATAAATCCACTTCTCATGGGTCCACCAGGGCACATGAGAAACCTCAAGCCTCCTGCATCCCACAAGCAAAGCACAGGGAGCCAGGAAGTGCCTGTGCTGACCTGTCTCCTATCTCTCACTAATCCCACTGCAGGATCAAACCACACTAGGAGGAAGGTGTCACGAGGAGGGCTTTTAGAAAGTCCTCCTTCTAAGGATGCCTGGAGGAGGGCTTTTAGAAAGTCCTCCTTCTAAGGATGCCTGGAGAAAAACGACACACATGCTGATGTCCTCAGGAACAAACCTGGGTGTTCCTATGTCCCCTTTCCCAGCTCTGAGGTTGGGTATTGCAGGGGCTGGGTAGGGAAATGAGAAACTTGGACAGATTTCGTCTTCCTTTATTCTCACAAAGCTTTCAGGATGGAAAGGAAGCCTTTCCTCTTTTACTTCCCATCAGGTCAAGATCTCCCCAACATAAGCTATAATCTAGGACACCAGGTCCACCTTTTCATATATTAAAGGAACAGACATAGGAAGTGAGAAATCTTTTTTCTGTCTTTATCATTTCTGTACTTCTATTTTCTTGTAGCATGTTGAAAGCCAAATATTAACTCTGAACGCCTGTTGGAAGAATACTAACCACACCATTTCATTTTCCTAAAACCTAGACAAATGCCTCAGGTACACTAGAGGGAAACAATCACATACATGGAAATGTAAAAGAAAAAGACATTCACATTTTTAAATAATGCTAACCCTATTTAAATTAGAGTATAATTAAGCATTGATTAATGGAGACTGACACTTTTACAGTGATTCTTCCCATTTAAAACCTTGATATAATTCTCCATTTATTCGGGTTTTCTTTCACCTCCGTTGATACATTCTAATTTCTTTTAAATAGGGCCGGCCGAGTGGCGCAGCGGTTAAGCGCTGGCCTGGGAAGCCAGCAGCCCCGGTTCGGCCCCACATATGAGGGCCAGTGACACTGCCCTCAAAAAAAAAAAAAATTTCTTTTAAATAAATTTATTTTAAATAAAAGAAGTTGTTATTTTCTGCGCCCTGCTCCTTTCTTCTACATTTAATTTTCTTCTTCTCAAAGTTCATTCATTAGATCTTTCACTAGGAATGTCTGTAAGTGTCAAAATCTCTTGATTTTATTTTTTCTGAGGATGTTTTTATGCTGCTCTCACTTTTCTTTTGAATGGTAATTTAGATGTACATAGAATTCTATGTTGATGCATAATTTTCCTCAATGTTTTGAAATAGTATTTCATTATCTTCTGGTCTCTATTTTTGTAGTTGAAAGGTTTGATGTTCAAATTATATATATGTTTTCATAGTCTTTCTTCTTACTTTTAAGATCTTCTTCTTGATTTTGCTGATCCATGGGGCTAGGGTGATTTATTTCTACTTATTTTGATCAACACTTCTTTTAAACCCAAGATTTCATGCCTTTCATCAGTTCTGGAAAAATTTTGCTATTATCTCTTTGGACTTTGCCATCCCACATTCTCTTTACTTTCTCTCTTTCTCAAACACCTATTAGTTGCCTGCTGTGTTTTTTAATTATATCTCTTAAACATTCATTTGTATTTTCTATTATTTTTCTCTTTGAATATCTTACCCAGATTTATCATCCTGCACACTCATTCTCTTTTCATTAGTATCTAAGCTGCTCTTTTCATTGTCAAGGGGGTTTTTGAAACCTACAATTACATTTTCATGTCTTTAAGTTACAGCGGATAGTTTTAAAAAAAAACAGCCTAGTATTTTTCTTAATACCTTATTACTTTGTTTTGAGTCTAGCACTTACGTTTCTATCCATTTTAAGCACACTTTTTATGGTTTTTCTTCAGATTATTTTATTTGAATTTCTTAGGATTTTATTATTCCTGTTGTCTGCTGACTATGAGTCACAGTGAACCTCGTGTGTGTGTGTGCGTGCGTGTGTGTGTGTGTGCGTGTGTGTTATTTTGAATTGTGAGTTCATCTTCAATGGCCTTGGCAATAATGCCATGTAGTCAAAGGTGTGGAAGTGTTGTGGGTTTTTTGCAGAGAGATTTGAATTTACTTTTGCCAGGCATCAAAGAGATATCTTAGCAGGGAAATAATTTCTCAGTGTCATAGTTACAGGACTCATGGGTAGTCTAACTTTCAACACCAAGCTCACACAAGGAGCAAAGTCAATATTTAGATTCCTCAGGGGAAATTTTTTTCTCCAAGGACTCAGTCAAAGACAGCTTTCTTTGTCTGCTCAAAATTTGCCCTTTTGTAGATTAATTTTTGGTGGTGCACCCCTGGCACCGAGGGAAATGCCGTTCAGGGGTCCCTGCTTCCTGCAGAATTCTGATCTCTCTGCCTCACTGCACCTAGGAACCAGCCCTCATTGTCTGGGGTGCAAATGTATTAAAGGCCAGCACCCGTGATGTGTAGGTTCCATAGCCCTGAATTCATTCATTTACCACAGTGCAGCAAAAACATCGGCTCATCCACGTTCACTCTCATTTTCAATTTCTTTGCCTTGTCTGCCTCTGGAGGATTTTTCTTTCTTGAGAACTTAGCTAAGAATGTACATTTTCCCCGCCCCTTATATTTAATCCAGCATTTCCAAGTGTTTGTGGCAAAAGGAGTTTCAAGTACTTTGCTAAAAATAGAAGTCCATATTATTTTTCTTAATAAAATCTTTACACATTTCTTGTTAAATGTATTTGTTTCCTTGTTTTTATTAGTATTTTGTTGCTTTCAGGATTGCTATTTTTTCTATTATTATTATTATTATTTACTATTTATTGCTGATATACAGAAAAATACTGATTTTTATACATCATTTAAACCATTTATATTACTGAATATAATAACTAGCTTAAATAGGTTATCAAGTAATTACCAGGGGATAGATGTATTTAGACAAAAATGGAAAGTGTATATTCCTTTTCTTTCCCCCAGTCATTATACTGTGTATTTATTATTTTCAATTTTGAATTGTATGGCCAGAGCTTGAATAAATATATTTTTAAATAGTAAAAATAATTATTTTGGCAATTCTAACAGTAAAAAAATGAAGATTCTTGTCTTCATTTTGAATACAAATACTTCTTCTTTTTAAAATTTTTCATGGTACCTGTTTGAGTTTCTTTGCCATTTTATGGATAAAAACTCCTATCTCTAGTATAGGGAGTTTAAAAGTTAAAATGGCTATTGGACCATCCTTGCATTTTTATAATAGATTTTTTTTCTTAGACTTGATATATATGCTTTAAAATATGTTGCTGGGTTTGATTAATAGGTATTTTATTTTGAGATTTTTAATTTTTTTATTATAAATGATTTTGATCAGATATGTATTTGGTTTCTTCCTCCTCTTTTCTTCTCAACCTGCCTTGATGCTTCCTCCCTCCCTTTTTCCCTCCCTCCCTCCCTTCCTTCTTTCATTTAGTCAAACAGTGGCTGACTAAAATAAGTTCAACAGTATTCATTCTACTTTCCTCTTGTGTCTTTTTTTAACCTGAGCTTTTGACTTTGAAACTATGATTATTTAATTGAATCAATTTGGAAATGTATCTTTTTTTCTACATACTAATTTGTTAGAATATTTTGACAAGGGCTAGCCTAGTGGCTCCTTGGTTGAGAGTTGGCTTAGGAGCGCGGGCTCTGGGCAGCAGGGCCGCTGGTTTGGATCCCATGTGGGCCAGTAACACTGCACCCTCTACAGGCAAGATGGTGAACAACAGCTCGACCTGGAGCTGGGCTGCAGTGAGTCACCAGCCACGGTGCAGGCTGTAGTGGGGCTGCAGTGGGCTACCGTGAGCTACTGTGAATGGCTGGCAGCCAGCATGAGTGGCCAGCAGCCAGTGTGAAGCTGATGTGAGCCGCCGTGAGTGGCAGTCCAATGGCCTGTGACTGATCTGCCTCACCCGAGAGGAGTGCAATGATCACAATACTAACACGAGCCAGTGAAGCAATGTCCTCCACAACTAGACTGAACAAAAGGACAGCAACTTGTCTGTTCCCCTTCCCTGATTTCTCAGCTCTGTTCCCTCCCCCAATTCCCCAATAAAATCTTTAAAAAAAAAAAAAGAATATTTTGACAATTAGAAAAATAATCAGAAAATGTGTATTGTCCCAGTGTTTTTATTAAAGCTAAAACTTTAACAATGATTAACAGTTTTTTATCCTCAATTTTTTTCATGCTTTTTACTTATTTTTGAATAAATTCTGGTGATTTATCTTTTCTCAAAAATAGCAAGTTTTATTGTGATTATCAAAATAGTAGTTTAGATCTTAATGTATTATTCACTTTTTTTCAGATGTTACATGACCAAAGATGAAATTCCTAACCTGTCCCAAGCCCACAGATTTTTTTTTTCTTTTTTAAGATTTATTGGGGGAATTGGGGGAGGGGAAAAGAGTTGGGGAACCGGGGAAGGGGAACAGACAAGTTGCTGTCCTTTTGTTCTTCAGTCTAGTTTTGGAGGACGTTGCTTCACCAGCCTATGTTGGTATTATCATTGTGCTCTTCCTGGGTGAGGCAGTTGCTTGCTGGCCATTAGGCAGCCTCTCATGGTGGCTCACGGCAGCTCATGAAAGCTCACACCAGCTGCAGCCTATACCTTCGCTGGGTGACTAACAGCAGCCCAGCTCCAGGTTAAGCTGTTGTTCACCATCTTATCTGTAGAGAGTGCAGTGTCACTGGCCCTCTTTGTGGGATCTGAACCAGAGCCTTGTTGCTCAGAGCTGTGGTCCCAAGGCAACCCTTAAGCAATGTGCCACTCTGCCAGCCCCCAAGCCCACAGCTTTTTTAAAAATATAGTCACTATACTGTGTATTATTATTCATTTTTAATCAATTTTGGTTAATGTTTCACCTTTTCTTTTTTTTTTAAGGGTTTTTCTTTGTATAATTTTACATTTGGTTGACAGTTATAATTATTTTGTATCTTAAAACCTATATAAATACAAATATACTTTTCATTCTTTTTCTTGAATTATTTTGATTGTTAAAAATAATATCCTTGATTTAATTTGCATTTACATAATGTATTTTATTCAGCTATTTGTTTTGCTTCTTTCTGAGTCACTTATCTTAATACATGAGTGAAATTCTTTTCATAATTTGAGATTTGCTCAATATAAACAACTAATTTGCATCTATGCAACCAATTTTCAGCCAATATTACAACAAATTTTCATCTGTTGTAATAACTGATGTATTTTTATGGGGTTTTAAAAAATGTTTTAGGGGGTTTTCTTGTGCTCTGTTCAGATTCATATTTTAGTATATGAGCTTTTATTGTTTTAAAATAGACAAATCATGGTTACCTTAATACAAAACATAAGTTTACATTTGTCCAATTTTCAACATTAATAAATCCATGTTTATTAATTATCTTAGTAAAGATAATAAAATTTCATATTTCCATTTATTTTTTAAAATTGTATCTTTTAAAATTTATGCATGTAAAGCTACAGGGAATACGTTGGGGGAGACTCAATGTATACAAATAAAAATCTACATTGAGTTTTCTAAAATTTTACATCTTCTTTTTTTCCGGTCTTTCCTTCTTACTATTGCAGGCTTGGGTTAAGAGCTATGTTCTATACTTAGCTTATTACCACTTCATTTTAAAACCATGTGTCTAAGGGCTGGCTGAGTGGCTCAGCTGGTTAAGAGCTCACTCAAGAGCATGAGCTCTAAACAACAGAGTTGCTGGTTCAATTCCTGAGGTGAGATGCAAAGAGGTGGCAGGATGGCTTGGGGGTGGGGGAAGTGTCTAAATTTATCAAGGCTATTGATATATGAGTTTCATTTTATAACCAAATCATAAAACTGATTCTGGGCTTAAATTTAACCACTGATTCTTTTACAGAACATATTTTACATTTATGAGTACTTTGAGTCATCTTCCAGTTGACTAGAGCACAGGTCTTCAGTAGGTTATGTGTGCCTTGGGGAACATCTTTTCAAGGGCTCTATGGGTTTAGGCAGTTTCAATATAATCATTTTTCAAATCTTCAAATTCCACATGAACTTTTTTCTATAATTTATCTGCTTGAGAATTCACCTCTCAGTGAGGCTTCATATAAGTTCTTCTTCCACCACCCTTTACACTCATCTTTAAGCAATCTTCTCAATCATCTTTCTATAGTGCATTGCTCTATGATATGAAACTCCTAGGCATGAAACAGATGGATAACTTCAAATATCTGTATCAGGGAAGCTCATTTAAGCACAAAACTATAAACTCACCATCTCTGTCCATCTTATTAAAATGTTTTTTTCCAACAAAACTACTTTTTGCAGTCAATATTTTTTCAAATGTTTTAATATAGTATTTGTTTTCAAATCATGTATAAACTAATAATTATTACAACATTAAGTCAATTCAGACTAAATCTTTTAACCCCCAGTTTAGATCAATACTCTTGGAGAATAAAAATAAAGATATATTTATGTACACCTTTTTGGCTGCAGAGAAGTATAATAGGGGAGTCTTACATATAGTCCTTATAATCAATAAAAAGTTATAATAGTCAATTACTCTATGTAGGTTATACTTCAGTAAAACTAAATTTTTAAAAAACTCAATATTTACTTTTTATATCATTTGCAACTGTTGTAACTTATGATGCCAAGTTTTAATGACAAAATATGTGAAGACATTTTAGACAGTAGGCAATAAAAGAAAATGAACCATTGGGCTTCATACAAAATAAATGTCTGAGAGTGTATTTCTTTTGCATGTATAGCAAATAATAACTGAGCTAGATATAGAATTTCTGACTCATGACATGTTGTCTTTCATAACATCACAGTTACTCCTCCACTGCCATCTGAAGTTTAGTTTTGTGGCAGAGAAGAACGTGGTCAGATTAACTCATTTTAGGGAATTCAGTTTTGTTTGTTTTCTGCATGGGTACATGTAGAATGCTTTCTTTGTCCTCAAAATTCAAATTTTCAATAGGACAAATCTGTTAATCACTTTTTAAATTAAATTTGCCTAGCATTCTTTTCAATTTGAAAACTGAGTTATTTTTTAAATGCTGTGTCTTTTTTGTTGCTTTAGGCCCATTTTTTTTCTGGTTCCCATTTTGGAAACACAAAATACCTGTACATTAGACTTCTATTCTCTGCCCTCCACATCTATCAAGTTAGAGTTTATTGCTTTAATTTTTTTTATCTTACTACTTCACATTTTAGGGGAAAGTCTCAACATTTTCCTCTAAATCACTGATTCAATTTTCTACAGTGATTCTTTTGTTCTTTAAGACTTCTAATACAATTTAGATTTGCCATGGAATTTTAGCATTTTTTCTTTACCTTATCCACTTCCCTTTTGTAGTTCCCTTTTCTCAATCAGTTTCATTATTTTCTCAATCTTGTGTCTTATTATATTGAATTTTATGAAAATCCCAAAGCAGAAAGACAAAAACATTTACTCTTGTTTCTGCTTTTCCTCTGCCCATCCAGAGCTATGTTCTTTTTTAGTTTGTAGGTCATTTTGAGTAGATGTTGTCTCTTACCGTTTTCTATGGTCTCATTTCTGAATTATAAAAGCTCTTTCAAGACCAGATGTTTATCAAAAGAAAAGAAGGTGGTTGTAGATATTCCCTTTGGATTGTCTCACTGTCCACTTGACCATGTTAGAAATTTCCTTCCCAATTATAAGATGTAGGTCTGGTAGCTATAATTTTGTAGGATTTGTCCAGAGATGTAGCAGCCTGGGAGGCTTAGGGTGAAGGCCCAACCTGAAAGCGCTCCCAGTGAGAGGAAGTGTCTCTGCACATCCTGTGTTTGCTGGAAGATGCTGCACAGCCACCAGTCCAAACAGGTTTTCTGTTTGAATTGATCAATATTTCAAACACCTCTGTCCTTTGGCTTTGCACCGAAGAAGGCCTGGCACTCAACAGATTTCCGGGAGCCTCCTGTATCTTATTCATATGCAGGTGATCTACTGCAGCAAATGTGATTGCACGTCAGTGTTCCCCAACTGTCCTCATGTCAGCCATTGCCATTCTAAATTAGGAGGCAGCAGAAGCTTCTTCAGTACTCTCTCACCAGGCCACTGTGCTACTTCCTCAAGAGGAGATGTAGGGGGTCAGGCTCCGCCCTCCTTCAATCTGGCCCCAGCTACGTATGTTACATGTGGCAGTAATTTCTTGAAACGTCTGTAGATAATACTCTCTAGTTTCTAGGGACATGTTTTTATTTTGTTTTATTTTTTTTCTGATGAAAAACATTTCTCAAACACATAATTTGGGACTAAAAAACACGGAGCATTCACTGTCTAATTTTAAAACTCTCTCTAACTCAGAAATCTACTTCTGCTTGTAAGCATGGGTAATAGAAAGCTTAGGTGAAAAATCAGAAGAGAAAATGGGGACCTGATGAGAGCCTGGAAGCACTGCTGTGATAACTGTGACAAAACCATGATGTGTCATGTTGAAAAGAGCTCCTCAGACCCCCAGCCAGAGCTCTGGCCCCAGCCATGCCCCAAGTGTAAAGCACTTTTCTCTGACCTACACACAACTGACTCACTGGATTGAGATACTCTCCGGTCCCTCAGAAAACCATTGACTGATTCCCTTCACACCCCAAATTCCTGTAGCCAACAGACTGCTCTCAGGCTGCACACAACTGCTCTAATCACTTAGATGCACTTGTACACAAACTATTGGTGCCAATTCCATTTATTTTTTATTATATACCTAATAAAATATTACACAATCAATTAAATACAAACATAAAGAAATTTTTTTCCATGAAAACTATATTAAATGCTTTAGAAAATTCGGTAAAATTTATTGATAAAATATGTATATATTGTGAATTGAGAATAAGCAACACAATTTTAGCAGAGCACATAAAAATCTAGAAGGATTCCTTTTTATTTAATTGCTTTGAATGCGTGATTAAGTTATAGACCCACTTTAACAGAATCAAAACTGAAAAATCAGAACAGATGAATTACCGGAATAATTTATGCAAGAAAGATGATTCAGAAATCCAGTGTAAGAAGGATACATGAAAGAAAGGCCTTATTAAAACTTATGAAACTGATTGTCTTAGTCCATTAGGCTGCTATAACAAAATACCACAGACTGGGTAGTTCATAAACAGAAATGTATTCCTCACAGTTCTAGAAGCTAGGAAATCCAAGATTACACTACCAACAGACTTGATGTGATGGCTGACCAAAGCCCATTCCCTGGTTCATAGATGTGTTTTCTTGCAGTGTATTCACATGGTGGAAGCAAATCTCTTTTATAAGGGCACTAATTCAATTCATGAGGGCTCTACCCTTATAACTTAAACATCTCCCAAAGACCTACCTCCTAATACCATCACCTTTAGTGGTTAGGGTTTCAACTTATGAATTTTGAGAGAATACAAACATTCAGACCTATCACTAATTTACATTTATTTTGCTGGCTTTACCATATCGCCATATATGAGTCCAAAGGCAGTTCTCTCTATGCTGGCCTCTCTTTTATTTCCTATTTCTTTCATTCATTTGTGTCTTCTCTCTCTCTCTCTCTCTCTCTCTCTCTCTCTCTCTCTCTCTCTCTCTCTCTCTCTCTGTCTCCCTCTCTCCCTCTCCCTCTCCCTCTGCCTCTCCCTCCCTTTCTTGCTCTCTCTCTCTTTCCCCTTCCCTCTTATCTCCATCTCTGTCTTTCAGTCTTTCTGTCACTGATTCAGCCTGTTACCTTTATACTGTATTTCTCTGGAGGTGACTTTGTATTTTCCCTTCTCCCACTTTCCCCTTAGAGCCATAAAATGATTATCCCTTGTTCCAGATACTACAAAGTAACTAATGAAACATGAGTAGTAGACTGACAATGTGATCTTTGAGGAAACACGAGCTTAGTCAAAGCCCACAGGCATTTGCTGGTGGAACCACTGTTAAGCCAGTCTCCACCACCTCTGCATGATAGTCCAGCTTTTATCAAAATTAGACCTTCATCTTTGACCAATACCTGGAATTCAGGCCTGGAAACTTTGAAGAACAGACATAGGGGAAACCTATACTAGAAACTCTGTTAATCAGAATCTTCATTGGTTAATCAAAAAGTCTATTTAAGATTAGAATTATAAGAAAATACGTATTTACTTGAAACACTCCATTTTATTGGTGTGCTTAAACCTGGTGAATGGTGGTGAATGGTGTTCATAAGGAAACACTGTCCTTCCTCCAATGGCCCTAGTTGGAAACAGAATCCTCAGCTGGACAGACCAGGCTCTGATTTATACCTGTATTTCTAATATGGTTCTATCCTAACTCAAGAATCCAAACAACCACTTGCCCAATCAAGGTGTCTGGTGTTGTGGAAACAACATAAAATACAGAATACGACAAAATTAAACTATTGATATAAGGCCTTAGGGAAGTTCTTTCACTTCTCTCACACTTATCTCATAGGGTGGCAATGAGATCAAATGATGTAAGATGTGCATCATACTCAACCAATTGATTTGACCACGCAAGTACATTTTCGCCAATAAACGCTGGGAGAATTCCCCTCTCTCTCTGATTATGCCTATTCTAGACCCTAAGCCTGAGATGACCACAGAACTCCAAACACTGAGATTCACTATGTACAAACATCAGCCACATTGAAATGTACTCTGTATAGAGAGGCCTTGCCAATGAGTTCAGGCAATGATTTGAGTCTGTGTTGTGTGGTGGCATCTGGGCTGGCCATGCTACAGTAGGAGTTTGCCCTTCACATTCTTGCAGGCATAGGGCTAGTATAATGGATGTCACACCTGTTATACAGTGGTAAGGACCTGGGATGGAATCTTCCCCTTCCTCCCTACAACTCTACACAAAGATGATGCCCCAGAAGAAGCAGCAGCATCATTCTTCTGTCAAAGGCATGTGAATAGCTATGCTGCTTTGATGGAAAATTCCAGGCCTATTCTCTCTCAATACACATACACATCCCAAACAGCATCTTTTCAGCTGTGGAAATAAAAAAGATGCTTCTTAGAAATGAATTTATGTGATAGTAGAGCATAGTTAAAAGACACAGCTGCTTTGAATCTTGACTTTGCCACTCAACTAGCTGTGTGATGTTGGGAAAATCATTCAGTGTCTCTGAGCCTCAGCCAAGTATCAGATAAGACTAATCACACCAACTTTGCAGGGTATTGTTTTGAATGGAGTGACACAGTAGCATTTGGTTCTTAGTTCCTGGAACACATGGAAAACAGTCAATAAGAAGTAGAAGTAACAGAGTAGGTGCAGTTATTGCTGTTGTGGTTACTGCCACTGTCACTACCTGATCTGGGATCCAGGGACCACTTCCCTAGACAGGGAGGGAGGAGGAGGAAACGGCAGCTCTATATGTGGTACCATCCCAGAATGAGGGCTCACTGGACTTTCTCTCCCCAGCCCCCCAATTCAGAGGAGAGTGGTGAATGCTTTCATGGTCTCCACAGAACGGGCATGAAATCTGGACCAGATCTCTGTGCCTGCGACCCACCCCATGCATGCCTCCAAGCTCAGGTGCTTTGTGAGCCTCACACTAGCATTGGGGATTTTGAAATGGAAATGATAGATGACTTTATTCTGCACCCTGGCAATCTCAGCCCTTCCAACAGTTCCAACAGCTTCTAGTCATAACCCTGTGATTTGAGAACAATGAATCTTAATATAATTGAGTTAACTGTATCATTTTTAATGTAAGACAATCTTGATTACAGCCAAAGGGCACCATTAATACACTGAAGGAATGGCCGAGATTTTAGCATGTGAATGTTGTACAGAAAATAGAACTAATTAGCACTAATTTAATTCGAAGATTAAAGAAAATTCTGCTTTTAATTTTTAATTTAAGACAAACCATTTTACTCTGAACAAAGAAAGAATAATAAGTACATTTTTTTTCCATCTGAAAGGCAATTTTTACTTTTGCATTATTACACTAATATGGGACTGTGGGAATCCTGACCCCATTAGAGATCAAATAATCAGCATTTAATTATTGACAGCAAATTAATATTTAATAAAGACACAAGGGTTCCAGCATATGAAAGAAAGGCACTGAGGTTCTGCCATCCCAGAAACATCCAGAAAGTGCCTCAGCAGAGCGCGCTCTCCTTGCTGAGGGTAACAAGTCGGGGTCCCCAAAGGGTCATGGCATTTCATTTCAATCCCAGATACCAAGATGAGGAGCAGGGAAACCAGAGTCTGAGCAATTGAGCCCCCACCAGTTCTTCCTTAATCAGCACTTAAGCTAAATAATACATCGGATGTCATAACCAAAAGGAGGACAGTCATAATAAAAAAATAATAAAAGAAGTGGCCAATCCCCCTTTTGATTCTGCAAAATACTACTGACTTTTCTTTGCTGTGGGACTGCTTGTCAGGGATAATTTCTAACCAAAGAAGACATAATGGATTTACAGTGAAACTCTGATGCTTTCTTACAGCCTCAGGAAGATTCTGAAAATAAGCACTATTACATTAGCAGCCCAAAGAAAGCCATGGAAAAGCTGTTAGCCGATTTCCTGAGAAAGTTGGGACTGTGTGTACAAAATGGCCTGGGTGTGACCTGGAGTGGGCTCTAAAAACCCCTCTGTACTCCCTTCGGATCTTATCAAGGAGAAGCTGACCAGGCCCTCCATGGATCTACTGAATTGATGGCAGCGGACCTGAAGTGGAATACCCTTGAACCAGGTCAGAGGACCTGCAGCTGCCTGGTTCCAGGCTTCAGACCTTCAAATTACTTTTCAGGTAGCCACCTGCAGGGCTTACCATTGGGCATACAAGGCAGATCCCGCCTGAGTACTTGGAGAGCCAGGTTAGCCTGCCATGCTGGGTCTGTGTTAACACTGAGCTAGAGAAGCTTCCTGGGCCATGTTCTATCCAGGCCTCTGGTTCCACTTCATACAGCAGCTCTCCTGAGCTTCACACCAGGAACCCTGCACCTACCGATATCTCCATCTGGATAAGCCCTGGGCTCCTCACACTTTCCCATGTCCAAAACTGAGTTCCTCTGCACTTACCTACTCCTGCTGTCAACTGAAAATACAAACATCACATTTCTCTCCCCTCCTCTGCAACACTTCAATCCCTGTCTGTGGGAATTACATATAGAGGACAATTCAAGGTCTTCATGTTGCCTCCCTTCCATTTACAGAGCATAGGGTATGGGGCATTGCCTAGAAATGCAGTTTGTTCTACGGTATGTGAAGCCATCATTTCAAAGCTTCTGTGTAGAGTCTGTGTGCCCCTGAATGGGCAGGGTCTCTGTAAAGAACTCAGTTTAGAGAGTTAATATAGTGTTGTCCAGAGCATCGCTTACCAGCTGGGTGGCTTGGCCAAGTCACTCAACCTCTCCAAAACCTTTCTGTTTCATCTATAAAATGGGAATATTCACGGTAGACTGAGTGAATGCATGTAAAGTGATGGCACATAGCAGTGCTTAAGTTCATGCATGCAAGGTGCACAGGAGACCCCAAATTTATTCTGCAAACCAAAAACAAAAGAGGGCCTGACATTGCTTGGCCTGAGTACAGAAGTTGTACTCCATTTGGGGCAGGAGTTTTTGTAGACTGTATCTCATTTGGGGGACTGTTTTCCTTCATTGGTGGGGATCTAGACTTCTGCCTCCAGGAACTAATGCCAGTCTTTAGGAGATGTCGGTTTAACCCTGGGTCAATAGTAACCTGCTGAGTCATCAAGAAGAGCCCGTCTGTACTTCACAGTTGTCTAAACTCAAAGGGGGCAGCCTCTGAGCTGACGAAGCCCTTTCTGGATTATCGTACTAAAACCTGCCTGCGTCTTACTCTAGACCAAAGCACTCATAGCAGGCAAATGTGCAGCTTAGGATCACTGAATCCCAAGTATCAGCTGTGGGGGGAAAAGGGGTGGATTCTAGCACAAAGTTAACTATTTTAGTAGCATTGGGGGTTTACCTCAAAAGGAATAACCAATCGCAAGGAGAAGGTTTAAGAAATGAAGCACCTTCTTAGAGTAGGGAAACCTTAAGAACAGGGAACAAGACTAGATTGTGTCCATGAGGGAACACTTCATGGAGGACTTATCCTCTTCTGTGGTCAGACATAAGTCAGAGGCGCATAGAGTAGGGAAGGGGACAAATTTGTGATGTTATGGTAGAGGAATCAATGAGCTTGGTGGATGATAAGCAAGAGGAATAGTCACATGCATGTTATAGTTTACAATGTGTCTTATGGGAGTTTCATTTCCCTTCATTGCTTGCAATTCTTCATTAAAATCTGTGATGACCATACAGCAGTGTGTGAGTTTGGTGCTGAGAATAAAGGTGCTGCCAAACAGGGAAGTGTCACTTCAACCCATTCACCTGTGTGGGAGGAGTATTCTATTTAGAACAGGTTGTGAGCAGGACCAAAGACATCAGTGATACCAGGTGGATTAGAAAGCAGCTGCAGGGACCCAGGAAAGGGAAAGTGGACATCGGAGGGACAATTCAGTTGTGTGTGGACTCAGTGTATGCCAGAGAAAGAGATCCTGGAGGACGGAAAAGGGGAGCTGACTTGGGATTGCACTCCTCCTGTGTTTCACATCCTAATGAACAGGCACCCCCAGTCCATCCAGTCAACATGTCAAACATGGAAGCCATGACACCACTTTCCCCCAGTCACATTCACAGCTAGCCATTAGCCAAGTATCACTGATGGTTCTATCTTAACATCATGTATTTGTCCTCCTTTTCTCAATTCATCTCTGATCAGAATCAGACCTCATCATCTTTTACTCCAATTTCATGAATAGCTTCATTGGTCACCCAATAGCCAGCCTTACCCCTCGAGCCCACCTGCCATAAATGTTTAATCATTAAGCTGGAGTCAAATGTGACTGCCCAAGCCTCACTCCCTCCATCTCCACAAAAGGTCCAAGTTTGACTCTGAGCTGCTGGTGTGGCAGTGGTTGGGTAAGGAGAGGGGAGGGGAATGAGCCAATCGGTATGTGAAGCTCCCTGAGAGCTGTTTGCCCATATAGAGCTTCCAACTACAGAGAGAATTCATCTACCATGACAGAAAGGGGTAGATGACTTTCAGCAAGTTAATGAACTTACTCAGCCTCAGTTGCTTCATCTTTAAAAATGGGATAATAATGGTACTTACTTAGGGCTATTATGAGGTGCTGAACTGGACCAGGTAGACAGAAGAGTATGTGACCAACCCAGAAGCCTTAAAATTGATATGGTTATTCTTGCCACACTTTAGATACCTTGTATCTTATTCCTTTCATTTTTTCATTGATAAGCTATACAAGGAAAGTTAACAAGAGGCAAGTGCTTCCAAATACTCTCTGCCAGCCCTAATTCCTTTTTGTAAAGACCGATGAAGGAATCAGTTACACAGAATCACATGGCGGGTGGCCTGAAGAAGGGTATGCACTGTGGCTGTTTGACTTGGGAGACGAAAGCTGGATGCCTGATAGTACTTTGTCTGCATCTCGGTGTGTTGGCTTCACAGTGATTGCATAAAGCAAGCATGGAATTTACAATGAGAAAGCAATTGGACCTGAAATCCTGGGGTACTTTGATGGATCCAGAAGCTAAGAGTGGCCAACAATAGAAGTACTATCTACAATAGGCAGCTGCAAGCAAGATTACACAACGTAGGAAAGTCTCCTGGATCAAGACTACATGAGACAATGCATGGAAAACTCTTAGTACGTAAGTGCTCAATCAGTCATAGCTATTGATACCATTTTTATTGACCAAGATCTTCCTACTATTTCTGCATTGGGCTGACACAGAGTTGGAAAACTAACTCCCTCATAATGGGAACATGGAGGTCCAGAGAGACCAACCGTTGGCTTGAGGTTGCACAGTGAGAGCAAGGCAGAGGCAAGTCACAAATCTACATTGCTTCAGCCAGCCTGGAGTTTTCACTGGGGTCCCACTTATTCCCCAGACTAGGACCTATGAGAATCAATTGATGAGGGAAACTAAGGCAGCACCAACTTTGGATGTTGGATTGTGCTCTGCCTAAACTGGGGTTGGAGTCCATGCTCTTTAGGGATACCCTCAACTCTGAGGCTCTGTCTCTGTATAGCCCCCTAACATATTCCTATGGGATCTGATAGCAAAGACCAAGGAGAAAATGGGGAATGTATCTAGAGAATTCCCCAATTGGGACAGAGTCTTCTGGGTCCAGTGAATCAGTCCTTGGAAACCCTGAATCGCCAATGCCTTTACCCACAAAAACCAGCTCCAAAGCCAAGAGAGGTCTCACACTACCCCAAGACTTCTCTGCAATTTCACTCTTGCATGAAGTGACATTTGTAACCGAAAAAAGCCCAGGCCTGCAGAGGGCAAGTATAGAGTTATGTAGTTAACATACCAGCTATTGGATCTGCAGGGATCTCTAAACACAGCAGACTATTATAACTTGGGCTTCATTTTCTTGCGCTAACCCAGGAGCTGATGGCTTACACAGACCACTGTATTCTTTCCCACTGTCAACACTCTGTTAAAGTGTCCTGGACCTGTATATCCTTGGATCTATCCCTTGCCCTTTGTAGGGCTCTGGTCTTGTATCACATGGCTGGTGACTCTTCCTGCAAACTATCATTCCAGGCTCCCTTACCATCTAGCTTCTAGATGGAATCAGCCAATAGGAGGCATTAGAGGGCAGGAGGAAAGAGGGGCGGGGTGTCCCTCTGCCCCTGCCTGGGGTGGGGGGAGGGGGAGGGGCCTGCTTCTCTTGCAGCAGCTGCATTTCCCCATTGGCTCCAGCTGACTCCGGACAGGCCTGCCTTGATTCCAGATTCCACTGGGTGGTCCAGCACGCTGCCTCCTCTCTCTGCTCCCCTTGACTCAGAGCAGTGGTACCTTCCTGATTTTGCTAATGTCTCGTTACTACACTACCCTCTGGCTACTCATCTTCTCCAAAATTTCCTACATTAAAACCCACCCAGCATAAACTCTTGAATTTTTTTTTTTTTTCTGATTAGGCCATAATTGATACAGTGTCTAGTATATGGCATACCCACAACATAATATTTGTATTTATATTCATTTAAGTATGTAGGTACCTATGACGTCCATCAAACATTATTATAATTGCCCAGCCCTCCTCCCTAAAAAAAAGGGGACAGGAAACGAACATTTGCTTAGTATCTATCTTATGCCATATATCCCATTAACAATATCATGCAGTAGATTTTAGTATTCAAATTTTTAAGAATGAGAAAAACAAGGCCAAGAAAGATTAAGGATCTTAGCAACTGCTATGTCGCTGGAAGGCTAGCAAAGATTTAGGAGCAAGCAAGGATTTAAACACCAGAACAGGTGGCCTCCCAAGCAAGCCAGTCCCCTTTCTCCTACACTGGAATTCTTAAGGTGTCCTTGTTTTTGCTTTGTTTTTATTGTTGTTGTAGTTGGCAGTTCAAACCACGGTGCAAATACAACCTTCCTCTGACCCCATTACATGAAATGAATAGCATCTCAGCTGCTCTGAGGGCTTTGGCTGGCGCAGGGATGGACCCTGAGCTTCACCCTCTCATCTCCCCATCACCTCCGCAAGGGCTGCTTGAGCCACTTTGGAACCACTTGCTCCTGTCCACTAACCTGACCTCTATTTGGCTCCTTTGTATCAAATCTCTTTCTTTCTCAACCCATCCTACACTCAGCTGCCCAATTAATTTTTTCTAAATCTCACCTCTAATTGCATTGCTCCTGGCACAGAGAAAGTTTCCCTTTGCCTGCCAAATTGAGAACAAATTCCTCTTACTGGCCTCGATGATTCAGAACAGGCCTGTCTTATGGTCTAAGTCCACGCCTGCATTCTAAACATTCCCATGTTTTCTGGATTCATACTTTTCCACGTGATGTTTCCTCCTCCCCCTGGAATACTTTTCTAGGCCCTTCCGTTGGCACCTGTCAGACCACCATCTATCTTTCAAGGGTCATCTCTAATCCCCCTTCTCTAGGAAGCCCCCCAGCCAGGTGTGACTTCCCCTTTACACCACTTTCTAATCACTTTTCATGATATTCTCATGATATTCTGACTTGCATTATTCATGAACTGAGAATTATCCCTGTGTTTCCCACTGCACCTAGCACCATGCCTTTCATATTTTAGACATTCAGTGAGAGTTGGTTACATTAAACAGTTGAAAAATATTTAAGTGGCAGGTCAGGAAAGCACTCTCCCTTAAATTGTAAACTAGGCAAACTTTGACATCCCTCCATCCCATCAGTGTCTTCTTTCCCTCCCTGATGCCTCTCTCAGAGATCATTTGTTCCCTTCTCCCCTCCCACCAGTTAGCCATTAACAGATCCCTTGGGGGGAGGGGGACATCAGTTTAGAACTAACTAAAACCTTGAAACTAGGAAGAGCCCTTCTCCAGCCTCCCCAAGGAAGGTGCCATCTGAGCCTTCTAGCCCCTAATGAAGAGACGCTGGCTCCCCATCCTTCTCCCAATAGCTGTTACCCTTGTTCTTTGTAAATGAGTAAAGCTGCTGTAGATGCTGGCCTTGGGCAATCCAAGGCTAGGGTCTCTCATGCTACTCTCACTGTGCTCACTTGACCACCCTTAAAAGTATGACTGTTCCTCCTGTCATTTTGCAATCATCATATCCTTGAATAAAATGTTCCCTTCCCATTACCCTTCTCGCTCTCCTTCCCTCTTCCCAGAGGGACTAGCTTGCTCAATCGGGGATTTTTTGCTGGTTTAGCAAAAGGATATTTAAAGGAAATAACAGCGAGGCTTAATGGAGGCCAGAAATTTATTTGGCAGATTTTTGTCTCTTTCTTTCTGTCTCTACATGGTTTCTCATCGTTGCTTGGGTCTGCTTCTCACTGCATCATGGTTTCCTCTGATATCACGAGCCTTATTCTCCCACCACAATGACAGACAATGTCTTTGGTTTGCCTTGGCACCAGCTCTCCCCCTCACCCTAAGTCGCCTTTTTACTTTAGGTCCCACCATCATATTAGTCTCCTTTTCTTAGCAGAAATCTCACAATAGAGCTTCTGATTGGCTTGACCCGGTCCTGAACTGATTCTCACTGGACCAATTATCCATGACCAGGGTCCTGGGGTACATGAAAGAGTGTAGGTAGACCCACAACTTCGGCAGGAACCCTAGCTCAGTAGTAATTTCAAAGATGAGGGCATGGGTACACAGTTTGAGATGTTGTAGGGGTCTTTAATGAGGCTATTAGGCTTATGAAAACAGACTAGAAGGTGAAAGAAGGAAGGGAGAAAGGGAAGAAAGCAGAAAGAGAGAGAGAGAGCAGGAGGGAAAGGGGAAGGAAGAAAGACAAAACTAAAATGTGCTGAAACTCTACTGTGTGCTTGCTAGCACATTAGGCTCTTAAACTTACAGGGTCATATTTTAGCATCACAATAACTCTTCCCAATAAATGTTATCACTTCTTCTTTCCATATTAAAGGATTCAGTCACAGAAGAGTGAGCTGAGTTAATGGAAGAACAGTTTGAACTGGAGAATATCTGACTTCAGAGCTCAGGCCTGATGAGTTTCTTCAGAGGTGGACGGTCTACGTGATAAATTTCAAGAAATAATATCAAGAACGGTCTTCCTTAAAACAATCAAAACAAAAGAGTGATTATCGAAGAATGCTAATTGATATCTCACTGCACTGGTTACTTCTGCCTGATGTTTAATTATTAGTAGCTCAGTGAGTTTCATTAGAGACCTATTGTGCTGCTGTTGGCAAAACAATGTTGGCATCTCATGTTCAATAATTAAAAGGAGGGAAAACAAACATTCTCCTTGGAGCCCTGAATTTATAAATAGCAGTGGTATGTGATTTCTTTAATCAATAACTAGACTATCTAGCCTGGCTTGGGTGATGGAGACGATGAGCCTTCTTGTCTCTTAATTTCCCTTGCCTGCTCTAAATGTACAAAATCCAAGTGGGCAGATACTCGGCTTGTTGGAAGCCATCCTATCCAAAACCCGGCTTGTTGGCCACATGGCTGCTAAAAAATAATTTTCTAAAAAAGGCAAAATCATAACTTTCATATATAAATAAATATAATACATAAAGTGAACATGTGTGAAAGAATTGCAAAAAATGCTACAAACTGTTCAAAGGAGAAATAAGGCAACCGTAGATTTTTTTTTTTCTTTTCCTTTTTTTTTTTTTTTTTTTAATGTGTTAAACCATTTACTCATATTCTATTGAAGGCCCAAGGGGATAAAAGATTTGGTGACTTCATTCCAGATCATGTCCATATTTTTTTCTGTCAGGCCAAAGTATAAACTATATTTTAAAGATTCTTTATTAAAAAATATAGCTAACATAACATTATATCAGTCTCAGAGGTACACCATTTATAGACCTAAAGAAGATCACCATACGTCCAGACACCATCTGATGTGGTGCTATGCAATGACAATATCACTGACTATATTCCTTATGCTATATCCTACATCCCCATGATTACTTTGTAACAACCAATTTGTACTTCTTAATCCCTTCCTCTTTTTCACTCATTCAACTCCCCTCCCATTCGGCAACCATCAAACTGTTCTCTGTATCTATGAGTTTCTGTTTTGTTTGTTTGTTTATTTGTTCTTTAGATTCCACATATAAGCAAAATCTTATTGCACCTGTCTTTGTCTGACACACTCCACTCAGCAAAAAACTTTTGAGGTCCATCCATGCCACACCAGATGGCAAGAGCCCATTCCTTTCCCTGGCCAAGCAATATTCCATTGTATATATGCACCATCTCCTCTTTTTCCATTCTTCCATCAGCAGACACCCAGGCTGCCTCCACATCTTGGCCACTGGAAACAATGCTGCAATGAACATATGGATGCACACATCCCCTCAAAGTAACGTTTTGGGTTTCTTTGGATAAGTACCCAGAAGTGGGATTACTGGGTACTTCTTTTCCTCTTGATATAGCCTTTCTTTTAAAGTCTATTTTCTCTGGTACAAGTATTATTCTCCAGCTTGTTTTTGTTTGTTTGTTTCCGTTTTCATGAAATAACTTTCTTTATCCCTTTACTTTCAGTCTGTGTGTGTCTTTCAGTCTGAAGTGAGTCTTTTGTAGGCAGCATAAGGGTTTTGTTTTCTTTTCCATCCAGCCATACAATGTTTCTGATTGGAGCATTTAATCCATTTACATTGAAAGTAATTGTTGATAGATATGTAGTTATTGCTATTTTATTATTCATATTTTTTTATCTTTTTTTTGTCATCTTAAAAAAATCACTTTAAGAGTCCTTGCAATTCTAGTTTGGTGTTGGTGAACTATTATAGCTTTTTCTTGTCTGGGAAGCTTTTTATCTGTTCTATTTTAAATGATAGCTTTGCTGGGTAGAGTAATCTTAGTTGTATGTCCTTGCTTTTCATCACTTTGAATATTTCATGCCAATCCCTTCTGGCCTGCAAAGTTTCTGTTGAGAAATCAGCTGACAGTCCTATTGGGGTTTCTCTAACTGATTTTCTCTTGCTGCTTTTAGGATTCTCTTTTTGTAAAGACCTTTGCCGTTTTAATTGTGATGTGTTTTGGTGTGGACCTGTTTTTGATTCATCTTGTTTGGGACTCTCTGAGCTTCCTGGGCTTATATGTTTATTTTCTTCACCAGGTTAGGAAAATTTCCTGTCATTATTTCTTCAAATACATTTTCAATTCCTGTTCTTTCTTTTTTCTCCTTCTGATACCTCTCATTTTTTTTTTTTAAGCTGAGCCATCCTGCCACCTATTCGCAGCTTAGCGGCAGCTCAGCTCAGGCTGGGCATTGAACTGCTGTTGCTCAGAACTCAGCTCACACTCTTGAATGAGCTCTTAACCAGCTGAGCCACTCAGCCAGCTCTCTTCTCCTTCTGATACCTCTATGATGCAAATGTTGTTATGTTTGATGTTATCCCAGAGGTCTCTTAAACAGTCCTCATACTTTTGGATTCTTTTTTTTTTTTTCTGATTGCTATTCTTTTTTCTTTTCTTTTTGCTATTCTGATTGGGTGTTTTCTACTACCTTGTCTTCCAAATGACTGATTCGTCCTAGTCTGCTGATGATTCTTTTCAGTGCATTCTTTTTTTAAAAAAGATTTTATTTGGGAATTGGGGGCGGGGAACAGATAAGCTGCTGTCCTTTTGTTCTTCAATCTAGTTGTGGAGGACATTGCTTCACTGGCCCATGTTGGTATCATCATTGTGCTCTTTCTGGGTGAGGCAGATCAGTCACTGGCCTCTGGACTGCCGCTCACGGCAGCTCTTGGCAGCTCATACCAGCTGCTGGCTACTCACGCTGGCTGCCAGCCACTCACTGTAGCCTATGGCAGCCCACTGCAGCAGGGGGCTGCAGCTACACCATTGCTGGAGACTCATAGCAGCCCAGCTCCAGGTGGAGCTGTTGTTCATCATCTTAGTGGTAGAGGGAAGTGTCACTGGCCCTCATGTGGGACCTGAACCAGGGCCTTGCTGCACAGAGCCACAGTCCCTAGCCAGATATTAACCAACACGCCACTCAGCTGGCCCTTCAGTGCATTCTTAATTTCAGCTATTGTGTTCTTACTTCTGACTGGTTCTTTTTTATGTTTGCCATCTCTTTGTTGAAGTTCTCACTGAGTTCTTTGAACATTCTTATAACCAATGTTTTGAACTCTGTCTCTGGTAGACTGCTTGCCTCTACTTTATTTAGTTCTTTTTCTGGATTTTTCTCCTGTTTTTTCACTGGAGATGTATTTCTTTGTTTCCTCATTTTTGCTGCCTCTCTGTGTTTGTTTCTATGTATTAGGTAGATCTGTTATTATTCCCAATTTTACTGGGTGGCCTTATGTAGTAGGTACCCTATGGGGCCCAGTGGCACAGTCTCTCTGTTCACCTGTGCTGATTGCTACAGGAGTGTCCCTTGTGTGGGTTGTGTGCACCCTCCTGTTATATTTGAGCCTTGAAAACAGTTGGCATGTCAGTGAGTGGGATTGACCCTCAGGCTGAATGGCTGGGGTTTGGCCACAACCACAGCTTACAGGCTTACCCTACAGAGTTGGATTCACCCCAGTGGGCTTTGGTACCTGTTGAGACCACCCTCTGGGTGTGTCACTTGTGAGGCTAATTGTGTGGTGCTCTGCTGTGGTCTGAAGCCAACCTCCAAGTATGTTGGTTCTGGGGCCCTTGGGCATGGCTCCAGTACAGGCCCATGTCATCCACTGCCTGTGACCAGCCTGGGACTACCAGGTAGGAGCCACAAAGCAACCCACAGTTGGTCACTGCCTGCATTGCCCATGGAGGTGCATGGGAGAGGCCATACTGTGAACCAAGGATGGCTGCCACCAGTACCGGGTCTGGGGTAGCTCTGCAAAAAGCCAGGACACTCTAAGGCCTGCTGCCAACTGCTGGCTCCTGTAAGGTTCAACTGCTGATAAAGCTTCCTTCAGTACAGAGTTGGGTGTGGTGGGATCTCAGTGAGCCACCAGGGTGGAGTGAGCAGAGCTCACCAGACCAATTCAGATTCAGGTTTAGTCATGACATAAGGGGAGAGCTCAAACCAGAATAGATAACACCCATCTGACAGCTGCAGGGGAGAAAGACCCAACACAGGGCAAACAGCAACTGTCCTACAGTCCTTCTTCTAAAGCCACACACCTCAGTCTTCTCCCTGGATGCCTCTGATGCCCCCAGAGTCACCACCTCTCCACCAGAGCCCAAGGTGAGTTCCTGTGTTTGACTCTTTAAAAGTATGTCTGGGTTTCCCACAGCCTTCCATCCCACTGGTTTGGTTAGAATCCCACCGTTTTTCATACCCAGGTGTGGGGGTTCCTTTTCCCAGCACCAGTACTGGAGTGGGGAGCCTGGTATGGGGCTCAAATCCCTTGCTCCCTTGTGGCCATGATATCCCTCCCAATTTTCAACTACCACATGGAGGATTGGGGCCAGCCTGTTTCATTCCTATGCCCTTCCTATCAGTTTCAACATGGCTTCTTCTTTATATCCTTAGTTATAAAACTTCTGCTCAGTTAGACTTCAGGTTGTTCTCCAGGTTGACTGTTCTATAATTTAGTTGTAATTTTGATGTGTTCATGAAATGAGGCAAGCACAGCATTTATCTACTCTACCATCTTGGATCTCCAAACTACCACAGAATTATACACAGTAAAAAAATGTTGAAATGAATTTACAAATTAATGTTAAATTAATTATTTTGTTTTTCAGGGTTTTTTTTTTTTTGAAGGGATACAATACAAGGGGAGAGTAAATTAAACCTACACTGGACGTTATTTGCATCTCTATAGACAAAAATTATTTTGCATATCTATCACTTATCTATAACTTACATTGTAAAATAGCTGAAGAATAATGAAAAGCTAAAATCACATCAACTTTAAGAGTGTGCATAGTTTTTCTCTGGATACATGCAGTAATCTTTCTTGCACATTCCAAATTTGCTTACATGTTATAGTGAAAAACCTGTGCTTTAGGGTCAAATCTAGGTTCAAATGAGCTCTACTGCTCATCATAGGTGACCTTTGAAAGGTGATTAAATCTCTCTGAACCTCAATTTTCTTTTCACAGAATAGGGGCAACTTGCCCACTTCATAGGTTTACAACGAGGATCAAATTAATAACTAAGAGCTTAAAACAGTATCTGACAGTAAGTGTTCACTGTCATAGGCCTTTTCTCCAATTCATTAGCCCAGGGACTCCAGAAATCAATCTCTCTTGGTGGCTACTAGGAGGACTGAGTTAATCAAGTGGACACTGGACACCCTAGTACCCACATGTCTCTCTGACCTTTGAGAAAATTATACAAAACCATCACATCACAATAAAGTGTCTTCCTCATCTGGAGCTGAGATTTTGGAGTCAACATGTAATGAAATGACACCAGAGCTGTGATCCTCATAGAGCAAAAAGGGGAAGAGGCAGAATGAGAGACAATATCTCTCCTTGAGGTCTGTCAAGTCCTCGTAGCTGAAACATAAGGGATTCAAACCTGGGAGGAGGAATACGGAAGAGAATGGAAGCCCACCTGAAGTATCAACCTGTCAATTCTGGCAGTGCTGACTATCAATCATCACCAACGCTATTTTATTCAACAAATGTGTTGCTCATCTACCATATGACCAAAGCAATAGGGCACTGTAAGAGGTGGTGTGGCCAATGGTTCTGACCACAGTACAGTAAAACCTTGGATTGCAAGTAACTTGGTTTGCACGTGTTCCACAAGATGAACAAACATTTCTAATACATTTTAACTTGGTAAACGAGTGATGTTTTGCAATACGAGTAGTTTGTTTCTGGAACGAATTACGCTTGCAAACCAAGGTTTTACTGTAATTGGAATCAGGCTGACCTGGGATCAAATCTTAACTGTGATCTTAGATGAGTCCATTCATGTCCTTGGCTTCAAGTTCCTCCTTGATAAAAAGAGAATAACAATAGCAACCTACTTGAAGTACTATCTTCAGAGTTAAGGAGAAAATATTTCTGATGGGCTTAGCAAGTAGATGAACAATAAATGATAGCTAAAATAAATAAAGATGGAAAGGGAAACTGTGTTCTATGCTGGTCTGTCTGTGTTTATACTCATTTAGAAGTATTAACCAACAAAGCTGATGACAAGGACTTTAAAATCTAAGATAAAGAGAACTAAGACAAGAAGAACCTCTGCCACCTGTAGTATCTCACTTGTACACATCCAGTGAATTGGTCCTGTGGCTAAGATGCAATCTCTCAGGCACTCAGAGGGGACATGACCACAGATGTACAGCCTGCTTCCACCCTGGTCCAGCCTGAGTGTTCCAGAGGTACCTACAGGAGTTGTGGGCTACATCTTCCTTCTCCTACAATCACTGAACAGGCTTAGAGTCTTGGTTCCCATCCAGAAAGGAAGTATCACTAGAAGTAGTGCTAGTGCCTTATATCCACATATGGGCCTCAAACCATCAGCTCCCTCTGAGGAATCCTAGTTTGTTCTCACCTTACCAGATCACTAACAATGAGAAGCATCCTGTCAAGACATCAGCTGGCTGGAGCTTGATCTCAGCATTAGGAACTTTGAGGAGAGGGCAGAACCTCCTCGCTCCTCCTGTGCCTGCCTCTCACTTGCATGTGAATCACTTGTCCTTCCTTCTGGTACTTTATATGCTGATGTCATTTTTTTACCTAAGTTCTGTGTCCCTTGTCCTGCTACCCTACTATTATTGATGAGTAAGTGTGTGTAACAAACCCTCTAAGAGTTCATCGACACTGACCTTCTAGGTAGCTTTGCCTCTCCCTCCCCTGGACCAGTTGGAGTCTGTGTTTTCTTAGAGAAGATACCAAGGATAGATTCCACAAGTATGTCTAGGGCAGATATGGGAGCCATTCCCTTGGTCGCCTGCTCGCTGACAAACTGCAAGTGTCCTGCATCTTCACTATGCTCGGCTATGGTCCAAGAGCCTCAAATGCCATGCTGAAGTGTTTATCCTAATTCTGCAAGTCCTGAGGAGATAGCAATGGTTTCCCACCTGGAGACTGGCACAATCTGAATAGGTCTTTGGATGTGTCAGTGAAAGTGACCTGTTCCAAACCTAAAGAAAGAAATTTCAGTATTACATGGGGCTTACCTGTTTATTCTGGAAAGAAATCACTGACATGTAAATAGAGGATGTTCTCTACAATATGAAAAGGAAAATACTTTCAGAGATTGGTGGGTATGACTTGATTTTTTTTTTCTTGTGCATGCGACAAAACCTGCCCAGAGATCCAATGATGGAACAATGGCTCATCTTCCTGAACCAAAGAGCCAGGAAGAAAAATAGGCAATAGATTCCAGAATGGACACCTCCTTCCCCAGGAGCTGAGCCCTGGAAACTCTAGTCCAAAAGGCCAGACAACTCACTCTGCTTCTCTGTAAGCCCTGGGGCTGCTCCTGGTCTCACTTTGCTGCCCAGCCCAGTGGGTGTCTGTGGATGGGTGATAAGTTAAGCAAAGCTAATGTCAGATCAGGCATGATGGAGAGTGTATATCCCTTCTTGAGATTCTTTATCACTCAGAGTGAGTGTTTTATAGCCCTGCATAGAGGTTGCCATAAACCACCATTTTAAGGAGCTTGAGACCATATTTCATCCATTAACATCCTCTTGCCCCAAGAGGCAAAACAAACTAGCAGGTGGCTCAGGATTAACATCTTTATTACAGATGACCTCACTATTGTGTTCTCTATAAAGAAAAAATATTACAAAGCATTAACGCACTTTAACTATTAAATTAATACAGATTTACGGCTCATATCCGGATCTAAATTTCTTGGCTTGCAGGGTCATTATTTTTCTGTGATTTTTTTTTTGTGACAATATTGCTAATGGGGACCAGAGCAAAATTGATATGAACTGTGATGGTGGATGCATGAATTCAGAGAGCAGCAGGTTATGTCTCTTTATAAATCATTCTGATGGCAGTTTTGCACTAGACCTTACACAAGTATTTTTAATATTTGAGCAATAGCCACAGAAGGATATTTAGCTGAGAGGATGCAAGTATTAAGATTCCAATATTTACTTTGTTCTGACAAATGGCAAAACATGAAGACTGTCCTTTAATTACTGGAAGATGCTTTGGTGCAAAACTCCACCTGTCCCCACTCCATCTCTAATGCTTAAAGTAGCCATTACTTATTTTATCTCGATGGGTCGCTATTGAATATTGTTTTTGCTCATAGATGCTATGGATTGAAGGTGTCCTCATTCCTACTCCTTTCCAGTTTTCTGAACAGTGGTATATATACTCACTATTCAAATAAGATGCAAAGCATCAATTACATTGTTAATTGCCAGCAAATATTCTAAGCCTGAAAAATTGATAAAAATTGATTGTAGAATAGGACTTAGGACTAAGACTAAGCACAGTCTTCCTTCATCCTTCCTTCCAAATCTAAAACTTGGGGACTCCACAGTTAGTCACACCTAAAGGAAGTGAAAGAGAGATGTGACATACGAGTATATGCCAGTCTACTGATTGAGATACATAGGTAAGAAAGAGGCAGGAAGCTCAAGAGAAGATGAGGGGTTAAGAGGGCATTTGTATGACCTTTGACCTTGAACACAGATGTTCTTCCCTTGAGGTAACGTGGCCCTCAAAGGTAAGGTCTTCTACATTTTGGGTAACTTCTCCTCTATGGGAAGATGTGGGTATGCAAGCTATAGAGAGGTATAATTTTGGTCCCACCAAAACCCTGGGGAGAAGGGAAAAGGGTCCCTGAAAATAAGCCTGTGCTCTCATTTGCTAGGGGGAGAAAACCCTAGCAAATGATAAAATATTGAGTCTCATTTTAGAGGAGTTGCAGTCCAACTTATCACCATCTAGTCCAAGCTTTATGTATCATTTAGGGTGAGATAATATTTTGACACGTGGGCTCCAAAAATATATAAACCATGCCTTGGCTCAGTAACTTCCTCTCAGCAAAGTCCTTGAAAGAAATATATGTCTGTGAAACAACACAAAGCATATTAACTGGAGAGCAAATCTGCTATTTAATAATAGCAATAGCTATGGCCAAATTCTAGTGCTGAACTCCAGCCAGCTATGCTGGGCTAGGAGGAAGAACACTTGGGTGAATCTCAGACCCCCACAGGCTATCAAGAGAAAAGGGTAGGTACACATACAACACAATGAAAGCTAAGAGCACACATGCCCTAGGGGTGAGGGAAAAGAGAGCTTTACCAGAGCCCTCTATGTCATGGAAGCCTCTTCAAAATTGCCACTCCTGGAAAACAACATAGGGCACTTTAAAAATAAGATGTGAGGGCAGGCCGAGTGGCATGTTGATTGAGTTGGTTTCGGATGCCAGCTCTGAGCAGCAAGGCTCTGGTTTGGATCCCACATGAGGGACAGTGACGCTGCCCTCTACAGCTAAGATGGGGAACAACACTCAACCTGGAGCTGGGCTGCCTTAAGCAGCCGGGAGCAGCCATCCAATGGCCAGCGAGCGACTGCCTCACCCGGGCAGATCACAATAATACCAACATGGGCCAGTGAAACCATGTCCTCCACAACTAGACTGAAGAACAAAAGGACAGCAACTTGTCTGTTCCCCTTCCCCAATTCCCCAATAAAATATAAATAAATAAATAAATAAATAAATAAATAAATAAATATAAAAATAAGATGTGAGATGGAGGTGGGTTTTGTTTAGCCAGCAATTGACTTCTAGAAAGGAAACTAAATGTAGAATTTTGCTAAAAGCCATCACTGGTACTGTCATCTGAAGAGTCTACATCTCAGCTTCAGTAGTTTCCAAATCGAGATCAAGAATGCCTCCCTTCTTCCCTTTTTCTTCCTCACCCTGGGAGTCTAGAGACCAGTTAGAAGGGAGAACTCCAGAAAACACCCCAGCCCACTGAAGGGAAACTCATCTCAGCAAAGGAGGTGACAGGTGCCTGTCCCTGATATGTCCTAATAGCTTTGGTCATGGTGTTAGGAGGCCAACTGAAAATAGACATCTTACTGAGAGACAATACATACTGTGGAAAGTCACTGGCACCAGTATTTCTTGATCTCTCCCAAGAAACATTAAGAGACAGTTCTCTTTCTTTCTCCTTCTAATACATGGATATCCATTGATGTCTAGTCAGTTGTGTGCATGAATGTGTGTGAGCAGATATGGCCTTCTGGATTCTGGGCATGCAAAGGGCAGTCAGATGTGCCTGTTGGTGTGCTTGCATGTACACCCCATGAATAGTCAGGTACCTGCATATATACATGTCCGTCAGTGGTTAATGTACACATGTGTGTGCAGGTATTTATGCATATCTTGCACACAATTTTGCATGTGTATACAACCAGGTGTGGTGTGCATAACCTGGAAGGCATGTCAAGTGCAAGTACAAGTGCACGTGTGAGTTGTGCATCTGTGTGTTTGTGTGAGTCTGGGTCCGTAAGCCCTACCACGCACCAGGCTGTTTGCAGCCAATGTTGAGCCGCTAATGATTTTAATGAGAGTGCCTTCTGGATTCATATTTTTTTCATAAAATACATCACACTAAAACCAAATCAATGAGAAACATTAATTAGGGCCTTTGTAGATGCCTTTTGTGGTGGTGTTTTTCTTTTGAGAAGCAGCAGACGAAGAATGCTAGGCTTTATTTAAGCTAAGTTGTTTGACATTTAGATGAGAGAAAAAAGGGGAAAAAACTAGCCAGCCCAGGAACCGTTTTTGACAGCTCTTTGTCATGCAAGGAAGAAAAAAGGCACTGGCTGTGAGAGTCTACTTTGAAGCCCTGGAAATTTGTAATGAAAAATTTAAGATACAAGAGAGGCAGAAAGATGAGCTATTCACGGGGCTCTGCATATATTAACACTTGTAATGCAAACTAAAGGTTTGCTATGTGTTTTTATAATTTGGCCGCTAATAAATATCTTCCAGAAGTGCTTTGATTTTTAAGCTCGGGTATGGAGTTCGAATCCATTAAAAAGTAAAAGAAACAATTGGCATTGGACTCTGGTCCATGAATAGGGGACTGTGAGCATCAATTAATACAGGCAAACCACTGACTGATTTCAAAGGATGCTGGAAGCCCTTGCATGCTTGGAGGAAGCCAGGCATCTGTGGGCATCTCCTCCACTGCACCCATCCTCCATGCCAACCTCCAGGCCAACTTATCCCCAGCACTTGATCTCTCCTCTTTCTTGATCACCTGAGTATGATCACTGACACTTCTCTCTTCAGGGCCAGGAAGAAGCTAGGGATCCATTGAGGATGTTCTCAAAATGCAACATCTTCATTAATGAAAAGGCAGAGTTTCTGAGACATCAAGACAACTTCTGCAAATCTGGGATACTAAGGCAAATCAATTTCATCCACGAATTACATCTCTATGGGCCTCTTCCTGCCCAACCCCTTTAATTACTGAGCCTTCTGCCATGGTCAGCACAAGGTGCCTTTGCTTCCTCTTTTCTTTATAAATCTTAGATGTCCCACTCAATCAACCCTTTTTTCTTTTTTCTGGAACTTCTGTTACCTGGTTAACAAACACCCAACAGCTTCACACTGTCCTCAAAATTCTCTCCTCTTTGCCTTAGGAGCTGATATGCTACATTAGTGGAAAGAGTGCAGGCTTCACAGTTAGGTGGACTTAGGTTCCAGCCTCAAAGGAAAACCTGAGGGAGATGGAGCACAGACACCGAGGAGAGTGGTGGGAGCAAGCTAGCTGTTCCCATCCTGAATGGTAAGCTTTGTTCCCTATGCCAATGCAACTCTGGGTAGCACTGACATGCAGCGCCCAGGGGCTTCATCTCTCATATCTAACATTCAGTGCCAGTTCCCTGGATCCTGCTCCAGCTACAATGATTTTTGTCTCTCTCAGAAAAATTTTCACCCAGAATACTCTGAGTTTTTGAACTTTACAGATCAATCCCAGAAGATACACCTACGGGTTTTTTCTTGTCCCTCAAGCAGACATAATACACTAGATCAGGGTTTCTCACCCTCTGTTTTATTGACATTTTGGGCCAGATAACTTTTTATTGTGGGGAACTGTCCTGTGCATTGTAGGATGTTTGGCAGCATCCCTGACCTATTCATCTTCAAAACGGACAACACCAAGTGAATCACAGGCACATTTGGCTATTCCATGGGACCTAGGGTCCAGGCAATGTCCCTCTAAACCACAGTCATGGTTGGTAAGGCTAGAGGGAAAAAATTACCAAAGAGCATGAACTCAAAAGAGCAGCATCAGCCTGGAACCTGGAAGCAAAGAGCTAGTACATTTGAACTGGTAATTTAAGGGGAGCTTAATAAAAGAACTCTTTATAAGGGTCTGAGCAGGGTTTAAGGGAAGAAGATAGTGCAGCACTCTAGGGCTAATAACAGTTGGGAGCCACTGTCACCTCTAGGCCTAAGGGGAAGGAAAGGGAGGGATTAACCAAAAACCTATATGGAGAGGGCCTACTGAGAAGAGCTGTGGGGAGCAGACAACCCACAGGGATCCAGGAGGGAAGGAGCAGAGAAGAAACCCCCTGACTCCATTCTTCTCACAACCTCATTCCTTCCTCCAGAACCAAGGGAGCCACTGAGGCGATTCTGATGGGTCCGACTCCCAGAGAAGAGAGTCAAGTGGAAGGAGAGTGACAGATGAAAGGCAACAGAAAATATCCAGCACAGATGAAAAGAAGAGGTGAAAGGTGTCCAACAGAGTGTTTCTGGGCTGCTACTACAGCCCGGGTGCAGTCAAGGGAATTAGGAGAACAATTAGAGGCAAAGCCCAGAGCCACAAAGGGCAAGGCTATAGAACTAGCCTAAAGTGAGCTATGAAAAGTGGCCGGGTTGAATTCTGAATGCCTGGTACTGGTAGTGGTGGCTTTGTGTGAGCTGCAAAGCTCCCTTCTGAAGGGGGAAGGTTTATATGAAGGAGACAAGAATGGAGGAAGTCCTGTCCAACTAAAACTCCTGGGATGTAGGTTCAGACTTTCCTGTTCACATTTCATACCTGCCTGATCAAAACTGAGTTTTCATTAGATGATACACCTCCTGAGGGCAGAATCTTGTCTGATTTGTCTGTGTGTGTTCCCCAGTGTTTGACATGGTGCGAGCTCTGGGATTTCCTTCTTTGCCTGATATGGTGCTATGGCAACCGCATGTGAGAAGAGTTCAAACATCAAATTGTACACCTTAAATATATATAATTTTTATCTGTCAATTATATCTTAATAAAGATGTAAAAAAAAAAAGTTCCCAAGTATCACTGTGAAAGCAAAGTGCCTTGCATGCTTTCTTCGCTTCAGGAGAGAGGAGAATCTATCCCATGCCATGTGTACAGTTCAAACAGGGCTGGGACAACCTGCCCATGCACCATCTATTTCTCAGGGCACCTGGGAGCAGGGCAAGGAGTAGGAACTTGAGGTTACAATATTTCTTGTCCCCCAAACTAGACAATCACCTGAGCCCAGAGTTTGGGAATTCCAGAAACAGGCATGACCGTTTTGGCTGATCCCAGCTGGTAGGGGGATAGACAAAGGTGTACTTCTCCACGGTTACAACACCTAATTCTTCAGACAATATCCAGTTCTATGGCACGAGGCCACCTGACTTCCTGAGAGTGACAAGCTTCCCTTGGTTCTGATTCCTGCAACAAGCCTGGCCCCAGACTACGCCAGCCTCCCGGGACACGTGCAAACTGTCCAGAGACTGCTCTCTCAAGAATCCCCTCTCCAGGCCTTCTCTATCTGGGCAAGGGGCTAGGGCCCTGTAACAAACTGCCTCCACAAAGTCCACAGGTGCATCTAGAAACACATTTATTGGTATGATGGGGCTCACCAAGAAATCTTAGAAATAATGTAGCACTTGGGGCCAGCCAAGTGGCTCAGTTGGTAAAGAGTGTGAGCTCTGAGCAACAGCCTCACCGGTTGGATTCCCACAAGGGCCAGTGAACTGCGCCCAAGCTGAGTTGCTGTTGACTTCCCAACAGGATGGCTCAGCTGGTGAGAGCACATGCCCCTAACAATAAGACTGCTGGTTTGACTTCCGCATGGGATGGTGGCAACACGCACCTGCAACTAAGATTGAACACAGCACCTTGAGCTGAGTGGCCATGAGCTGCCAAAGGGCAGCTGGATGGCGACTGGACTTGGAGCTGAGCTAGCTGCGCCCTCCACAACTAACATTAAAGACAACAACTTGGCTGTTCCCCTTCCCCAATTCCCCAACACTGTTCCCCTCCCCTAATTTCCCAATAAAATCTTAAAAAAAGAAAAGAAAGTAAGAAAAGGATGTATCACTTCAAAAGGATTACAGTCCAGCAGAAAAAGGTTAAAACACACACACACACACACACACACACACACACACACACACACTTATTGATTCTCAGCAGCAAGTGACCAGTGGGGAAAGCTCAGAAGAGAAACATCCCTTGCTGATAGATGTTGAGTCAGAATGAGTGGAGGAGGTTGTGTGGGCAGGTAAGGAAGCGGGTAGAGCAGGGGTACTTAAATCGTACCTTGCCTAGAAGCAGACTCTCATCAACTGGGATGACCACAATTTTTGAGTCATATCCAGTATATAAAACCTTCCCACTCCCTTCTCCTGTTTGTGATTGCTGGAATAATTTTAGGTAGAAGATGTTCTAGTGATGTTGGTTAAATAGCTCCTGGTTCTCCATTTGAAGTCAACTTCTTAATTAAGGCACCATTGCCTGGACATAAATGCATTTATATATATTAATATTTGCTCCACTTAGCAGAGTGGTCACTTAATTAAATGTTTTCAGTTGTTTTATTGGGGGAAAAATCCTCCCTCCTCCCCAAGGCACCCCTCCTTACACTTTGCTCTTCTGTTGTGCTGTGAATTTAAACATTCTATTTGTTGCTTTCCATGCAGTTCATTTGTAACCCTGATGCTACTGCATTTGTAGGAACTGATATTAAAAAGTAATATCTGAGACTAAAGTCGCTAGACTGTTTAGTAGATTTTTAAATTGAAACCAAAATTATACAGATTTTTCATTCTGATAATTCCACCAATTCACTAATTCTTTCATCTTTACAGGTCATTGAACAGTTCCACATTAATGAGATGTAGTTAAAAACAAATTTTACACTTTTTCCTTTTTTTTTCTTGAAAAATGTTTCCTATCATTTGTAAATTAGAAAGAACTTGTTCCATTTATGGTCCATTTATTTAAAATAATCGAATGCATGGGATCTGGCTGAACACTGTGTGTAATGATGCTTTTAAACAAATTACCATTTATTTATAAGCAAGAAATAGACTTTAAAAAAGCACCCAGACTTGGTTACATTATTAATGGTGTTCTCTAAGCCCAGTAGCTCTAGGGTATGTGGGTGTATGTGCATGTGTGTGAATGCATAGACTCGCACACGCACGTGGATGTGGATTTTATTCCAGCGAGAAGGTTGAGGGATTTGGCTGTAATACCAAAAAAAAAAAAAAAAAAAGAAGAAAAAAAGGAAAAGAAAAGGCTTCTAGGAAAGCAGCATGTTTTGTGTGTTGTTTTTTTTCAGAAAGTTGCAAATGTTGGTAAAATCTACCCAGACAAGCCATCTATCCCAGAATCTTCACAAAGCCCCCAAGCTAAAACCAGTGTCAGCCATAACCCAACCCATTTAGTGTGCTGAGGATATGAAACAAACAGAAAAAAATCCTTCGTTTCAGCTGAGCATGTGCAAGTATGCAAAGCCTGTCTCTTCCACAATGGCCCAGGAGTTCCTACTTAAAGAATAATTGCATGTCATAAAATGCTGCAGAGTTAACTGCTTGAATTCAAGCACTGCAAATTACTATTATTTCTTGTCACACACTATTTCAGGGAGGAAAATGTTTATCCTGATAAGTGACAAAGAGGTTGCCTCTGACTTCAACAGATGATTGGATAAAGAAGATATGGTACATATATACAATGGAATATTACTCAGCCATAAGATGAAACACTGCCATTTGTGACAACATTGAGATTAACATGTTAAGTGAAATAAGTCAGACAGAAAGTCAAGAATCATTTGACTTCATTCATATGTGGGATATAAAACTGAAAGCAACAAACAAACAAGACAAAGAAACAAAAACTCATAGACACAGACAACAGTTTGTGGTTAGAAGAGGGTGAGGGGAGAACTGGGGGTGATAGAAGAGGAAAAATGAGGTCAAATATATGGTGATGGAAGAAGAACTGACTCTGGTGGTAAACACACAATGCAATATATAGGTGATGTATCATAGAAATGTACACTTGAAACCTAATAATATTACTAACCAATGTTGCCTCAATAAATTTAATAAATAAATAAATTTTTAAAAAGAGCTTGCATTGTAGAGAACCAAGAAAGATGGCTGACTATGCTAAAAATTAATGGAGAGAGATTAATGGGCTTCATCAGCTTTGGCTCTATCCATTCATAAGACTGTCCCCATTCCCTTTATTCTATCCCCTTTTGTTCAATACCATGAAGAATAAATAAATAATAAGTTGTACCTAGGACTTCCAATATTCCATCCCAGCCCCGTCCCGCCAACTTTCCACAAGTGCAATCACCAGCAAAATCAACTGAAATAGCTCTTTTCACGATTTATTTTTAGCTTGAGAGGGGACTCCACAAGCCAGCAAAGAGTTAAAGAAAAAAAATATATATATATATAAAATAAATATATATATAAAATAAATATATATAATAAATATATATATAAAATAAATATATATATAAATAAATATATATATAAAATAAATATATATATAAAATAAATATATATATAAAATAAATATATATATAAAATAAATATATATAAAATAAATATATATAAAATAAATATATATATAAAATAAATATATATATAAAATAAATATATATATAAAATAAATAAATATATATATATATGGAGAAGAAAATGAGAAAGGTGAAAGGCTGAAAAGGGGAATAAGAAGGTGGAAGAAAAAACAAAACTAGGATGCAAGAGGAATCAAAGCTACTAATTAGAATGTGATATTAGAAATTTCCAATCCTGAGAGAATATGTAAATGGGACTACTTCTTGTCAGTGATGTTTGAGAAATAATAAAAAAAAAAAAAAAAAAGGAAAAAGGAAAGGTGTTTAAAGACAAGATGAATGTGTGTAAAGAAAACTTCTGTGTTGCCAGTACCAAGAACAGTGTCTGACATATAATGGAAACTATTTATTGAACAAGTGAATAAATCAATGATGTTGTGTCAATTTTCAAAAAAGGCAGAGGTAGATCTAGATACTACAGCCTAGTTATTTCAACCACTAGTAAAGCAAAAATGATTAAATGAGTGGTTTAGGAAGCTTGGAAAATAAACAATAATGGCTAGGTCCCATAAGGAGAAATTTTACCAATTAAATCTAATGGGGTTTTTTTTATTAGTTTGTCAGTAGTCCAAATCTTGTTTTCAGTCAGGTGTTTGACAAAGTATATTGTGATGAGTCTCCAATCCGGAAAATATGGGAATTTTCTGAATAACTGGTTGAACATGTGATGGTGACTATTAGATAAAAATCTCTATTGGGATGCTAAAGGCCCATTGACTATTTGTTGTACGAATAATTAAAAATCATAGAAGAAAGCATTTGTGACTGAGGCCATCATAAAAATTCTGGGATGTATGGTAAGAGGGCTCTGTCCTCACTATAGCCTATTTAATAGTTTTCCCAGAATCTTTTGTAGATGTAGACAGTATGCCCAAAAGTATGCAGATGACAAAAAGTTAGGAGACAAGTCAGATTAACTGAATGAAATATAGGCAGGTATCAACTTGACAAGGAATAAATACATTCTCAATAGGTTCTAAAGGTCAATTTCTCATAGATCTACATGGAAAATACCAAGTTAAATTACAGTCATTATTGGGGAAAAAAAACATAAGCTTAAGCTGTATTAGGTAGTTACAAGTTTGATATTAAAAAGCTATATGATATGATTGCCAAGTAACCGAAATTGTTGCTATTTGCATCAACAAAGACTATCACTGGCTGACAGCAGTTGGTTGAAGGACATGGGAGGGGATGTGGAGATAACAAAATACAAAGTACAAGGAAAAGAGAAATGAAAATTAGGCAAATTAGGATAAAAGGAAAATTTTATTAATTCTAAGAAAAAGATATTTGAAAACACAGAATTGCTTTGACCCCCTAAATCCTCCCTTAGTCTGACATTCTTTGGACCCCTTCCTAATCACTGGCTCTCATATGGCTTCATTCTGTTCTGTGGTCCCTGACGCTGTCTGTACAACGTGACCCCATGAGGAAGTTCAGTGGAGCAGCTGCCTTTGGTTGGCTGATGCATGATCCGAGTATCCCAATCAGGCTCTTGTGTCAGATCGTCTATATAGTCTGTCCCTAACTAACTGTATAGCTTAAGTTGTATCTCCAAATCTTATTGTCCTCCTCTGTAAATGGATAAGGTATAGATAAGTGAAGTGATGCAGGTAACGTGTTGTGCATATAAGTGCTCACTAAATGTTGTTTGGAAGACCAGTACTACGTGATATCACCTACATGTGGAATTTAAGAAAAGTTAAAACCTATTTTAAAAAAAAAAGAGTAAAATGGTGGTTACCAGGAAATGGGGCAGGGAGGAGATAAGAGTGATGGTGTTTACGTGTACAAACTTATAATGAGTAGTAAGTAAGCCATAAAGATCTAATGCACAGTATAATGACTATTGACAATAATATTGTACTATAATTTGTCACAATAACTTGACAAATATTGTTACATCAGCAATTGTTCAATGTATAAATGTATCAAAGTAACACACTGTACACCTTAAACTTACACAATTACAGTTATGTGTAAAATTTATACAATAAAATACAATTTTTAATTAAACGGTAAAAATGCAAACCTAACTGTTAGGTGGTATTTAGTTGCAGGTGCTGAGTCTGGGTGGCAAGGGTAGCCGGTGAACTCTGGGGAGGTCTGACCACTGAACCATCTAGGGGAGGTATTGAGAAGCCTAAATCACTGTGCTTTCCCGGTACTCTAACTTCTCAGTTAGCATCAGCTAGACTGCTTCTGCAAACTCATCCTGGGGATGTTTAAGGCCTTGGTTGGAGCTAAAGAAGGTCTTATTAGCCAGGGCCTCTGCTCCCTGGGGAACCTGGCCTCCACAATTTGCAGAATGCATTAATTTACAAAGATGTTTTCTGGTGCAAACTCTACCACCAGTTGCCTCTCTTGAATGGAAAGGAAAAAATGCTCCCGAGAAAGATTTGGAAGGAAAGCATCCTTAATATTTACCCTTGACTGCCTCAGCTCACCTGTCCACATGCATCTCTCCTGGGTGGACTGGAGCACACACAAACATGGAGTAGGCAGTCAGCACCCCTCGGAGCTGCACAATGGCCTTTTGTGTGGTGGTGGGGTGCTGTGCAGAAACTGGAAAGGATGCTCACCAAAGCTTTTAGAGCTTGTTTCCAATCACATCCAAGGACAAACCACTGGCTTAAACAGTTCCCCTGAGTCCCCCAGGGCCTGAACCAGATGAAACATGCAAGGAAAATGCTTTTTCCATCCCAAGCAGTTCACTGCCATGAGGTTCCAAGTAGAACTGGGTTGAATGCTTGCTCTCTGAGAAAGAATGCAGAGTAAAAGCTTCCAAAATGCCACAGTTTGAGTACAGTCACTCTCTCTTGAACTTGACATCTCAGGGCTGTTGGTCTCATTTTAAATAAAAATAGGCATTTCGACAAATGAGAAAAAAAAGAAAACAAAACAGTTGGCCCTGTCCAAATTCTTTCCAGAGTCTTTACCAAGGCACCTGGGCCTCAGTAAATTAAGAGCTGCAGCCTGTCAGAGGTGAAGGATCCTCAAAACTCACCTCCTCCATGCCACTCCGTTAATAGCAGGAGCCTGGGGCCAGGGAAGGGGCCTATGCAGGGAGTATGACAGGGACCAGGGCAAACAGCCAGGGCCCCCAGCCCTCCCAGCCCTGCTTCTCAACTGCACCACTCCATAGGTCTGCACTGACATAGCTCCAAAAAAATTGTGAATTCAAATTACCCACTTGGGAGCTTGTGGGTACCAGATGTTTTGCTCTTATCCAGACGTTGTTCAACTTGTCATAGGATGGCCTCATGGGATCTTGTGATAAAGAGCCTTTGAGGTGAAATTGAAATATGAGCTGGGCAAATTTGGTGGTCTATGAATTTCAGGTGGCTGTGTACCTCAGGAATCAGGCAGTTTCTGGGTTGCCTTCCACTATTTCTCACTACCCTGCCGGTAGCATCCTGGTGCCAGCCACCATCATCTCTAGCCTCAGGGTCTTACCTATAATACCGCCCTGCTTCCATCCTGCCCCTCCTACAGTTGATTCTCCACGCAGTAATCAGAGTGGTTCTTTCCCAACATACGTCAGGTATGTCACTCCTCAGCTCAAAATCTTCTTGGAAAAAGAGCATTAATTAGTTACAAGTTCGATATGAAAAAGCTATGTGATGTGACTGCCAAATGACCGAAGTCATTTGTGTTTGTATCAACAGAGACTACCACGGGCTGGTATATCCTGGGGGAGGGCATACTCCCTTGCTAGGATATGTCTCCTTTTATGTGATAGTTTATACAGTAGTCCCCCTTATCCACAGGTAATATGTTCCAACACCCTCAGTGGATGACTAAAACCATGGATAGCATCAAACCCTATACATACTATGTTTTTCCCTATATATAAATACCTGTGAAATTAGGCACAGTGAGAGATTAACAGCAACTAATAGTAAAATAGAACGATTATAACAATATACTATAATAAAAGTTATGCAAATGTGGTCCCTCTCTCTCAAAATATTTTACTGGACTGTACTCACCTTTTCACGTAAAGGAAGCACTTTCACAGCTTCCCTATGGCATATCTGAATAGCCAGCATCACTACTCTTGTGTTTGTGGGCCATTATTAAGTAAAATGAGGGTGACTTGAACACAGGCACTGCAATACCATGAAAGCCAAGCTAACTGAGACAACTTAGACTACTGGGTGGGGAGCACGCACCATGTGCATCAGCTGGACCAAAGGATGATGCACGTCCTGGCCAACAGAGCAGGATGGCGCCAGAGTTCATTGCACGACTCAGAAATGGCATGTAATTTAAAACTCATAAATTGTTTATTTCTGGAATTTTTCCATTTAATAATTTCAGACTAGGGTTTACTATGGGTAACTGAAACAGCAGAAAGCAAAACCATGGATAAGGGGGCCCGGGGAGGAGGGAACTGAATGTAAGAGTCAGATGTTTTCTGAGCCTGAACTGGCAAAGCCATCTCCTTCCCCTTCCCTTCTGCTCATACCTGCTGTCTAAGCAGCCCAAGCAGAGCCTGTCCTCAATGAGGTGAACAGAGAAGGAAAAGCCTGGGCTCCAGCTTCTGTGACAATATTTAATAGTGCCAAATGTGGAGCCACACAATGGCATCTACACAATGACATCCACACAATGAGAGAGAATACTTTTTAAAAAATTTTATTGGGGAACAGCCAATGTAACCATGGTCATTGGTAACACATTACTTTCATGCTACAATGGCATAGTTGACTCTTAGGGAGGGCGCAGCTCACAGTAGCCCATGTGGGGATCGAACTGGCAACCTTAGTGTTATCAGCACCATGCTCTAACCAACTGAGCTAACCGGTCACCCAAGAATAATTTTTGATACCATTAAACCTAGAGATTTTCCTCCTCTGCCTAGAAGTCCAGGAGAATTGCATTTCATTAGCACAATACAGACTATCAACAAGAAAGACTTGGGCTTGGATCCAACTGATAAGAGTGAGAGGAAAACAAGGAAGAGCAGATATTCAATGGTGATAACATGCATTTTTCAGAAGCAGATCCCTAAAGAAGAACAAATGTAAGTGACATTCCATCATTGCATGGATCTGTGCAAAAGAATAATCCAGAATAGGAAAAGCGGCAGCTACAGCTAGAAACTAAGCTAAACATACATTAAGGAGAGTTGAGGGTAGAAAGACTGAGCATTACCTACAGAAATAGCCATGTCAGCTACAATGAAGCAATAAATCCAGCCAACTTGGCAGAAGACAAAGAACAGGAAGGGGCGCTAAAGAGAACTGGATAAGAGGGAAGCAGGTTGACATGGTCAGATGATGCACCTGGCAACAGACGAGAGGTACCTTGCTGTACCCAAGACTGGCTAAGGGTTTCACCAATTCCATATAATGAGAAGGGATTGGTGGCAAAACCTGAACCACCTAAAAACTTCAGTAGACCCTTAAGGAGTAACAATGCTTCAACTTCAGTTACATAATACACTCACTGAAGATGCTTGATGAAATGCAAATTCCTGGGCCTGCCCAGACCAATCAAATCAGAATGTTTATTGGAATTTATATTGGTGATAAACTAACCAGGTGTTTCTGAGACAGCTGGGCTTCCTGTGGGTTGTCAGCAGACCTCACCTTGAAAACCTCTGCTCTTTTGTGTTTGTCGTCTGTGAGTAAATAATGTGCCCTGTGTATTCACTCTTCCATGAATAATTTCTTTGGAGTAAGAATCACTGGATAAATTGTTTACAGTTATTATCTTTAAGAAGATGGAATTAGGCTCAAAGGGGGAAATGGTAGCACTTTTCCTCCAATCATTCCTGTTAAGCTTAACTTTTTCCATCTTTATACACTACTCATTTGGGGACACTAGTAGTTATCTGGACAGGGAGCTTGGAGTTATTGCTTTGTTTTTTTGTTTGAGTTCCTCTTTATACTTTAAAAGTGGTAGCAAGCCGGATGGCAAATGGACTTGGGAGCTGAGCTAGCTGCACCCTCGACAACTAAGATTGAAGGACAACAACTTGGCTACTCCCCTTCCCCAATTCCCCAATAAAATCTTTGAAAAAAAGTATCAAATTTTAGATATAATATTTCTTTATTCAAGAAGTATTTATTGAGTGCCTATGTACCAGGCACAGTTCTAGATCCTTGGGCTACAATATTTGCAAGATAAATACACAATTGGGCTTAAACTGACTGCTTTGTATATTACATCTAACTCAATTCTTGTGTATGATCAGCTATCAATGTCTCTATTTTCTTTAGAGAATCTCAGGTTGAAAGAGTTCCTCCAGGTGGGTAGGCTGAGCCATTAGGATGGAGTGAGGCCAGTTGACAAGTGTAATCATGACTTAGGAGCAGATGATGGATATACCAGGTGAGAGACACCTCTGCCCTCCCTGCCTTAAGGAATGACAGGTGGAAAGGGCTTTATTCTTTCCTGCTGTGTTGCATGTTATTCATATAGTAGCGCACAGCCTGGGAAATTGGAGTTATAGACTCTTGGCATTGGAACTTAACGAACCAGATAAAAAGTGTGTAGGAAAATGAAACTGAAATGGGATAGTGAGCAACTAGTTTGAGGAGCGAGAGTCTAAATTTTTCTTTCTTTTTTTCCCTCCAGGTTAGGCACTGTTCATTTTATTTTCTTTAGAGAGAGGAACCAATGACAGGAAGTGAATGGTAAAGTTCCCATTTGCAAGAAGTCTCCTCGTCCCGCTGCAAACCCTCCTTCAAAATCACATATCAACTTCCCCAAAGTGTATTACACTTTGTAATACATGCTTTGCCTTAAGAGACATAACTTTCAGGGTCTTCTTACAAAATACTATACACGGAGTTCTCAGACATACACATGGTTTAAACCTAAACAGACATCATGAGTTAACTAAGCTCCCAGAAATATCATCTTTAGTACCATTACCAATGATGCCTAATAGTTACAGCTAGTGGCTGTATTAAGTGCATATAATTCATCTTATTTGACCCTCACAGTCTTATGAGATAAATATTATTATCATCCCCATCTTTTACAGTTGGAAACTGAAACACAGAGAAGTAATACATCCAACACCACTCAGGATACTCTGTATCGACCAAAGAGTTTGTCTCCCAAACTTACAGTCTTACCCACTCACCCTCTGTGCCTAACTTCTGCTGTAGTATTGAACACAGACTGTCCATTAAGTGTGTCCCAGAGTACAAACTGCTGGGAAAAGAGAGGAAAGGCCCAAGCATCTATGTCCCCTGTCCTGGCCACAGCCAATTGAACAGACAGACTTCAAGCAATCCTTAATAAGATAAAGCCACTCTGTGGACAACTGCTATCAGTGAGTTCTATGAAGAGCTTCTAGTTGTCAATTCACCTGCTAGCCAGGCCCAGGGCAATCAGACTTTTCTTCCACAGCCCAAGGGACTGTCACTTTTTCCATCTCAAATCTCTCTGTCTCTCTCTCTCTCTTTCTCTCTTCCTCCCATTTTCAAGAATCAAAAAATATAGGTCAGCCAAAAGTTGAAACAGAACTTAAATTGTAGATTTAAATATACCACCTACACTTTATTTGCCTGAGAAGTCTTTATCTGTTCTTTTAATTCAGCACTTCCCAAATTATCCTTTATAAAACACTGTGCAAGCATCTATGAATAGATATATCCTACAGTGACCTGTGGTCAAACAAGTTTGAGAAATAAGGCACGTTAGGTCCTCTTCTTAAAGTTGTACATGAGCATAATAAGACCGAGAAGCCATGCAGTGAAGAAACCTGTTTAAGTTAAACACATTTAATTCAATAAAGAATATTTTTTGTGCCTACTATGCTCTAGGCTCTGTTAATGATGGAAATAAAACAGTAAACAAGGCCCTCTTTTCATGGATCTTCTATTACCATAAATATAATTTAATTGTGCATTAAACATTTTTGTGACATAATAACTTGGGAAATGTGTTCCTTTAGTCACCAGTTTTGTAAATGTCATTCTAAAGACATGTGGTGTTTATCTAACTTGAGTTTTACTCTCATCTACTGATGCTCAGATGGGGAAGGACATTCATAGATCCAAGAGTACCCTTAGTCCAAAATTTATCTGGAGGATTTGTATATGCTTATGGATAAACACTAGATTTCACAAAATTCAAAAGGAAAAAAGGAAAAAAGAATTATATCCTTATAAATTAAAATTATTTCTTAAAAATAAAAATGATCAAATAAAACCTTATGGAACAAAAATCTTCAGATTAAGTACTGAAATCACATTTGTAGCCTTGCTTCATTTGTCTCTCCTTATAATGCCTTCACTAGGTACTATGAGGGCATCTTTATCCAAAGGAACTTTTTGGAGTTAGATATCACATTGAGTTCTTCTTGCACCACGATGCCTACAGGCATCACGAGGCCAATAACATTTCCTAAGAATCTGGATTAGACTGGCCTCAGCCTTCCTGTTATCCTCTACCTGGAAAAGCCTCTAGCTTCTAGGCTGAATAAGGAGAAACACGTTCCTCTCTGTTACTCTGTTCTGATCAGTGAGAGTTGGTAAATGTGGGACTTTGGACAGGGGGTGGTGGGTGTGTAAGTGAATGGGTTTTGGCAACTAGGCATAAAAGAGGGTCAGTGTCTACAAGGACAATGGCCACAAAGGATCGACAATTGGTTAAGAGGGTAGCAAACACCCTCTTTCATCTCCATCTGATGGTGACTGACTGCAATCCCCACAGCCCCAGGCTAGGATCCCCATGTTCTCCAATGAGGTGCAAGCAGGGTGTTTTCATAGATGCATTTGCTTTTAAGAAAGATCCTCAGGTTCCCCTTCACATGAGGGACAAAGTGAGCCTTAACTGGGTCAACACAATGGAAACTGAAGTGTCAGAATAAAGGCAAGAGTTATTTTAGGAATTTAATGAATGGGCTTTTCTGCTAAAGGGAGTTCTCAGAGGCATCATTCATTCAGTTTGGAAGCACAAATGTATAACTGTATAACTCTTGGCCGTTCCAGCAAATAGTTCTTTCAGTAAACTCCCTGACACCCAAGTTTCAATCCTGAGAGATTCCCTTTCGTATCAGAGCCCCCCTGAGCACCTGTTCTGGCCCAATTCATCCAGTCATGGCCAGCTTCAGAGCCAGATTTCCATGGCTGACATAGCACTTACTCTTACTTGCTCAGCTGATTGGCACTTCCTCCAAAGTTTAATTAGAACACAACTAGAAAAAAACGAGACCAGGAAGAGCACAGCAGACAGAGGTAGCAGCTGAGTTTTACATTCATTAATTCAAAAACATTTATGGGACACCTATTAGTGTCCAGATACTCTGCCAGGAGTTAGGCATGCAGTGGTGGATAAGAGAATTAAGAGTCCTCTCTCATGATGCTTACATTGAGGGGAGGGCAGACATTAAACAAATGAACACAGAACACAATTGCAGAAAGTGAGAAATACTCTGATGACCATCACACAAGGAAAAATGAAGCAGAGTGATTCGATGGGCAGTTTCTGCTTTAGAAGAGCACATACAAGGGCTCTGAGAGGAACACAAGTTTGACGTGCTTAAAGATCGAAAAGAGGGGCAATGAGCTGGAGCCTAGGTGAAACTGGCTCAGGGCAGGTTGGAGAGGTGGGCAGAGGCCAGATCATGCTGGGCCTTGAAGGCCATGGTAAGCTCAAGTTCCGATTTTATTCGAAGTGCAGTGAGATATCATGGGAAAGTTTTAAAGGAAGGATAGGATAGGGTCTGTTTTATGTTTCGGAAGACCACTCTGGTCACCAGGAGGATAGGAGACAGTAGTACTGTAAGAATGAAGTGTAAAAACAACAAGAAAAAGAAAGCAAAGACAAACAAAAAAGAATAAAGTGTAAAAGAAGCTGGAGGGCCATTTCTTTTATTCTCCCTTTAATTCTGTAACAAAATGAAGGTTGCCCTTAAAGTAAAATTAAATCGTTAATATTAATACTGATAAGACTTTTAAAACACACATTCACACACACACACATTCAAAAACATAACACAACTTTACCTGTAAAGAGAAAAAAAAATCTCTATTTTCTCCAAAGTGTGTTTTCTCATGTATTGGTAGATCTGATAAAAGGCACCATTAGCTACCTTTTCCCTTTGGAACTTTCATGAATACTTCACTGGTAATTGCTTAGGTCCCTTCACAACGGGAAGAGGATTACCCAGCATGACATCCATGGCTGTCAGGAATACACAGAAACTGCTAATACTGAAGAGATAAATGAGGTGAAATCACTCCCACCACCACCCATCTCCTGAGGAGCGTCTGGGCCTTGCCATCTGTGGGGGCAAAGACAGATGTGGGAGAACAGTGTGGCCATTATGGGACCATCAAGAAGTGCAAGGTCATTGTAAGAGAAGCCAGAGCCTTGCCCCATTCAGATTTCATTAATTGCCCCTAATATCAGGGATTGCCACAGGCAAAATTGCAATTATAGAGGCCATCAGAATAAATACACTATTATTTCTTCTAAGAATTTAGAGGAACTCCAGACTAACATAAGGCATGCCTAACATGGGCCCTTTCAAAACATGCTTTAATGAATAAAAAGCACATTTAATAAGTTCATTGATTTGATTCCATTATATCCTCACTCTTTTTCAAACAAGACTTTGAAGTGGCTTCTAGTATTTTGTTTAAATGGAAAAAAATAGTGTTTTGCAAATAATGGGATTAGATCATCTTAAAGTGGTTCACATGTTTCTTCTTGATTCCTTTCGCCTTTTTTATATGCTTGGTCAGTCTTCAGAAACAATCTAAATGCAAAATTCAGCACTATTGTAGTGTAAATTCACTCTAATTCTGAACTTTTTGAGTCCAAATTAATGAAGCATGGCATTATTTACATTGGTATGGTTACACATAGGTCCTATAGATTAAAGGTTTAGAATTGCTGGGAATGTTTACTAAGCATTAATTAAGTATAATGAGGCTGGCGCTTAATCCAGGAAGGAAGGTCTGCCCAAATAACTGAGGAAAAGTCCCCTCCCCTCCACACACACACACCATGAGAAGAACAAAGGACAGCCACACTCAGAGAGAGAAATGTGCCCTGAGACTCAGCAGAGCTCTTGAATACCTTTCTTCCTCATAGAGGTGAGCGGAAACTCAGAGATAATAAATCCCAACCTCCTCCTCTCATGAATAGGGAAACTGAGACCCTGAAGACCTTTGCCCAGGGTTACACAAGCTTAGAAACGCAATTAGGCCTATGACCAGGATCTCTGGACTTTTGGGTCATTTCATGGTATTGTCTTTTCTTTACATCAGATGTCACACTAGGTCCACTTAGAACTGACCCATCTTAGGGAAGGTAGGACCCTCTGAGGACCCTAAGAACAGAGGGGACAAGAGACAGTCACAGGCCTAAAACATGCAGGAGACCAAGCAGTGCCAGAGATGACAGGAAGTGTGTGCAACTCCAACACAGGGCTCCCCAAACCCCACAGATCCACATGAAAGTCCTGTGAGTTATCCCAACTCGCCATGACCACTCATGAAGTTTAACAGTGGGTGTGATACGGCTCTGAGCACTTTTTTTTTTTTTCTGAGAATAAAATAAAGTCTATTTAGGTCTTGTCTTGTTATTACACATCTCATGTGTTTTTAACAAAGGGGAACAAAACAATTGTGAAAGAAAAATTAAATGCAAGGTCGTATTTACAGATGGTCATTTGGACTTGGGACCAGAAGCTGGGCTGTGCCTGGGACTTGGTGGAAAATAGCAAGATGACAAAAAGGGCTTCTTAATGTAAACAATACTGACTGTGGGCTCCGGGAAACCTTCCATGACTTGAACTCACTGATTTTTTTTTTGTACTGAAAGTCAATGCTATATTTACGGATGCAATCTGCAGACTGTTAAAATACAAAATGGGGCTCTCCTCACTCTCAACTTAGCAGAAAATGTCTGTGTTCTTTTCAGCTTTTGGGTGTGTTTTTTTTTCTTTTTTGATCCATGTGTTTTATCTTTTTCATAGCAGTGATCCAACTTTTTGCAGCACTGAAAATACGCAGTCCTTTGCATTCACACTCAGAGCTAACTGCTGGCAGAACACTTGAATTTTGCTTAAGTTTTAACTTTGGATTCAGATTTTTTTTAAAAGATGTGATTGTCGATATCATCTTCCTTAGATAGAGGATGGTTGTTTTGACTTTGGAGATCGTCAAGCTAGGGAAAGACCAAAATCTTTATTTCTAAAGCTTGCTACAGATTTATTGGGTCACATCACATCTGACTCTATTCCCAGTCCTGTATCCTTTGGAAGGTTGGTACACTAGGTAAGGAGTATAAAAAGAAATGGAAAGTTTGGACAGCTATGCTACTTAAAGCATGCAACAAAATTTGGGTAAGCATGCTTGTTACGAGTCAGGAAAAGCCTCTTGCATTTAAGAAAATGATGCATGAAAACACGGACTTATTTCTGGCAATTGGGTTCACTGGCACAATATAAATACTGGTACTAAACTGTACCAACATAAGGGTGAAACAAGAATATTCTTCTAGGGTCAGGTCTTTAAGGAATCCATGTTGAGTGATTAAACTCTCCAAATCCCTTAATAAAGTCTCAGCTATCAAAAGCCTACTTCAAAAATACATTATGCTTCAATTCTCTCTTTTCTTCATTAACATAATGAAGTATTTCTCTTTCTTTCTGATTTTTGACCCCCACCCCTTTCTAGGACCCAGCCATTCTAATCCTCAGTTTTGTTTTTTTTAAACCCGCACTCTAAAATTTGTCTTTCTGATAACAGGGAGCCAGCGATTGTCTTCTGCTCATCTTCATTGATTAAAACCCCTGATGAAGAATAACTGGTGGAACCAATGGTGTCCCTTACCATCAATACACATACTGGACAGCAGGGTCACTGCACCTGTCCCTTTGCTTGTTGGCCCCATCTAGGCTATACGGGTGGGGAGCACTTTTTACATGCTTCCTTCACCACAAGTCAAACGGAAACACACACATTCAAATCCCAGTGCAATACCAGCTGTTCTGGAAGCCATGCTTCCCCCAAAGGTGGTCAGTCTATGTTTCCAGGGTCTCGCACTCCATTATGGACGATGAAACCTTGTAAACTGTCGACTCTCTTCATGAACTTCCATTTCTGTGCTTTTAAACTCATTTAGTTCTTTCCTTATTGCTGCCTTGTCTGCAGGTGTCAGCCTGGCCCAGGGTTTGTCAGCCCGACGATCGTAGTCGGGAGAATCGGTCACTTCCACATACTCGTTAAACCGCAGGATCTGTCGAGCTTGTAACTCTGCCACTGTGGGTCTCAGGCTGAGCTTTCTGCTGAGTCTGCGTTTAAGTTCCATTTTTGCTTCTTGTTCTTCTTCTTCATTCTTTTGTTTTAGGATATTTCTTTGTTCTAAATTCTTCAGTTGTGGGCCTCTGGCTAAGTCTCCTGACTAGCTTGGTTCCAATTTGTTGTCGGATTTCCTGCCTCTCTGCTTCAGATGTACGCTGCAAGATGTTTTTGTCCTCTAATTCTTTCTTAGATGGTCTGTTGCCAAGTTTGATAGCAAGAGTATCCCTTCGTCGGATTTTACTTGCCAAAGCACTTTCTCCACTGCCATCTTCATCCTCCTCCTCGTCATCATCGGTATACAAGACCGGCCCGTCCGAGTCAGAGTCATTGGCCTGGTACTCCCTTTGGCCTTCATCCTCCTGCGCACTGAAGGATTCTGAAGAGTCTCCCATCAGCCCAGGGACCAGTAGCTGCGGTGCTGCCTTTCCCAGCTCCTCTTTGGTTGCGAAACATTTTGCATTTTCTCTGTTGACACTTAAGCCAGTGCCTGAGTGGACAGTGGTTGTGTTTGTCAGCTCTTCAGTCCAGAGAAGCTGACTTGGGTCTAAGGCAGGGTCGGGCAGGTCGGCTCCATTGCTGACCAGGACAATAGGAGTATCTGAGGCAATGATGCACTGCTCCTCCAGAGCAAAGGGAGGGGCAGGGGGAGGAGGGGGAGGGGCTACAGGAGGGGGAGGGACTGCAGGCTTGGGTTTTCCTGTGGTCAGCTCCTGGGTCCCAGGGACAGTCTGCTCTGTTTGGAGGCTCTCCCCGCTGGTCTCCGAAGGCTCAGATGTGCCAGAAGTGGTTGTATCTGAGGACGGTTGAGACGTTGGCTGCTTGCCAGTTTTTTTCTTGCCCTTTGTGATTCCCACCGTCCCGGTTTTGTTAGAAACTGTCTCCTTTGAAGCTTTGAGACGAGATGAGGTGGAGGAAGTAGATGGCGAAGCTGATGCTTTGGAGCCAGTTGTTTTTTTTGAATGAGAGGAACCAGCTGTCTGATCTTCTGCCTTTTCCTCCAGAGGTGGTGCTTTTTCAGCTACCGAGCCATTACCTTCTTCAGATTTTACTACATTTTCCTCTCGGGTAGGTTCCTCTCCGATGGGGATCATGTGCCCGTTTGAATTTTCAAAGTTAACTGTTACATCTCCATCTTGATCAGGCAATTCCTGAAGAACTCCCCTTCTTATCAGCTCCTCTCTACTTTGTCTTGTGGATATCTTCCTTTCTAATACTGCTGAGGTTTCTCTAAATTTGTCAGTGGTCTTCTTTTTCCTCCATTTCCAAGGCTTAAAGATTTTACCAATGGTGGAGAGCTTCCCCTTTCTCTTGAAGGGAGGTGTTTGGGAACCTGGTGTTGGGCCATCTGAGTTTGCTATAGAAGCTTTATCCAGTCCGTCAACTTCAAAATCCTTTTCTCCTTCGCACTGTTGCCCACATTCCTGGGTTTCTGTCTTCTGGGTAGACTCAAAGGTCATGTTTTTCTGAGCACATTCATACAGTGTCTAACTTCATCTTCACAGAGATCCTACAAGGTCAGACAGGTTCTGAGGTGGGCTCTGGAGACACGCAGCCTGCATTTGAATTCCAGCTACCCTGCTCAACAGCTCTATGAACTTATCCTCCCCATGTCTGTGTGCACTCTGTAAAATGGGAATAATGTTAGCCAATTTCATACAGTTGTCATGACCAGTGAAGTGCGTGAGTCCATGTAAAGTACTCAGGCCTAATGCATGGTAGGTGCTCAGCCAATGCTGTGATAATTATTGTCTGTTTTACAGCTGTGGGAAGGAAGTGACGGTAATAGAGAGCACCAGGTTCCGAACTGCACAGTAAGGGAGAGCTGGCCTCCCAGCCTGCACAACGTCAAAGCCTGTGTTATCAACCACTCTGCAAGACCACATCCCTCCAGGGAGACTCAGAGGTAACGTGTGCTGTGGGTCCCATAGGTTGTCAATCCACAGAACACTGGCTCTCTGCAACCAGCAGAGGGTGGAGGTCAAGGCATGAGAGCCCTGTCCTCCCCTGGCCCAGCTTACCTCTTCAGCTTCCCTCCAGCACCTCCTTACCTCGCCATCCAGGGGCTGCATGGGGATCATCTACCTTGGAGCAGCAGCCTTCGTGGTTTCATGACTGTGTCTTTTTGCAGAGATTCCCGACTGCCTGGAGTTCCCTGAGCACTTTTTCCACCCGAAAAACTCCCATTTATCCCACTTCCACTCACAAACTGCACACCTACCCCTTCCACCCTAAACAGCATTAGTCACTCCCTGGGCAGGGGCAGACGGGCAAAGCTAAGAGCACCCCTGAGGTCAACAGCACTAGGGTTCAAACTCCATTTCTGGCACGTCCATGCTAGCTAGTTTAAGAATAATGCTGTACCTCTCATAGACTCAGTTTTAGCATCTATAAAACAGGGTCGGTGTCTTCCTTTCTAGATTTTGTGGAGATTAATTAATGCACTATACATAGAACTACCTGGCATACAAAAGAGTCTCAAAAAGTGATAGGCATTATGAGCATAGTTTCTGTAGAATTTTGCCCAAATGCCTATTGGATAATTAACATGCTGTTCAATCATATGTTTTCATGCTGTTTCACTCACTAGAAGGTGAACTTCTCAAGGTCAGGATGGTAACATCTCCAGGACACACCACAATGTCTGGCATAGACTGAACATCCCATATGTGTTGATTAAACTCACTTAAACAATCAGCCAGTTTATGCATTCATCCATAGAACAGCCATTCAGGACTTTAGGAAAAATAATGGTTTCAGTGGGACCTGTGTACCTATAAAGAATTAGAATAGACACACAATTGCTTATTAAAGAATCCCCTACATCAGCGGTTTTCAAACTTTAGTGGGCATTTGAACCACCTGAAGGGCTTGTTAAAAAAGATCACTGGGCCCCACAGCTAGAGCTTCTGATTGAATAGGCCTGGGATAGGGCTTGATAATTTGCATTTCCACCAAGTTCTCAGGTGATGCTTACGCTGCTGGGCCACAGATCCCACTGTGTGGACCACAGCCCAGGTGCCAGCCTGATTCTATCATTCAGCATCATCTAATAAAAACGATTCTATTCAGCTCAATGGAACAAAGATTTATTGAGAACCTAAAAGATGCAGGCAGAGTGCAAAGAGCAGCCTTCAAGGCTTTACTAATTCAGTAAAAAGAACAACTCAATACACAAATGAGGTTAGCACCATAATTTGAAAGGCCCCTTTTGAAATAAAAGATCACCATTAGAACACAACCCACACCACTGTGGTAATAATTGCTGCAGGCAAGATCCACTGACAAATGCTAAAATTATCCATGAAACATTAGAGAAAATATAACATTTGCATAGTCTCTAAGTGTCTCCTCCAAATACTTATTTATTGCTGGGGTGGTTTTAACATTTGTTCACAAGTTGTTTGATATTCCTCCCTCCAGGAGTTGGTGTTTAATCCCCCTCCTCCTGCGTTTGGGCTGGATTTAGGGACTGCTTCTAACAAATACAGCATGGAACAGGATATACATAGTACCTTCATAGTGGGGAAACAGGGCAGATACCACCCTCATCAAGCGATCACAATTAAACCAGGGAAAAGTCACATTGATATTATGTACCTCCTGACATGATGTGATGAGGACACTTCCCCTCTCTGCTATTCTTGCCCCAAAATCCATAACCTTAGTCTAACCAAGAGAACACATCAGGCCAACCCAAATTATGGAACATTCTACAAAATAACAGGCCAAACTCTTCAAAAGGTTCTATGTCAAACACAAAGAAAGACCAAACAAATGTCACAGATTAGAGGAGACTGGGAGACACAACAACTAAATATAATATGGAATCCTGAATTATAGCCCAGAACAGAAAAAAAGGACGTTTGTAGCAAAACTGATAAAATCCAAATAAAGTCTGTATTTTAGTTAACAGTACTGTACCAATGTTAACTTCTCAGTTTCCATAAATGTACCATGACTATGTAAAATGTTAACGTTAAGACAGGACCAGCTACATAATTCAGTAGGGCCAGTATAACATGAAAATGTGGAACCACTTCTTCACAATTATTAAGATTTCAAGATGGCATCAGCAGAGAATAAAATCAAGCATGAGCCCTTTCTGAGCACGGGGACCAGTGCAACCACACAGGTTGCAGGCCCATGAAGCTGGGCTTGCATTTGGGGAGGCAGCCTGGTGAGTATTAGGGAGACAGCCTGGAGAGGAGACAGAGCTGAGCTGTCAAGTTGCAAACAGTAGCCTATTAAAACAACAAGCCAAAACCGAAAGCCTTTCCTCACTTACTGTTATGATGTAAGAGGAGAAAATGCAGACTCACCCTGTTCTGTTTTCCTTCATGCACTGGTACACTGGTGAAGGTCAGGTGAATCAGCACAGACGTGGGGGTCTTCTCACTGCTAAGGGAGCCTGAACAAAAAGCCCAGGCAGTTTTATAGACTCTGGAGTCACAGGGAGACTGAGGAAGGTTAGGAGTAAAAAAGTGCAGCAGGTCCTCAAGTAACGTTTCTACTAATGATGTTACGTTCAACGTCATCACGTTATGACGCTGATGAGGAAAAATATCCAACATGGATGCATCTCGAGATTATAATGCTAAATGAAAGAAGTCAGACAGAAAAGGTAGAGAACCATGTGATTTCACTGATATGTGATATATAAAACTGAAAACAACAAATGAACAAGAAAAACAAATGAAGAAACAGAACTCATTGACACAGACAATAGTTCAGTGGTTACCAGAGGGTAAGCAGGGGAGAGGGTGCTAAATGAGGGTAAAGGGGATCAAATATACTGTGATGGAAAGAGAACTGACTCTGGGTAGTGAATACACAAGGTGATATATAGATGATGTATTACAGAATTGTACACCTGAAACCTATGTAATTTTATTAGCCATTGTCACTCCAATAAACTTTAATTTAAAAAATATATACCCACTTCCTGCTGAGCCACCTTCTG